>OY756358.1:3690382-4920510 GCA_963576895.1 Ceraclea dissimilis
TTCATCCAAAAAGTTTTAGGTTCAATATTTAAGCAGTTAGGATTATTATTTCACACATTTTCTAAAAAAAATTCGCCTGCGGCGCAATTCTGGGTTACGTTTATTTTAAGGAAATAAATCAAACGACCTTGAGTACATGACCCTTTTCACTCAGTCTCAAAAAAAGTCGCCTGCGGCGCTGTTCACATTTGTAATACCACAAGGTCATATTTTCATGAAAAAAAAGAATGAGTTTTTTTATGGGGGGGGGGGGGGGGCGGCAAATTTTGCCTCCGCCCCGGGCGGCACAAACCCACGCTACGCCACTGATTCAAGAGTGAAAACAATAGTTAGGTACACTGAAAACTTAGCTGGGTGTTTTTTTCTTCATATTACCTACTATGTATATTGTACATTGTACAGACTGTGTATATGAAGGCACATAATATAATAGTTGTTGATGCTACGTGGACAGTGTTTTTTCTTACAGGTATAACAATATTGCCTCCCTCACATCCACATATTTATTCAACAGTAGGTAAGGTCTTTGTACGTCTTATGTAAATATTGTACCAAGTAGTTTACCTTGTATATGAATAAATATTGTGTTCCTACATAATGTGTTTCCCCTTTTTACTATTCATACAAGTGTGACAGTCGCGAGGTTCAAATCTACATTCTAGTCTAACTGTGTGTATAATATATTACTTTGCTACGTTTAAAACATACAAAACTCGCAGACTTGCCGTCACTATATGAGAACTACGTTAAAAAATCAACCCTCTGTTGTTCAGTTTAGCAAGTTTAGTCGTAATCATTAGAACAAAATTAAGAATGTCTTCTTTTTTTTAAGATGACATTTGCGGCCAACGTCGAGTGGGCTGGTCAAAATACAAAAATAATAAAATGGATATTGTAACTGGAATGATTGTGAACAAGTTGTTGGGATCATTGGGATATGAAGAGAGGATGATGAATGGATAAAACAAAGGCTTGGGCGAAAGAAGGGGTGTAAGAAAGCGCGACCATCACCAGTTGCTCATAAACGGACGTGTTTTGAGTAAAATTAATTGTAGACTGTGCATGGCGGAAGCACGAAGGGTATGTAAGGAGGATCTGTTCTCTCTGTTTCCCCCGCAAGGAATTCTACGCGAGGGGATAGGACGAAAAAGTTTTATTTTATATGGCTCCCTGTGTATTGTTTTTAGTGTCCCGTCATGGCGTGTATATAAAGCGAAATACAAGAGAAAATACATCATAAATTTCACCAATTAGGCTTATAATGTATTCTGAGATGGAAATTTGTGAGTAAAATATTTGACATATTATATTACTTACACAAAGATGGTCACAAAGCTGCGCCTTAAAAAGCTTAAAAATTACCCCTTTCCACAATATTCCCAACCTAAAGTCCTGATCTCCTTGTCGTAGGGTGTATTGCGTAATTATAAATGAAGTAGGTATAAAAATACCTAAGGATATGGCGACCCTATTTCTCAAATGCCTTTATGCGACCCTTTTCGTCCAATTTCATTACCCTCCGTTAAGATTTAATGCGGTCATTCCCTAGTTTTAAGTACCACTTTACGTGTACCATGCCTTTCCCGATATCGGGAATGTTCCGGTCGTACCTAATGTGAAATTACAGCAACAATCTGCTCCGTAGGGCTTCAAAATATCCGTAATTTCCTAACTAGATGTAATAAAATTAACCCTGTTAGGACTAAATTGTTTTCTTTTATATGGACGTGTGTACTAAAGTATTCTGAGGTAGCCAATATAGGTCACATTATCTACCTATATCTCCCCATTAAGTCGCATCCCTTGCGAGGTAAAAAAGAGAACAGAAACTAAACTTCATCCGCCTATCCACCTACCACATCATACCTAAATCCAAAATAATTTGAACCAGCGATAGGTTATGCGTTAAAAAAAACTGAAAATAAGTGACATTATTGTAAAAATAAACTCAGTTTTTTTTAAATGTCTATGAATAGTCACATAGCCACAAAAGATAACTGAAAGGTACTATTATCATTCAATTTTTTTATATTCATTTTTTAAATCCTGAGCCCTCATCTCGTGGAAAAAATAATCTTTTTCGCTTAAAAGACTGGATGACATAGGAAGACATGAAGCTCCTGAAACATCCAGGGGTAGAGGTGGGTTTACACGTAATTTTTTTTATGATACATAATGGCATTTACCTGACATTCGATTTGGCTTCGTAAGTGATGTAAAACTTGTTTTGGGTTACTCTTGAGCGGTCACGTTTTATTACTTTCAAAAGGCAAAATTATGGCTTGACTTTTGTGTCTTACATATTATATGTAAGGGACAAAAGTCAAGCCATAGAGAAAATATTATTTTCTCTATGTGTATGATACCAAAAAATGTTTCTATGTTTTCAATGTAAATACCTATTTGAAATTTGCATAATGATTACACCTGATGACAATCAAAAACATTTAATTAAAAATTGCATCGACTTCATAAAACATCCAATTAACGCTATAGTGTGAAGCGAATGTTTGGAAAAAATAAATTCAGTTGATTATGTAAGCCGAAATAAATCTACGAATATCTATTGTCTAACTTGTGAACTCATATAGCGTAGTGTAGTATGTACACAGCGCTTAATCTTGTTAATTACATTGACAGAGTTGAACCTACATATACTACGTAAGTTAGTACATGTATGAAACGTATAAACGTACATTGACATACAATCATGTACTAATATGGAACTCGCTGATGAAAAGTTTCAAGAGCATTGTCACTGTATATTTACACTTTGTCAAAGAAAATTAGTTGATGAACAAAAGCACATAGGTAGCTATGCTTATTTGATTACTAAAAGTTCTCTTAGCACACAAAGGGTGTAAATGATGGAACGTACCTAATTACTAACTTTGTTTGATTACATGAATTGTTATAACTTAGTTTGTATTCGTGCAGATCAAAGATAAATAAAGCATCAATCTCGATTTCAATGGCCCTCTAGATTTCAACACTTTAATTCTGATAGTGTCTAGTTTTCATAGGATGAAAGTAGATAGATTTTTTATTCATTCTTCCTTGAATTCACAAGTACTTGTCAATCGATAACTTGGTATATCTGTATAGCCAAGTACACTACCCTCTTTTCAATTCTTATGATAGCGTAGGAGCCCGCATACCTGTCTCCTTACCTATTCTAAACTGACTTCCACAAAAGCAATTTAGAAATTCTTACTTTTATTATTTACACAACCTTTTCATATGACACAGAGAAAGTCCTACAAAGAGGTAGTGGGAGACACAACAGTAAAATGTAATATTTATTTTGTTTACTTCCTTATTTATAGGAACATTATTATATGCTCTCCATAATAATAATTTTATTATGTTATTTGCGGTGGCACTCTCCTCTACCCGCCACGGATAATTCATACGTTTATTAGGATGAAACTAATTAAACGGCTACGATAATAACATCGTTCTTTTTTATAAAACTCTTTTAATAGGTATATAATTTTATGACATTAGTATATTAGTTGTCATTTTGCCAATATAGTTTTATGCTAGAGCGTAATGAGCTGCACTGCGTAGCGTAAGTCGTAGGCGTAGCGGCGTAGCGCACACAAAATGAACTTTACAATAATATGTTCGAGGAATAATACGTTATACCACAAAATGGTTATCCCCGTTTATCTTTGAGATTGATTGAAATAACGTGAATATATTTATTAATTTTATTTTGAATAGAAATCAGTATTTATTTAAAGCAGTACATTAGGTACTGAGAAATACAATATAGCGAATTTCATTGCCTCACTAGAAGAAACTCTGTTACGAAGCAACACTAACATTCGTTCGTAATTGAACATTAGCACCACCATGTGCTTAGGAAAGTAGACTGTAACATAAAACTTAGATAATAAAATAAACAAAATAATAAATTTATATGTGCAAGTGTTCTTGTTGAAGTAAACGTAACTACTGTTTATATTACTTCTGTTTTCTTGTTTTTAGATGTTGAAACATAATCCAATATGTAATTATCTGTTTTAAAATGTTTATAAAGAAAATGTTACATGATTTATTCATTACCATTATCGTAGATGTTTTAAAACTGTATGTAAATAATAAGGAAGCTTTTGAACAACATGTGTCTCAACTCCCACTGTGCATCTGACCTTAATTCTGAATACAAAACTGTATCTAATAATGATTAATCTTGGTATAATATAATTTATTCATGAATATAAAACTGCCTGTCAATAATACAAAGAAGTGATGATGAATCAACAAAATTGCTTCTGAATAAATATTACTTCACCCACTAATATTTCGATGATAATATTTATTTCAACCATTCAACCGCTCAACCAACTATGTAATACAAAATTCAGGGTCAAATGAAGAAATAGCATAGAGAAAAAATATGTAAAAATTCCCTATGATTTTTGCTAGATCTAGGTGATTCCTCCCTATGTGATTTGCGTCGCATAATGTTGTGTGAATTCTTCCCTATGTGATATATTATCTATGTAATTTCTTCTTGAAGCGATTCTTGTGATTTATTCTTGATGTGATTGCTGTGATATTTTCTCTAATATATTTTCTTCCCTTGTGATATCTACTCGATTCCTTTGATTTGTTGTCTTTTATAATTTCGTTGCGTATTAGTGTGATATCCTCTCTATGTGATTTCAACAATATGTCATTTCTACTCTAAGTGATTTCTTCCAATTTAATTTCTTGCATGATCCCATTTGACCTGACACGAAAATTCTGATATATTCACCTAGTCGTTTTGCGTATATCTTTATTGCGTCTTACTGCAAAGATTCCACTAAGCCATTGGTTATAATAATAAAGAAGGCTATACCGGTAGATTACTCTAGGGTCCCGTATATCAAATTTGATTCTATCCCAGTAGTCATGACCCTTTTTTGTTTCTAGAAAATATATACTATACTACAAGTATGTAGCTACCCACAACTATTACTTAATATGATATGGATATAAACTACAAATTTGATTTACTTTATGATAATAGATTGTCATGTTATGGTTGTGTTTAATGGAGAAGCTTTTACCCATTATTTTCCCCTTAACTTACATCATAAAGTAAAAATCCATATATTATTAAACATTCTAAAGATCGAACATTGATTTTTTCTTGTATGCCACGTATACGCTAAAAATTTAATGCATACGTACGTAAAATTAGTATGGTATTTATGGTTGTATAGGTTCCCATATTTTTGTTTCATTTGTGTATCTTTTATGTTTATCTGAATCCATTGGTTTTAATTATCACTTTGTGCCTTGGGAAACGTTCACCGTATTGTAATATAGTAAGTCAGAAAGATTTACGCGTATACGTAATGTATACTTATGTATTAACCCTGAGCATGAATTGATCACATAAACCAGTGGATTCACAACCATAAAGGATTCATATAATTAAGTTATCACAATAATTCATTCGTGATTTTTTAATAAGACAACATTATATGAAAAAGAATTTAATACTGTTATAATATTATTTCGTATTATAGTTGCATTATGCTGCTGAAAGTAACGGAACGAGTGCATAATTGAAGTAATGAAATAAGAGTTGCCAGTTGAAAACACAGGAACACTTCACTGGAGAACTCTCTGCAGATTTTAATCGCTCGTTATGTTCATTTGAATTACAATTTAATTGTTTCTCTTAAGTTGGTAGTATTGTGTGTATGTGATGTACTTTAAAAATAATAAAACATTTAATTAGAAACGTTAAATAACAAGATTAGCAATTATTTTTGACCGACATGTGTCGGTCATGTGTCGGATAGTACTGTATATGTTATGTACGACATGTGTCGGATAGTACTGTATATGTTATGTACAATGTACATACTATTGTTTCGTATGAATATCTATCTAAATTATGCATGACTGACCATAGTGGAAATTGCAATGTACCTACACTACATTTATGAATATGAAAAAATGTGATAAACATTTTGAAATGCTCAATGCCAACCTTTTTAATTTACTCGTATTTCATACATTATTATATGCTGTAGAGTAAATCCCAAACTTGTTCACGAAGTTTGAATAAAATATGGCTGTAATTTCACACATCACAACCCATAGCCATCATATCCTCTTATATAGACAGAATCATTTTAACAAATATTATTAAATAGACTGAGATCTACTACGGTACTAACAAATTATTGGGAAATCTAGAGAGAGACATTGTTGAGCAGTCAGGCAACCAATGCGGATGGACCTGTATCTTTTGCTCCTCAGTGTAATTTTTCTCCAAGCTGTTCTTAAATTGGTTCAGTTAACCTACAACTTCCTTCGGCAAACTGTTTCAGGAATCTACCAGGGAAGTGCTTCCTGGGGTTAAAAAAAGTGCCTACATGTTTATTTAAAAAAAAGGTTTTCTTCAATATTTTCTTTCAGCCTTTTTTAACCCAGGAATAATATCTAAATGATTCATTTACTTGAGAATATTTTCAGATAGAGATACATATACCTAAATTCAACTTCATACTATTAAATTATTCATTCAGTATTCTTAGTTTGCTTCGGAATCTCAAACAATTTTATACCTACGTTATATCTTCTCTATCATTCCTGCGGTTTATCATTCGCTCGAGGAAGATAAAATTCGAAACTCTTCAGAAAGTGAAGTTGCTCTCTCATTGTTATTGTGAAATTGTACAAAGTTTCTTGGATTGAATTAAAATTTAAAACTTTATGCGATGTATTATTTCTATTTGTATGGATATTAGACCGGTGTTTTAACGTTAAAAAAGGGGGTATAGCGTAGATAATTGTCGGAAAGCTGGAAACTATTTTAATCTCTTCATTAACAAGCATAGAAGGTTTCCTGAAGTTTGCACCAATTTTACGCTTGTGCTAAGTACAGGGTGTCCCAAAAACAAAAAAAAAGTTGAACTTTTTTCAGTTTTTCATTAATAACTCCTAAAGGAAGCATTCTAGACAAATTGTGTTCTCCTGTGAATTAAAGTAAATGAAATTCTTCGTCTACTGAGCATAAATACTACTCTCTACTTTGAAAATTAACTGAGAAATAGCGATTTAAAATTGTAATGTTTTTCTCAACATATGACAATTTTCTTATTTTTCTTGAATCGTTGTTGAATATCTTCTAATCCAAGCTACTTACAGCAAATTTTAGTACATATGATTCAATGGCCGGTTAATTCTCTATAAACTGGCATTAAAATTTTACCTCTATATTAAATTGTTTAGGATGTAGAGGTATTTAAAGAGAGACGAGTGAAATAGAGAAATTTATTAAATGATAGATTACAATATGTGAAAGGTAAGGAAGACTTAATTTTGCGGCTCTCTCTTATTAACGTACTTTTTTTTTAGTTAAAAACCTAAATTTCGCTATTGATACGCCACTGTGTAACAACTTATATCGAAAAGACTATTTTTTTTACCTTCATCAGTTTTACTAATATAACTCCTGAACGGTTGATGTTAGGGAAAAGATATTTTACTCAAAATATAACTAAAATTAATTTACTATAACTTGATTTCAAAATTAACTCTGTAACTTAAATAATAACTGAGTTTCAGTGTTTGAAAAAAAGCATTACTAAAAAAATTAAATTGCCTCGGCTATTTTTGTTGAATAACTCCTGAACCGTGATATAGAGAAAAAGTTCAAGAGATTTAAATATAAGGTTAATAAATTTTCTATAACACAAGCGTAATAAAATAACTTTAAAAGTTATAGTAAGAAAGTTATGGATGATCAAAGTCAATATTTTGTGTAGCCATTCGACGCTTGTTTAGATATATTTCATACTACTTATATGGCGAGCAGGTACTTTATTTTCATACTACACCGGCTCGGAGGTGCTTACTAGGCAAATATAATTCATAAGCAAACGTCGAATGGTTACACAAAATATTGACTTTGATCATCCATAACTTTCTTACTATAACTTTTAAAGTTATTTTATTACGCTTGTGTTATAGAAAATATATTTACCTTAAATTTAAATCTCTTGAACGTTTTCACTATATCACGGTTCAGGAGTTATTCAACAAAAATAGCCGAGGCAATTTAATTTTTTTAGTAATACTTTTTTTCAAACACTGAAACTCAGTTATTATTTAAGTTACAGAGTTAATTTTGGAATCAAGTTATAGTGAATTAGTTTTAGATAAATTATGAGAAAATATTTTTTCGCTAACATCAACCGTTCAGGAGTTATATTAATAAAACTGATGAAGGTAAAAAAAATAGTCTTCTCGATATAAGTTGTTACGCAGTGGCGTATCAATAGCGAAATTTCGGTTTTTAACTAAAAAAAATTGTACGTTATTAAGAATGAGCCGCAAAATTAAGTCTATCTTATCTTCCACATACCGAAATCTATCATTTATAAAAATTCTCTATTTCACTCGTCTGTCTTTAAATACCTCTACATCCTAAACCATTTAATATACAGGAAAAAATTTAATGCCATTTTATAGAAAAATAACCGGCCATTGAATCATATGTACTAAAATTTGCTGTAAGTAGCTTAGATTAGAAGATATTCAACAACAATTCAAGAAAATTAAGAAATTTGTCATTTGTTGAGAAAAACATTACAATTTTAAATCGCTATTTCTCAGTTATTTTTCAAAGTAGAGAGTAGTATTTATGCTCAGTAGATGAAGAATTTTATCTACTTTAATTTACAGGAGAACACAATTTGTCTAGAATGTTTCCTTTAAAAGTTATTAATGAAAAACTGAAAAAAGTTCAATTTTTTTTTTGTTTTTGGGACACCCTGTACTTAGCACAAGCGGAAAATTGGTGCAAACTTCAAGAAACCTTCTTTGCTTGTTAATGAAGAGATTAAAATAGTTTCCAGCTTTCCGACAATTATCTACGCTACAAAGCTAAATTTCCTGGGCTATATTTGTATGGATCTAATTGTATTATTGTACAGTTGAATAGGTAACCTGATTGTTATAATATGTAGTACCGCATTGCTGGTGCTTGACGACGGATGGTAAACGTTCGGATATAACAATATTATTGTAACTCACGTGTACGTGTTGTAGACAGGTGTGTATGTATATTGTATAGAATAGTATGTACATATCTCTACCTGCATATGATATTTGTAGTATATGTAGTTCTATAATAATATTATGTCTATTGCACAAAAGAAACACCGCATGTGCGGCCTCGGTCACCGCATTTGCATGTGAACATTGGAATATGCACGTAGATACATACATAACTAATGTGATTCAGTTTACATACATACGTAATACGATAGTTGCAAAATCCATCTGGTCGGGTTTTGGTTAAGTTTATGTTTGCGAGAAATAATAAAGGACAATTTCGCATTAATAAATGTGGTAATTCATAAGACTTTAATATCATTATCATTACGAGAAAGATTTTTCTCTGCGACTTTCGAGAACGCACTAATTTTGTTAGAAAAAATTGCAGGTATTTCTCACATTTTTTCAGGAATCTATACAAGATATGAAAGATCTGTTACAGTAATTCACTAGAGGAAGGCTCAATGTATAATTTATATATCTTTTTTTTTGCGAAACATATTTTGTAAGAAAACTACCCCTTTGGCGACATCTACTACCTTAATTCTTCTTCTTCCTCAGCTGTCCCTCCTCAGCCTCTTCTAACGTTTTCTATTTCCTTCTATTTGAGCTTTGCTCAACCACTACATCATCTACCCATCCTTTTTGGGTCGTCCTACAGGTAATGTCGCCATGTTAGGATTCTGGGTGCCCATCTCTCATGTCCCTGTCTCTCAACGTGGCCTGCCCATTGCCATTTTAATTTATCGATACGGTCTGCTATGTCGGTAACCTTTGTGATTGTGATTCCTTTGTTTCTAATTCTGTCTCTCAGACTTATTCCTATCATTTGCCCTTCCTACTTATGTATTGTGTTGGCATTTAGTATACTTTAATTACGTAGGAAAATAATTCAGCAGCCTTGTTTTAAAGTAATGACTGAAACAAAACAAATGTTTAACGTCGGACAAGACAACATTTCCAACGTAATATGTCACTGACTGCACTTTATCCTACATCCATTACCAGTAATACAAAAACATTGCGGCCATATTACTGAACACAACACAATATTATCTACAGACACAATAACACTTACTCGCTGTGTCTAATGGATGTGGAGGAATGTTAGAAAACCATATACCCAGTCTTAGTCCAAGAGCCCGCTGCTTAATTTATGACGTATCTGTTTTTTGATCGAAATGTGGTATAAATGATAGCTTACCAATAGGGTATTACATCGCACTAGGGTTGCCTATCAAAATCCTGCCGCAACCCCCCCTGCCCCCCCCCCCCCCGAAAAGGTCCCTTTTCGCGGTTTTTCGCATTTTATAGGAATATGGTAAGAGATAGGAGAAAGTTGCCAATGACGAAAATAAAACTTGCTAAATTCTCTACAAAAAATGTTAGGTCCATTTTTTCGTAGAACTAGCAGTTTACCCGCAATGGCCGGTCAAAAACCGAAATTCATTTGAAATACAACAAAAATGTATTTAAACTAAATTGGTTGAAAATTGATAAGAGCTACAGGAAAATAGTCAGAGAACGAATTAATTACCATAGTCTTAGCTACAAAACGAGATATAACTTATGTTCATATATCTAATAATTTAGGAAGTTATTACAATAAAACTCAATGACGAAAATTCTTAAAAATTAGTTTTCCATAAAATAACCAGTGATATAGCGCCGCAGGCCAAATTTTTTTTTCCATAAAATGTTAGTAATAATGGGTGGAAGAATGTGAAAGGAAAAATATCAAACTTTTTTTTTTATTTTTTTAAAAAATATCCTATTTTTTGACCGGCCATTACGGGTAAACTACTAGTCTTACGAAAAAATTGACTTCATGTTTTTTGTAGAGAATTTAGCAAGGATTATTTTTGTCATTGACTACTTTCTCCTATCTCTTACCATATTCCTATAAAATGCGAAAAACCGCGAATAGGGACCTTTTCGGGGGGGACAGGGGGGGTTGCGGCAGGATTTTGATAGGCAACCCTAGTGCGATGTAATACCCTATTGGTAAGCTATCGTTTATACCACATTTCAATCAAAAAACAGATACGTCATAAATTAAGCAGCGGGCTCTCGGACTATCTGCAAACTTTGTTTCGAAAAAGTATGTGATGTTCAGGATCGGTTGTTTAAAAGTATGTGATATTCAGGATCGCTTGTTTAAAAGTATGTAATATTCAGGATCGGTTGTTTAAAAGTATGTGATATTCAGGATCGGTTGTTAAAAAGTATGTGATATTCAGGATCTGTTGTTTAAAAGTATGTGATATTCGGATCGGTTGTTTAAAAATATGTGATATTCAGGATCGGTTGTTTAAAAGTATGTGATATTCAAGATCGGTTGTTTCGTAGGTAATGTGTGAAAAAATATTTTTTTTCACTAAGACCTTGATACTAAATCATAATAATAACATTTATGTGCCCTGCAGCGCCCTTGTACATTGCACAATGCCGCAATGGAATTTGGTATAAATAGTTTGTAATGCCGCAATTATTAAAATGTCCACCAATAGCACCAATGTACACTTGTATGTAAGTGTGGGAAGGTATGTGGAAATTATAATTTGAGTTGGCTCTGTATTTCTATCTACCTAACCAAAGGTTTTCATTATGATGTAAATTGTGCTAAATAAATAACTGAAGTGTGTTCTTGTTAGGTGTGAGAGTTATTATATTATGAGGTGAAGTGGAGGATTAATTTTTTGGCAATAATTTGATTGCGGCTAATGCTTAGTTTGATATTTGATTAGATGTTAATGAGTGCAAATTTGTTTGTTTCAGAAGCGACGGCCGTCCCCCGTCATGAGGATGGGGGAGCCCGAGCTGTCGGAGCTGTCGGAGTTGGGGGCTGGCGGGCGTGGAGGGTGGAGCGCGCGGGGGGCCTCGGGCCTGGGGCGGCTCTCCCGCTCTCAGGGGGACGCCCGCCAGCCCGCCCTCTACTACTCCCCGCCCGGCACCTCCTATACCATCGTGGAGCGCCCTGCCAGCTCACATGCTCACCACCGCCCCCGTGGTACATATCTCGGCTCCCGTGCCCCCGCTCCTGGAGTGCCCCCGGGAAAGAAACGCCCCATCAGCCCCGAGCAGGTGTTACGCCTGCTGGGGCAAGGTACCGGGGGCGCAGGTGGAGCCCGGGGGCAGAGAAGAACACAACCACCTACGTTACCAGCCAGCAGTCCACCAAGTACCACACATCATGTAAGTACATACGTCTTATGTGTATTATTATTTTTATAAGCAATGTATACGTAATACTAAATAACATATACAGAGAATATCCTCTTACATACATTTATAGGAGTAAGTATATTAAAGTAAGAGGATTTATGCAAATACGTACTGCTATAAAACACACAAGAGAAGAGATAATACATATAAAGTATGTAACGAATTTAATTAAAACATACCAAAGCTACAAAGAAATTGTTAGGGAATAGTTCTATTGAGGAATAAAATAAAACAAAATAAAATACTTCTTTATTCTGTCAAAATAATTAGAATGCTGCAAGGAAAATCAACACCTCCTGAAATATTTTGAAGGAATGAAAATCCTTTGTGTGTAAATAGTCTTCAACTCCAATATTTTTGGCTGACGTCCAAGAGCTCTCTGAAGCACTTGAAAAGGATTTTGTTATCATAATCGTACTTACAATTTCTTCTAAGAAATACAATGGGAACGTGGGATATTATTTTAAGTGCACACTGGAGCAGGAAATTACTTCTGAAGCTTCTTTCAACTTTATTAAAAAATATATACGAAGATGTGGTTGGAGATACCAACTCCCATTATTAAAATATATATGAACGAATGTCGTCTTGCAAAGATTGAGTTTAACTGAGAAGTCAAGTAAAATAACGCAAAGAAAATGTTGAAGCCTAAAAAATCTTTTATTTTAATGCATGACTTTTATGAAAAACAGTAATAATCGTATGACAATCATATTAAATTCATTAAAAAAATGACGTGCAAAATTGTACGTCTTTCATTAGATTCGTAAAGTTCAATAATGAGCCGAAATGTAAACATTAAACGTATCATAATAAAAATACTTCCATCGAAGGCTCAAGGTTTGCCAGTAAAGCCCCTTTAACAAACTCCTCCATGTACTACTCTGAACACCATTGATGTACCCTGGAGAAGACTCTCACTGCAAGAATCTACACACTACTACATTTGTTAATAACTAGGATCTTCTAGATAAGATAAGAGTTGTATTATGTAGACAACACAAACACAAAAAGAGAATAAATAGTGAAGATTCTTACCTATATTTAGCAGTTGCCCCCAAGTCACATAAGAAAAAAAGACATTTGGCAAGAGCATGAAGACATAATTATTACAACCGGAAAATATTAGTAAAAAGTCCGTAGATGAAAATATTCTCGTCGTTATAGTGAGAGAGATAGTTCCTTTCAGTAATTCAAAGCGCACCCACACACAGTTTTTATTAGGGTCTTTTCTTTGCCTTTCTTGTAAGTTTTCTTTTTTAGGTAGGCAGCATCCTTCCTCAAAAGATTTATTGTCAGAGAAGGTGTCTGGTGACGTAGGACTCAAATTTCTCTAAAACTAAATTTTACATCAGACACGTATCTTTACGAATCCAAGATGTAGTACATGTACCTACATAAGATATACTGGAGATGACTGCGTAGTGTATTTTACATTCACATCCAAATAATGAATATTACATAGAAGATTATCTGAAAGTTTTCGTTGTTTGGCGTTCAGTCCTCTGCCTCTCTGATTATCTTACACGTGACTATTAATTTTCAATATAAACTCTATCTGATTGTTGACGGAAGATTAATTTATTAAAATCATGTTTGTGGCCTTGTCAGACTCTAAAGATAATACCAGTTGATAGTTGAGAAAGTACAGATTTTAGGTTTATAAAAGTATAGGAGCATACAGAGAGCGTAAAAGTGGCCTTACGGTGAAAAGTTCCGCAGAGTAGTTTGGCTATTTGTATTACCTGCAGAGTAATAAAATGGAACTGGATCGAACAAGACATAATGCGAAACATAATAAAATACTCTACCACATAAAATATTAGACATTTCTGGCCTCTTCGATACAACAAACTTTATATAAAAATTAGATGCAGGGATTTTATTTTACCAGTAAGCAGTAAGAAGATATTGAAACTACGCGGACCCTTGAAGTGGGGATAAGAAACAAAAAGATTTTGAATCGTAACTACGAGAGGGGTTCATCGAGGTAACTTCTTCTAGGAAACCTTGAACAGAATTTTAGGAAAAATACACATATTTAAATATAACACTTTAGTAAAGTTTGAACCCAAAAAATATTTCAAATAGTCAGATCGACAACCACATTACTTTTTTTATGCTTTTAAATGACACACATGATCAGATTCGTGTAGACTTAAGAGTATTTATCACTTACACGAGTTTTGGTTATAATCGATTTAATATAGTTACTCCCTAATAGTGCTTAACCCAAGCCAGACTCGAAGTCGACCTTAGATGTATAAAATTAATTAAGTTTACGACCAGGGAGGATCTTTGCTTGTCCATAATTCTTAATCCGATCTCCCAAGTTTAATTACTTTAAGAGTCTGTAGTGAACTCAGAACTAAGAACCCAACAACATATATTTTATATATTAAATTTCTCGGAGCTTAGAAAGGTTCGTTCTGTTGTTGATTCCTTTTACTATAAATTCAGTTCCTCCATTTGGTTTGAACTCTCCATTACTGGTTCTTGTGATTGTGGGAAGGATATAGTTGGTCTAATAATTCAAAATATTAACTGAAACCCAATACAATTTATGTTATTGTGCAGATGTAGGTATTACTTTAGAGGTTGAAAGCATCCTCAAAATAATTATTTTCAATAGTTATGTCCTTGAGATAGGCCTAGTGGGATACTGGACCGAGATGTTTGTTGTGTATCGGTCATTGAAATAAAGCTATTAATTATTATACTTTCCTAGATATAGTTATGGTAACATGATGTTACGAGTCCTGTTTGTCCTGTTGCCGAATTACTTCATTTCAGAAAACAAGTTTTTCAACTTATTGTGAAATATCCGAAGATATTATTGAAGATATATATAGGTATAAGTAAATGATTTTTATGTTTCATACGTCGTTCAGACAATCATAGACTCTACCCATAGACTCCCTCAATAATTATTTTCAGCTCTATAAGATATCTGCTGATATTACTAGATAAATTGGGCTTAGCTTTTCTATGTTCTTTATCGCTCCGGTTGCAAAAAAATATATATATACCTATGTAGTAAAATGCTACCTACCAATTTCAATTTTAGCCAATAATAGTAGCTAACGAAATACCTAAACCCTAAATCATCCTCGTGTATTTTTCCCAGTAAGCTTGTGTTGTGAAATGGAATTAATTATGGTATATTTGATGTTACTTGTATATCACATTTATGTAAGTTCGTAGAAACATTCACGTGTGTGGACATGAATTATAAATTATTTCCGAAATGATAATAATAATTGATTTAATTGATGCATAAATAATTACTATGTAACCTGAATGTTATTAATTACGTAATCTGTTATTTATTGGAATAGAAATAAGTACTATAATGCATGGGAATCCAATCTATATTTATTTAATACCTATCTATCTATTGTTTTTTTAAGCGAGCTTTTTTTGGGCCATAATTTCTAGTATTCCATGAATGTAAGAATTTATCAAAAACATTTATTTTTCTCTGAAATCATTAGCCAGACATCAAAATACAGAAAATCGATTGATTATTATCACCTATCTCCTGCACGCATAGAATGTTATGTATTATGAAAATAGTTGGTAGAACATGTATAATATTGAAACATAAGGAAAAATCATGACTTCGTCGTTTGGTATGAAGATAGCGGTATGAAGAGAAGGAGTCACTAATTTGTGTGTAAATGAACGAGGTCCTATCCAACTACGCTCCATTCTAATTCTTCTTCTTCTCTGGGTGCCATGTCAGGTCCCCCCGACGTCGGCTAGCACTCTGACGTAGGCCTCCCTGTCCTGTGCTAGCCCCCCCCTCTGGATTCCGATCCATTGTCTTATATTTCTTAATCAGGACATTTGCCTTCTTCCCACACCGCGACTACCTTCAATTTTTTTTTCTTATTCTACTAAAATTTTAAAGTAAAATAATTCAATGCGCAATCTCAATCATAACTATTTATTCCTGCACGTGCACCTATACCACAGTATATTTAGTAATAGGTATTGTATTAGGTATTAATATATTACTGATATAGTTATTATAATTTCCATCATAACCACTATCACACACGATCACTCGACCACAAAACGGAATGCATTAATATTTAAACCTAATGATTTATATTATAATACTAAATACTAATGATTCTATTAATTATTTTTTTCATACATTGGTTTAGATCGGGTAAAAACAATTCAGTTTTTTACAAGAGTTACATATCTGTTTTTTAAAACATTTTATATCAGCATTTGTTACAAAGGTATACTTACAACGAAATCAGAAGGAGAGTACTAACGTACAATATCTTATTTTTCTATAGGCATTCCGAAGCTCACGGATCAGCTTTGGCTGGCTTAAGTGATCATGCATGCATACACAATACCCATTGCCACATCTGTTTTCCTTGTTTTTAGTATAATTTTATTTATTCGAAGACAATACACATTTATAAGAAGGAGTAATACTCACTTGAGTACATCGCTACTTTACAGCGATCTCTTCCAGCTAAACGAAACAATGATTATATCTTCCAATGAAGGAGTACCTAATTATAGGAGTGAATATTTATCTTACTAATCATTCTGTTTCATGTTTCAGGCGGGTTACCGGGAAGGCAGGTCCTATCTGCAGACCAGTGCGCCCAATATTCCAGAACTGTCAACGCGAACTGTCACCATGTCTAGAGACACGCCTGATGGATCACATGGCTTCGGGATTTGCGTGAAGGGAGGGAAAGATGCAGGTGCGTACACAATGTATTTCTGTACTAAGTATTCGTCTGTCTCTATTTGCCGTATTATAAAAAATGATTTTCTTTTCTCTCATCTATTACTACCTTATAATGCGAACAAGCACACGACAACTATCTCTATGGATGAGATATAGAATATATATGGATACCTTTAGATATATTTCTTCAATTGTTGGAAAGTAAGCATATCGCTACAAACTCGCAAAACACATTCTTTATAAATTGCGTACTTTAGAAAAAATAATAGCTATAGGACAAATAAATAAAATACCTAATGGTCCTATGGTATTGTTTGTCAAACTAGGTCGGTAGGTACCTACCAGAAAATTTTACGATCGGATATCTATAACCATAAATCTTAGAACAAAATAAGTAGGTACCTACTCGAGTATTTTATAACCTAACGAGAATTCTTTGTGGCATTTTTATATGAAAAGACAAAGACCTATCGGAAATCAATAGTACAAAACAGAAATAAAACCGTGAAACCAAAATGCTACCTAATATAATGGCTTGATTATGTCTTTAATGTGAAACCTAACCCGATGGAAGCAGATAACAGAAATCCATAACAAATATTGTGGTAAATTGTGGAATATTTGATAAAACATTATCTGAGATTGGTAGAAAATATTACTATAATAATACCTACGTACGAGGGCGGATCAATAAGTACCCGTGTTAGGTATGAAGATAAAAGTTTTTTCCATTTTTTTTTCAATTTTTTCGAGAAACACTCAACAGGGGTCATTAAACTGGTTGCCAAATAATAACTAATCAACGAATCGATCCA
This sequence comes from Ceraclea dissimilis, assembly GCA_963576895.1. Classification (NCBI taxonomy): domain Eukaryota; kingdom Metazoa; phylum Arthropoda; class Insecta; order Trichoptera; family Leptoceridae; genus Ceraclea; species Ceraclea dissimilis. The sequence continues at coordinate 3,708,221 of OY756358.1, forward strand.
AAATCCAGTATGGTGTCTTTTGAAGGATGCATGGTTCCATGCGATGGTAATATCATTTTCCCTCAGCACGGCCACATTTCTTCAAACACGGGTACTTATTGATCCACTCTCGTACAAGTTTCTATTTCAATGGCGCATCCCCTGAAGGGTAAGCAGAGTAATTATCTATTTTAGCGAAAACTCCTAATCTACGCAACATAATATTGCGTACGTGACATTCTAGAATCTAGAAAGGTACGTTTATAATTTTAGTCCACAGATCGTCGTTATGAGTTATCGTTTAATATTCGACTATGTACGAGAAATCATCACATACAGTTTATTGCCCAGCTCAATTTATGACTGTGAAACGAAATGATAATAAGTAATGTGAAAACGAAAATCGGAAAAGGTTATAAAAAATGGAATCGAAATAAAAAGAAAGCAAAAAAATGGGCAAAGGAAGAAGAGTAAAAGGAAAATGTATTGAGTAAAGAGAACCATAGAGCGTGTATGATGGAATATACAAGATGCGTAGAGATAGGGTTGTCATCAGGAATTGCTGTTTTCTCTGTCTACCCCAGCATGTAAGACGTAGTGTAAGGATGATAGGTATATAAGTCTTTCTTCATTCATAGTATAAGCGTATTTTTTGATAATGCTTTTCAAATCAATTCCGCGAAAACTTCAATCAGTCATCTATACGTACTTCATATATAATATGTCTGTCTCTTCTTAAATCCTTTCCAGATCATTTTATATGAATTGTCTCAAAGAATATTACGCGACTGGAATTTTCATTTCAAGTCTCAGGGTCTCTTTCAACTTCATTGGAACAAATTAGGGACGGGAGGTCGATGGGAATCGATTCGAACGCGTGACAACCTATCAAATGGAAGATTTAAAATGGATTCTTTATGTGATTTATGTAGATGTAGTTGAATGGGAAAGATAAAATGAGAATCAATATAATACACTTATTCACCTAACACAAGGGTCTGAAATATATGTCAATTCAGCGAAACGAGTTGGTTCGGATAGTAAATTAAATACAAGGGTTGCTGTGTGTACCAGGATATGTAGGACTTAATTTAGTTAAACAGATATATGTAGATTCTAGGTATACGAGTATGGTATAAACTGTAAGAAAAAACGTTATCTCTTTGAGCATTTAATTTTAAAAAACAATATAAAGCATGTCAGTCCTCGTACATAGGTACACAAGCTTGCTAAAGAATAAAGTAATTCTGCAAAACAAAATACCTTCTTTTCTTTGTTGTCGAGAGTGCTTTCAGAATATTGTATTAGCTACCTTGACTCAGAACACGTGTTCTTAATTACTTTACAAACAAACCCATCAAATCTCTTATTTGATATAAACACCTGGCCTTGTAGACCAAAAACTTTCTTTTCGATCTTAAAACGAAAACATTCTACTTATATACTCAATTCCATATACGTGATTTTTTCGGTTGGTGTTACCTCAAAAAAGAGTCTCGTCTATCGCTTACTGATATGTGATTTGGACGATATAAGTAAATCCTTTCGGCCCGGTGTGCGATGAGATTGACTATATTTTTAAACGTATGTATTGATCTGTTTTTCAGTCGACAATATGTAAGAAAGGAAATTGAAATTAAAAATTTAGTGAAAAGTAGGCATATTCAATTAAAACTTCTATCGGCTCACTAATGTCATTGTGAAGTATCATTCCTTCTTTTATATCGTTTCCTCTCACGGGTCGATAAAGAAAAAGTAAAAAAATATATACGATGGTCGTCCTGTATTGAGATTGATGATTTAATTTTATCACTTTTTTCTTTTTTTTACTTAAGGGAAATGTAGTCGCACGTGATACACAGAAAATGACTTTTCTAAGCTTTTATTCTGTCTACCATCAATTTCCTCAACTAGGTAGGTTCCTACTTCACTTCCGAAAAAACCTCCACGGACTTTATGTCTTTTTTAACCGTTAGGTAAGATTTATTTAGAAACTTGGGAACTTCATGCGGGAACAGTACACATAATCTTATATCATTCCTACATAATAATATATTACTGTTGTATCCCTGACGTACTATATGTCACATTTTTCCACACACTTCGCAATTGAAATACTACAGGGAAAATCCACACCAAAATTTGGGTATTGGTAGAAATTTCGGAAGTATGTTTCAGAGTTTACTGGGTGAATTTGTTAGAATTTGGTTGGCATGTCATCTATTTTAGTTTATTGCATTGAAATTATACATTTTTTAAATGTTTGGACGACCTAAAGTTATTCACAATCCCTAAGATAAATTCAGAACCTAAATCAAGAACTTATTACATATAGAAAGATATGCTGTGCTTTGTACTGGATTCAAGAAAAACACAAGCAAAATATTGGATTTTAATGATACAGAAAATACGTAGATTCATATGTTTGTCAAATTCATATTGATTCTTTTCTTTATTGCCAAAAAAACTTACACAACCGTTGAATTTAATTCGTTGTTTTTTCTCGTAATTCTCTCTGCGCGTAGCTTTAAATTGAACGATTTTCATCATGTGTTTTGATAATATATTATAGATGATGACATTATGAAAATGACTTGAGAAAATTATTATGTATATCAACTTTACCTACATTATAATAATATTAGGTATTATGTTAGTATAGGTAGACATTAATGCAAGTCACCTAACAAGGTGAAACATGTCACATTGTATCGAGGGAGGATCATCCAACATAATACACCTACTAATAATAAGCATAATATATGGCTGCTATATTAAAGGGGTCGTTAGACATACGTATTGTTATATAATTCACACGTATAAATAATGGTAAATAGTTTATTATTGTTGGTAATGTTTTACTTCACATGTCATATCCTTAAGGGAGCGTACGACACTGTAGATGTTAATCTAGTGTATATAATATTATCTATCTTTAAATAATGGTAAATAGTGTAGGGCTATAATAATGTGGCTTTATTGTGGTGAAAGCCAAATCGCCCCGATCTCGTTAGAACATGAAATGGACATGAGAAAAATAGGGTTGTATTTATAAAAGTAAAAATAGACACTGTTTTTTTATGCTATGCTACACCTGTATCAAAATTTTAGTTACACTAGTCCTTAGCTTTGAACCTGGCGACGCCCCTATTTTCCCTTAGGTAATAACTCAAAATGGTGAACCTTGGTTCACTGTAGGGTACTTTTAAAGTGTTTGCTGTGTAATCAAATGAATTTAAAATATAAATACATTGTATCACGCAGTGTGGGTAGAGAGGTAAACAATAAGGAATATAAAAACATCACGCACTTTATGTTCACAAAATATTAATTTATTGTTTTCCGATAAAGTAACAAAAACATAAAACCATTTTAGTATTTGACAGAGTGTCACAACAGAACCATTTCAGGCAGGACAAATGAAGTTATAAAAAATAATCTTTATATCTTGATGTCCATCATCGTTTTTGTAAATCAATTTTATACATTTTGTGAAGGTGATGTTAGTCGGGAATATAAGTGTGTTATATCGAGCTACCACGTCTGCTTCAAATATTTTGTAGTTCGAAAAGGTTGTGAAAAAGCGTTTTTGATCTTTATAATATTTTTTTTGTTCCTAGTATCGGAAAATTCATTAGAAAATTGGCTCGCCACTTTAGAAGGTAAAATCATATTGTACATATTGTTTTGAATATCACAATTTTATTATTTGTGAGAAACATAGGATTTTCACTGTAGAAATAACAAGTGGAGACTATGGGGAAAAAAGGGGTGGAGGAATGCTACAGAAGAGATGGGCAGACTGCTGGATTCCACCAACTTCTTAGGTGAGGAATAGCGGAGATAGGAGCCACTTATAATTATTTTTCATACGAAATTTGTGCTAGGTGCCTCCTATCTCCGTAAAAAAGTTGGTGAAATCCAGCATACTATAACCTGAGTAGACACTGATAGAATTAGATGTGGCCTACATATATTCAACAGTGGTGGGCCCGGGTTGAAAACAGGACGATATTATGTTATGTGTATATGTATACACAGACATAGTAGGTATATACGAGTAGTATGAATATATTATGGATGAAGCCTACAACACGTTTTCCACAGTAACGACCGTGTAATCGTAGAAAACATCGTAGACGTCACGTATTGCACTACGATGGTCGTATTAACTGTGTGCGAGTACGGTTATATATATACGAGTGCTTACACATGTCCTACTGCATCATATACCTATAACTACTCTAAATATTTATGTTTAGATATATAGTAAGAGAGCCGACTACATTATTGAAATATAAAATATTCAACAAGCATTTTTCAACATTTCCACAGACATGCATGCTAGTACGGCGTATGTAATACGAGTACAATTGAAGGAAATTGTTTTATTAAACACTCTACAGAACCACGCACTTGTATTTCAAAGACAGAAAAGGAAATTTACGAATAGAAAGAAAACCTATTTCACATATTAAGCTTCTACTATTAATACGGTGCTTTTAGATTTCTCGATGGAAAGTTGTGGGGTAGTCTGTTTTTCTTTCATTCTATACGTATTTTGGGGTGCTGAATCCGAATCCGAGGTTTGCCAACAAAATTTCGTGACGGAACATGGCGAAAAATTGGTAAAATGGCGAATATTTACATTTCCTTGCGAATTCTGAATTTGAACTTAAAAACCATCAACTTTTTGTGGGTCATCTTTTTAGCAGAATGAAAGCACATAAAATTTCCTACAAATTTGGTATTTAATTTTGTTTTCTAAAATAACTAGAAGCGGAGCTGTCAAGCTCCAAAAATTGGCCAAATTTTCTTGTTATTTTAAATTGTAAGAATGGAAAATGTATGGAGAATAGGTCACCTTGTTCGAATTATCACCAAATTTTGACAATTATTCTTCAGATTTATGATACATATTTTACCTCGTTGGAATCAGTAAACATGGAGAAAGGTTTAAGGATAAATTTTATTTAAAAATATAGTGAAATGTTTAAGCTAAAAAGGTTTAAACATTTTCAGCTTAAACAAATTACTATATTTTTAAATAAATTTATTTAAACATGTCTAGCTCAAATATTTCACGGTGTTTTTAAATAAAAATTTCGTTAATAGCTTTCTTTATGTTTTCTGATTCCAACGAGATAAAATATGACTCATGAATTTAAAGAATAATTGTTGAAATTTGCTTATGAAGGCAACAAAGTGAACTTTTTCAATACATTTTCGATTCTCGTAATGTAAAACAATAAGAAAATTTGGCCATTTTTTGGACCTTGACAGCTCCGTTCTTATTTATTTTAGAGAAAAATGTTGTATGGCAATTTTGTAGTAAATTTTACGTTATTTCATTTTGCGTAGAAAAATAATTTACGAAAGTTGTCAGTTTTCGAGTTCTTATAAAGAAATCGCCAGAAAACGAGTATTTTCGCCATTTTTTGTATTTTTCGCCATGTTCCGTATCGAAATTTTGTTGGCAAACCTCGGATTCGGATTCAGCATCCCAAAAAACGTATAGAATGAAAGAAATCCCTACTACGCCACAACTTTCCATCGAGGGACTGCTTTGTGTTTAATTTCACCGGATTATATTACTGTACTATCACAATATATCTACGTATACAAAACCACCCAAATTTCCCTAAACTGTATATCTATCTATTCCCTTACGCCGCACCCTTGCGGGTTATCCAGAAAAGACAGAATTCCAGACCTCCATATCCTTACCCACACTCCTAGTTTTCGTTACATTCATACAATTTGTCATAAAGGCTCTCCAGTTTCTCTTACTCAAAAGGCGTCTGTTCTTGAAGATCAGGTCGACATGATCGGTCCAGGTCAGTTTCGGACGGACAAGCTTCCAAACTTTTCTTCTTTCAGATGTTTTCCTAGAGGTTCATCCCTGATTCGTCCTTTTCAGCTATACTATATCTACATTTAACAATGTATTCTGAATCTTCGATCGCATTCCACTCAATTAAATTCGACTTTCTATTTTGTCATTGTCCAGTTCATTGCTTTGTAGGAGCAAGTACCATCTCTTAAATGACTTTAATATAACAATGCAGATACTTTTCCACTTTCCATTGGAATGTCTGGCTTTATAGACTTTTCCATTTATCCCTCTGTCTTTAGAGCTTTCACGATTTGGAAGTTGACTTAAAAAGTTCTTCACAGTCATTTCAAATCAATTTATCGTCGCTTTTTATGTTCATTTTATTCATTCCAAGTCCAAATAAACTCTATACTATGCACCTACATAGAAAATTTTATTACAGAACTTCTATAAACATAAAAACTGAGATGTTTCCTACGGAAAATCTTTCAGTGGCAGAGCAAATAGTACTCCGATGTAACAAATCTATGTTGATTTTAAAGATTAGGTGTTTTTATGTAATCATTTAACCAAACATCAGAGTTTTAACATTTCTCCTAGTTTATTGGAATCATTATCTTCCTAAGGATTTTTTTAGGGAGACAGTGTATCTATGGGCGCCTTGCAGTGATGGAAGGAGTTTGTTTTGCAATGTAAATAATACTAAACGTATATTGAATTTCTATTTGCTTTTCCTGAAATATTATCCTAATATTCAGGAAGCACTTTCTCACTGATTTCTATAATACAATAAACTTATACAATATACCATTCGTTGAAAAACGCAACCATTCTAGTACCTATGTGATCTATTATTTGAATTGTAAGAGCATTATTACCGTTTGCGCATAAGAAATAAATAAATAAGCAAATATACACGGATTAAAATATCACATTTCCAAAACACTTGTATAATAGCTATGTAGGTATGTAAATGCGACTTGAGATGGAGTACAACTTCCTCAGTATTCATGAAATGCCATAAACATTGAAATTCCTTCTCAAGTTTAGATATTCATTCTTACTATATCTGTATTCCATGTACTATATTTATACTTACAAATACTCGTATAGCAGGTATGGAAATTTTTATATCTTACTGAAATTATAATTTAAAATATAAATTAAAATAATATCTTCGTAGAATAATAAACATCTTCCCCCATTTTCTCTACACATTATTACAGACATACAGACATAGAGAAACGATTATTACTATTTGCATTCGTTTCTCAATTACTCGGAAAACCACGTGAAATATTAATGTGTATCTTCCTACGTCTTGGTTATATTCCTATAGGTCTTAGTGGTTTTCTCTACACAATATTATCTACAAGAAAGCTCGATTAGTTTTTGAATTAATATTTCATTAAGGGGAGGATAACATCTAATAGAAAATAATGGGTTACAAAACAAACAACCTAGATTCCTTCGAAGGCTTAGGAATCTTTCTAACCCACAATTCGCCTTCATCTTGTACTAACTTGAGTAGAAAACTGATGCTGCCCAGTTCCCAAATGATTCGTGAAAAATTCAATGCTTCATTAGATATTCATTGGTTACTGGTCAGGTTAGCTGTAGGTATCTAGCAGTAATGAAGGGTGGATTTCTGCAAAAGGGAAGCCGGGGCTAATATTTCTCACGGGATTACGTCAGATTAGACACTATTATACCTATAATTTTTTCCAAAAAGTAACTCGATGGGAATCGTGTTCTTAAGTAGCTTCGCGCCTGGTATCTAGGCACATTTTTATAACAGGGAAAAATACATTGTTTTTTTTTGTAGGTACATAATAAATGCTTGTATATATATTATCAACTTGCAAATATATTTTCAGTTCTATTGTAATATCTAAATTAGTATTCCAGTTTCCTCACAATAGAAACAATAACATCTAACGAGAACATTACATGCAAACAAATACAATACCACAAATATTGCGGTCAATGGTACAAAGTAATAATATCACCACATTACACCGAATATTCGGTATTCGGACACTGCTTCACTTTTCAATGTGGCCGAACGTTTGGTTAAGCAAACAGTTTAGATGTGAAGTGTAGAACCAACACAAACTTTGTAGTTGTATAGCGACTCAAAATGTCCTGCAGTAGTTTGATTACTAAGATGTTGCCCTTTAGTGTGTACGTACTACGTAGTGATTTAAAATCTGGAGATAGCAGAGAACTTTATAGGTATGCTCTTTTTTATTATGATGACGATGCTACCACTCGGTGGCTGAAGCCAAGCCATGATAAAATATTCCCACTTATTTCGACTTGTAAAATTTGCTACGGAATCATATTATTATACTACGGTAAGCTCAGAGGTGCGCCTAGCTAAGTCTAGATTAAATGTCATGATTAGCATCAGTCGTAATATTACATTTAATTTTACATTCAATTTGCTTATGTTAAATTATAGTTTTATTATTTAATAAAACTATAATTTAACATAAGCAAATTAAATGTAAAACCACATGCCGACGACCGAATATTCGGTATTCGGATCTAGATCGAATTCACTCCTCCTAGCAAGTCGAAAGTCTAATAATAGCTTAAACAATCTAGAACTTAAGTTATGAAATAAAACTTTGTTTGATGCTCGTAAGTTTTCATAGTCTACTTGTCACGCTGTTAACAATATTACGAGTAAACATTATCAATACACATACAAAGTTTGTTAGTAGAATACTGAATAATACTTGAACACAAACATCCTTCAAACAAAACTTAAGTAGGATGGTGGAAGTTGCATTGCATGACGTGATAAATGAATACCTGCCTCCGTGATTCTACATTATACTTCCTTGTTTACACTCGAGTTATATTAAATCCATCACATATTCAATATTCCCCGTGTTTCTCAAAGGAACTAAGCATGTAGTATTATCCATACACAACGCTGTCAATTAGATTCCTACCCCATTTATAAGAAAGTGTCGTGTTGTGGGATATCATGCCATAATACTTATAAAGTTATTCTGTGATGATTGCTTATTTGCTCACACACAATGAATACAAATCGCCCACATTATAATGGCTATCCAGTCGGACAGACCAAAAGATTTCAGTCACGAAGAAAAAGTTAACTTTTTCTATGGCTATCTGAAGGCAGTAATTAGGTAAAATATAATATATGAATAGTCGTATATCAAAGAATGTTTCATGTTATAAATCATAAATATGAAACAAATTTTCATGTTATATTTCAATATAAGAACTCTCCCTTTTTCACTATAATCCTATGCTCTCTATTAAATTACTAATCCAATAACACTTAAATTAAAATGATTCATAGACTCACTTCACTTATTGGCTACCAAGGCATAACATTATGGTATGTATATATGCATTAACGTATTAAATTAGGCATACAGTATCTACCCTTATATAAGTCTCTAGAGAATGTAATAAAGATGTCGAGGATATAATAGATAGATAATAGACATAGTTGGATAATTGAAAATAAGGAAATATTTAAATTGTTCAAATCCCTTCCACAGCGAGAAGTTATTATTATCTACGGCTATTCATAATCTTCTTCTTGATGTACAGAATGAAGGCGTCAAACTTGTTAAAACTTTTCATTTCGCCTTGTTCTTGTCATTTTATTATAATTCTATTCTATTTGCCTTCCTTTTATCGTTCTTTATGATATGATGAAATCTGACTTACGCCAATCTATTAAAACTTTGCAAAGTACCTAGCTGGTTGGAACTTTATTTGCATTGACGTGAATAATGGATATTTCATTTTAATGACAGTAATTCTTTAACATAACAAACTTTCGATACTTATATCGATTTTGTTTTTTTACTCCCCTCCATTTAAAGCTCTTGCCTAAATACATTTTTCTACAGCTAGTAGACTCTGCAGCAAGCAGTAATTTGAAATTGCACGCTTTCCCAGAGACTGAAAAACTATCCTTAAATATGTAAAGTGTAAAGACGTAATATGCGAACATGTAAAATCGACAACGCATTAAACAGTGGAATTCTTAACAGATCCAATCGATTGTAAAAATATTGTTGCTTGATTTTTCGTTTCATATCCTTTATCTACGGAGGTAAACATTAAACAACAGTTTTGTTTCTTATGGCAAATTTAATTCCTAATATTTTTATGAATATTCTCTCTCACACACTCTCGCTAGTATTTTCACACTATCTGTGCCCTCTTCGTATGATATTGTAAAGATTAGACGAGAGGAATACATTAAGACATGTTTACTTTATGTATACCAGAACCAGACATAATGTTACATCGGGGAGGATTTAGATTGACAACTGAATATCAAATCCTTATTGTAACACCAAGCGGGAGCAACAGGAAAGTGAATAATATTTTCTTTATCCTTCAGATTTGTTTTATAATAGCTATTGTTATAAGAAAACCTCACATCTCACTCAATAAATTCACGTAAATACGAATTCAGAATTCATTAAAGCTATTTCACCGCCACGCCTGAATTTATGCTATTCTATATTTGATATTATTCCTAATTTTAGTTTTGAACAAAAGTCCAAACCACAATAATATTGAAACGTTTTAGACGATGTATGGTGTAAGCGTATTCCTAAGGGTTAAAATGAAAGACTTTAGTGGTGTAAAATTCACGTTATTTTTTTTACCCGCGACTAGTTTTCGAGGATTCTCATCCTCATCATCATGATAATAAAGATTGTTATATTAATATTTTCAAACACCCGATAATGACGTGCCATAAAAGTATTTAAATGGATTTTTAAACTACATCTTAGTCTTTCATTCTTAGTTCAAAATCATATTCTCAACGGAAAAGATAGAAAGCAACAGAAATCTTGTTTTATGAATTTGATTGGCGATTTAATTAATTGATCCTTTGTGAGATTTATTACCATAGACAATTTATTATCTGTTGGGTGTGTAATAGGTACCTACCTGCAGTATTCATGCTATGTACATTACAGTAGTATTAGATATTCAGACAAGGTGCGCCACTTTCATGAACATTGACAAACTTGTCACAGTGAATGTAGGTAGACAGACAGATAACAAAGTTTCTCTATTACTTTATGAGATTTTGTCTAACTCCTCTTGGATGTTCAATAAATTTATGGCTTTTCTAGAATCTACCAAACTCGTGAAGATTAATGAGAAAGTTATTATTTTCTTGGCAAGCCTGACAACACAACTTATATCTTTATAATATTTATAAGTTCAGCGGAGATAGCACTATAAAAATGCCATTTTAATTATAGTAAGACACGCCGCCGAAAATCAAAATTATAATTAGAAAACAGGAATAAAATCAACTAGAAGTATATTACAGACATCAAATGTAATTTAATGCGTATGTGTATCGTTAATTTTGTTGCTGAAATCACTATAATATACGAGTATGTCAACGGCTCTATAACGTAAACTTAATATACGAAAAAGTTTGTGCTACAAAAAACTTAGCCATTTAAAATGAAGAAAGAAAAGTTGGATGATTACTGGATGTATAATGTATAAAACCTGACTTGAAGGACGATTGTGATTCACAGTATTCAGTCCATAATACCGAGTTTCTTGTAGAATTCCCAAGAATTTCCTTTACAAAGGAGTCGAAATCCTACGTAATTTAATATCATGTAGCTTTTGTTGTATAAAAGAAGAGAATCTCCGGATGAAATTCTAGGGATTTGTAAACTAATCTGTATTCATTTTCTTTATTTCCAGGTGTTGGAGTTTATATATCACGGGTAGAGGAGGGGTCTGTAGCTGAGAGGGCAGGGCTGAGGCCGGGGGACTCCATTCTCCAAGTCAATGGCACACCTTTCACGGGAATCTCTCATGATGAAGCGCTTAAGGTATTAATAGATATTGTACAATATTTTTTGCATTGCTAGCTAGCTAGACCAAATTACCAAATTATTAGTACTTTCTTCTTTCAATTTTGCATTGAGAATCATTTAGATATGATTAAGTGTCTTTTGGTATAGGACCAACATTGGTAGTCTCATTGAAATTAAACTGATTTCAAAGATGTTTACGTAATACAGGAATTCGATCCACATTATTTGACTTCATAAATATCACTCGTAAAGAGACTTAAGAGCTGGTATATTGATATTTCAAAAAATTCCAAAAATGGAAGTCCTTAAATCTCGATAACCTTACTGAATAATGAATATGCTTTGGAAAAAATAGGGTATAGATACATTGAAACTTTACCTAGGGAATGACCGTAAAAGATTATTTATATCTTGTATAGATTTCTCAAAAAAAAGTGACAACACCTATGATCTTTTTTCTGAAAGACAGCAACTCGTTTCCTAAAATTCGCAGAGAAATTTTATTTGTATTGATGACATACATTAAAATCTAAAGAATGGCCTATAAAAGTTTTTATGAATAAAGCGAAATTAACCCCAAAAAGTAAAAAAAAAAAGCAATACACTATTTTTTTACATTTCATTGTGCGATTGTTGAAACGATTTTGAACCTTAACGCCGCGGGAAATGACCGTGACGTCACAGCTGGGTCCCTAGTCCAACATTTTCAATTACAAACGCACGGACTTTTCATTCTGGTCTATTCATTTCCGTGGCATTTGTTCTTTCTAGTGGCATTCTGCACTCGTGGCATTTCTATGCCCGTGGACTTCCGATTCTACACTAACGGCAATGAAACTATAAATCTACAGCTATTGGTATAACACCGCAAGCGTAGTCTATGTATAATTAATTATTGTTAAGAACGCTATGGGTGGTTAGCGGGAAATAAAAAAAAATGCTTGAATAGAAATTAAGTCCGCGTGGAAATTAATTCGAACAAACAAACCGAGCGAGAATAATAATTGGGAGTGTTTCACAAATTAAATTTCGAAGAACTTTGCTTACCGCTGTAACATCTGTAGGAATTTAATAAGATAATTCCAATTATTTCATAAAAACTTTAAGAACATTTAATAAATTACGTAAGTATTTGAAATTCCTTGTATTCGTTGTGGTTTCATATATTATGCTATAGCGTTGCCTATCGAGATCATTTTCTATAGGCACTATTTGAATATCTTGCATGAATTCATATAAAACAATGATGGGTGATTTATTCGTATCTTCAGGGGTAAATTGTTCGTTCACGAAGGAACTTGTTGCACGATATTTTGGCAGCATTTCCTGGCATCGCACATTGAACGGAATCCAAATACTAATAATTTGATTTTTCAATAAATTCAACCGATATCGCGCGCGGCTGAATTGTAGGCAATCACCGCAGCAATATCAATTTGACTTTATGCAGATGAGGTAGTGGTGTTTCCATTTCCTCTCCTAGTTCCGTACACTTTTTGTTTATTCACACAAACTACATAAATTAGTCATAATTGATTTTCATTTGAATCAAACGTTGCATTTATCTTTGTTTTCAATATAATTAGAAATATTTATTCAGTTAATTAATCTATTTAATGTATAAGTCAATTAAGCACACCATTTTGTTTGTAATGGGTTATTAAATTTTGAATATCTAGTCTATAGCTCATTATTTTCATCTACTAGAAAGCGTACAGGTATTATAAATTACCGAATTTTATATTTCGCAAAACTAAGAAAAATAAGATTAGTTTTTTCTTATTTATCCATAAAAAGTCTTCTTCAATAGGTCTGTTTTATACATATATATTCATTTTCTTTTATTAATTTATTTTCTATACATTCATTTGTTCATTTATTTTATGTCTGTTTGTATTCTACTCCTTGTTCACTGTTCGTCTTTACTGATGGTATGTTTGTTAGTAATATGTTAATCTTTGTAAAATTTACTGTTGTGACTGTCTGATTCTCAGGAAATACAATAATATATAGGTACAAAGACTATAATTAACCTCAAATTAGTGAAAAAAAAATCACAACTTCATTGGATGTACCTAATTATAATTAGTTCAGGTAGCCTTCGTGTGTCTTCCATTCCTTAATTAAGTAGCCTATAATAATAAAGTGAGTTTATTTACACAAAAGGTAAAATTGTACACAGCAGTAGTACATAAGAGCGCTTGTTTTATATTAATGACCAAGCATTTTCTTATACCTTCTATAGAAGAATCCACGCTTACGAGCGGGTCACAGATGTCTCTATAAAAATATCGTAAAATCTCATTTCATATAGGTTCCCAGTTCCTGTACACTCGTTTCAGTTTGTTATTGAAATAAATACACGACTCCCCGCAGTAATGTCTAATAGGGATGGGATTGGGAATTGGACTAGGTATTATTTACTTTGTAAATACAACAGATATGGTAATCTCATCTTCTTTTGCCGTCTGTTTACAAAAACAGCACGAGTAGAAACATATACAAACATTATTACCTATCAATATTGATCACTCTTTGATTAAATCGTTGTTGTTGTTTAAATCCTCGTCAAGTTTCAATAACTTCTTAATGTCCCAGCACCAAAATTTTGCTTTATGTAGCAGTTTAAATTTGTGATAAATATTGTTTTTTTTATTAATTTAATTATGCTCGAAGTTTGAACAATCAACAAAATTTAAACTCTTGAAAATTAACCTCTATAACCTTCAATGCTGCGTTCCTGTTGATTGATAACCAGCTGGTTTGTTCGCCTATTAGTTTAACTTAAATAGTCAGAATTGATGAAGTCCTTCTTAAGTGATGGAACGTATTTAATTGTATATTCTAATGGGTTAGAATGGGCCAGGTTAATAATTGAGTTACTGCAATAAATCCTGTACCTTGCCTCAAAAAAGGAACTACTTATTTAGCCTTTTCTACCGGTGTGTTGATATAATTTTATACTTTATACGAAGAAAACGATTCTAGTTCACAAATTGAGTTGCACATTCAAAACATTGATTCGCCTATGAGATAAAACAAGAATTGATATACAAATTTCATTTGTCTAGCGTAAATCGCGCTGTGTAGTAGACAATAATTTACCTATTTAGATTCAATAAGTTAATTATTCACCTGGACTACCAACGGTATCAAAAACTAGCAATACAATCGATTTTTTCTACATTTCTTGATATTGTTTAGTATTATTTACCTTTACATAATAATATAAAGTACTAGGTGTATTATTATTACAGATACACATGCAATATATGTGTAGACTCACGATATGGTGTATAAATACATAACACAGTATGAAATCTCTCTTTCGTGATAATATTGTGCCAATCCCAAAAAACCGATTTGGTAGCCATAAACACGCAAACTAAACGCCAATTTTAACCAGACAATTTATGTACCTGTGTTAGATTTCAAAGTGAGATTCCGTAAAAGCTTTCGGCCATGAAAGTTTATGTTTTTATTGATCTTTGGAAACATTAAACAAATATAACTTTTCGATTTAATAAATGACAAATTATAACTTCTCGGTATGCTGAGATTTATTTTCTTACCTTGTAAAGGTAACTTTTCTTACATTAGACGGATATCGATGTACATATTTTTCACCACAAAGTATGGTTATTAAATCTTATATGTAAAACCTCATTAAGGCTTTTCTACGTACGCTATGTACATTTTATGACTGCAGGATGTATGGACTGTATTGAAGCATAAAATATTCTCTTTAATTTGACATTAGTTGACTAATCAACTCTTTAATTTGTCTCGGTTAAGTTATTTTAAATATCGTATTTCGCCCTATTCATGTGGGTTATTTTCACAGTAATCTTGGCACACAATCATGAAAATATAACTTGGTTTCTTGGTAAAAGCAATATCTTCCTTGAAGCCAAAGACATTACAAAATTGTAGTGAACTGTTTATAATGGACTGATGTCATCTTAACGAAATGTAATTATTAGACGGATGCTTAAAAAAACAATGTCTTATTTTACTTTCAATTTATGATTTGCTAAACATTGTTTCCAAATGCACCGTGCTTTCTAATAGAATAAAACATTAACTCAACATAAGTACATTACCTGTCGAATGAACTTCCTCGATGAAATTGAATTCTCCACATCTCCTATATATTGCATTGTCTACCAATCGATATTTCATCCCCTCGTATATAAGTTTAGTAAGTAGGTCCTATAGAGATTGAATTGACATGGAAATTGCATTTATCACGTGGATTTACAACGTGACGGGATGTAGGTACTAAATGAATTAGGTAATTCTATTCCTACAGAAGCACATACGTTAGGAATATTTCATGTAGCGCCCATTAACAACTAATGGACAATTACAATATGGGTTCTGTTCTGACAATAAATATCTATATTGAATTCACTTTGATGTTTCTATGTTGGTAGCTGTATATTATGAAGTAAGTAGAAGCCCCCAGTGCGATTCGCACTAACTTGATATTTCAATATTTTAAACCAGAGCTCTACAATTTTTATAACTTACGAATTTTCGGCTCATAATAAAATTTAACGAAATATCGGCCCTTTCTCATTGTATGATAAAACTTTAAAAGCTTATAAATGTTAATATTCAAAATTTGTCAAGTCAGATGTATATCTACCTATTCCTACAGTATGTATAGATACTCTCACATTGGTCAGGCATTCGATAGCCTGGCAAACTCAAAATATAAAAATTATGTTTATACAGGAGTAGGTACGTATGCATACAAAGCCTGAATTACCTACTCTTGACTGTCCTACAGAAATAAATGCCTATATGCTCTCGTATGTTGTTCTATGTTCTTTTAGTATAACGTTAGTTATTAGCTACGTAAGAATATTTATATCGAATGAAAATAAGTATTTACAATAGTATAACACTGTCCAAGATCTTGTTTCAGATGCTCAAGTCCTGTCGACAGCTCAGTATGACGGTGCGAAGTCCAACAGCGGGTCTAGGGTTTGGTCCAAACAGACAGACGTGTTCCTGGATGGATCGGCAGGGTCGTCCTGTATCGCCTCCTCTAGAGTACCAGAGAACTCAGGCGGCACCTCCTCCGCCTCCGCCGCCACCTCTCTCTTCTCAGAGATATCCTGCTCTACCTGGAGGGTCTTCAAGATCGAGTAGTAAGGATAGGAGTATAAGAAGGGTAAGCTAATTCACAACACATTATTAAGGGTTACAATTACTTATTTAGTTTACAAAGTCCAAACCACTTTAGATTGCATTCAACCATCGTTATTCCATTATTATCAGATATCAGTTTTACAGATTGATTCATTCAACCTATACTCAAGTATAAATCTGCGATGTTATAATTTTTCGTCGTCTACAACTTCGGCCCAGTGAAACGGTGGAAACACGAACTTAGTAATAATATTATTGTTCTAATTTTAGGTGGACTTGTGTATAGAACCTGGACAATCATTAGGACTGATGATAAGAGGTGGTCTGGAATATAATTTAGGTATCTTCATAACAGGAGTTGATAAAGACTCGGTGGCGGATAGAGCTGGATTAATGGTAATGAAGATTTCTTCATATCCTGTTTCTTTCACTTTTCCATCTGAGAGCCTAAAGATCTTCCATAGAAAATATATAAATGTATTTGAAAATATATAAATATATAAATTTTATTATTTCCATAAATACATTTTGTACGAAATACCTTAGCCCATGATAAATAAATTTACGACAAAATTTAAATCCGATAACATCTAAATGTCAGTTAAAATTTACAATTATGATTTACTACAAACAACGCCGTGCATTAGTTCTGTAACAAGAAAACTTTTATGATGTTTATATTACTAAAGTTCTAATATGTTTACAAAGTATTAGAGAGTGTTTTATGAAAATTGTGGTGATTTAGAACTATATTTATTTTTATCATCACGCCCATCAACATTGTGTCATATATACTAACTACAGTAACTACATACATTCTTAATTAAATGTAATACTATTTCTAATGTTTTTAATACTTTGTTTTGCAGATTGGAGATCAAATTCTGGAGGTGAACGGGCAATCATTCTTGGATGTGACGCATGATGAGGCTGTGAATCAATTAAAATTCCACAAGAGAATGTCACTGCTTGTGAGGGATGTTGGGAAAGTCCCACATTCGTGTACTGCGTATGACCATGAAACGTGGGAACCCTTATCACCACCAGGGTAAACATTATTTAATTCCTGTACTATTGCTATCATATGGTTTCTCATGGCAAGTTTCTCTTGCTACTATAAAGTAAATATGGATTATCCATATGAGCTTTGGCTTGTAATTGCTTTATCTATATTGATGGAATAACGGTTATAGCACGAGAGGGGGTTCTTCTAGGGGACCCAGAAGATCACAGGCAGCCCAAATGGTGGAAGAGAAGGCGCGGTCTCTACTTCCAAACAGCGAATTTCCCACTTTGATGTATTATATGGACGAGTACACTGGACGGCAGATGACCGTGGAGGCATTTGTTACAGTCTTATTAGAGCTTTTAAACACACCTGAAAAAGTAAGTTTCACAAAACTATTGAGAATGATAAATTGAACTAAACATTATCAGATCCCCAGGGATGTAACCTTATCCCAGCAGTGAGAATATTATTAAGTAGGTGTTGGATTGCACCGCAGTCAGATAGAATTGAATTATATTTAATTTTCAGTTCACTTTGATGACTGAACTAAGAGAAGTGATTGCAATGGAAGACAGGACGAGATTCGACGAATTAGTTTATAGAAGAGATTTCATGACGGATCATCATGTGAGGGTAAGTTCAACCTATACTTAAGTATTTGTTTTCAATTTATATAATATACCTTCTTCATTACAACAATTTATTAATCACTTCTTTAGAATATTGATAGCTTTTTCACAATACAACTTCAGCGAATTAGTAAACCAATACCTACATGAATTAAATTAGTTCAATATCATACAATTCATATTTTAGGACTCATTTTTACAACAAACTAAAAAAGACAGTAAAAATTAGTAACGAACAATAATTTAGTGATACATTTTCTTAGATTTACAAATACTTTTCCTAAGAATTGTTGGTAGGTTAGTTTATAAGCCATCGATAATACTTAATTTGTAACTATTTTTGTACTTTATATAAAGCTTTCTTTTGATAAATTTAATTAGTGTAAATAAGCGAAAATACTAAACTTCAATTTATTCAAGCGAATAGATTTTTCAAAGTAGATCTAGCATGTGATCATCTCTTGAGAGATCATTTGTCATTTTTTAAATAATATTTGCTTTCTTTTCGATATAATATATTAACATGACTAAAGTAGATAGATTAAGTATTCATTAAAGCGAATGCACGATAATACAAAAGACAATTAACTTTCTTGCTTATCTTTTTTCTTCTTATTAAAATATCTACATTTTAAGATAATTCTATTTAATCTACGTACTTATTTATTAATTAGAATAGAAGCACAGGACAAATCAAAGCTTTGTAGACATTATTTAATTACAGATTTTCCTAAAAGGAAGGTATAACAAATAGTGATGACAAGCGATTGGGGAAAACGTTTGAAGTTTTAAGTAAATATTGAAAATCGTAACTGTCTGTAACTGAAAGAATAATTTTAATTATACGAAAAATAATGAATTTCCAAAGTGTTTACGCGAAATCAACAAATAATTTAATCAATAGACTGAATATTATCTAAAAAGATACAAAGTTGTTAACAATTATGAGACTCTGAAATTGTATTTTGGTTTCACTAGAAGTGCTAAAAAACAATGTGATGTTTTTAGAAAGACATAGCGAGTCTATTTTTTTTGTACGAACTGTTTTTACTGGGGTTAGCCGGCAGAGATCGCAGTACTGCGATAATCTAATTTTATATCTTAGTAAATTTACAAACCTACATACAAATATTTGTTATACCTACCTGCTGTAGAGTAATATTATTATTATCTATACAATTACTTATGAGTTGACTTGCAAAATAAAATGAATGCGCTTTTTAACCATTCACCCACCAACCAATATTACCAACCACTCTGATGTAACAACTAACATGGGGTACAGAGAAAAGGAATCATGGAGAATAATCACCATCACCATCATCACCACCATATGATGATGTCATCCACCATGCATGACCTCCAAGCTACGGTAAGTTGTGCTTTATACCTACATACCCTATAACCTTACCATGTATAATCATTACATTTCCTTATATTAATACCTACTCTCGCTACTGATGAAAAAATATTAGTACTAAGTAAATCGTATTCTAAAAAAAATGAAAGTACTAAATAACCTATGTCTAGGAATCAGTCTTTCACACTTCATATTTCGAGTAGCAATAGAGCAGAATCCTGAATAGGACATAGGCTACTAAAATAAAGATAATTACAAAACAATAAGTATGCAACAGTGGTTGCATCAAACCTAAGATCCAGGCGCAGATCCATTGGGCAAAAAAGCTAGCTTCTAATACTATAAGTATAATATTTATATAAAAGAATACAAAGGAAAATTTGAGTTTGTCTGAGATCACTCGCAGACGAGTGGATAGCCGTAAAGAATAATAGAATAATAAGTTGAGTTTATTACAAGCGGCGATTAAAAAATACGCGAAGGCAAAGATATTTCCGACACCATTAGGTATTATTTATTCACAACTATCTGCAGTATATTTGTAAAAATCACTTTTCCCACACAATTCCCTCATTTTGTATTCCTAAAATGGAATATATTAAAAATTGCATGACTCAAGTATATATCACTTTGCAGGGTAGGTATACATCAGTCGCTCTTGCATATTATTAACACGTCATGAACC
This sequence comes from Ceraclea dissimilis, assembly GCA_963576895.1. Classification (NCBI taxonomy): domain Eukaryota; kingdom Metazoa; phylum Arthropoda; class Insecta; order Trichoptera; family Leptoceridae; genus Ceraclea; species Ceraclea dissimilis. The sequence continues at coordinate 3,728,740 of OY756358.1, forward strand.
AAATCAATGCAATTGTGTTTCTTATATTATTCACCATGTTACTTACTAACATCACTCTGCGCATATTTTTGTATTTCCATGCATATTTTATGATTATTTATGTATTGTTTATTTACTTATTTTATTTTTCACTGATTTTGTACCGCAATTATTATTCACAACACACTGCAAATTGATGCTTATATATTGATCCTATTTTGTACATCTAATCACAAAGTATTGTAAGTACTTTATTTATTACGTACCTATTTGCTGCTATGAGAGAGCTGTTTTTTGACTTTCACAAATTCATTTTTTGAACATATTGTATCTCATTATATCAGCACATTATAATGTCCACAAATATAGGCAATTCTTTATTATTAATTCAATAAAAGATCAACTTTATAACAAAAAGAATGAGCTATGAAAGTCACTGGTTGTGATATCTTAAACTGAAACAATAAATACTTCCACTAGAAGAAAGCTTTTAATTTTCAGGGAGATTTTTCTCACACGTTTCAGATTGAAATGTCGCCCTTGATAAATAGGAAAATATGTATTTTTATTAACGTACATAAATTACTATGTAAATATACAAAATTCTGTGTAATTTCAGTAAAAACTTAATTGTAAATTCAGTATGACAAACTAAAAAAGTGTTTTGAATATTTAATATCAAAATTTATTGTAAATAAATAAGAATTACAACATTCTCCTTGATTCTACAATGTTGACTTATCGATATAAAAAAATGTTATGCACCCATTTTTAACTATTTGAAAGGCACATGTACGCACAAAATAAACACCTCATTCACAAACACTGATATTTTTTAAATAATATTTACATTGCAGTATTTTGTTATAGGTACTTCCTATCAGTGGAATGCCTCTCAAAGAAATCTAAAGGCCAAGCTTGCCCACAAACATTTTTTTCAAAATATTCACCACGCACACCATCCTTAAGTTATAACTTTCTCAAAATTATAATTCTAAGCACGCCACTGCATATTATGAAACATTTAGATTGCGTTTTGATTACCTTATCACTGTAATACCATAAAACGTTCACGTTATATATTTTGTATTTTCACTTTTGAAATCAGTAAATTGATGCTTGTGCCGTATTCTGCAGTATTCTGCCGTATATTGCAGCTGTAATATTTCATAATAATTCATTTATTAATCAAAAGCCGCATTAATAACGCATAAAATCAAGATTTTTAGGTCATTAAGCTAACGGAAAAGTTTATTTTTAATTAACCTGCATAGTGCATACTCTCCAATATTATAACTAAGAATGTCACTTAAAACTACATATATATTATAATCGCGCTTGGTTTTTTTTTGTAATATTGTATTTCATGCGTACTTTGATTATTATACTTAGTTTTAATATAGAATTTATTGTATCTTAATTAGTTAAAAATCTTATACTATGTACTATTTTGATACGTATTATTCGACTGAATGATCGCTTTCAACTTTTCTTTCAACCTCTCTTATCTACATCTATTGACATTTGCATTTGTATGTAGATTGACAATTTAACATCTGTACTAAATCAACTTTGGCATGTAGAAAATAATTTACTATAAACAAGTAAGCGCAATAAGATTTTTTAGTTCTAAAACGCTAATTCTTTACTATGTTTTTGACTTCTTGAGTAGATATTCCTCTATATCTATTTTTTTGTAATATTAATATATTGTATTTAGTACATTATTTTTAAGAATTCACGCCTGTAGACAATGCTCGAATATTGTTTTATTTAAGGTTAAATATATGTATTTATTGCTGTAGAATAAGTTTTTTTAATAAGTGCTCGTACCACGTCTATCAATACCCAATAGAATGCCCTACATAATCGTATTCAAATGAACTTGGTTTAAATATACTCAATAATCAAGTACATTGATTAACTGAATAAAAAGAGGTTTGGCCTGAGGTTCATGTGGCCTGGGCTGTTTGATTATCTCTTACATCGATGATGAATGTGACGAAAGCAAGAAGGAAGCGTGCGTATCTATTAAGATTATTCATTGTATCTGCCTACCCTATAAGATAAGCGGCATGAGGAGATATGTACGTACAGATAGAATGTAGATTACTTTGCACAAATTTCTAATTTTGATGTTTGGAAATCGTTTGATATTCAGATTAAAAAATCATTACAAATAATCGCTTTTTTAGATGATATTTAAACCATTACGACCTTCCGCAAATTGAGAAAACATTATTAACATTTTGTTTACCTACAGGTAAACCTCAAGTTTTTTTTTAAACTTTCTTATCTATTCCTTTGTTAACACATTCATAAATTTAAAAATTTAAATTCAAATTCAATTTAGTCCTAATATAGCGTTGTCTCCCGGATGTAAAAATAATAGGATGGGGAAACATTAAAAAAAGTTCATAAATTTAATGTGTTTAATAAAAAAAAATAACGGTTTTGGAGATACCTAGCTGTATTACGAACTTGTCGAAAATTCGTTCATATCGCTTAGGCGATATCCATTAAAACTACTTTTCTATATACTCGTTTACTTTTAATTTTGATGAATCTGAAGAAAAATTTACAGCAACCGAGTAAGGCGTCCCATCAAGATAAGATATTGATTGGTTTTGTGTTTGGATACTGTGTAAAAACGGAATATTTCAAAATCTACCCCAATTTCTCAAAACTTTCCGCCATTATAATGTGTCCTAAATGAAGACTTGTATTTATGAGCTGATGTATTTTATCTATAAATTGATAATTTTATTGTAGGCATTATTTATAGGAAAACTTTGTAAGCTAGTTATATTAAAATGTATATCTAAGTACTTATTATACAAATTAATGCTTTAGTAATTTTGATACTTATAAAGTTGTTTGAGTATTCTTACGTAAGCAGGACAGTACATAAGTTACATGGTAATACATTTGTTATTTGTTGGTTGATCACACGATCTGTTGGGATATTGTTACTCAGGATTGTAGCGAGGCAGAGAATCTACCAGTAGTACCTGCAGATGCTCGTTCTCCCAGTGAAGATTCAGGTCTTGGACTACCAGTTCAGGAACATTCTGGCAGGTGAGGTGCCTTACACCAGGATCAGTCACATATCAATATTAAATTACTAATTATAACGAGATTTCTAATCAACAAAATACGATAAGGCACTATGTGCGATCTGATCTTGTTAAAAGATTGCAAAACTATTGAAGATTTTGAATTTATTGAAAGCTGAAGCATTTTTTACACAATTTGAAAGATTAAATGCTTTATAATAATATTTTCTCTTAGAAATAAACTTTTTATGTAGTACTTTTAGATCTTAAAATATTTTTAGTAAGTAATTTCCACTATTGTATTAGGATAGCATACTCGTAAGTTAGTATTAATGGTATATTGTGTAACATATTTTTATGGTTATGCTGGGTATAGGGGTAGTGCAGCTAGGGGTGCCGTTGGAGTGCAAGGGAGGGCACCCCCTCCTGCCTCCGGACCGTCACCTCCTCTCCCTGCCAACGACATGGACCTCCAGCAAGGACAGGTGAACATTGTATCCTCGAGACACTTATGCACTCCTGAATAATGAGCTTTAGACACAATTCACTTAACATTGCAGCAAGTATCTATCATGTAACCCAATCTCCGTTCATCACTTTATCACGTTTTATCAATATCTCTTTAATCTATACTCCAGCACATCTATTTCAACTTTCTCAACACATTTTCCAAGTACACTCCACAACTAGAATCTTATATAATTCCTATAACATATTGGTAGGTATATGACATATTATCTGATTTACCTAATAGTGGCACAATGCATTCTCATATATCTAACTTTAATCTTCATATAAATATTAATTATAGTATTATTATGCTACATTGATTTAAAATACGTAATTCCAAACTAGTATTTCATTATCCATAATGTTCCCATAAAACTTAATGTAGGTAATATCATGTAAATGTCTATTTCTTTTGAGTATCTTTTCCTCTTGCTGATATGACCCCTAAGGAATTTCCATACAAAACCACAGATAATTTGAGTGATTATTATAACTGTCATAACCTTTAAGATATAAATCCATACAAAATACAACATGCAGCTACTTAAGTGAGGGAGATTCTGGGCAGAGATATTTGGGCACCTAACTAAGTAGAGCTGCATGCTGTATTTTGTATGGATTTATATCTTAAAGGTTATGACAGTTATAATAATCACTCAAATTGTCTGTGGTTTTGTATGGAAATTCCTTAGGGGTCTGCTTCCTAGGTGGTAGTTGGTGGGATCGGGCATAACTCTTATATACCTATACAGTTGTTTACATTACAAATAAGGATTTATTCAAACAATTTATATATCTTTTATGATAAACAATAATGGACAGTAAGTAGTTTTATTGTTAATTTATGAATATATGATTTGATAGTTTACAGATTTATGTTCTTGTACTTTCTTATCAAAGTTTTGTAGGTACTTGTCTACTTTTTGGTTTATATAAATCACCATTGGTTATACTAAAACCATTAACATAATTTAATTGTTTATTCTAGCTACGCAATTTCCACTAAAAATAATATTGATCCTAACATAATATTATGTTTTTTCGGCTTTTGGTATTAAAATAATACCAATATATAAACGAAATCTTGGTTCTTTTTTTACAATAATATTATTTTACACTTCGATGAGATGAGATATCAAATTAAATCTTCACCAAAGTCTAAATATTACGTAACAATCCCTGAAATATCTTTTCTTGGAATATCTACTTACAAATCAACACATATTACTTTGCTTCAACCTTTTATATAACCGAATTCCCAAATTTAGACAAAATAATACCTACCTGTTATTCACGTAAAGATGCGAGTGTAATTTTAATACAAATCCTTAAAAATTAATTTTAATTTAAATAATTACTATTATTATAAAAATTAAATACTTAATAAGTAATTAAATATTCATAAGCCAATATGCAGTGTGATGATATCCTTTTAGTTATTTTATTCCAATTCTTTCATATTCGTTGTGTTATTCTGATTTTTTTAATTCGCTTTATTTCTTTTTTTAAGCGTAAGGGTGAAATAACGAAAACGAAATTCAAGCGATTATTTTGGATCCCTTCGTTATTTCTGGAATCTATTTCTACTTGTAATTCATTTCGCTCCCATGTTGTGTGTTTTAAAATTGTTTTAATAATATATTGATTGTCTCGTGAAGGATTACTGCAGCGACGAAGGGGAAGGAAACAGATCCAGGAGACATTCATCACCGGGGGACTCCAGGGAGGGAAGTACGGCTGCACTTCACACCTCAAACTACGATGACAATTCGGTAAGAAAACTTGTACAAACTAAACCATATTCACATACTCACCCTCATCTGAAAATACCAAGATTTTAACTGGAAAGTTTTCTGAATTTGTCTTTTTTACGTGAATATGATTGCAGTTCCCAAACTTTGATCTCGTTTCTATCGACATTTTAGTCGTATCAGTTGTCAGTTAAAACCAAGTTATTCTCGGATGACGATTGTGTTAGATATTCTGCTGTCTTAGGTGTAGGAATCTTATAATATGTTGTTAGGTTTGAAGAGACATTAGACAACAAGGATTAGGAATCAAAAAATCTAATATTAAAGTAGATCTGAGATATTTAAATAGGACTTGTGTTTTCTCGGTCGTGTTTCTATTGATAATAGTTAGAAATCAAGTATAATTAACCAAATTACTAATTTCTTTAACAAATGCTGATTTGACTAGTGGAAAAATATTATAATATATTTTTAATCGCTTTATTAATATTCTTTCCCCACAGTAAATCATCCAGCAGATATTTAAAAAGTAATTAGGAAGATTATCACCATATCTATTTCCTTCTTTCGGATATTTCCGCCAAGTTTCTGTGGAGTTCATACATATTTAATATAGCTTCCCAATATTTTTAAAAGAAATAATTCAAAAACTTTAATGATTGTCCTTCGTATTTTCTGAACTTTGTAGAAAGATGACAATAATTATGATTGTGCTTGCGATTTCATTGCTTTACGTCTTATTTTATTCTCGAGTTAACTGTAAGATATTGCTTTTGCAATATGTCCGCCTTTTGACACACTAAGACTGTGAGAGCTCAGGTATTAAAGTGCTTCAGGAGACGTGTGGTGAATTGAACTCACGAGCTGGTGAGCTGGAGTTAGCACGCTAAGGACTTCCTTTATAATAAACGCTTTTCTCTAGTATTCAAAATCATATTAAAAAGTCTTACGTAATTTATTAATATTGATTAAACATGAGTAATAGGTACAGAGATTCAAACTATAGATAATATATTATTTCACTACTGTCAATAAATTGTTAATTGAAAAATAATTAATAATACATACAACAACTTATCAGCTAATAACGAGAAACATAAATTAAATTATCATAGAAACATAAAATGATGGATACACGGTTTAATATTACTACGAATTAACTCATCAGTGATCAAATGATAAAATTATTCTTGTAAAGTTTTGAAATTAACGACGGATATTGAAACCCTTTTAAGGTTGACAGAAAATTTACTTATGTTATATAATCAATGAGAGTAACATTGAACACACATCTACATACGTATGCTTCAACCCATACTGAAATATGTAAAGTTCGTTTAAAATGAAAAGCTTCAGCAAACCCCTTAAACTCATTTAAAGGAAAAAAATACAGAACTGTATTTTCTCGAATATTTGATAACTATGGAATATATTATTTTCACCGTGCTCAAAAACATGACTCGTCAAAATACGAAATTACATGTAAAAATAAAAATGGTAGAAAAAAGGGGAAAAGGATTCACTAAAGGTTTTTGTGAAGGGAATTTTACATAACGTGTATTTCACTATCGAACTTTATAGAAGCATATATACCTATATGTAGATTGTGTAAATTCAGGATTAAAACTGTCCTAAAGTTATGCTGTGTAACATTCTTTAAAAGACTACTCACGTAATTTAATTCCGTTTGAAAGAATTTATCGCGAGGATGATAAAACCGCTCCTTTATGTAATTTTGGTACATGGCCGTTTTCCGTAATGGAATTATTAATCCTCAGAAGAAGTATAACGTGTGGAATGTAATATTATCTTCAACTTGCCATCCAGTGTATAATAAATCCATCAATGCAGTATTGTAATATAAGCTGTATGAATAGTGAGGTAGTTTTTCTAACAAAGTTCTTTGATCGTTTTTTTTTATAGATATTGCGTAATATGAAGTTAATATTTCTTAGATAAAAAAGTTATTACACATTATTATAAGAAATTCACTAAGACTACATGATTTCAAAAATAAGAACTTTCCTTTTTGTGTATCACTGTTTTTCTACAGTCTTTCTCATCCGAGATAAAAACTCATTTCCAAGTTTGGTAATGCTTGTCTTATATAAGTAGTTTTATCTTTGAGAAAACAGGAATAGGAATAATTCGAGAGAAAATAACATTCACGCCTAGAATATTTCATTCTACAACAATTCGGTAGCTTAATGTGTTATTAAAAGTAGAAATAATATTAAAACAGATATGTTCTACCGTCTATCTATACATTAAGATATTGTGTAGTTTGGTTTGCCTCATAACTGAAACTGGATTTTGTATCTTTGAACTTAAATAATCATTAACTAACTTAAAACTAAATACTAATTTAATATCATTTATCACAATTTTTCCTGCAACGTTCTTCTGATTTCTTCCGTCGCCTTCATAATATCTTTGTCCATTTCCGCAGACATCTTTTTCTTGAGATCTTCCTCGTCATCATAATAATCTTTGGGTGGTTCTGATGGATACTTTGATCCGAACTTTGGTCTTGGAATCCTCACTCTCTTGACGTCAACTAGCCAAGTCTCCATAATGAACTTTCAATTACTCGAGGTCAGTGATCTGAAAAAGAAAGGAACATTTTCATTAGCAAATTATCTTTACAATGTTAATTGGTGTTGACACTGTCAGGTTATCTGAATGCGCTGCTCCTCGTAATTTTATCAACTGGAAGTTATCTGGCAATGTGCCAAAGCCTGCATTGCTTTAACCTTTTGATGTTTTTCATTAAATTCCGATAAGATCTTGATAAAAACATGATAAATACCGCTATTGTCCGGAAATTAGATAAAAGTATCACAGGGGACCTCTAAATATTTTAAATTTCTATATAATCATCGCCATGAGTCTGTAAATCATATAGTCCAAGAGCCCGCTGCTTAATTTATGACGTATCTGTTTTTTGATCGAAATGTGGTACAAATGATAGCTTACCAATAGGGTATTACATCGCACTAGGGTTGCCTATCAAAATCTTGCCGCAACCCCCCCTGCCCCCCCCGAAAAGGTCCCTCTTCGCGGTTTTTCGCATTTTATAGGAATATGGTAAGAGATAGGTGAAAGTAGTCAATGACAAAAATAATCCTTGCTAAATTCTCTACAAAAAATGTTAAGTAAATTTTTTCGTAGAACTAGCAGTTTACCCGCAATAGCCGGTCCAAAACCGAAATTCATTTAGAAAACTAAAAAAATGAATTTAAACTAAATTGATTGAAAATTGATAATAGCTACAGGAAAATAGTCAAAGAACGAATTAATTACCATAGTCTTAGCTACAAAACGAGCTATAACTTATTTTCATACATCAATTAATTTAGGAGTTATTGCAATAAAACTCAGTGACAAAAATTCTTAAAATTTAGTTTTTCATAAAATAACTTTTTATTATTATAATAATATTTTTTTGCATAATATGTTAGTTATAATGGGTGGAAGAAAGTTAAAGAAAAAAAATCTTTTTTTTTTTTTTTTTCAAAAAATATCCTGTTTTTCGACCGGCCATTACGGGTAAACTACTAGTCCTATGAAAAAATTGACTTCTCATTTTTTGTAGAGAATTTAGCAAGGATTATTTTTGTCATTGACTACTTTCTTCTATCTCTTACCATATTCCTACAAAATGCGAAAAACCGCGAAGAGGGAACTTTTCGGGGGGGGCAGGGGGGGTTGCGGCAAGATTTTGATAGGCAACCCTAGTGCGATGTAAAACCCTATTGGTAAGCTATCATTTGTACCACATTTCGATCAAAAAACAGATACGTCATAAATTAAGCAGCGGGCTCTCGGACTAATATTAAAAACATAGATTTTACTTGTAAATTGAATTTTATGATCTTTTCTTAAAAGCTGTTTACTTTTCAGGGTTATTCAGAAATTACTGAAACACCCATAATATGTGTATGCTACGTGTGTCACCAGGGTCACACCTACGTCCAATTGAGTAACATACGACTACCCAATGTTGCTCTTAGGTATTCATACAATACCCATGTTTTTTTTTAACATAGGAAAGGACATCGTATAGACAGAGACAAAGAAATAAAGTGTTTTATTGATGCACATCACGGATTGAATTCAATTTCAATAATACACATTTCCTTAGAGAAAACGTACCATTTTTTCTATACGAGTATAGATACCAATTTATAACTTTATTCAAGTTTGAAAACCAATTTCTATCCATACTACAGTATTCCTGACGCCTTCTTATAGAAATGTTTGTACTTAGGCGTTTTTGGCGTTCATTTATATGACGCCTGAGGCCAGTATCCGGCTCATTTTCCCTTCTTCTAGCTTCTATTTTAAAATAACGCGGACAATAACCCGTAAACCATAAAAAAGAAACTGATTCCAATGTATATTATAATATTAGGTAGATGTAGATGAACTTTATCCATAAGGCTACACTTTCTCTTTACAAAAGCCTACTATTTTTTTTATCGGTCGATAGGATGAACTATGTATTCATTACCTCAAACTTAGTATGATTTAAAACTTGAGCGTAGGCATCAATGAGCGGGCTTTTATTTATTTATTGGTTTATACAAGGTGTTTTTGAGATATAATAATATTTAGCCTAATCCTGTTGGGCTTTAGGCTATTGCAGAAGTGCACAAAATCTTTCAACCCAACCTAATTTGTGCCTCTAGGTTTCTTGGTAATTGCCAACATGAAGTCATATCTGCCTGTAAGTAGGTACGTATCAGTGACGAAGGGTAGATTTCTCCAGAAGGGAATCCGGGGCTTACATTTCTTATGGGATTACGTCAGATTAGACACTATTATACATATCATTTTTTCCAAAAGGAAACTCGATGGGAATCGTATTTCCTTTTGTAGCTTCGCGCCTGGTATGTATTAATTTCTAATTATGTATCTGAACATTATTGAAGTTCAATAGTCATGATAATAATTTACAGAAATTAGTATTGTAATTATTGTTGATAATTTCTCATAATGTGATTCTATACAAGTACTACATACTTACCTATAGGAATATCAGGTGAAATAAAATACAATCGTTATACATATTTCACTGTGTTTGTAGGTGTATTTGTAAATATTTACTTATACTTGCTCGTATGCTGGATTTTACCAACTTTTTAGGTGAGAAATATCGGAGATAGGAGCCACTTATCAATATTTTTCATACAAAAATTGTGCCAGATGGCTCCTATCCCTGCTATTCCTCACCTTATGGGTTAGTGAAATCCAGCATTAATATTGTATTTTCAAGACTCGTGCTTAGAGTATAGATAACTTGCTATTTAATTTAGGTGTTTACAAAATATACATATGAGCTAACTAGGTTTTATGCCGGGCGAGCCTAACCCTGGATTTGATGTAACTACTATTGCATAATCGATATTGATTTTTAACAGCCTATATCCTAGGCAGGATTCTGCTCTATTATTCGTCAGAATATCTAGTCTGAGATTTCTCCCGTTTACAACTGATACCTGGACATAGGAGAGTTACATATACCAATGAAAGCTTACTAAAACATTATGGGGATTAATTAATTACTGCATTTATCCCTCCATTCATACCATCACGGAATTTTCCATTGCGTGAGATAACTAGTGACATGTGTGCACTACTTTTTAAAAGAATGCACGAAACCGTACATACTTACTTCGTCACAGTTTAAATAGTTTTTTTAATGAATCTGGGTTTATTGAAATAAACCAAAATACATCTTTGTACACTTTACAGAAAGGTTAAAAGCTTGTGTCGTGAAATGGAGTAAGTCGGGGATTGAACCCGCGCCCACTGGATTAACAGTCGAGAGGGTTACCAACCAGGCTACCAACCACTTTAAAGATTGCGATACATATGACAATTTAAAAATTAATTTGTTTGTTATTCCAATAATAATTCATCTCGGCTACGTCGGGTAACAAAATCTAGTGATAATTATTTCCCCACCACACAGTTTAATTAGAAATTTGACCTTTTGTTTGAACGTGAATACAGAATGTTTATAATTGTTATGTTATAAGTTATAATGATAATAATTATATGTATAATTGCTTTGGAACCAGAGAGAGACTAAACAATAAACAATATATTTAATAAATATTATTATTCCATGGTGTCGTGACATTTCACAATATTACAATAACAATTATAATTTAATACCTGGTGAAATTAATTAGAAAATTTGATTATAATTAATATGAAAATGCAAAACATTCAACTATTATAATTATACTATATCGCTAATTTTGTATAACATTTCTATTGTGTCTTGTGAAAGTATAGAATTTTATTGATCTGCCTAATATTTATTATTTTATTTATTTACTAGCTCTTATACCTTGTTCATACTAGGCTAGTAGTTTAGTTGAGTAGATAGAGAAATAGTAACAATGTCAGATATACAATAAGATTCTATACGAGTGTATCTGGCATTGTTTTGTTACTAATTCACTACCTACCCGACTAAACTACTAGCCTAGTGTGTAGTGTTCCTACTTTCAGTGAACAAAATACACAAATGATACAAGCGCACATCCGTCACTAGTTACTCCGCATTGTGGGTGATGTTGAGGTGGTATGGATGGATGTATAACACGATTTTCTATAAACAAGATTTTCGTCTAGTGATTTGATTTAACTCCAGATTGAAATGTAAATATAACAAAAAAAACTGGGGCCTAATTATCATAGTTGACGTTTTTGGAATTTTACCGACAAACCTTGCATGACATAACAATATGAAATTTAAAATTTACCGAACTGTACCAATCCACATAATACTTAAATATTTATTTAGTTATTTTTTTGGTGAACAAGATACAGACATATGTAAAAATTAAAATTTAATTATAACATTTGTTCACTAGGGCGAGCATATCGCAGTACTGCGATCTCTGCCAGCTAATTAAACAACAATATATTTAAAAAATAGATACAGAGACACACACAGAAAAATAAAAAGAAATACATACAAATACACATTCATAACCATAACATGTGCCACTCAAGTGCGATGGAAACATATGACAGAAAGAAGTTATAAGTATTTTGTGGTACTTCTTGCTAACATCAGACCTTACATAGAAACTGTATTATTTATAAATCAACCTTTATAATTTAACTTCCACTACAACTAACCTACTTTTACATTATTTTGTCATCATTGTCATTATCTTCATGTTATTATAGAATCAAAGAAAATATAACACATCGTATTATATTCCGTTAACATAATCATAAGTAACTTACTATTACAGTGACATTGTAATTTACTTTAAGAATAGAGGCGCTTCTTTAATATTGAAAGAAAATGCTTCCGTTTTTACTATATAATGCTAATGCTAGTACTCTGCTACGTCGTTCTTTATACAAGAAAACACAGTGAATACCAGGCTTCGACCCATGGGCGTCGCCAGCCTCGGAGCTAGGGTGGGGAAACAAAAATTTTAAAAATTGACAGAACGGAAAACGCGTAAAAAGCGCCGCAGGCGAATCTTATTTTGTGAGACATTGCAGAAATCGTGATACGGTTCGTTTTATCTGAAAATTTATATAATAATTAGCACAATAAAATAAGTTTTTTTATAAAAAGTAATAAAAAAAATAGCGCCGCAGGCAATTTTTTTTACCAAACAATTGTATTTTGATGGATTTTTTATACAAATTTTAGAAAATGTATGACATGATGACAAAATGTGTCGTAGTAATGTGATTTTTTGTGAGGTTTTATCATTTAGTATGAAAAAATATATACCTTTTCTAATCTCACCACCGTGAAGTCATAGTTGGGTCGCAAGCTTTAAAGGGTAAATATTATTGTTATCTTTGGCCAATAAAATTATACAACAACGCTTATTTATTATATGACAATGAAAGATCTACGATTTCATAATAACTGAAGTTAATTTCACACATTATTACGAAAAGTCCATAAAACACTACAATCATTATATCATATTATGACGTTAAGATTTAACAATGAACTTTCAGAGAAAATCCGATACGTCGTGTACAATAGAAAGTATATTATCCAATAATCTGATAAAGATAATCTCACATAGGTACTCGTAATACTAGATTACAGTTTTATTAGATTTATTAAATTTAATGTAATGACATTTCACATAATGAAACTTGTATTATTTTATACGCCAGCATTTCCATTGTCACTATTATATGTTATTTCTCGAGTAGTTATTAAGATTTTAAATACGCATTGTGTTTTTGTTGCATTTTGTGAGTTCAGATGTTATCTCAACAAAATAACTATCGTGAGATTGCGGTAGGTTGGATTAAAAGATTATAAAACGAACATCTGCTAATTACGTATCGCAGTAATAAGTACCTATTATTAGAGATGGTAGAGATTGGAATGAAAAAGTATAAGAAAAAGTATATTGTCAATGTACGAGTATCTTATATCGCATCGCAATATTACATCTCAACAGAAAATATATTGTGAAGTGAACCCTTCATATAAATTCCTCAAACTGAAGAGAAATTTGTCTTAACTGATTGATTTCACTGCCGATCTGTCATGGTTCATGATGATAACATTGTTAGGTAGGTACGGTGCCTGACTGCCTTGTACGAGTCATGGTAATTTTCACGACTAATCCACCATGAAAGTTATATTTCGTAGAACCATTAATACACGTCATTATATTTGTGTCATTACTGAATAGTGAATACTGTACCATGCCTTCCGCGTTACAAAACATTTCACTATTATATTTTTTGCTTCGTAGAGTTGCGAGTCGCATTACCTACTTAATATATTTTTAGTTAGAACGACCTACACACGGATTTTTATACCAATTTTATCTAGAAACAGAACTAGTTCTTACAGATTCTAGCAGATTGGATCGACCAACTATCTCTCTTATATAATCGATACTATCGATGAGGAGGTCCATATTCATAAATCAACTTTTTCTACCCAAACACCTGTTTCCGTGGGCGATCATATCATCATCATCGTCATCGTCAACTGGGTTTATTGACCCTACAATTTACAGGTTTTTGTTTTTATTACCATAAGTTTGGAGAAATTAATGAATAACGCATTATAAAATTCTTAATATTATGTATTTCTACATAAACGAAATATGCTCACAGTCGACTAGTAAAATGGCTCAGGAATATGTTATTATTTATATGTTTGCTAGAGTCATCTTACTAGACTATGTCATGTTAATTATCTATTGAAATTTTATAACCTGGTTGATTGATCTAGTATAGTCGAAGAAACTCCGTCTCAGAATAAGGTAAGCGTACTATACCCACGTGTTCCATACAACAATAGTCGTCACAAGTGTTACGAGTGTTCTTATATTGTAGGTAACTATCTATAATATTGTATGAGTGGATTGCTGACATAAAAATCTAAATCTTTGTGGACATTGATCGTATATATCCACGACGTATAGATAGTTTTTCATTGTTTATTGAGGTTACCCACACACTCGGATGTCATATACAATATACATTCACTTACGAATTATAACTACCTACCTGTACATAATAATTTTACAAACGACATCTTTCTATAGAATTAAAGTGAAATTAAAAATTTACATCTCCGCACTGACAAATGAAAATCTGCCTCAGATCTTTCAGAAGGTGATATTGTTTCCTACCTACGTATGTATATTACGCGCAGTTGGAAATCGTTCCAACTTTTTATTCAATTTGAGAGGATATCTCTCCATTTCATCCCTTTCTAAAGAGCCTACGGGGGTATTTCTCGTTAGGAGGCACTGGATGTATGGATCCAGTACAACCACGTAGGTAGTCTCTCTGTAAGATGCGTGGGGCCGAGACCCGATTCTCACGGATGCTGTGGACGGACCGGTTGTACCGTTATACCATTACACTATGTACCACTTTATAATTATTGTCGGCAGTACAGACGTAGTATTTGCTATTATTATTGTTATTACTCTTTGTTAAGCACCCACCTACCTATCTACTTCCCAAACGCAAAACCGCTAACATGTACTAACTATATGTATTTAATGAATTGCGAATTGGTTAATTATACCCAACTATATCTATACAATATATTTGCATAAGTGCATCGCTAATAAGAAAAGATAAAGATTAACTAAAACATAACGAAAATCTTGTTATTATCTTTGCAAATCGCAGTCTTCAGCAGTATCCATGTACCATTTTCAGTTTTAAATTTTCTCATGAAGTTCTCGAATTGTTTTCAAGTTTTAGTAGAAAACTTTTTACAATCCAATTACCTAATTTTATTATTTAAAGAATCATTGTCAGTTCAAAACATATACAATATACCTACATAACAAAAAAAATATATAATATATCTGATAAATTGGTGGATTCCTACAAATATACACATGAAAATATTATATCATTTGTCGGAATTTGCTACACCATATAGTATACATAATAATATTTTTTCCTCCCCAAATCGCTTAGCCGAACATATGATATACATCATAGAATTGGTTGTTAAGCACAGATATATATTTCACTTCCTCTTTCCCAATTAATTGGCAACCCTCCAAATAAGTTGTCCTCAGAAATGCGAAGCTATATAATATAAGAATTCGATGTTACTATTTTCTGAGGGTCTTAGTAAGGATAATCACGACGCGGAAATTACGAAAAGATCTTGAGTTTCCATTGAATCTCTTCAACGAGTACCATCTTTATTATATTTTTTATATCCACAAAATATAGGGCATACTAAAAGATGAAAATAAAATGAATAATATAATATACTTCTTGCGAGATAATAATATTATTTTGAGAGGATTAACTCTGATAAGATATTAGACGGAGACATAAAGAAGAAAATAAATATAACATAAGGATATATTATTATGACATTTAGAGCTTACGGTACGTATTAATTCTCAAATCCTTAATATCCAGCGTCATCTCAGATTCAGTAAGTAATTGTCATCGTAAACACTCTAAAAGTAGTTCAATTACAGGCGAATCTTAGGACCAATCAAAACCAGTGTCGTCTCGAAAATATATGGGACATTGTCAAAACTTCTGTACCTCTGACGTGCACTGATTAGAATTTTTTTTCTGATTAAATAAACCTTTTTTCACGGAAATAGTCACAAATTTTTGAAATATGTTCTATTTCTTACACATAAAAAGTACATTTTTTCAGCATCACCCGTAACTCGGGTTCAGAGCCGGAATAAGTAAAGAAGAAAGAAAGTACAATTTCTTAATTTAGAAAATATTTTTTTAATTATAGATTTTTTAATTAGCTGTCGTTTTCGTGAAAAAAGGTTTATTTAATCAAAAACAATTAATTCAAGTCAGTACACAGCCTGTTTTGTCAGAGGTACAAATAATTTGACAATTTCCGATATGTTAGTCGTGTATGTCTGGAGTTTCGCTTCGCTTCAGTTGATGGACATGACCACTTG
Source organism: Ceraclea dissimilis (assembly GCA_963576895.1). Lineage (NCBI taxonomy): Eukaryota > Metazoa > Arthropoda > Insecta > Trichoptera > Leptoceridae > Ceraclea > Ceraclea dissimilis. The sequence continues at coordinate 3,745,480 of OY756358.1, forward strand.
ATACACTCTGTATTTTATTTTGTGAAATACTGTTAGATTGCAGATAAGTTAGAATTTCTGCATTATGAATCACTAATCACAGTGATTGCGTATTTTGTGTAATTATCATTGTTGTTATCAGAGTCAGTACACACCACACACTATACACCACACAGTACACAAGTACCCACACAGTTACGTATGGACTGTGTACAATACTTGGGTTTTCGTTTACGTAAACTTCACGGTGTCTTACTTCACACCAAACCACTTTATCTCTAATCAATATTGTGTTTTTACACACTTTTTGTTTACTTAAATATGTTTCGCTTGTAAACAGACAAATAATTTTATTTGTTTAATACCTACTTATTTTACATTTTAATCAAACAACATATAGAAATACCTAATTTAAAATGGCAAGTTTGACTTTTGAAACGAAGCAACATTTTCATAAGTAGTGTGGTTAGATGATATACAACAGATTACGGTAACATGTTACAAGATAAATAAGTAATACCTATATTTTTTCGCATTTTCATCAGTCTCACTTTCATTAGATGTCCCTTTTTTGGAAGGGTCAATGTGATACAAAAGCGTGTCTATCCCTTACACTCTTCTCGGGTATGCACTAGCTAGTACCTAATCTAATAAATACCTAATATACGATCATGACCTCAAAACGCAAACATAATTATATACAAGTTACATAACTATAGGTAATTAATATTAATAATATTCACCTATTTATATTGTTACCTATTCTTTTCGCAATATTTTTTCTTATTGTAAAATATATAAAGAAATTATATTGTCTATTACGTAATCGAAAGTAATCTTGGACATGCTGAGAAATAAATGGAATACACCTTCGAGTAAATATCTTTAGGGATTTTCCCGTGTTTCATAAAATGGACAAAAATGTGTCCAATAGCATAAGGGGCTTAGAAAAGAAGAAGTTTTATCTACATGGTAAATTATTCAAGGTAAATGACTTGCAGATAATAGTGTCATGTCGATGGTCCCGAAAAAGTTGGGGAAGATGACTCAAGACAATTAAGAGGGAGTAAAAATACCCGCGTGTATGTCCATTCTGTGACTGACATCACAGTCGAATGACATGGGGAGAGGTAGGTACTACTTGCTAGAAACATGAGATTATTCCTATAGTTTGTTAGATATAATGCTGCAATTTGGTAGATAAAATGTTTAAGGTAAGACGCAGTGACAATTAGTATTTTTTTGATAATCGGCCCCCCTTTTTATACAATAAACCAAAATTGATTTTGTCGCTTACGTCATTCATATTTTGCGCTTAAATACTTCTGATGCAAAATTTCAAAATAGTTGGTGAGATAATAGAACGATTTTTAATCAAACCCTATCTGGATACCCTTAAAGAGCGATGAATATTCTTATAGAAGTTAGTAATATTCAGGTTATTTAGTAAAATGTCTATAATTATATTTTATTTATGTATAGTATTATAATACATTCGTTTCTATCATTCAGATGTCATAAATTGTCTTATTTTAATAACTACTTCAGTATGTTGTGTTGATTGTACAATACATTTGCGTTACGTAAAATAATGTCTTGCGTAAATGTTAGCCATTATATGTAATACCTACTGAGTTAGAATTACTTTATCCATCATCTTTATTAGTTCATGACACGATGCAATTATTGAAGTTGTAGTATTTTTTTATTTATTTATCCAACTATTATAATTTATTTCATATTGCTCAGGTACACCCGCACGCACACAACAGACCTTACGCGAAAAATTACGTGAATATTTATTTATTGAATTAACGACATTATATTATAGTCCATAACAACACGTAGGTAGTGTAGGTACATTACCATTCAATTCAGTATAATAATTAATTTATTCAGCTCAGTAACAACTCAGTAATAAATAATAAATAAAAGCACAATTATAATTCAAATCGCTTCTCAAAATTGAAGAAAGCTCGTGCTTTGAGGAGGAACTCCCTTGAAATCATATCAGCAAAATATATGTACATATTTACACATGCATAGTGCATACTTATGAATTTTGTAAAACTGAACACCAATATTTGAAATGAAATGTTAATGAAATGCCATAGATAGATAAATAAATATATCAATATTTTAAATAATGATTAATTAAAAAAAAAAAACATGTTGTCCTTTTGACAAAATTGCTCTTATAGACAATCCAATGAAATCTTTGAACAGGCCAGGCGGGCTTAAAAAAATATTTACATCAAAATAATGGTGTAGATATTTTTGTAAAGGGAGATGTTTGTTCATTCAATTAGTTACTTTAACTACTCTAAACACTAAAGCTAGTTGAATAAAATGATAACTATTAAGTATAATGTCTTCTTGCAAGATAGACCTACTTCATCAAACCTACATATATTCTGTTGTTTAGGTAGGCACCTAAGTCGAATGTTTTTTACCTGTTGACAAAAAAGTTTAAGTCATATGAATTGGTTGTGATTAACCTAGATACCCATTTAGTCACCTCGTTCAAATCTTTGCAATAGAATTAAAACGTCAACAAGCGATTCAGTGTTCAAGCAAACAAAATCAACACACTACATCAAAATATTATGTCTAAATAAACAGTGCAAATAATAAACGAACTACGTACGTAATAATAAAATACAATAACCGTTAAGAAATACACAGAGCTACTAAATTATAATTTATGACATACCTGTATCGTATTAAGGTATCATTGAGGAACCGTCGATAAGATATACATCTTAATTCTTCTAAGATTTTCATAACGTTCGCTCTAATAACAAAATAACTCTGAGTGAAATATCCACCCACAGCAAGGCTAAAAATAATTAATTTTTCGCAACAAAATTCACTAAAAATAACGTACAGAACCACAATATTTTGTATAGCTTAGTTATTTACAGTAAGTAACCGCTAATATATTATTAAGAAATAAAGCAACTATAACGAACTTGATATTGTTATTATTTTAATCATTATATTAATCTTATCTTTTGTAACTGCAACTACGCTTAAATAATTACGTATTTTTACGTAGAATCAAATAAATATTACGGTTACCTATAATGAAGTAACATTTTGTAATAACTTCGTGCACAATCTATCAATGTACTTGCATCTATATATATTTTATATTTAAAGACTGCTACCTGTAAAATATTTTAAGGGATGACAGGTTGAAAATTATCTAGAAAAAAGTTTAATGAATGCATGGCCAAAAATAAACCGTTTTGGGTATATGGCCATTTGATAACAAAAGATGCAAAACTTTCTTTCTTAGTTTTTTTAGCAATACCTCACAATCTAGTAACCTGATTTTGACGAATGAAACAAAAATAATAGTAAACATTTTAGGCGAAGATGGAGACCTTAATTTGTAGCTTCTATGTTAGAATACACAGTGAAATTATTAAAAATACGTATTTTTGCTGAAAGAGTTTTTTTTTTCAATAAACGTTATATTTCCATAAAAAACGTGTTCATTGTAACATTGTACCTACATGTACATCGAAGTCTTAATTAGTTGTGAATAAATTGAGTTAGAGAAAACAAGATATTTCCCAACGACTAGACCACAGCATCCGATCTACAGGATATCCTGAAAGTTGTAATTTCTCTTCAATAAATATTTTGTTTATGCCTTAATTAGGTTCCAATATGTATGTATCGTATATCCGTCTTATTGTTTATTAACAGCTATGTAGGAATTAGTATTATATAGAAAACTCTTTACTGCTAATTAAATACAATGTAAGAAAATCCAGAAGAGAAAAGAATTTAGTGAAAATGGGTATTTCCTAGATGGTGGGAAAATGTTATTTATTAATTCACAGAAAATAGCAGAAGATATTATGGAAACATTGCAAGCAGGTACAATGATGCTACACAATGTTTTGTAGTATTATATGAAAAGCATACTGCTGTCAACTTGTTACAATTTCGCACACATTTTCCTTTTGATATCACATTTGATATGTTTATATTTTCCTCAAGAATTTATATCTATACCCATGTTATACCCATAACCATAAATAACCTACCCACGAGAATACCAGGCGAGAATACTTCGCGACACCTTAGTGTAAAGTATGCAGGAAAGTATTTGGATTTGTCTGTGCAAGCCCAGATTCTTAAAAAATATGTTACCTTGATCATCGTAAGTCAAATAAAAATCCAAATTTCTTGTCTACTAGGTTTGTTAAGTGGTCACAAATAGTCCGAGAGCCCGCTGCTTAATTTATGACGTATCTGTTTTTTGATCGAAATGTGGTATAAACGATAGCTTAGCAATAGGGTATTACATCGCACTAGGGTTGCCTATCAAAATCTTGCCGCAACCCCCCCTGCCCTCCCCGAAAAGGTCCCTCTTCGCGGTTTTTCGCATTTTATAGGAATATGGTAAGAGATAGGAGAAAGTAGTCAATAACAAAAATAATCCTTGCTAAATTCTCTACAAAAAACGTTAAGTCAATTTTTTCATAGGACTAGTAGTTTACCCGTAATGGCCGGTCAAAAAACAGGATATTTTTTGAAAAAATAAAAAAAAAAGTTTGATTTTTTTTCTTTCACATTCTTCCACCCATTATTACTAACATTTTATGGAAAAAAAAATTTGGCCTGCGGCGCTATATCTCTGGTTATTTTATGAAAAACTAAGTTTTAAGAATTTTCGTCACTGAGTTTTATTGTAATAACTCCGAAATTATTAAATGTATGAACATAAGTTATAGCTCGTTTTGTAGCTAAGACTATGGTAATTAATTCGTTCTCTGACTATTTTCCTGTAGCTCTTATCAATTTTCAACCAATTTAGTTTAAATACATTTTTTTAGTATTTTAAATGAATTTCGGTTTTTGGACCGGCCATTGCGGGTAAACTGCTAGTTCTACGAAAAAATTGACTTAACATTTTTTGTAGAGAATTTAGCAAGGATTATTTTTGTCATTGACTACTTTCTCCTATCTCTTACCATATTCCTATAAAATGCGAAATACCGCGAAGAGGGACCTTTTCGGGGGGGGCAGGGGGGGATGCGGCAAGATTATGATAGGCAACCCTAGTGCGATGTAATACCCTATTGGAAAGCTATCGTTTATACCACATTTCGATCAAAAAACAGATACGTCATAAATTAAGCAGCGGGCTCTTGGACTAAAATACCCATCTAGTTACCTACATTTCTCTGTAATTGTAATTATTTCTTACTATAGTTCAGATGGTCTCCTAAACGACCTATCACTGACTATTCACAGCAAGAGAGTCATACCTGAGAATTCAATAATATTAAATACGTAATGAAAGTACATAGGTTGTTCTCTCTTATTGTATCTGAGCATGAAGTGAATAGGTAGTACTAGGTAAGTACATTCACTGCGACTGTGACAGGCAAGTTTCTCTTTAATCATGAACCTATAACTCATTTACATAATGCAAAGTATCGGAACCTATTATAATACCTAATCAATCTTTTAATAACATGTCATTCCTATTCTATTGTGTTCTCTTGTGGAAGAAGTAATATTATCTAGCGAAAGGAAATTATAATAATTATTAGATAAGCTGAGTAGCAAAATATACGCAACGCTATTGTGTCACATGTATGTATATTGTATAGTAGGTACGGAGTATTATATGAAGAAACAAGTATCATATTATCTCCTATGTTGTGCTTTAAAAGCGAAATTTCACTTTCATTATCAAATAAGTATATTATATTACATATAAGTAGAGACCGGATTATATGGATTTGCATATGCATATTTTGGCAATTTTTTCAAGACTTTGCATATTTCGACCAAAATGCATATTTGGGTATATTTTCTTAAATTTTCACTGTATTTGTAAAATTCAAACGTCTTCAAAAAAAATGTTGGTGTCTAGTTGAAAATGCAGTAGGTACCTAAATAAAGTGGATTAATAAAAAAATAATTGCCTAATCGTATTTTATTTTTTTTTTGAGAAGATGACTTCACAGTTCACATCATAGAACTGTTTTTTATGGTCTTCCATACGATGACAAACATAAATAAAAAATTAAAAAATAATAATTAAAATCTTGTAGAAACGTTTATTTGTTGTATTTATTTAAAATTATGGTGCATATTTTGGTACTTTTTGGTGATTTTGATACATATTTCGAGCATTTGTAATGCATATTTGCATTATATTTTAACCAATTTAAGTTGCATTTAATCCGGTCTCTACATATAAGTTTGAATTACTGAAGAATTAGCGTGTCGAGATTTCTTGAATGAACAATTTCTTTATACGATGCGTTAACTCATACTAAAAAGTTTTTCGCTTTTTTTTCTTTCTTTACACCCTCCTTCATCCCCTACATGCTTCAGGGTTCAAATCTTGACGATGTAATCTGTACTTCATGACGCAAGCTTTTATAATGTTACACATAGGATGGATTTATGGTATTTTTAAATGTACGTACCTATCTTCTTTCGCATGCACAACAAGCAATAAGCATCGTTGTTTGTCCGTAATTCTATGAAAATCCTTCAATTTACTACTGCTACAACTGTATTAGGTACCAATCCTAGTAAATGCTTAGTTTCTATACACACAAGGCTCTTGGGGCCAATACCTATTTATATGGCATTTGACAGTACGGGTGGCATACCTCATTGCTGAATAAATGTCTTATGTAAGGTATCCTTCAACTTTTATATGTATATATTCATTCTCAAGGACATTGATTACTAATTTAATAGAAACCCTCGGAGGTGCAGTGGTATACGAATAATGATTCAAAACATGACTATTTCGGTCCTAGATGAAACAGCTATGAACAATTCTGCACCAGTATGCCCATTGCCCATGTATATTTTCATAATCTAACTCTCTGTAGCTGAACCAATTTTTTATCAATCTACCGTCATAGCAGAGGGCAAAAATATTTGTAATTCGGGTAAATAGTCGTCACGTAATTGGTTTATTATAGCGATTAGACTGGAATGACTAAATTCTAGAATTTAGTCATTTAATTTAAAATTCAAAATCTACTTGGTTTCTAGTTAAATAAATCATTTTCTAAACTAAGAAACTGACGTTATCCTAAATCTAAATTACCACAGAGTTGCCTACCAACAGTAGGTATATTAATTATTCCAAATTCCACAATAAAGTATTAAAAATATAATATTAATTGTTTACAAACATTACATAAATAATTATCAGAATGTAACATAACATAACCTATAAGAATATCAATAGAACTTACAACAAAATCAAAGTGAAACACGTCCGAGAAACAAACAGACACTTGACAGCAGGTAGAAATAGTTGAATTATGTTAATAATAACACAGGTATTATAATATATTAAAACTGTCTTAAATATGTTTGACACTTGGTTCTTTTAGTATTGTATTAAATGTTTTTATTTTATTTTTAAGTTAATATATGTTAAAGAGACGAGTTATAAACGTAGCTTAATGAATGTAACTGATGATTGTCGTGTTGTAAACATTTGCTGCGTTTCCGATCGACTGGTGTTTGGTGTTGCCCTCCCTCTCTCTCTCTGTCTATCTGCACGATTCACCTGTTTGTATCATGCATGGTATCCACATCCACAACTACAATGTGTCGCCGCCTCCATCTACCTGGCCCTGGCCGGAACACCGCGCGCCATCTACCTCTGCACCACATCTTTAACCCACATCTGCCTGCGTGCAATGGCAACAGGATCAGGTGAGATCTTTAATGTTACCTTCTTTATAATCATCCTCTGACTATCATATTCATTGACACTACACAGCTAATAGTAAAAAACTAAACACACATAGTCAGGCTGATTGTCAGTCTTGAGGCAGGCAGTCATTTAATACCCAAAAACAAAATCCTATCAAACTACGTATTAACTAGTATTGTGAAGTTCTCTTTAGGCAATTTTGATCGCTAAATGACCTCAGTAAAGTCGAACACATAATGTGAATATAATGATCACTTTTTTATTGAATTGTATAATTGGAATTATATAATACATCCTTTTATCTTTTTCGAAGAGGAATATCAAGTCATTGAACCCTGTGCCTATTTATTTAATTACATTTTTCTATTTGATTAACTTTTTAAATAGAAAAATTGAGTAACATTCTACCACAATTGAACCACATATTCACTTAATGATACCACCTGCCTGAGACCTTTACAACAAAAACAGAACAATAAAGTAATCAATAAAAAAATTGGCGATGTCTTAAGTTTAAGTCAAATTTATTTGATAGTACACAGATACTCAATACATTTTACTTACCACAACTGAAAATAATAAAAAATACATTATTTACACGTACCTGTTCTATACTTCTTGAGTTGAATTAGACAATTCATCAGATTATCTAGTAGTCGTAGGTAAGACACTCTCATTTGTAGAGAAAAACAAGACGTAGGTCTGTAAACCATTCCCATTTTCATGTTAATATCTTTAGTGCAATATGTTCAATAGATATGTGCAATATATTATTTATTGATTAATTACTTTTAGACAAAATTTTGTACAATTGATAACATATTTACAATTAATTTTAATTGTTTAATTTTGATCTAGGCTATTTAGAGAGACATTTAGTAATGTATATCTAACGTAGTTAGTAGATAGGAATAGGTAAACATCATTTATTTGTAGGGTGATTTGAGACTTGAAATAGGCAAATATATCTAATAGTCATCTTGGTTGAAATATAAATGTCATATTGTATTGCTGTCTCATAAATTGTAGACAAATATTATCTTATACTATTTTGCCCGATATTATTAATTAATATAATACTTATCTATAGGTTTACTTGTAATAGTCTCTCATGTTATATTCCCTATATAATTACCTGTAGGTACCTATGAGTAATTAATCCAAAGCTTGCTGTATAAAATATTTATGTATCTTTAATTTTTTCACCCTTATTATTCCCTTTCTACCATTTATTTTTGGTAAGAAAGCACTTCGCCGTCGCAAATCTGTTAGTTTAATAACACTCAATGTCAAAGCAGACTGGATTTGCTAGTTTACAAAACATTTCAAAAGATCTTCAGGACACAAACATTCTTACACTGAGTTTGGCACGCTACTATTCAATTTAACTTTAATATTCTTTAGGAAAACTTCACTACACGTCATTCAGTTACACTGTACGACTTACGTGCTTCAAATAATCTAATACATACGTACAAGTGATTAGATCTGTACTCTGCAAAAAGAATGGAATCATATAATACGATCCGTTTGATCTACTCGTATACGTGTAAACGTGATAGACTCGTGTAAGAATGTTTATGAAGAAAAATTAGAAATGTAAATGAGTTAAGATGAATCAAATCATAGAAAGGATGTGTCGTAAGGACATATGTAATGAGCGAAGCGGCGCGCGGTGTGGTTTCAGTTGGGCTACCTCGAGGGGCTGCGGTCGTCACTCGGTGGCTGGACGCAGAAAGTGAAGTCGTGGTACTGGGGGAGACCACTAGTAAGTCCCCTTCCACAGGACGATGTCTCATCATCGACCATAAGCACATTTAATTATATTATTATCTTCAATGCACGCCTTCGAATAGTTTATTCATTAGCTTCAGTTTGTTTTTACATATTGTAGTCTTTCTGATGATGCCAATTTAATCATTGCATTTTTATAAACCATTTTAATATTTATCCTCTCTTTCTCGATGAATTGAAACATTTTCAACTGACAATCGAAAATGTAATTTTGTACTTCAGTTATTCTAAAAAAAATATTTACTTCAAATGGTAACTTAAAAGCACAATTGATGTATCTCACTCTCTCACATCAATCGACAACAGGTAAGCTGAAAATAAGAACAATAAATAATATTTCCATTCCTAACTCTAACGCAGAAGCAACTAGTCAAATCATTATTAAAGAAAACTTGAAAGGAAAACATTTGAATTGAAATAACTGAAGAACAAGACGCAGCTATATTAAAATAATGTGTTCACCAGAAAGACTGTAGATAATAGGAGCAGGTTTTTGAAATATCTTTGTGTGATATCCCCTGAGAAGCACCTATTATAGCATGTTCAATGTTCATGTCTTTTACTTAGTTCACAATATTATTGTCCTCAATCCATATATCTATCTGTATTCATAGTACCTACCTAATATCAATACCTGGATGTGTATATAGACATACCTACTACTAGACATCGAGCTTTTCATAATATTTCATGAACTGCTTGAATTGATGGATTGAACTCTAGAACTAGAATAGTTTTGTTTGGTTACGAATGATGTATGTGAGTGTTGTTTAGGAATGTCGACTCTTCGACTGAAAACTGACTTGCATTCGTCCTAGTGCATTCTCTAATAATGTCATTGTCTGATTCCACTCTCATAGAACTCTCCTGTTAGTATAGCAGTTTGTGTGATGAAAACCGTTTCATGCATTGTCATATAGTCATACGAGTTGCTTTAAAATTATAGGCTGTTGTTTTTTAGTCTCACCAACTGACTTTTAACAAACTTGACTTTGTAATCCCAACCCAACACTTTTGTAAATTACTACATTCACAATTGTAAATAATCACTAAATAAAACATTCATTCTAAATAGACATATTGTATCACATGCTTTTTTTAATAAAAGAGACCGATACTTTTTTACTTATTATTGTTTAATTGAGATCGCTGTATCAAATACATTTAATTCATTCAAACTACCGTAAAAAAAATCGAAAAACATTACCGAAGTAGCAGATGCATTGAGAAATATCAGACATTCTAGATCGGTAAAAAAATTGCAAGTGAAATATAAATATTTGGCATTCCCAGTCGGTATTTACCATAAGTAATATCAGCTTCAGGTTTAATACCATAATTGCTGATAAATAATTTAAACAAATAATAGATTTACCGGTTATTTTGTACATAGAATGAAAAAATCGGTAATTATTAATACTCGCAATATTGCAAGACGATTTCCAAATACTGATATTTCAGGCACATTGCTTGTATTTTAGGCCCCATGCATTTAACCTAATCCTTGAATATCCATGATATCTGATAGGCGCATATTTCCCAGTATAGGTGAGGATATATATCAATCATGATATCATGAATGGGAATTTTTCTGCCTGATAATACTGAGAAGTGTTTTGGCAAGTCCTGTCTCCACATTAAAAACAAACATGAACTTTTTATGGCACCATAACAAACTGGTTCTAAATGTTGCCAAACGGATACAGGAAATATCGTACCTACTAAAAGTACAGATTGATGGTTGAGTTTTATTATGCAGATATGTAAAAAAATAACATTGAAAATAAATAATGAAATCCGACGTAATAACACGATGTAAAAAATAGTAAAAAGCTTCAGTTTCCTTTTTGCATTTTTAATTAGATCCCAATATGAACTGTTGTGTGATTTTTATGTGGTGATGAGAATCCTGGTTTGAATGTGGATTATTTGAATGGTTATGAGAGAATGAGAGAATTATTACATCTTGTAGATTTACCAACTTATACTTATGTGAACTTTGTTATTATTGTGTACCAATAATGTGAATATTAGTATTGATACGTTTGATGATGTAGGCCGTAGGTTTCTTAATTACTTGTTAGTGTAGATTTAACTTTCTCCAGTCCACTCACATACTGTCTACTCGTGTGGCGACCGCTCCACCTAGCGCCATTACAGAACAACCCACATCCATTTTATTTTGTTATTCGTTTTATGTTTTATAAAATATTTTTATAATGTAACATTACGATATTTTTGTAGAGGGAAATGCTGACTCATTTTCTTTATTTTATAATATACCTATCTTAAAAATAAATTCACATCTATGTATCTCGTTTTGTGGATTTGTTTTTTAATTAATATTAAGTCATTGGCTACTTGCTATGTATATTACGTACCCATTATTATTTTTTCAGAATGTCATAATAATTTTAGTGCATATTAACACTACTTACTTTTACAATACTCATATATTACAGACTTATAAAGCTTAGTTGTTTCACCGACACAAAATTTCAATGTTCCTTTGATGCAAAGTTAAACATGTATTACGATAAAAACAAACTGGACAACTTTACTGTGTCTAACTATCAGGCATGAGTCCATCCAAAGTCCTGTCATACAGAAATACACTCATTACTGTACAACCATTATTTGTTAGAATTCGTTAGTTTCACGGTGCACATAGTATAATAATATCTAGCTGATAATGTAAACACTGGATTATATAACAATAGTGAGTAAATAAACTTGTGTTGTGCAATTTAATTAACATATCAAATATTAATAAAGCACGTTTTATTATTTAATGTTTGTTTAATGAATAAGTTTTTATTTAAAAATTAATAAGCTGCGCCTGTAGAGTAATATTTTTTTAAACTTGGGGCATTCGCCCGCATTTGGAAGTCTCTGAACAAGCTTTTAAAAGGGGTGATAAAGTGTAAAGCAAAGCTGCAGATTTGATGCATCCTGGGCCCCAACCAGGATACTTCTTGTTGGAGCGGCCGAGGATGCGGAGCTTAGATGCTGATGTATATTGTATAATACGAATGAGAGAATTAATCATCGTCTGTAACTTGTAAGTATTTTGATTAGAATAAGCTTCGCGTAGCATCTAAAGAAACACAGAACTGATTACGGCATTTTAGATCAATTTTTAAAAGAATGTTGAGTTGAATTTTTTAAACGTTTCAAAACCGACGAACTTAGAAGTTTTTGACAGACGATACATAGTGGAAAACCATTTATATAGGCGAAATTCTGAAACTGTTTTTCTCGACATAAACCCGCGAGATAGATCTTGCTACCAGACACACAATAAACGTACGCACAAACAATAAACTTTATCTGTAATCGCCTATTGATGAAGATATAAAAAATGTCTCAACTAAATATTAATAGATTAAATATTAATTTCCATTACTGTAATAAAATACCGAGGATGCAATTTATCTATGATTGCATTACTTCTACATATATATCTATGGTCTAAGGTTAAGCTCGCCGTATCTTTATTATTCAAAGACATCTGGACTTACTCAACAAACATAAATTTGCAAAATGTATTTTGGATGAGCTTTTTTATTCTGTTTAATTCAATTTACTATGTACTTTTATACATGTATATTATCAATAAAGAAATGAATCAATATTTTCCCTCTTTTATTGTTTTCAGTGACATGTTTTCTTACAGTGTGTTTTGCATGATTTAGATGTAAAGTTCAGCAAACCTAAACCACAATCATATGTCCACATTTTCAACAAATTTATCATCAAGTGCCTTTTGTTTAGTGCGCACGATGTTGATTTAACTACATTTTATTAGAATTTAATATGATTTAGATCTTAATATTCAAAGATTCTGCATGTTTTTTTACGTTTGTTTATTTATTTACATATTCTCACAGTGAAGTTGCGTATTTTTCATTAGGTAGATATATTTTTTTGATTGATTTTTCACGAATTACATTTTCCTCTTTTGTCACACATGATGCATGCAAAACTAGAAAAGCACCTTATTGGTATTAACTTAAAATGTCTTTGTGTAAAATTATTATAGATACTTTTTTTTGTTTAATGGTGGATATATTTGATAAGTTCATTGCAAATATAGTTAGCGTAGATACAAATTAGTTACTGCTACAAGGATGTATGGTCGAATGATCCGGCCATACCGTAATCCCAATAAAAGTCAATAATAAAGAATAGGAAACCATGCTTGTATCTTTTTCGTAACGAGATGATGTCACATCAATTTTATTATCCAATCAGTATGTTACGTATGTGTCTTACGTATCTACATATGTGAAAGTATTTTCAAGTTATGCGAAATTTGTGACAACATCTTTGTGAATTCTAACCGTGTATGTATAATCGTAGGATTAACAATAAATTCAGAAATAATTTACATAAATTCTCTACTACATTATTACGTCACGACGGTAAAAAAACATTGAAATCAGTTTTATTTGCAATAACCTGATGCACGGGACGAGAGTCCTCGAACACTAGTCACGTATATAACAACAGTCACCCAATGAATGTAAAATTACGTGCTAGATTTCGTTTTTTTACGTATTCTGTTTAAATGACACAGTTTTAACAGGAAAACACCAAGTTAGAGATGTTTAGTACTAGAAATGAACCTACCACTTACTATATCACAAGGTGAAATATGAAATATCCACCTATGTATTTATATCACCCAAGTTACAATAGAAATTTCAAATTATGTAAATCTGTAATAGAATATTCATACTTCTTAGTTGTAACATTATTAGACAGTAAATTATAGCAGGTAGACCTACATATGTAGGTGTAGAGAGTAGGTACCATGTGTCAGTAATATCATTGATTTAGTAACATTTAGATCCTTGCATGTGGGATCACCTTATTAACAGTATAAGTACATAGCACATAACATAAGTTTAATACAAATATATAATCAAAGACTTTGTGTAAAATATTGATAAATTAAAGTATTTACGTATCTATAATTTTCTGACATCAATGTTCCATTTAGGAGCTGGCACATAAATTGTCAAGAAGCTTCGATATGAAAGAAGAAACGGGAGCTTTGTTGGGCGACGGAGCACCTGGTGGACCTCTGCGAAGACATCAATCGATGCAAAGGTTGCCCTTGGGTGCTCCAGATCCACGACCAGCCAGAGTGATACCTGATCATCATGGAAATCTTCACATTACAGTGAAGAAAACTAAACCCATCCTTGGCATAGCTATCGAGGGAGGGGCCAACACAAAACATCCTTTGCCGAGAATAATTAATATTCACGTAAGTAAATTAATTACTTTATTTTAACTTACAGGTTAACAAATTACCCGCCATTCTGAGATAATTAATTAGATATTCCAATAACGTTCTCTTTTGCTACGGAAACAGTACATCAGATAACATTTTGTTTATGATTAATTACAGGAAAATGGAGCCGCCCACGATGCGGGTGGTTTGGAAGTGGGACAGTTAATATTAGAGGTAGATGGGAGAAGAGTAGATGGCCTCCCTCATCAAGCTGTAGCTAGGCTCATAGCAGAATCATTCGCTAAGAGAGATCGGCAAGACATTGAATTCTTGGTGGTTGAAGCTAAGAAATCCAACTTAGAGCCAAAGCCTACGGCGTTAATTTTTTTGGAGGCCTAACATCTACTTTCCCTCCCCGCCACCGACCCCGACGAGCTGACGGACCAGGCTCGCCAGGGAGTCGACCTCACCGCCCACATCACGGAATAAGCTCCACACAGAGTAATGTGCGATGTCACATGCTCTTCTAAGCAAATTAACATCTCGTGGAGACAACATCCGGCGTCACACCTGTCTGCTCCATGCTAACATCTCTCCTCTACATCTCTCACTCGTGTACATTACTTCAGGATATACACACACAGCTGTACATCGTACACTTACAGTGATGTACACGCCAATGCAATACATACCTACAGTAGGTGTAACCATATATTATCCAACAGAGATGTAGAAGGTAAAAATACAAGTATATAAATATTATATACATAGTATAAGTACGTAATATGTATTATAATGTGTAATATTTATATACACATGAATATGCTCTAATGAGGCGAGAGGAATGGGGAATATATGAGATGGATAATAAAAATCTTATAAAAATATTCTTTATATAAAAAACAGAGTTTTTACATTTTAAATCTGACATTTGTCTAAATGAACTGATGTTTCAAAATATAATTACTTTAATATATCAAACTTTTTACAAATCTCTTTAAATTTTTAAAATAATTAGATAAAAAACTTAGAAAACATTTTCATATTGTAGATTTTCCATAATACAATTGCAGAATAATTCATCTGTGCATAACACACCTTACACACTATCATCATCATATTTGATTTAAAACTAATAGATACTTTGTACATTTTTGAATCACGGAGTTATCTATTTTGCTCTGATAACTCCGGTATCCTAGATTTTTTATATAATAAAAATAATTTTTGCTAAATAGAGTTAAACTAAGTTTCATCATAGAGTATGGTAACAGTTTCGCAAGCTTAAAAGAGAGAAAATATATTTTTTACTAGAACTATATTCATGACGTTTGAATTTTTACAACATTTTATAGAGCATCGAGTAGAGCCGTGTAGAGACTTTAAGAGACGCCTAATGATTAAGTGATGTATTCCCTAAGCAAACCATTTCAAACAAACCCTTTGGAATCAAAGCCGTAGATCTTATAGCGTAGAGCTTATGACAACAAGACATTTCAAGTTGTTGTGACTCTACAACCACTTGATCTGTTCAGATTCACTGGATTAGATTATTGTACGCACTTGGTACAGTCCAAGTTATTATGTTGTCATAGGCTCAATGTTGCTTGCAGTTTGCTTAGCGAAATTAGTTTATTATATGCAGAAACATCCTTGCTATAATATTATAACGGTGAGTGTATGGAAATATTGGCGGAGAGGGATTTATGTGCCCGAAAAAATAAAAATTATTGTGTAAAATAATTTTAAAATATAAAATGTAAATATTTGGTGTTTGTCCCTGATAATAAATGTTTCTATGTAACCTTGAAACTACCACTTAAATTCTTCTCCTCATTGTGTTTAGTCTAACCTCTAACCTTCCTACCTACTATAATATTAATACTATGCGTGTTTCTCAATATATTCTGAATGAAACTTGATGTATCTGCAATATTAACTACTCTAGTTAAGGACATATTATCTGCTGTCCTCTCTTTAGTACAAACTTTCAGTTGGTAGTTTCACTCATGTAGTTTATAAAAACATTACAATACTCTCACATATAGAAAAGTAATTGTATGTTATTAGATACTAGTCTTATAATATAAATAAATAAATCAACATAGAGCTTTGTGTAAAAAATCTTGTCATTTTAAATAAAATTATTTCTTATTGTATTACTTTATTTACGTATCATTAGTGCCAAAATAATTTGTGCTAAACAATAAACATATACAGTGGGAATAAAACACAATTTCATTCTGAGTCTTTATCATCACATCCTTCAAATATAAAACATCTAACACTGTTGTGTGTTTAGAAACAATTAAAAGACCAAACACACTGCGAATTATGAATTCAGTTTGAGATTAAATTTAGATATGTTTTTATTTACAGATATATGAACCCAATTCAAAATAAATCATTTACGAAAAAAGCTACAATAAAATTTTACTGCAAACAACATTTGAATTAGCCTTTTAAATGCAACGAACTCTTTATTCACTCACTTTTGATTAAATAGTTTTATTCATAATATAAATGATTATTTTTTATCTAGAAGGCACTAGAATGTGATGTTTCTTATTTAAAATTGTGAGAAAAAAATCATTTTAATCAACCCATAACTGATTTTAGATACGATTCAATAACACTAATCTAATTTCAATAGGCAATTATACATTAAAAAGTGTGTCGTTCAAAATCCTTTATCCTCTTATCTAAAAAAAATTCACCAAAATGGATTCACAAGAAAACCACGACCATTCATTTACAAACCAATACAAACAACTCATTATAATTTGAACCATTTTCTGTTGAATGACGTACAAGACATAATGTACACTTAAACCATTTTAGAAAATAATGTGTAAATACAGTGTAGCCGTGCTTCCAATAAAATATTTCATTGTACTTTAGAAGATAAACTAATATTGTCTACATAATAATCCTTTTATTAATTTAAATAAGTCTATTTTTCACAGAGCTTTTCCGTGTGCATATTGTCAGTGTGCATTTGAAATAAAAATTCCGTACCTACATGAAACGTACGATGAGCTTAAACATCCTTGGTAATAAAAACTTAATATAAATATACGCAATCCAAACACCCTTCATTTAAAAAGCTCGCGCAGAATAAAAAAAATAAAAATGTAATAATTCTGATATCGGTTTACAAATTTTCTTTTTA
Source organism: Ceraclea dissimilis (assembly GCA_963576895.1). Classification (NCBI taxonomy): domain Eukaryota; kingdom Metazoa; phylum Arthropoda; class Insecta; order Trichoptera; family Leptoceridae; genus Ceraclea; species Ceraclea dissimilis. The sequence goes on from OY756358.1 coordinate 3,763,390, forward strand.
AGCTTTTCCTTAACTACGAGTATTTTAATATCCTTTCAACTTCTCATCCCATCCCCACGTAGTCCCGTTTTTTTCTTTATTACTATTTTATTAATAACACGCATTAATCAATCACTACTGTTCTTTAGATTATATAGGTAACATATAGAAAATAATAATATATTATTTCTAGTTATATTCGTTTACGTAGTTTTTTGTTTGAAAATTAATGACTTATAATGAAGTTGAATCACCGAGTTTTAATTTCGAACCTGAAATATTATCAACTGCTTGACAATCAGATGAAAATCAATTACTATCATTAATTTGAATCCAGAAATAATACCTACACATATTCAATTATTTATAAGATGTTATGCATTTTTCTTGAAAAAGCAGTTAAATTTTAAGAAAAGATCACAATTTTCCTACGATTTTTTTTTTTCGTTCTTGCAATGTATCATTAAAGTTCCGTTATTTTGCAATTTTCAACAATAACTTATATGAAATACGTACCTGAAAGCTGGTTAGTGCAGAAACATATAAACTTATTAACACTTTAGATTTTTGTAAAACCAACGCAATATATGTATTTATAAACTCTCTCAATAATGTTTTTACGTAATGTAGGATCCACATACTTATTCATATTATAAAAATTTTAATAATTCTATTTATTCACAATATTATGCATCTAGTATTATATAGCCTGTTGTTCATTGTTATTGTAAATATACATAAACCCATAGTGATTCAATCATTTAGGAATATAATTAGGTGTAGATATAACGCAATTTGTTTAATTTTGAAAATACCTGCATAATTTGTGTAGAAAATGTAGTTAATTTTCTAAATACCTAACACTTGTGATAAATTTTCTCTGACAGAGAATTTTTGTAAACCAATATTTGAACTGCTCTTTTTAAAGTCACAAAAACTTTATAGTTTTAGACTTGTGTGAAGTTTTAGACTCGAAACCCAATAGCGTACATTTGTTTGTACCTACTGAAAATATCGTAAATAGTTCCTTCTAATATTCTCTAAAACTTTTGATGGAGATATTCAAGAAATTAAATAACATTATTGATTTTTCAATTGCTTTTTCAGATGAAAGTTCCAGAGCAAAAGAAAAAGTAAGGAAAATAATAAATGCATTTTCTATCATCATCCCTTACTGCGATATGTACAAAAATGAATTTGATGATAATAATAAGCCCAGATAGTTTTTTTTATGATTTCGTTCTTAAAATTAAACAAATTGATCGTATTAGATTTTTAAACGATAGTTCATGTATCTATAAAGTAATTTCCATTTTAAATAGTACCTTAAGTATTTTACTCATTGCTGTATGTAGACGAATACCAACGATCATTTATCGTGTAAATATCATTGTTATTGTATATTATGTAAGCATATGACTGTATATTAATATACCTACATATTGTATGTATTAATATCTTATGTAATATGTATTGTGTATAGGTAGGTATTAATGGAAACATATCTATCATTGCCTTACGCCTCATCTCAAAGGCGCTTGTAAGATGTTAGTTGCTGCATACAACGCACGTATCGACTTCTTTCTCTATCGACAGAGGCAATTTTTATTGTTTTAAATTAATTTATCTATAGGTTGTGTAGTATAATCTCGCCTTTGTACTAGGTAGGTACCTTATTAATATTTGCAATAGCATTAGGTACCTACTACTAACCTAGGTACTTACTTATTATTCGTGGATAATTTGAGTGCTCAATTAAAAAATCGTCAACAACAGAATTTTCCAAAACCTTTCCTTCACAGGGGGTTAATTATTGTAATGTTGTTGTCTTTCTAGTGTTTTTTCTTTGTATTTTACAATATACCCTCATAGAGTCGTGCATTTACCAGGTTGTGTTTAAAGCCCCAACTAACAAAAAATATACGTTTTTTTTTCTTTGATTTTGAAGGTTTTACTTTGTGGCGACATTATATTATAATTAAAACAATATTAATTTGTTCACACCACTTTTATTTTTGACCAGAGTCAACATGTTTCGGGAACAATCTTCCCTTCTTCAGGACTTATACAAGAATGAATAAAAACAATGAATAAAATACAAACAGTGTACCTAGCCTAGTATATATTCATTGTTTTTATTCATTCTTGTATAAGTCCTGAAGAAGGGAACATTGTTCCCGAAACATGTTGACTCTGGTCAAAAATAAAAGTGGTGTAAACAAATTAATATCGTTTTAATTATAAAAAATATACGATTATTTAACCTTGTTTTAATTTCACTAATTATTAGTTTCCAGCGTGGCCTTTCAATACAAAGTTTCAGTTTGAACTCCAAATTTAACGAATAAGTTCGATGAATAGTTCACTAAAATAGCAAATCCTATGATTTAGTTATGAGTGTTATAGAAATAAATGATTAACTGCATATTTAAGCGATTTGTTTGACCCAAAATTAAAATTACTTATGACTAGGTCTGTGTTTGATGGATATTAGTAAAATACTCGTACTTGTTAGTATTTACATAATATTGTGTTTTTTCTTTAGGGATGTGTTCTAGAAATGTTGTTTATTATAATTATTATTAATAAAAAATAATAGTTTGTGAAAAATCAATGGTTTTATAGATGCTGCCCTTAGGTGATGTTGTTGTTACATTAGCAGTGTTATTAAAATATAAAAACAAATTATTGATTAGTTGCATATTGAGTTGATTATTAATTTATTAATTAAATAATACTATTATATGGATATTAAACTTCCCTTAAGTTTTTATATCCGTCCAATGGTTTTGGCGTTTCTTGTAATATTAAGGCTTAACTCACGTTAAACTCATCACCAATATAAACGACTGAGATCATTCATATTTAATTTTCTTGTACATGACATTATATAGAAATTCCCTTAGTACCAGAATCTATCCAATCATTTTATTTCATGGGATTGTGTTATGATCCCGTACACACGGTGACGGGCGTTTTACAGGATCGCAATTTTAATGGATCGTTTTTTTTCTCGGTAGCTGAAGAGATCCTTCTTGTCCTTCATGTAAAAATAGAAGAATAAATAACATTATCTATTTCTTGTACTGTTTCAAATGTATACGCAAGTTCTTAATCAGTCTCAGAAAGAGCGAGAAAACCACCCCTTGCCCTTTTATCGAAAACGAATGGTTAGTGGGGCAATATTTGAAAATATACCACACCAGACCATATAAGATACCCTTCCAGTGGTAACACTGGAAGGGTACATTACATTGGGCGAGACAAAGGAGTAAACTACTAAATTAAAACAATTCGTCAAAGTCGCAAATCTGGAAAAAGACAGCAGTGAACACTTAATCAATAAGTAACTTAATTATGTTGTATTTGTTGGCAATGTGTCTTCACAGACATGGTTCGCTCCAACTCCGCTTTACCCTATGTTTTCTTTTTTAAATATCTGAAACGTTTTTTAAAAATACATCTGGTATACAAAATTTACGAACCAAGATTAAGTGAAAATATTTTATTAATATATCTTCATTTCATTGAACAGTCACCTATTAACATCCTCCATATTATCTCATCTCACAATGTGTACCTAATCAATACATCACATACAAGTTTACATACTTATATATACTGTTTTGAATAATACGCTTTATACATAACTCTAATATTAAATTGTGAATCGAATTTATTCATTAAAAATATAACTTCTTAGTACTCAATTTATAAATAATGTTGGAATAAAAATAAATTTAGGAAAATGTAAGTAACCTTGAAATGTTGCAGTGATCACAAGCCCGGGGAAAAGTATGTAGAGTTATGAATTTTAAATGGTAGTTCACCCGAAACGTGTGTAAAAATAAGCGCATAACTGAGTTTGTATAAACCTGCCCATGTGTCCTTTTTTTCAAATATTATAATCATGCAATATTGTACCGGATACAATACCTTCGCAATAATATGTCAGTCATAATTTCTACTTTATTCATCCTGACCGTCTCCAAACCCTGAAACGAACACTAAAAAGTGATAATAATTGTCCACTGAATTGAGTTACTCGCACCATCGCGGATTCTTCTTGATAACTCTGAAAAGCGCCACGGTAGTTTCCCAAAATTTCTCTGGTTTTCATTATTAAAATCTAAAGTCTCGAGGAAAAATTGAAACGATTCAGTTTTTGGTTCAATACAAGCTAAAAAATAGTGCAGTGTAGTGCGAATTCAATATGTTTTGAATTAATGAAACTACGAAAATTAATCATACATTTTTAAATACTGTCTCTCAGTTATGTGGACAAGCTTGATTTTTGGACTTGAATCTGAGGCACGTCACTGCTCGAAATATTGATGAAAGAAAGCACACTTCTGATGTAGATACTTCAACATTTATTTACATGCAATAAAATTAAGCTTGTAATAAATCATACAATTTGGTTCACTAGTGCGAACTTATCGCAATACTGCGATTTCTTCCAGTTTACCCAAATAAATATCGAATATATCATTATTTCGTTTAATTGTAATTTCATACAGAATCAATTTCAATAAAATATAATTCGATACCATCATCTCCAACATAGTCCCAATTGTAATCTAATAAACGTTCGAAGACCTCTGAATTCTAAACAAATAAAGTAATTTGTATCAATCAATACGATTATTATGATTATTCTTGTTAATTTTAAAGTAATTGTAATATATTAGTTATTTTATTGTTTTAAAAGTTATTTATATTAGGAGTAAGATACATTTATAAAATATCAAAATAAGTCGTTAAATAATTATTATATTATGTTGTAAATTGTTAATTAAATTATTAAGAAAATACTTTATAATTAAGGATACATTTAATATAAAAGTTACTGGCGAATTATTATGTAACTATAACATAATTATATATTACCTACACCTAATTTATAATTAATATATTTAAGTATTTACTGATGACAACATAACACAATATTATTGTATTGCATATATATATATATATAATATACTATATATAACACCCTACACATTAAATAATTATGAAATTTATATAATTAATATTATTGTTTAGTGGGTACCTACTTATACCTTGTAGGTACCATACCACCTTCACTGAGTCATACATAAATACATATTATAATAACTTGCAATAATAATATGTGACTTGTCAATAAAAGTTGTAATAAATTGTTTAATTTTTGACACTTTGTTTTATTTCCAAAATCAAATGAAACATATTCTAATAATCTTGTTAGGTTTCGCAGCGTGATGAATTCCATATCTTCGTTGTTTCTTCTTCGGGTTTCGAAGTAAGGGATGCCGAAGAACCAACAACGAAGATATGGATACATATGTAGGTATTCTAATACGACCAAGATACAGATTTGAACATTTCTTATTGACTTTGGTGCTGTAGAATCTGAACGATCAAAAGATCCATTCAGCGTTGTAGTTGGTTTCTGTGACTGGATGGTTGTTGAATGCTTATATGTTTGCTTTTTTTCTATTCAATTTTTGGTGTGGAATATCCTATGCCCAATCTGAGACATATGCGAAATATGGTTATACACAATGGTCACCTCAACACAGGCCCTGCCTAGCAAGGAGACTAGAGTACTAGAGACGTTTTGTGATAATACAGAAATATTCAATACTTTGATGAATGTGAACAGTTCGATCAATATTATGTTTTTACTATGATATGGCATGTTAAGTACGAGTACATACTTAATAATTGCCTGCTACATACTAGGTATAATACTAGTCTATGTGCTACAAACATGCACTCATTTGATATTATATAGGTACTTAATTATAATCATGATAATTTTATCGGAACGAGAATGGGTGGGTGCGAGCTCGAGACCCTCTGATGACTAACTCCACCACCTCGCACAAGCTTTTGTATGTAATTGTAAAGTACCTAAAGAAAGATGAGTGTACTATAAATAAATATAATCACTACTACTTGGCCACGCTCTATGCTTGCGGAGTTGAGGAAGATTCATTTACACTGGACTGGTTCAGAATTGAGACCAATGCAATGGAGAGATGTTGTGCCGCCCTATGTCCCTTCCCCCAAGGAACAAATCATGATAATGAAATAATACTCTATTTTTCTATGCACCACCATAATATGAACGTCATTTCTAAAAAGTAAAAACAGTAATAAATAAATGAAACACCGAGACATGCAATAATGAACTGTTACAAACAAAGTATACAGAAATTACAAACATCCTAGGCACAGCATAGGGAGAAAATGCAATTAATAATTTGTAAATAGGTAGAATGATAGATACATTACAAGGCAGCATTGCATGACATCATTCATTCACACTATAATAATACCTTTCAATAAACATTATTGCAATATTGATTAGCAGGAGGTATAGAACACTAGTCGTAGGCCGTAGGCATAGTTCAGTGTCAAATGAGCTACGACAAAATAGTAACGTATCCACTTGAAAGAGAATTTATTTTATTATGCAACGAATCCTGATCGAAATAAATCTTTAAAATGCATCCTGAGAAAGATGAAACCAATCAATTTTCTTCCGGAAAGTTCACATCGTTAAATGAATTCATCGTAGAAAAGAAAATCGGTAAAGGACAATTCTCTGAAGTGTACAGAGCCATGTGTAAAACAGATTCACATACATATGTGGCTATCAAGAAAATACACTTCTATGATATGGTGGATTCGGAGGCAAGAACGGAATGTTTGAAGGAAATAAATCTTTTACAGGTGAGATGTTTCTTCTATGTCTTTAATATATATTGTCATTAATAATTATAAACGATCAAATGAAAAATACTCATATCTCTTTACGCCTAAATTTATCTGTTTTTCATGACTTTCATTACAAGTTACACAAATCTTCAAAGAATCCTTTTCTATACCATATTCAAAAAATATATAAAAATGTAATTAAATATATCGTTATCTTATTTGTCAATTTTTTACTCACATTTGTCGTCATCAATATTGGAGTCATATTTTGACTCACACGAATATACATTATTTAATCTGATGCAGGTTTCATCACAAAAAACACAATATTTCGAACTTTTACATTGAATTCAACTTTATAATCTACCAAACGAGAAACGATTGATTTCGTCTTAGTAAAAGAAAAATACTGTGTTTTACGTAACAATGGTAAAACTTTCTTAATGCAACTAATTTCAGCAACTCTCTCATGTAAATATAATCGGCTACCTTGGTTCCTTCATCTACAACTCCCAATTACATATTGTTCTGGAACTGGCAGAAGCAGGAGATCTGGGAAGACTCATTAAACACTGCAGAAGAAAGGGCAAAATGCTTCTGGAAAGAACTATATGGAAATACTTTGTGCAGATCTGCGCCGCTTTGGATCATATGCACAGCAAGAGAGTTATGCATAGAGGTATGATTTATTTATGTTTTCCAATAATCTGTTTTCTACTTTACTCCTAGATTTATGCAAGCTTTACAACACAATTTTTTCTCGACTCCTTTTTAGTTATACAAGTCAATATTATTTAGGAGGTGTGTACTTTGTAGGTACGCTACCACTTTCCAATAAAAAATCTCATATTCCCAATTATTAAATATATCACTACAACACGAGAAACCTGGACAAAATCATAATTTTTCATCTAAGAATAAAGCATGAAACAACATGGGTACAATATGGAAAAATGAATTTTCTAATCCAACACTTGCAAGTCTTGACATGCAACTGAAGCTCAAACTAATAGTTTAATGCTAGTACGATCGAATCACAAATGGCTCAGTCCATATCGCTGAAACAATTTCAACAGAAAGGCTAAACTTGCCCTCTATATGATAAAGCGTAGTGATGTCCTTGTATTCACATGAGGAACATTTTTACCTTTTATTTTGCCACACGGGGACAATAATATTAATTTGGTGATAACCTCTATTATAAATCAAACAAGTAGTGTATAAAAAAAAACAATAAAAAATCGATAATGTATCAATAGTAGCCACCTATGTTTTATGTTCCTGGTAAAATACTAAATTATGATATTCAATAAAATGCTTGGGCATTGAGTTATTTTGTAAAAACTAATTTGCGCTTGTAGGTACACACAAACCCAAATACTTTCCTGCACAATTGCTGTAAGCTAAAAGGTTTTCTTATGCCGTGAAGAATACTTCCTCTTCTTCAAATTACTAAATATTACTTTATTACATATACTTATTACGAAGGATAAGATTTCAATCAAATAGTTATTTGCCTGAATGTTTTTTACCCTATAAAGTCTTTACACTAAATAGCTTAATATTGAACAGTATCCATAACTTTATGTATTATGAAATACCGTTGCATATTGTCATGTTATATTAATAATTATCTTTGTTATATGAACAAGAACACACATACATTAAAAATAACAAAGAAAAAGTAGAAAGGAATAAAACAATTAAAAACAACCGAAAACTTATCGTGCGTTTTGATAAATACATATAACATGGCATTATTTAATTACCGCACCCATATTGTCGACTCATTTTTACAAATAATAATAAAGATAACCGTTCGTGCGATGAGCGTGCCACATTTCCTACCATACGATAAATTCAAATCGCTTTTTCTCGTTAGTAAATATTTTTTTCTCGTTGTATGTTTTTCCAAGACTCACAGGAACGTATGGTATGTAGATTGTACAATGTACATACTTACTTCTTTCGTACGTATACATGTACACAACCCAATGGCCCAATTATAAGCTATCTTCAGCTCCGCGTCAATATTCTTCAAGTAGTCTAATGCCCTTGACGTCACCTTATGGATTTCCTCAAGAACCATACAATATTACAGAACAGATCCCTACTCATAAGAAAATTAATCTAAACTCTAAAGAATGATGATAATTTGTTGGTTTGGTTTGTACAGATATCAAACCAGCGAATGTTTTCATGACAACAACCGGAGTCGTCAAGTTAGGAGACCTGGGACTGGGGAGATATTTTAGTCACAAGACGATGGCAGCCCACTCTATAGTCGGGACTCCTTACTACATGAGTCCAGAAAGGATACAAGAACATGGCTATAGCTTTCAATCCGATATTTGGTCCTTGGGATGTCTGCTGTACGAGGTAAACTATATACGAGCCTTTGTCTCCCTGAATAATATAATCCAATCTTAATAAAAGTTAAACAGTCCTATTTGATTTGAAAGACTCCATGGCAATGTGTATAGATAAGGTACTGTCCTTAATAAGAACATCGTGTATTTTATGTTTATTATTAATGTAGTCTCTTCTAGTAAAAACTATATCGTTTGTAATAATGAGATGCCAATAATTACCAAAACTTTTTAGTATTCAGCGAATACCTATCTCGACTTTGCACTGCCTCTGTGACTGTTAAATGTTTCCTGCATATGAAAGTCACATCACAAAAACAGAATAAAGATGGTTCTTTGACCAAACTGAAGTTGTTCTCGAAGACACAAACAAATCCTAATCAGGGATAGTCAATGAACTATTCTAGAAAGAAAAACAAACAGCATATACCTACCTTGAACTTGGATTAAATCCCCGACAAAATAATTATACCTAATTGCAAACAATGTACAAATGCGATGCACTCGCAGACAAATGATAAAAATATAGACACCTATATAATACTTAGTGACACGAATAAGTCATAATAGATTTCTACAATGTTTGTTTTGCTTGTATGTGATAAATTATTATCGTATGTAACTTTCTCTTTCAGCTAGCAGCCTTACAGTCGCCATTTTATGGCATAAAAATGAATCTATATGAACTTATTAACAAAATTGAGAATTGCAGCTATGAGCCTCTACCGACATATGCATTCTCAGATACGGTAAGAACAAATAAAATTACTGAAATATTGGGAAATCCTTGATAGAGCAACTAATCCATCTTCATACACGTATGAAAACAAAGAACCATATAGGTTAATGCAGTCCAGACGTTAAGGTCAAACAGAAATCACATATTGTCAATAATTAATTATACCTAATTAACTGCTTCATATACATCCCATATCTAGTACATTCCAGTATAATATAGAATTATCTCTGTGTTCTAAAATCCGTTGTACGTAGTAGTACCTATATTATCACAACTGACACTCAAGGAGAAGTTTCAGATTCAGATTTATCCAGATACTGTGTGATGTGGTGATAAATTCCTTTCAGAATTCTTATTATCTTGGAGTAATTCAATAGACATATATTTCGGTTTATTAATATGGAAATGGTTGAGCCAACAACCTTTCATAATATCTATTGTTATTTGTCAATTATTATTTGATGAAAGTATGTTTGTTTAAATAAACTCTCAATAAACTTTTAGTTACAATTTAAATATCATGACGAATGATGAAAACAATAAAAATTTCTTCTTTGTACTTAAAAATATATTACCTACCTATATACATATCTGCAATAAATAAATAAATCTTTATTAGACACAGTAGTATGCCTAAGGGAGAACTTATTGCAAAAGCACTGTCTTACAGTCAACCCGATAAAATAGTAATTAGTTCTTGAAATATTCAAATTGATCGCTTTATCGTATTTTCGATCAGCTAAACATTGTTTTATGAAATATTCCGCATGATGCACTCTATCACACACCTTCTCATGTCGATAAGGAAGTACTCGTATAAGTACGATATAATAAAAAGATCACATTATTTATCTATCCCAATGTTATGACGTCAATAATGTTAATCATAATATTATGGTCTCATATTCAGTGATTTTTCAACAACATTTTTGATGAAATATGAAATAAATATTTTTACCATTATTGTTTTTCTACGATTCGGTAGAGTTACCATACTAAAGGGAATGCGTCATATTTATTGCGCGTTTTAATATGACAGGGCAGGGTAGCAACACAAAGTAATCCCTGGACCACCAAATATATTACTAAACTTCGACTTTATATACCCAAACATTCTGTATATTAAACTGTTTATTAAACTGTATATTAAGCTAGAGGTATCTAGGTAGAAATGCAACATAAAAAACGGTATTTAGGTACCTAATATCTTTGCAATAACTTTCCCAGTAACGGAAAGTATATCGTTTATCATTTCCAGCTGATGTGCCTATTATTATTGAATTCAAATACAACTGTATGCAACTCGCTCCCAAAAAGCTATATTGTTTAAAAAAAGATACTACGCTGTCATCGAACTAATTTTATATCAATTTGAATGGACCAAATAATTAATTAGGTAAATTATTAGAATAATTATGTTAGGGTCTTCAGATATCCCGAAAACATTCACAAATTACAATCTCAACATAACGTGCCACGAATGCAAAAATTGTAGCTCAATATTGAAAGATTTTAAATTAATCTTTAACAAATTAAATCTACAACTTAATACATCTATTAGTTGTCTTTATTAAATCCATCGGTTGTCACGTAGGTACGTCATCCTGAAGATGGTGTCAGCAGCGACACCGAAAGTTCTAAGAATTCGATAAAATATACCCAGTGAAAAACCTTTGAAAATACTCATATACAACCAGTGAATTCGTTACACTGAGAAAGCTTACAACACATCCAGCTCGAATGCCACTGTAATCTATAAGTCCTAACAAAATTTTTAACTACGTATTTATTCTAAGAACTAATCTCCTGCAATCTTTAACTACGTTTCTTAATATTTCGTTCGTATTTTATAACCTACTGAAGAATGATGACGTAGGTACAAATTTGTTGTTTTTGTTTAGTCACAACTAAAAACTTATTTGTTGTTTTCAGTATCGAAACCTCGTGGAGAGTTGCATCAGATATAATCCATCAGAGAGGCCCGATATCTCATATGTGTATAATGTATCACAACAGATGTACACACATTGCAACAATGCCACTGCCAATGAACAATCGAAGCAAATCAATTCATCAGACGGACGGGCGACTTCCTACAAACCATATTCATTTGGGAAATAATCAAAGCACCAATATTGCAAAACTAAAAAGGCAAATACCACCATGACGATCAATATTGTGCCTCAAAGGAAAAGAAGAATAATATCATTATGAAGTTTACTCTTACTTGACATTTATTTAATAACAATAAAAACAAAACAAAATTAAAAGAAAATATGACATGCCTTAATAATATTTGTGACCTTATAATCAGATTTACCACACATGACCACACATTCGCTCAAATTTCCCTTGGATCCCTTCATATGCCTTACATTTTTTTTTCTCTAGAGAAGGCTGATCCAATGTGGTACCAATCGGTGAAAATTTTAGAGGAGGAGTCTGGAAATGAGTGAAAATTCGATTGCAAGATTTGGAAACAACAAGGCCAAATGAAGTTAAGTAAAAGCGTGAAAATGACCTACAAAGTTCGTGCATCTTTTACTGTTTTTACAATGCATCGGTAGATAGAGAGTACAAACATATTATTATTTTACCATCATATAATTACTTCAGGCACACCCTCACCCCGCATCCCTTCCAGGGAAAGCAGAGTGAACAGCGAAATTACTTCACTTTTGCTTTGCAAGATATTGTTTAATCGCTACAATAATAGCTCTCTATCGACGCTGCATACCTACGAGTATATTATTTTACGACTGGTAAATTAATATTTCGTCAGATGAAAGAACACATTAAATTCTGTATTACGAAAGAAAAGCAATCAAGGGTGGCACACATTTAGGTACATAATAAATAATACAGAATATTCATCCACTTGCTTCTGTTCTAGTTTTACCTTGGGCAATCCACTTAAAACCGAATGACCTATGTACTTGTTTCTCTCATGTCATCAGAGGAATACGTTGGTTTTCTTCGTTGGATGGATTTTCTTGAGGATGGTTCTCAGGAGCCAGGAAAATGCCAATCTATAGGCAAGCAAAATCACATGGATTATTCGATTGCATCATGCATGAATTAAAAAAATACATTTGTTTGTAGGTTTGTTTAATAATTGAACTTGATTTACAGAATGGTAATATATGTTATGTTGTAATATATTGTTTATGTTGATAATTAGTCTATAATTAGTTGGTTTGGTAAAATACCTAATAATAAAATGAATTATTATATAAATAAACGATGTATCTTATCTAAATTTAATTCTTATAAATACCAAGGGTTCAGCAGATCACACGTTAATTCGATGTTGAAATATTTTAATCTATTGCATTGCGTGCCATTCATACATCAAGTGATATTAAAAATTAATTGGTCAAACCCTTGAAATAAAAAACGTCATTCCACAGAAGATATGAGGGGGGATGTTCGTCACAGCTGGAGTTCATATTAATCTATAAAGAAGAATAATAACTCGCGAATTTCAATACCAATTCAGATATTCGAGTAAACGCACGTATTTCACAACTCAGTGAGAAAATTATTGTCGTAATATCATAATAATTATCATTATTTTATAATATTGTTATTATGTTATGTTGTGTATATTTAAAAATAAAATTACCTAATAGATTGTGATAGTGATACACGTTAAAATAATATTTTCTTAATTAATTAAATACAAGTGTAGTGTTGTTTCATTGGATTTTATAAATTTTTAAGGTTAGTTTTAATTTTATGTATAATTTAGTGGTTAAAATAATAAAGATTATTAGTGCTATTTACCTAGAAAAATGAAAGTGGAGAAACATAAAAAATCGTTATTGCGGTTCAGTAAAATATGATTACTATATCGCAAGTTTGATTTGGACTTAGCAACAGTGCGGGAATAAGACATGCTCATGCAACATATCTAAGTTCATCCCGCGAAATAACGATGTTTAAATTTCGCCATTTTCATGACTAATAGCCGTATGCCTACCTATCTTCTTTAAGTACATGCAAGGTGTTTCAAAATGTTAACATGATATAGGTACCTGAAATATAATGTACAATGGAAGACATTCACAACTTGCGTCCTGAAGTACTTCAATACCTGAGGTCTCACTATGTTAATATCTGACTTTGGTCTCTCCAATGCCATACGATATACATACATCCATACATGTATACCTACACACATACATACATGATATCATGTTATTGGAAGAGATAAAACTATCACATGTTTTCCGAGCACTTTTGAAGAAAACATCTAATGTTTTTCGATCGATTACTTTTTTTTTTAATTCAAGATAAACAGCAAAATATAATATGTAATAAATAGAAGTAGAATAACTACTCATATTGGTGTTATCTCATATGATAGTGTGTCCGTTACTATGCAGAAATGTTTGTTATTCTGTAGAAAGTAATAGGAGTGATAGATAATAGACAGTACCAAATCAATAAATCGGTACACGTTCCATTATGAAGTTTTCGCCGTGAAGTACAGAATTTAGATATCTATCTACTCATTGACCTCCAAATACTCGTATCTCCATAATATCTGGATTGATGAATGTTTCCCGATATTAGGCTCATGAGTTTGTACATAGTTAGGTATATCAGTCATGAATGATCTATAGGGTTCAATTCTGTAACTACATAAAAGGGCCTCTATGGAAAAACCTTATTAATTGATTGGATATTTATTTTGTAGAACTCCCTTATTAATTTAATGTTAACACTATAGTACGTGTCTGAGCTCTACTTACATATTATTTTTATTTGAGAGGAGAGTGTAAATTAATTGAGTTTTAGAGATAAAGTGATGATTTGGGGTAAAAAAAGTGTTGTGATGGTATAGTTGTGGGGATAAGTTTTTGAGAATGGCCTAACAAGCAGAAACATGTAAAACCAAAACACAAATATTTAAGTAAACTTATAGACACGTAAGATAGTATTAACCATAATGACGTTGGTGTTAACATCAAATTGAAAAACCTTATATGTATTATATCGCTTCATCTTTTCAAATTTTGTATGAGAGTTTAGCCCAAAATAAAAATAACGAAATGGGTGTTTTATCGAAATACGAGTGTCTTATTACCTTAACGCTGTGGTAGGTAGGCGTATAGTGCAAATATCCCAATGGTCTAGGAAGGTATATTGGTATACAGTAGGGATATATAATACCTGCGAACATAAGTGTTGTAAATCGGATCACATTACAAGTTACTTCCACTCCATGTTACGTAATAAATAAATACAGTAAATTCCTATAAGTAGATTATTCATAATAAAGGTATAAGGTACATATAGTAATAAAGACATAGAAAGATCATAGATGGATTGTTCTGCACATGGCAAAATATTATTAGAACGTTGGGTGACCTGGTAGATAAATAAATAAATAAACATTGATTAATTTTAAAATAACAACATAATTAATTATTACCTACATCTATTAATTGGGGCGTTATCGGTGCCGGCGCGGCGTAGCAAACGGGTGGTTTAAAATGACAATAAACGAATTCAAACGACCATCGAATTAGATCTCAAATCTTGATTTCCCACAAGAATTTTGAAGTGTGAATAGAATTCGCAACCACTGAAGACGGAAAAAGAAGGTGGATACACTCTCCTTCGCGTAAATAAATATATATGATTTTAGTGTTTTACTTTACCCCATATTTTTAAGTTTTGGGGGGGGGGCGTTTAAGCCATTGCCTAGGGCTCCAAGATTGCTCGGGCCGGCGCTGTCTATTATCATTATATTTGACGGCTATCCACTCGTCTGCGAGTGGTCTTAGATCTATCTCATCAATGACTCCCGACTGACCTAGATCACTCGCTTACGAGTGAGTTTGGAGGTACGACTCCCGGTATTAGGCAACCGCAATGTAAACAATAATATATGTACTAGAGTTGCAGCGTCGCTTCGCAGATTGAGGAGATAGGTCTAAATAAACATTTATATATCTAATACCTATATTTATGTAGATGTAGACTGACTTTTGCATACCTTGACCTCTTCAGATATGCTCTTTTACTTTATTTTTTTATTTTATTTTAATAAGAATGCAATCGAGGAAGTGACACAGATTCGTACACAATACAAAAACACTGGCATAATCTGGATAATAATCTGGATGTTAACTATACTTACAATTTATGCTAAAATCTTGGCAAAGAGTTAATCTCTCTGCAAATAAGTGACATCATGTGTAAAAATATTTTATTGTATTTATTTCATTTCTAACTCTCTAATGCTATCGCGGTGAAGCTCTACCAATGAAGTTATAAATATAGCGCCTTAATACAAATCAATAAATGTATCTGTATTAATTTATTTTATATCTTTTCTACTTAATAATAGTATAGCTTTACCTACAATATCTGCTTAATGCTAATCATATTACACACTTTGTAACCTATACTTACACTGCATATATTATCTACGTAACAACTTAATCAGTACATAAAGCTTCTACTTATCACTAATCTGTAGATAGAATGGACGCGAAACCCAATAAACATAACAGCCCATTTTAATTTGACGGAGAGGAAGTAATCGTAGTCTAAAATATACCGGAAGTTATAGTATTAATTTGGATCAGCGCCGTGTGGTAGATTTTCTCGGTATGAGGCAAGACTTTGAAATGCCGCTTCACAAATATAATGATATTTTTTTACAATAAAACAAAAGAGCAAATAGCGCCGCAGGCTAATTTTTTTTAAGAGAGACTGAGGGAAAAAGATTGTGATAAATAAATAAATAAGTCTTTATTGGCCAGAGAAAATATATATAGTTACAAAAACAAGACAATGACAACATGCCAAAAGACGGCTCTATCTTACAGTCAACCCGGTGATGTAGATGTTTTAAATAAAAATATAAATAAAACCTTCCACAATAATGCGTATTTTCCATAATAATATGTAAAATTCATTCTTAAAAAATGAAAGATAGCACCGCAGGCGAACTTTGTTTTGAAAAATTGTTAATTTGGTAAATCTGGTATAGAAAAGCGTTTTGTAAAAAAAAAAAATTAAGTATTCATTATTAAGTTTTCTGTTTCAATTTGGCCGATTTTGCCGCCCCTCTGGAGGTGCCGCCGGAGGCGGCTCCCTCTTTGCCTCAAGGCACCGCGCGGCCCCGGTTTAGATATTGAGAGAGACAGATTTAGACAAAGTATAAATATTTTTTAATGCCTTTTAGGTACATTTTCTTATCTTTATTAAAGCTGACTCGAAAGTGATAAGTAATTCCTAAATAAAAATTCAATGTAATTCAGTATAATCTATTAAGGCGAGGCGTCAATGACATTTTGTATTAAATCAATAAATTAAAAGATTTAGGTACTTACAGATAAATTTAATATGGTGACTGTTTGACGTAAGCAATTGATATTAATAAATTTTAGTCATTTTCGAAAAAGCCAAAATAAATTAAATGTTTCCCGCTGCAAATTTGAATTTTCTAATGTGAGTTACAAATTACCCATGGTTGTAAACCCCTGACCACAATAAAATTCACATTTAATTTAGTAATATAATATGTTTTAGAATGCATGTAATATTTTTTGCGCTATGAAGATCCGGGCATCAGTTTTACACCAGAACTGAAAAGTTATAGTAACATAAGTTGACTGAAATTTTCATCAGGCCCGTCCTTTTCTGTTCTCGGATTGATAAATTAAACATTATTTAATAGGTACTTGCTTATGTGGGTAAATACCTGCCTACACGATTTGGTTGGAGAGCTGATGATTTCCAAGCGATAAATTTAACGTTAGGTTGTACTAATTACTAATTAGGTATCTATCACAGGATAAATAAACCTAGAGGATCGATCACTTAATCTTAGACATTCGTATTTCAACTTTTCGCATATTTATTTTTACGAGTTACATACTTTTATATATTATTTAGTTGTTATTTTATTTACCTGAACCAAGCCGGGCAGTAAGCCTAGCAAGTAGATTATATTGTAATTATATCTACGTAAGTGTAATGTGGTTCTAACAGCACGGATATGGTTTCAGCTGACGGAGGTGTGGAGAACCTACCTACAGGCGCCTGTATAATACCTCTCACTGAATCACCAGTCTTCAACTTCAACACTAAGTGACTGTACTGTGTGAAGTCTCCGATTCTAACACAATCTACAAACAATTAATATCGACGATATCTTATTAATTGCAAATATCTTCACAAAATGACGGCTCTACAAGCAGTTTCACTACCGGAGACTCCACAAATAGAAGTCCATGCTCGCCGTCTCTCGTTTACCATGACAGCACTGACTTTCGTAACTCCTTGGAAGAGGAGCAGTCATGACCAGCTGACTGTGAAGGCCACCGCCCCAGCAACATATGACATCATTACACTGGATGAAGTCTCCCATCATGACCACTCTAATGACTGCTGGATTGTGTTGTACGACAGAGTCTACGATATTACAACATTCCTTAAAAAGGTACGTATTTATTAACACAAATACCTCTAGCTAGAGATCAAATCAACAAAGGGAGTAAAAAATCCTGTCGAAATTAGATTTTTTTTACCGTAACATTCGGTTTAATTTATCTCGCCTATTCATGGTATTTCTGTCTTTGTTGAGTGTTGATTCCTCGTTCAATATTCTGTTTTTTTGTGCCTTTGCAGTTTGCGCATTATTTGTAAATTTTTCAATAAAAAAAAATCTAATTCTCAGTCAGGGGCTTTCGTATATGAGTAGAGATGAATTCCCTTGCAGGTGCAACAAATTACCATAGTTTCTTTAGGTGTATAATAATAATACAATGCAATAGTGGTTGCATAAACACCTAAAAAAACATCCTAAATTTCCACATTTTACTTAAGAAAGATTATCATAATGTAATAGTTTGGCTAATTAGGTATATTCTATAACCTTTTCCAGCACCCTGGTGGAGCGGATGTTATTTTGGATTACGCAGGACGAGATGCCACATTGGCCTTCAGAGGCACAGGACACACGGCTCAAACAGCTGAACACCTGAGACCTTACATTGTGGGGCAGCTGCCACCTCACGAGTCCATCTACAGGAAACCGGGAGGCTTCAAATTAAGTGGAATCCCAGATTGATGGACCTTCTTACGACATTTTCTGGTGTCATGTTTGCTGCGAGTATAAGTACCTATTGCGAATATTGTATTATTAGTTAATATTTATCTCTCATAATTATAAGAAATTAATGTAGGCAATTTAAGTTAATATATTATTACGATACAACGATCACAGTTCGGAAGTCTTCAGAACTCAAAGTAACAATTTAGAGTGAGAAATTGATTGTTTATACATAACATTACATATAGCAAACTTTTCTACATTTATACTGATTATACTTTTTCATTATTGCACACTACTTTGACACAATGTTTTGCATGAAAAACCATGTCAATAAATATATTTCCTCACAACTACATGAATGTAACATAATATCTTAAGTATTTATGTATAACACCTTAAGTACTTATTTATATCACATCTCTTCACCAAGTATCATTTGATTCCCTCCTTTTTCATTTATTTATTATTTACTTTAAATATTATACAATACTTTTATTAATAAATTCTTTTTACATATTTCACACAGTGTTTAATTAATATGCATACTAGTCGCCGGAGGTTAAAAGCCTTTGCAGTTATAGTTGTTTTATTAAGCGCACAATGAACAAGAATGCACACAGATGTGTTAGGCAGGCATATTCGCCCTTTCACAAATACTACAAAAAAGGGTCTTACTCTCGTGCAACTTCTATACCACCTACCTATTATAATTTGACTACCAACTAATCAATGTTCATAGTGGACTAAGATCATTGTGTGAAAATGTGTAATCGTGGATGGAATTGTGTTATCCCTGTAGTACAAATCTCACGGCACGAACCACTTGCTTTCTGTGAAATACACAGTCCCATATTTGTGATAAGTTACCAAGTCCTATTTTAATGCGTTTATTCCAAAAATAATGGGTAAGGAGATGGGAAGTATTACTACTATTTTATGAATGTCTCTGATTATATATTTTGTTCACAATTACAAGGCAAACAGATACCTCAATATAAAGTTATAAAGAATAGTAATATGAAAGACGATTTACACATGTAATAAAATTATATTTCACTTGTTCAATAAAAAAAGTTATCTATAAAATATTATAGTCAAAATAGTAATTGCAAAGAAAAAACTTACTATACAGTTTTCTTATGATGAATAAAATATATTTACAGAAGACTAGTTACTCGCATTCTTAATATTCAGAAAATGGAAGAGATTTTTGTGAAGATACAGTGGTTGCTCAGTCATTGTATCAGAAATGGATTGCTATTTATGTAACACAACTTTGTGTAATTGCCACTTCTGAAGTGGCGAAGTTGCAAGATTCATAAAATTACATTCTCTTAAATGAAATGTTATTTCCGAAGTGGCTAATGGTTAACAATTCTAATGAGTATTAAAATTGCTGTATAAAAAACAAATCGCATTTGTTAGACCTTTGGGGTCAGTATACAATTTTTTTAAATTTATTTCTCGTGAGGCACAATGCAATAAAAAACCTACTCGTATGTAATATTAGTAACACAATATTCAACGTAAGAGGTGGACACACTTCTCACGAATATCAACATGGAGTACACAAACCACAAATGTATATTAATTATTTGCACTTATGAAAGACAATACATATTACACTCGCAGTAGTTGAGCACTTCAATATCAAAAATAATATGTAAAAAAAGAATAAGTTAATCCTTGGTATTCGAATAGAATAATCTAAATCAGAATCTTTTATGATAAGCGTGTGCTGGACTTCTTCGTCTCTTAAGATAAATGCATAAATACAGGATCCACACTGCAGTACAAATCATATAAATATTTAAAACTGTATTCTCTTGAGGCATCCGACACTTTGATATCTTGTAATTATCCGGAGTAAATACACCCTGCAACAAATTAGAGTTTGATTATATAAAGAATATATATTACAAAATATATCTGACAAATTAAGAAAAAAGCGAAGTTGTTGAAAATGGCTTATAGTGGCCAAATCTCATCTTGATAATTATCTATCTATCTATACTATCATACCGCATCCCTTGGAGGGTAGGCAGTGAAGACACAGAGCCACACACTTTTATCATTACCTACATATTTTGCTTCCATCACAGGGTCAGAATATCTGGTCGATAGGTGACTCTTGGACAGCCACGTTTCCTCACGCCCTCTCCTTCTGAGTTATATATCTTCTTTCTCATTTTATCCTCAGTCGTTCTCTCAATATAGTCAAACCATCTTAACTTGTTCACGACATTCATCTTACATTCCCTCATCACTCTAATTACCTTATTTCTTAATCTATCGCCAACATTTCACCACACCATTCTTCTCAATGACCTCATCCCCACACCATTTATTCCACTCTCATCCTTTCTTACATTAAACAAAAATATTCAAATAAGAGATAATACTTACAAGCATAAAACTTGGATCATTCCTGTTTCTCCATGAAAATGATGGAACAGAATATTCAATCATCTTCAAGTCTCCAGTGGAGGATGAGCCAATGGTATGAGTGATATAACACGCATGATGTGTATGACCTCCAAGAACCACTCTGGGCTGAAGTTTCTCAACAATAAATTCTGTAGATTCTCGTGACAAACATTCCCATCTTTCTCTAAATCTAAAGTTGCGTTCTGGCAAAGGAGCCGCATCTGACTCTGTGCACATTTCATCAGATATTCTATACAAAGGGAAATGCTGGAATTTCATTTAAATACAAATTTAATAATTCATTTAAACATCAGGATTTAAAGAAGTCTGCTTAACAGGCAACAATACAGCCATAATAGAGCCTGTGTTTCAACTGGACTATGATTTCATTCACAGTTTGAAAAATTGAACTTCATCTAGTGACAAAATTATTCAACAGGGTAATGACCTAATGGGTTATTCAATTACAACCGAGTGCAACCAAGTCTTCTGAAAAAGTCCAACGCATGTATTCTAGGAATTTTATTTATTAGAATAAGATAATAAGTACTATTATACAAACCTGCAATAATATAGGACGGCTGTATTTATCTACTTGCTTATAACTATCACAACGCTTTGTTCCTTTCATACACTGCAATAAACCTGAAAGGGATTCATTAATTGATAACTTGTATAAATCAATGAAATATAATAACTTCAACACTGTAATGCCCAATCCCACCAACTTACTCCTATGCAGGGGACCCCTAAATAATTTACATATAAAAACAGAGATAATATTATATTTATTTATAATGCAGCACATGTCGAGCAATAAATTCATATGAAATTCTACATAAAACTCTCCTAAGTAGGAAGATTCTGGCAGAGATATTTCGGCCCCTATACTTAAGAGAGTTTTATGTAGAATTTCATATGAATTTATTGCTCGACATGTGCTGCATTATAAATAAATATAATATTATCTCTGTTTTTATATGGAAATTATTTAGGGGTCCCCTGCCTAGGTGTAAGTTGGTGGGATTGGGCATAAGATTCTCACTCACCTGTAATATTATTTAAGGCAGATTCTGCTTCTTGACAAAGAAAACAACCGTCTCCCTCCATAGCCATGGAATTCAGTATAATAAAGTGATTTCCTCTGACTGAAAGCATTTGTACCGGAGGAGATTTCATGTGAGAGATAAATCTTTTAGACAAATATGGAGTGACTCTGAAAGTGAAAGATATTGTCTGCTTACTACTAATTCACTAATAAGCTGATTAAAGTTTGTGTTTCTAAACGTACGCAGCATTTGCTGGTTACCCCATTACTGAGACATTTGTACCATGATAGTTCAGAAGAAGCATTATTTATTTATCGTATAGTCATACAAGTACGTCACATCAACAATATCAACATAACAACAATAGGCACATGATTATTAGACAGACACCACAAGTATCGTATATTGCACAATGAAAACTGTTTGTTAGGCTGGCCACACACGTCCCGAAGTTCAGTTCCGGAATCGACCGTTTTGCAAAAAAGTTCCGATCAAAACCTCTCTCTGAATTCAGCGTCACCCCGATTTTAAATTCAGAAAGAGGTTTTGGTCGGAACCTTTTTGCAAAACGGTCGATTCCGGAACTGAACTTCGGGACGTTTGTGGCCAGCCTTAGAGTTCGAAATCGAGTGTCCTTAGGAAGAAGTATGTTGTATACACACCTATAATGAAATCCGATGTCATGATTCCCTACGGCAACGTACATCTGGATGTCTTTAGGAACAGAGAACAGTGAATGGAAGCGATCAACATATTCATTGAATTCTACTCCACTGCACCAGAGCCCCTCATCAAACAAATCACCTAAAAGTATTAAATAAATGTTGGCCAATAAAGATTTATTTGATTATAATCCCAAAACAAAATAATAGTTATATTCCATACCTAAAACGAAAACATATTCTGGTGAATGCAAGGCAATGGCTGTCTGAAATGCTCTGTGCATTTGCCATTCTCTTCTCAATTTATCAAACCAATGTCCATTCCTCTTGCCGAGTAAGTGTGTATCAGCCAGGAACATGGCGTACACTGGCTTCTGTACATCTGAATAAACATTCTTCACAACTGGCCATGAACACTGCAATTAAAAATTGTATATGTCCAAAATGTTTTTTTTTTTAAGTTGGGTTGTACTCTCAATATGCTCATTCATTGTTTACACAAGAAAAACAGTATTATTACCTGGAATATAACTAGATAATAAACCAGATATTCGCAAAATATTATGACCGACAAAATATAAATTAAACTCTTCAATACAATGTTGCTTTTCATTCGCATAATTTTGATGTTATTTTTACAACAACATTTATAATTACATACTGCAATTGCGATTCACGTTTATGAGTTTATTATTAGTGCGAGTCTAGATGACGAGTCTAGCCGAAACTATAAGTAGATTTTTTTAAATATATCGAACACACCAAGCTTAATAATTTTCATAATTTTCAATAAGTTTTGAAGGATTGACCAATTTGACAGGATCAATCAAATGTCTTCTTCTTCTTGCGGATTTTGGCATTCACCCTAATGAAGAGTGTTCCTGCCAGTGTCAAATTCTTCTGAGGTCTTAAAACCATAGCTTAAAACAGCTTGAAGGTTCTCTTTATCTTTAAATCTCTTTCTGCTTTTCTACATTCTCCTTAGCATTCTTGTCGTCAGAGGCGTAGGGAAAGGGTATATAGGAAAAAAGGAAAGGTCTTTCATTCGTGGACTATAATTTAATGAGATTAGTTCTGAGAAATGATGTTAAAATTCTGTACACGGAGGGATTGTTGCTCGCCAATAGCGTTAGCGCATTTGTGGGTAGAGGGATTTTCAAACTTATTAGTTTCTGCAGAAGTTGTGGGTAGTGGTCATTTATTGGGCACCCAAAGAAGATGTGATCAAGGTTATCCTCGTCCCCACCACACTCACAGTATGGTGAGTCCAAAATTCATAT
The DNA here is from genome assembly GCA_963576895.1 of Ceraclea dissimilis. Classification (NCBI taxonomy): domain Eukaryota; kingdom Metazoa; phylum Arthropoda; class Insecta; order Trichoptera; family Leptoceridae; genus Ceraclea; species Ceraclea dissimilis. The sequence goes on from OY756358.1 coordinate 3,787,682, forward strand.
TCTAAACAGGTGAGCTCCGCTGCAACAATGACCCAAACGCATGCGACAAAGAGAGGATATTTCGAACTTGCCCAGTTTCACTCTCCAGAACCACGGCTTACTCGGGATCTCGGGTTGCAAGCTCGCATACCGTCGTCCCTTGACATTGTTGGGATTAGACCACAGGGTTTGCCACGTCTGGAACATGTTTTTGTGCAAGATTGGAAAAAAATCCGCGACAGGGACATATTGGGAGAGGAGCGTTCCGGAAGCCGTTGCTTCTCTAGCAAGAGAGTCTGCTCTCTCATTCCCTGGAATACCACAGTGACTTGGTATCCAGGTCAGGGCAACCATTGAACTTCTCTCCTCAGCTCGCATTATTTGTTCCCGAATCAGGAGACACAATTCATCATCAGGGTGTTGGTACGCCGGAGATTTTAACTTCTCCAAGACGCTTAGGGAATCCGTTAGGATAAGAAACTTTCCGGGGGGGAGGTCGGCAATGTATCTGACTGCCTCCAGGATTGCGGTGGCCTCGGCCGTGAATATGCAGGCTTCGTTAGGTAGTTTGATTTTTTCGTGGAGAGCATCACCACAAACGGCTGCCCCAGTGTTTCCATCTTCTAGCTTTGATCCGTCGGTGTAGATAGTGTTCCATCCAGACCAGTGAGTTTCCATGTGTGTCTCAAATTCTTGTCTAGCGAATCTTTTGCTTTGAATCTTGAACGAGAGGCTAATTTCTGGCGAGAATGTTTGGACCGCAAAAGGCAAGGAGAAAATAGGCAGAGTATTCTGTGATTTTATTTTGTGCGAATATGCTGAGTATAACCGAAGACCATTAATAAGCAATGGCGGGTTTTTGTTTTTCCAAAATGGGGTATTTAAATACAAAGATAGGTCGCGGAGTTTTTCGATGACTGGATGCAATGTAATTCGGGAACATTTGAGAACGAATTTGTTCGCAGCATATTGTCTCCTAAGACTCAATGGCGGGTCCACCGTCTCCACCTGAAGTGCGTTGACGGGGGAGGATCTCATGGCTCCTACTATAAGGCGGAGGCCCTGATACTGTATTTTGTCCAATCTGTGTAGATTTTTTTTTGACGTGGGTTCAATTAGGAATGTCGCGTAGTCCAATTGGCTCCTAACGTAAGCGTTATAAAAGAGTTTTTGGGTTTGTGGATGACAGCCCCACCAGACACGAGATACTGCACGTATGGTGTTCAGGCAGGCCTGGCACCGATTGCTAACTTCGGTAACATAGGGTGTCCATGAAAGATTCCGATCCAAAATGACCCCCAGGAACTTGACCTCTCTCGCAGTAGGCATCACCTGGTCTTTATATCTAACTTCAAGGGGGGGGATTTTTCGCATTCGAGAGAATACCACACATTTCCTCTTTGATGGGGACAGCTCCAGGCCATGGTTTTCGATCCAGGTGGAAAGGTATCGCAACGACTTATTTAGAATATTTTGCAGTTGGTGAAAGGAAGGACCTGTGGCATACAGAAAAAAGTCGTCGGCGTATTGAAGGATTTGAGAATAGGGGTGAATGGAGGATTTAACATCAAATGTGAAAAGGTTGAACAAGATTGGCGACAAGACTGAACCCTGCGGGAAGCCCCTCGACAAGGTTCTTGTAATTGTATCGCCTGTGTGGTGGTTGTTAATATGAATAACTCTTTCAGTGAACAAGTTAAGTACGAAAAATGACAATTTCGGGGGAATTCCGAGAGATCGAAGTTTTTGCTCCAAAATACCCAAAGGAACGCTGTCGAAGGCACCCGTCACGTCCAGGCACGTTCCTACTACGTGCTCTCCTCTAGAAAAGGCTAGTTGAATTTCCGTTACCAAAAGTGAAAGGCTTTCCGCCGTGCTTTTTGCCTTTCTAAAGCCAAATTGGGTATTCGGGAAGATTCGTTTGTTTTCCGCAAACCATTCTAATCGCCTCTTTATCATATGTTCTGTGATCTTACCGAGAGTAGAGGACAGAGCTATCGGCCTGTAAGATGATCCGGAGTTTGGGTCTTTTTTTGGTTTTAGAACTGGAATGATCATTTGCGATTTCCACGCCAATGGGATTCTTCCTGTATTATAGATAGTATTGATAATTTTTAAAAAATGGGATAACGATTCGTCAGATAGATGGCTTATAAAGCTGTAAGGGATGCTGTCCAGACCTGGAGCCGAATCCGACAGGCGTGGAAGAACTGTTTTCAGTTCAGATAAAGTAAAATTCGAGTCTAACCAGGAGGATTCGTCAACCTCATAGTCACATGTCACCTCACCAAGGTTCGGTGCCGTTGAAGGGGCTAGTTTGTTCGTAAACTCATGTATCCACCTATCCGAGGTGGGTACTTGCTTGGGTAGATTGAACGATCGGCCAAATCTTCTTATGGTATTCCATACCTGTGAAGTAGGGGTGTCTGGTGATAAGGACGAGCAGAATTTTTTCCAACCGGATCTTTTTTTGTTTTTTAACACCCGTTTGGCGTTCGCTTGGGAGTTCTTTACTTTTAAGTAATTCTCCAGTGACATATTACTTTTATACTCCCTTATGCATGCTTTACGCGTTTCCACCGCACCTTGACATTCTTCGTCCCACCAAGGGGGTGGAGGGGGTTTTTGGTTTCTAGATCTAGAACTGCGTATCTTTGGAATGTGTCTATCCGCTTCTTCTTGAAGGATTTTCACAAATGTGTCATAACCTTGTTGAACGTCATTCTCGCTGGGTTCCGCGGCATTTTCAACCTGAGAGTTTACGCCCTCTGAAAATTTCCCCCAATCCGCTTTTGGGGTATTGTACTTCACTCTCGATGGAAAGTTTTTAGACTGTCTTCGGGCATTGCTTTCAGGTACCAAGTCTAAGGCTTCAATAAGAATCAGATAATGATCGCTTCCAAGTGTGTCGCCCAAAACTTTCCACTTAAGTATTGGGGCAATTTGTGGACTACATAGTGTAAGGTCCACTGCACTGGCGTTTTGATTTGGGCGACAGATGCGAGTTGGGGAGCCGTCATTAAGTAGGCATAAGTTTAAGTCGTTTAGGAGGTCAACAATTTCTCGTCCCGGCCTGTCGCTAATACGTCGAGGGTCCCAGAGTTCGTGATGGGCGTTAAAGTCGCCCAATATAATAAATCGTCCGTTAATTTTAGATAGTAAGTCGTTCAGCTGGGATTTTGATGGACGATATGAAGATGAAATGTATATATTAAGGATCGTGACGTCATGAATTTTTGCAGCGACCACATCGAAGGGGCAGTCCGGGGGCTTAATTTGAATTTGGCAGTAGGGGATAGAAGAGTGGATGAATAGGGCAGACCCGGCGTATCCATCAGACCGGTCGTCTCGGAGGATGTGGTATCCCGGCACCCTAAGAGGGGTATCCGGGTCCAACCAAGTCTCCGACACTCCAGCCACCGAGATCCGATTAGCACGTAGGGTCGTTAAGAATTCATCCCTTTTATTGTTTATACTCTGACTATTCCACTGAAGGATTGTCTTCAGCGTCATTTTGGGAAGTATCAAGGGAGGGGGTCCAAGGAAATGTCAAGCGCTGTAGCCTCTGCATTTTAACTCTACTCTCACCTACCCGTGGTGGACCCTGTTACGTTGGTCCAGGCTGAAATCGTGGTGCAAACCCGGTGGACGCTAGGACCAACAAGCAGACGAGAGAGGGGTGCCCTGCGTGGCTTTCCAACATGCAGGGCATATCCCATACCTACATCCTATTATCCTTCCTCTTAGAAGCCCCTCCCATCCAATTTACCCTGTCCATCATTCCGGAAGGAGTAAACCTTTCTGCCCAAAAATCCCCAATCTAAGGTGTGATCATCCGTGCCGAGGGATGCGTGGCTAACGGGTAGGTTAGTCGTAAACGGAGGCTCCCTGATACCAGGCGACCTCAGGGTGTTTCTTTGCCTTACCTCTACATGCGGGGCTCTGTAGGGGTGGACCTTTATTTCCCTAGCTAATCGTGGGACCAAATATGGATACAAAAATAAAAACACTAATTGATGATACGAAGAAGATGGCTGTGGAGGATGCACCTGGCACCTCCGCAGTGGAGATGGATGTGGAGGGTACTCCTGGTACCTCCACAGAAAAGAAGACTGGTGTGGAGGATACGCTCGGTACCTCCACATCATTGGTCAAAGGTGACGCCACGTCCCATGACCAAGAACCATTGCTGCGACCGGAGGGTAGGAGTCCAATTGGGAACTACCTTTCGAGAGCGGCAAGAGCCGTGAAGGATGCACCTGGCACCTCCACGGAGAAGACAGATATGGAGAGTACACCTGGTACCTCCACAGAAAAGACGACTGATGTTGAGGATATGCCCGGTACCTCCACATCAGGACCGTCGCCGCAACCGGTGAGTAGGAATCCTCCTAGGATCCATCTTTCGGGAGCGGCTAGGAAGCGACTGAGTAAGCTGCTTGCGGAGGGCAGGAGCCGGGAAGAGGCACTGACTCTCTGCAAAAACACTTCGGAGAGGCAAGTGGAGACGAGGGCTAACAAGAGACCGCGCTCCACGGAGGAATCCCCGAAGGGGAAACCGAACAAAGTCCGGAAGCATGGAGACATCTCAGGTCCCTCTTTCAGAGACATGGCCAGCTCTATTAGAGTAGGCATCCAAGACCTGAACAGGAGTCTCAGGGACGAGGAAATGAGAGTCATAACAGATTCGATTCTTCGTAAAGTGGATGAAATCTCGGGAAGCGGAATGGGCCCAAGATTTCTGGCAACTCACTTCCGAACGGGTTGGCTGACTGTGGTTTGCGGCGATGAGCGCAGCAAGTCATGGTTGGTCGACTGTGTCGGGAGTCTGAAGCCCTTCGAGGGGGCATGTCTTCGGGCCATGGATGAACGGGACATGCCCAAACCCAACATCGGGACGGCGTGGATTCCGGGCCCTTCTATGGAGCCAAAAGTCCTGCTGAACCGCCTGGATGTTCAGAATGCGGGTCTGAGCTGTATGGGGTGGAGAATTCTGCACAAGATCACCCATGAGGGAAAGGGGCAACTTGTGACCTTTTCCTTTGACGATGTCGCCCTCGAGGGACTAGGGCGAATACAGTTCAGACCCATCTTCGGGTTCGGAGCCATCCACATACGTGTGAGGCCTCAGACCGGCAGGGAGCCGATCCCAGGGCTACAGGATGTGAGGGCCGGGACCTCCGCAGAGGAGAGTACTAGGGATCCAAAGGGACCTGAACGCTCTGCCGACGCGAGTGGGCCTGAGCCCCTGCCTGGGCCCAGCGGAGAAGCGACCACAGCCCAAGACGAACCCGTGCCTGAGGACCCGGCAGCTCCAAAGAAGGGAGTGCTGCTCAGGCAACAGCAAGTACCAGCGCCGACTGGGGAGGAACCCATGGGACTCCCCAGGAAAAGACGCTACAGAGGCTCGCGGAGGAGGAGAGGTGCTCAGCAGCCTTCTCCCGCCGTAGTGCCTAAGGAAAAATCCCAATCCCCTCCCCACATCTAAAAATGTTACCCCAACAATTAACTCCCATCCCTAATCCCACTCCCAATCTCTCTCCCAACCCCCTCCCTCTCCCAATCCTCCCATCCAACCATAATAAAAATCAAGGCACGTTCAAGATAATTCAAATAAACCTCCAGCATGCGAAGGCCTCCTCCGCACTACTCTCCGAAAAAATACTAAGGGAGAAACTGGACATCGCCTTGATACAAGAACCGTGGATCATCAAGAACACGGTAGCAGGACTTGGCACTGCAGGGAGGGTCTTATACGCCACTAATGGTACTAGACCAAGAGCCTGTATTCTGTTTGCCAAAAACATAAAATTCATGCCCATACCGGAAATCTGCACGGATGACCTGGTAGCAGCATATGTAACTTTCCCAGGACAGGCAACCCAAAGAATAGTAATATGTTCGGTGTACATGCCATGGGAAAAGGATGACCCAACGTTGCAACTAGCTCATGTAGTGGATTACTGCCGAGACCAGGGAGCCCAGTTGATCCTAGGTTGTGACAGTAATTCCCATCACACTACATGGGGCAGCACGGATACGAATCATAGAGGTGAATTACTATATGATTACCTCTTGACGCACAAACTACACACACTCAATCGTGGCGCTACACCAACTTTTGTCACTAGAGCGCGAGAAGAGGTATTAGATATCACTGTCTGTGCGGAGACATTAATGGACCACACACGACACTGGCATGTCTGTGGAGACATAACTATGTCAGACCACAGATACATCAGATTCGACGTCCTAGTTAATAAAGCTAGAGAAATCGAAACTTATCGAAATCCTAGAGCCACTAACTGGGATGGCTACAGGCACCAGTTAGAGGGAGACATAAAAATAATAACTAAAACCGTTAGATCAGTCGAGCAAATTGAGTCGGCGGTAGGGGATCTTAACTCTTGTATGCTGAATGCATACAATGATAATTGTCCCCTAAAAACCACCAATACTAACCGCAAGGTCCCTTGGTGGAATGCAAAATTGAATTCACTAAGAAAGGAATCCCGAAGACTCTTTAACAGAGCAAAAATAAACGGAGACTGGGAGTCATACAAACAATCTCTTACAGAATTCAATCGAGAATTAAGGAAGGCCAAAAGACTGTCTTGGAGGAGGTTCTGCGAAGAGATTAATGGTCCTTCGCATGTGGCCAAGATCCATAAGATACTGTCAAAGGCACCTCCTTCCTATCTGGGATTACTAAGGAAAACCGATGGGACATTTACCGAGAATGTGGAGGAGACCCTGGGGCTTATGGCACAGGTTCACTTCCCAGGCTCGAATATCATATCTGAATCGGACACTCTACAATCACAGGTCACCAAGAAGTCCAAACCGGACCTTGAAGACTGGAGAAGAGCGTCAGAGATTTTCAGACCTAACCAGGTTCTGTGGGCTATGGACAGCTTCCAACCATACAAATCTGAAGGGGAAGATGGCATATTTCCTGCCTTGCTGCAGCAGGGTGCGAAAAGCATCCTGCCTGTAGTTATCAAAATCTTCAGAGCAAGCTTTGCATGGGGATATATACCGACGGATTGGACAAGGGTTAGGGTAACATATATACCCAAAGCTGGTGACAAAGATAAGTCACAGCCTAAATCCTACAGGCCAATTAGCCTTACCTCCTTTCTGCTCAAAGCAATGGAGAAAGTGCTAAATCTATACATAAGGGAGAAATATCTCACGATAAATCCCCTGCATACAAGACAACATGCCTATCAAACGGGCAAGTCTACCGAATCCGCTCTGATCGAATTAACCGACAGACTGGAGAAGGCCATAGAGGACAAGGAAATTGCCCTATGCGCCTTCCTTGATATTGAGGGTGCTTTTGATAACACCTCAACGGATGTCATACTTAAGGGCATGAAAGAAAGAAGCATCGATCAAACGACACTAAACTGGATCGAAGCGATGCTGTCAAATAGGACTGTCAAAACGACACTATTAGACAAAACATTAGCTGTACGAATAGCGAGAGGATGTCCCCAAGGAGGTGTCTTATCACCCTTGGAATGGTCCATCGTAGTCGACAGTCTTTTATGGAAGCTAAATAATGCTTATTTCAACACACAGGGCTATGCAGACGACTTGGTCATCACGGTTGTAGGAAAATTCCAAGGCACCGTATCCAGTCAGATGCAAAGGGCCCTGAGATTGGTGGAAACCTGGTGCAAAGACTATGGTCTTTCGGTGAACGCCAACAAAACTATCATAGTCCCCTTTACCAACAAGAGAAAGCTGGATGAACTTAAAGCTCCAACTCTCTTTGGTAAAACAATAACATTTTCCAAAGAAGTCAAGTATCTAGGCGTAATCCTGGATAAACGACTGATGTGGAACCCCCACTTGGAGTACATCACCAAGAAAGCTAAAATAGCTTTAGGTAGCAGCTTCAGAATAGCTGGGTTAAAATGGGGCCTACAGCCGAAGCAAGCCCTTTGGCTTTACACAGCCATGGTCAGGCCAATGGTCACCTACGGCTGCGTAGCATGGCACAAAAAAACCCAGCAGAAGACGTGCGTAGATGACCTGAACAAGGTTCAGAGACTTGCGTGTCTCCTTACAACGGGCGCCATGTCCTCAACACCCACGACTGCGCTAGAGGCGATGCTGTGCTTAGTGCCTCTACATGTACATGTGCAGATGGAGGCTCGCATGGCGTTACTTCGGGCGGCGGCGGGTGGCAGGAACAACTGGCGCTCCAGCGTATTTAGAGGATTGAATTCGGACCTCTACAAAGCTCCCATCATGGGCATGCCTTCGGATACCATGAATGTGGCATACAGCTTTGTCAAACACTACACAATAGAAATACTCGAGAGAGAGACATGGAGAGAGAATGATCCCTACTCCTTTCGAGATGGAGACATTGTATGGTACACGGATGGCTCCAAGAAAGATGGCCGGGCAGGGTCTGGAGTTTTTGGTGTGCGCCCTAGGTTGAAGAAATCAACCAGTCTGGGCGAGTACGCCACAGTATTCCAGGCAGAAATGAGCGCTATCATTGAATGTGCTCATTTGAACCTTCACCGATCATATCACAACAAAAGCATCTACATCCTCTCCGACAGTCAAGCAGCGCTAAAGGCTCTTGAATCGGTAGAGGTTAGATCCAAATTAACCCAGGAATGCATACAGGTCCTGAACCGCCTCGGTGCAAAAAACACAGTGAGGCTGGTCTGGGTACCTGGGCATTGCGGAATCATGGGCAACGAAGAGGCCGATGAACTTGCCAGAATTGGCGCAGAAAGACCCGCAGTAGGCCCTGAACCTATTTGCGGGTTACCGCGTAACACTCTCAGAGCCAGCCTGAAAAGCTGGACCAAAGACCAGAGTTATGAAATCTGGGCAAACAGCACAGGGTTGAAACACGCGAAGGAACTAATTACGGGGTACTCGCAGAGGTTCACCACCGAAGCTCTCAAGCTTTCCAAAAAACAAATAAGAATCCTAACCAGGACCTTGACTGGGCACTGCAGACTGCGGAAGCACATGTTCAAAATTGGGCTTTCAGACACCCCAGTCTGTAGATTCTGTTCAGAGGAGAACGAAACACCTATTCACGTCCTCTGTAACTGTGACGCACTCGCTCACAAAAGAAGTCACTCTCTTGGAGGGCCCCTGCTGGACTCCGAGAAGGCAAGACTACTCGCACCAAGACAGATCGTGAGCTACATGAGACACATCGGCCTTGAGGACGAGTTGTAACATTGAAGGGTGTCACAATAGACCTACTCTGGTCGCAGTGACGCAGGGGATATACGGTCCCCTGACCTAACAGGAAAAAAAAAAAAAAAAGAAATCAAGGGAGGGGAAGAGAGAAAAAATTTGTGATAATTTAGTGGCAACGTTGGGCGGAATTTGATTGCTATTAGACAGGATTGATGTGAGAAGATTCATTATCATCAGAAGTATGTTTTCGTGGGTGTTTTGAGAGGAACAATTTTGCCTATCTGGTTGGACGTTGAAAATGTTACCATCTTCGCCGTTCGTTGCAATCTGGCCATTTGGGAACCAGGCAAGATTATGAGGGTTTGGTGAGGGTACGGGCGTTCTGGGTCTGGGTTTTGATGTGATTTGAACCGTTTTTCTGAATGAAGAAGTGGGTATATGATTATTAGATGAAGTGGAGGCTCTCGAGATGGGACGTGATAAATTGAAGGATTGAGTGGGGCGGCTGCTGGAAGAATGAGTGGCAGAAGAAACTGCCTCTGCGAAAGTTTTTGTTGTCAAAAGGGGTATTTTTTTATTTGCCTCAAAGTACGAAATGTTCTCTGTTGCCATTGCCATCTTGACCTCCTTTTCGCGAGTGAAAATTGGGCAGGACGGGCTGGTCGCGATGTGGGGACCCGAACAATTTATGCAATTAAATGGTTCCACAGCCTCGCACCCCAAGCCCATGTGGTCTTTGCCACATTTAAAGCATCTGGGCACAGACCGGCATGTTTTCATCAAATGCCCAAACCTGCAGCATTTGTGGCATAGTGTGGTGGGGTATGTGTAAATTTCTACGGGCAAAGAATTGTGATAAAGGTAAATATTTTTTGGTAGCAATTGCCCCTCAAACGTGAGGACCACAGTTTGGGAAGGCTCCCAGGTTACCAGGCCCTGAGTTACCACCCTCCTGTTGAGCCTCCTGGTTTTGATAATTTTCCCGCAACCATCCGGAATTTCGGAGTATTTCATGATTTCGTCGTCCGTAACATCCACGTCTATTCCCCTAACTAACCCCATTTTGACTGTCTTGAAAGTGGGAATGTAAGCTTTCAAAGTGGACTGGGCAATAAAATCGCTCGTTATGAAGGCGTTTGCTGCACTACCGGTGGTAAAAGTGAGCTGAATTCTATTTCTACCTAACTTCATCACTCCTCCTGGGACTATGTTACGGATATTGAAGACATTTAATTTTTTTCCAAAATTAATTGGGTGTAAGGGGGTGTTATCAAGGTTCGAGACAAAGACTATGAAAGGGCCCACCGGTATACCGGTTCGGTATACCGGGCTGCAGGGATACTATTGGTGGAAGGGGCTGCGTTGGGAGAAGGGGTTAACTCATCAGTAGTTTTAGAAGAAGAAGAGGAATTTTCAGGGGGGATGGGGGCGGGAGCAGATGATTTATCTTGAGGTTCATCATCGCTAGATGATCGTATTCTTTTTAAGCTTCGAGATTTGGCCTTCACCGTCACATAATGGGAAGGTGAAGTAGGCATCCCGATATCTGGAACGGAAACCATGGATCCATCCGATTCCGAGCCATCTGGTGGCCACGGGTCTGGAGGAGCTCCCTCCGACATTAGGGTGAAAGTAAAAAAGCTTACCAGCCCTTGAAGTATGTATATTCACGACACAGTTGAAAAATAAGTAAGTACAAGTTTGTTTACGATACTACAGGAATGTTGAGACCGAGGAATATATTGCAATAAGCCACTTATCCACAATTAATTTCTAGAGTAACAAAGGACACACCACGTGCAACCACTGTTCACCATCCAAGCAAATGTCAAAAAAAAAAAAATTCCAATCAAATGTCAATGTCAGATGGGACCAGTGTTGCCAAGTCGTCCCGACTGGCGCTGTAGACTAGAGTTGGCAACACAGGCTGTCACTGTCAAGAGTGTCAAGTTTTCATTTTTCTAGGCATTTTCCTGTCCCTACTCTCAAGTTTTCGCCGCATAATATTGTTTTGATAACAACTTTTCATTTCATACAATTTCGTTTCGTATCAATAAACGACGTTGTAAACTCAGTTGACTTAGTGCTCGTCGGCTCATTGGATGAGGGTAGGGAAGTGTTTGCAGGATCGTAAATTAGGATAAGCAAGGGACAATTTATTTCAGAATTAATGTTATTCTAAAACTTTTCGTCAGCTTGACTGTTTTTTTATTAATTCAAACTTGGAATCAATGTACGGACCTCAACATAGTCAATGACGTTTGCTGTAATATCACTGATTGTTATCAAATATTAGCACAATCCAAAGGTCAATATTGTTGTCCTGTTTATAAAATGGCCCTCAGGAATGTGAAAGTTGTTGAACTCTTGGGTTTGGCTCCTGCACCATTCTGTGGAATGGTCTTGGCTGATTTTGGTGCATCTGTGACTATTGTGGATAAGGTAAGGCTACACATCAGCAACTAAGTTGAACTTCAATTCATAAATAAATTATGTGCGATAAATAAGTTTTCTCAATGAATTTGATTCCAGATTCAACCGCAAGGTCTAAATGTGTTGGGTAATGGAAAAAAACATGTATCTATAAATCTTAAGGAACCAAAAGGAAGGCAATTATTTCGGGAATTGTGTAAATCGTCTGATGTTCTAATAGAACCATTTAGAGCAGGTGTCATGGAGAAAATGAACCTTGGTCCAAGCGTTCTAATGAAGGATAATCCCAGATTAATATACGCTAGATTAACTGGCTATGGACAATATGGAGAAATGCATCAAAGAGCTGGACACGATATAAATTATGTTAGTCTGTCTGGAGTATTGTCATTACTCGGGAGAAAGGACTCAAATCCACATCCACCAATCAATCTGGCAGCCGACTTTGCCGGGGGTGGCCTCATGTGTGCTCTTGGAATAGTAATGGCATTGTTTGAAAGAACTTCTTCTAATAAAGGTCAGATAGTAGATGCCAGTATGGTGGAGGGCACGGCATATGTTTCCAGTTGGTTGTTCAGATCACGTCAATTGCCATTATGGGAAAAAGGTAGGGGTGAAAATATTCTTGATGGTGGGGCACATTTCTACGACACTTACAAAACTAAAGATGGCAAGTATTTGGCTGTTGGTGCAATAGAACCACAGTTTTACAATGAGTTAATGAAAGGACTAGAGATGACTGATGACTATCAGTATGATGAAACCAATGAAAAAACTTTGAAACTTGCTAATATATTTTTGCAACGAACGCAAAAAGAATGGTGCGATATATTTGAAAAAACTGATGCGTGTGTCACACCAATCTTAACATTAGATGAAGCACCAGTGCATCCACACAATAAAACTAGAAAGTCTTTTGTGAAAAGTTACCACGGCCAATATGTCCCAAGTCCTGCTCCACATTTAGATCGCACTCCGGGACAGTCCCAAGCAATACACCGCCCACCACATCACGGGGAGCACACTGTGGAAGTACTAAAGGAATTAAACTACTCCACGTCTGATATTAAACAATTGCATGATCAAGGAATAGTATTTGTACATACTAAATCTAATTTATAACACTGCTAAAACTCTTGCAAGATATCCATGTATGGTGGATCCACAGTCTCAAACTTGACATTTTCAACTAAAGGGATTATTTTAAACAAAATGTTATTTGAAAACTTTATTTTTCATTATGTGGGATTGTGACTTGTTAAGGAATGTGATTATTAATTAATCTATGAATATATTGAACTATGTAATGCAATTTATATACATTATAATCTAATGTTTTAGGTACATAGGAAATAATTTTTTTACCTACTTTATTTATGTTGTAATATTGTTTATATTTTTTATTAAATCACTTAATTCTGTTTGTTCAAATTCACTATAATGTGTGTCATTTATCATTATTTCTAAAATACATTTAATTGCACTGAGATCAAATGAAATGTGATTTTCACCAAAAGTCCAATCTTCGAACATAATTTTAGTTCCTTCTCGATAAAATAGCAGTCTTTTATTAGCGAGATAGGTAATAAAGTCAAAAAAGTCTTTGTAATTTAAACCAAATAATGCCTTAAGCATCACTTGACAGTCATCTCCCCAATCACTAGAATCTTTAAACTCTTCGATCTCTTCTTCAACCATTAGGAGACTCTTAACCAATGCCTTCCACATGATGTGGATGTTGGATCCATTGACCCAATTGTGATTTATAGAAATTGTATCCTCTAAATTAAACACCTGATGATACCATCCTGACGGGACAAATATAGCTTCACCCCTGTTTTGAATGATGTCGTAATATTTGAGTTTATCGCCCGCAAGATGAGGCTCAACATCCTGAGGTAAATTCCCAAATACGTCGAGTAAATGTTCTTCCTCTCCCGGGGGAAATAAAAGCCAACGCTTCTTACCCACTACATTGGCTGACCAACTGAACGATGTGTAAACGTCTGCATGGAAAGGAGTCCTGTAATGAGAAATAATTTGCATGATAATAATTAGGATAACAGGACTATAAGATAACAGATGTAACAATAAAAATATAGCTTACCATGAGCCCTTAGGTCCAATGTATACAAACATAAAATCATCTAAATTATTGTCTGTAGCATACTCATTTAACCAATCTGATGCAAAGTATTGAGGGACAGTGTAGAAGACTTCTTCTGGATCTTCTTTCTTCAGATGCCAATCTTTGAGATACCAAACGTTATCATCATCATCCACCCACTTGTAATATGCAGAGACATATTCCTTGAATGAAATATTCTGCTTGCAATCAGCACTTGTCACTGACAACCCACAGTTAGATACAGACACAACACTATTCTGGTATCTAGATAATAAGTAGTTTATGTCTGGTTTCCCATCTTTTAACCACTTTGAAGAGCAAATCCAATTAACTGTTGCATTTTTTATTATGCATGGAATGTTTTGTACGATGTAGTCTTTAAAGAAATCATTATAACTAATATTCCCACACACTGGTATATCATTAATTATGTTAGATTCTTTATTAATATTAACGATATCGTTAAAATTGAGATCTACAACATTAGCCATAATTTACAGAGTTATAAAAACAATAATTTAAAACAACTTTTACTAATAAAATAGGTGACTTTCATCAGGTGTGTTTCATTATGCAACACATCATAATGAAATTATAAAATATTTTATTTACTCTTCAAGTAATTATCCGACTCAACGAACTAACGATATTTTTCCACCAGCACAGGAAAAATGAAAAATCGTCTCGTGATCCTTCGATTTCTGTCAAGTTGACATTTCGTCAGTGCGTTCTAAATTGTGCTAAAAAGTCATGATATTACCGTTTTCAACCGTACTTCATATTGAATATTTTTTTGTAGTCTAGTCTAGAGAAAGTGAAAAGCACGCCGAATTTTTCTTCGTGAAAATGAATTTGGAATTTCAACTAGGTATAATCAAAGATTAGGTACATACTTATCGGGAACATAATCAAATATGAATGAAAAAAGTAAATATTTTCTTCGAGTAAACCAATTTTGAAACGCACCCCAAAACGTCAAAAATTTGACACTTGCCGGGTTTGACGTTCGGTTATTTTTCGCGAATAAGTTCAATAAGTTTTTCGAACTTTGTATTTTGCACGTATTTTTCATAACTTTTGTACTAATTTTATATGATAATGCTGTATTCTGACGGTTTAGTTTTTATATCAAATTTAATTTAATGTTAAGCAGGAATCACTTTAACAAATAATAATGTTCAAGTTAATAACTATCGTATTAGCTCTATTGTTCAATGTAGTATTCTCATTGGAATTTAATGTATGGGGGCCTGGTCTATCTCCAGAAAGTATTGTTTTACCTGCAAGATATTTTTTCGTAAATATTTCTGATGATTCGGAAAGGTAACACATCTAACATTGTACAAATATTTGATACACCTCTCATATTTGGCCGTGTCATGTGCTCAAGGCATTTGTATATCTTTAGGGGCCTCTGTCTCTAGTAGTTTCTAAGATCTTAATTTAATACAGGAATAATTATTAATAAAAAAAGGATGCATCCGCTTTCTGCGTGTTTACAACACTTGTACTAATGTATGGAGAAAATTTTAAAAGTCGGATAAAGAATATAGTATTCTAAAGATGCATGATTGTAAGATGGGTGTTATTGTGACGAGAATGTAATTGAATAAGTGTCTCTCTAGCTATCATACGAAAGAAAGATCTGGCAACGTCGTAAAGAATAATGTTGTTAAGATTCTACTTTTAATTGGATTTAATATTCCAGATTTGCAGCAGATCCTAGTAAACTAGTGGTTAGAGTGATTGGAAATTCTGCATCAGGATTGGGAAGTTGCAGATTATGGCAGCAAGTATTAAACAGGAAAGATAATTCATTCATTGTACGGTATCGTCTCTATGAAGAGTGTAATCATTTCAAAATGGAACTCCAGTATGATGGCCAACATATAGGACAATCACCTTATGTATTTAAAGGTAAACCTGTAGGTTCCCATATCCACACATTCAATAAGATTCACATCTGTTGAATAAAATGTAACTTCTGCAGTACTCACCAAAGATACTGCAAATGTTTGATCTGCATCTGCAGAACTTGCGCATCTTTCCAGACATCTATTTAAATTGATGTGGGTATCATCTTGCATATTGCAGCTTGAAAATTAATTAATGTTAAGTTAATGAAATATGTAGACTAGAACTAAGAAAGTACATAGACTAGACCTAAGAAAGTAAACTTATTTATATTTTTAAATTTTAAAGTTCCTTCAGACATTTTGAGTCTTACTAAGCAATGAGATCACCCATTGTGCATGTCCAGTTTATTCCTACCACAGAGAGAATGTTGGAATTTTTATGTACACAGCATTTGATTAAATTATACCGGTACACTGTAATGTTGTAGCAGTAGAAATTTGTGTATTTATGATGATGATTTCTCAAAATCCTTGATTTTTTTTACATTGGCAACATCCACACGCTACACAAAATGCTGAACCTACTGAACCACACTAAATAAAGAATTAAAATTGTGTTCATTACAGTAGTTTTATATGTTATTAGGACCAATTTACAATGAAGACTGTTACTGTCCCATGGAAAATTTTGATCAATGGAGAGAAAAATATGGCTGCCCCAAATATATCAAACAAATTGACGATGATATGAAACCATTTAGTAATGTCAATATGAGCAAAGTTCTTAAACACATGATGAAGAACTACGACAGGCCGGGAAGTATGAGCTATTGTCACTACACTATTAAAAATAACCAACTTTATAGAAAGTGCTACGGGCAACATGTGGGGTTTCACATATTCTCCGATGCAATTATACTCTCTGTCTTACGCAAAGTGAAAATACCTGATCAAACATTCCTCATCAACTTGGGGGACTGGCCACTCATTAAGAAGGATTCTAAATTGATTCCCATGTTCTCCTGGTGCGGGAGTCACGACACAATGGATATTGTGTTGCCTACGTATGATCTCACAGAATCAACTCTCGAGAATATGGGAAGGTGAGATAAAACATTATTGATATCATTCAAGTATATTGTTGATAAGGCAATGCACTCATTAAACCATAATTGAATTACATTTTTATAATTCAGGGTAATGTTAGATATGCTATCGATCCAAGGAAATATAGAACGGAAGTGGGGTGACAAAATATCTCAAGGTTTCTGGAGGGGCAGAGACTCATGCAAAGAAAGACTGGAGCTAGTGGATATATCGAGACAATATCCCGACCTTTATAACGTATCTTTAACCAATTTTTTCTTCTTTCGTGATAAAGAAGAATACTATGGACCTAAAGTGCCGCATATATCATTCTTCAAATTCTTTGATGTAAGTTTTTGTTTTATCATAATACAAAATTAATACACCGTGGCCCAGTAATCGCCTTGGCCATATATGATGAGTCAACTTCATCCTCTTATTAATGACATTCTTCATTTTCAGTTTAAATATCAAATAAATATAGATGGCACCGTAGCTGCGTATCGCTTCCCATATTTGTTAGTCGGAGACTCCGTGGTCCTGAAGCAAGAATCTCAATATTATGAACATTTTTACAAACAACTGAGTCCGGGTGTACATTACATACCCTTCAAGAAGGACCTCTCAGATCTCACTGATAAAATCAAATGGGCCATTCAAAATGACGAAGCAGTTCAAAGTATTTCTCAAAATGGAAGAAAGTTTGCGCAAGAGAACCTAATGCCTAAAGATATCATCTGTTTTTATGCATTAGCATTTGAGGTAAAGTCTCAAATTATTGTCTACATTTTACAATCATAAGTACAATCCAATAATCCTTTAATTCCAATATTTTTTGACTAAGTCTTAAGTTTATGTTTTTACAGGAATGGGCAAAACATATTTCTGGACCAATTGAAATATTTGAAGGAATGGAAAGAGTCGCAGAAAAAGACATTTCGGAACAGAAGTGTGAATGTAAAAAGACTTACAAACATTTGGAAGATGAATTGTAATATTAAAATAACATTAGCTTATTTATTTACTGTGCCTATCCTACAAGGGATGCAGTGTAACGGGGTAGATAGATGATTTATTTTACGTAAACCTATTATTGATATTAGAAGCATATCCAAAAAGTAACTGTGATAAAGTATTTTAAAACGTTAAAAGTAAACTTACAGATCTTTAACTAATGTTTGTGCCATACAGTAATTTTAATATTTAGCGAAGATATGAATTTTAATGTAGACTGAATGTACTTGTACTTCACGTAAAACGGTAGGACAGATAAGCCCTACAACAAGCCATTGTAGGACAACAAATGGGAAAGATACGTTACATGATTCGATTTAAAATAAAATACAATCTTTGTTGAACAATATTATTTATTTAGATAATAATAAATTAAACAATCACCATTATTTTGTAGAGTACATTCTATTTTATTATGTATTTATATTGCATTTTTACTCACTACAATAATAAATTAGGTACAAAGTGTAATTTTAATACTCACGTGAATGTTTTGTAAGACATATTTGTGCACACTATTAGTGATTATATATTTTTTACAAAATCTTGTGTAATTTTATTTCTACTGAATTCTACTGTAGATAACTGAATATAGAAAAGCGAGTATACAAATAATAATTAAAAAAAAAAACCTTTGAGACTGATTTCATTTAACCAATCATAGACATGCTTGATCTTTGAACTTGTACAGAAGGCACATCACTACTGCATTTTAAGATTAGTATGTTGGTAACAAGTGGTACGGTGCATGAAAATCTATCGAATAAGAATCACAGTTGTCAATAATAGTATATACATACATATTGCATCATCTAACAGTTATTATGCAAATTATATTAATGTCATTAATCTCTTTCACGTCATGTGGTCCCTATTTTTATAATACTAATCCTACTTAGTATTTCATTATTAGCATATTTCATGACTTTCAATGATTGCTGTGACAAAATTATGATACCTACTACTTGCAAATCTAACACTTAATGAAAATTATAATACTACACACGTAATTATATTATGCCTGCATCTCAATTCATATATTATGCTATATTAGTTACATAGATTTCATAATACTATATATAATATATGGACTTATAACAAGAAAAATATGCACCATTATTAGGACAGAACAATGTGAGCATAGCAGCGAATTGTATAAGGAGTTGCAGGGTTGTTGGTGGACAGAGTCGCTAAATTGACAACACTGTACAAAACATTCGCATGGGAAAATGCTGAGCTTGCAACTAACTTCACATACATAGCATGTCCCAGTACAGGCGCAGACACACTTTGGAGAAACGATTTAAGTCATTTCTATCTCTTTCTTGCTCATACTATATAGAAGAGAGAAGATATAGCCCGGCCACACACTAACGGAAAGTTCTGTTCTGAGGTTGTTTTTTTGTAAAAAAGTAAATTCAGTACCGGATTCAGAGAGAGCTTTTAATCGAAACTTTTTTACAAAAAACAATTTTCAGAACGGAACTTTCCGTTAGTGTGTAGCCAGCTATAGAGTGTCTCGTTTTCTATTACTTATGCCAAGACAATGTTTATGATGTGTGTGGTATAAAATATAAATTATCTCATTCAATACAGTCTATTGCAAGACGTACTGGCCATATTATAAGCTAAGATATTCACATCTGAATCTACAGTTACATATAAATATATGAATTATCACTCGATCATGTGACTTTATTGCGTATAATGTGGAAATGTAATAACAACTACATAATACAATATTTATTTATCGATACATGCTGACGTCGGGACTCTGATACATGCACATGTACGCGTCACATAATAACCTCTTGGCATGTTCAGGGAGCATCTTGTCATGTGGGGCGGCCTCATGAAGCGATTTGACTCCATCCTCACTCAACCACATTGGTATGTCGTCAACTAACACTATCTCTGGAATGTTGTATCCATTTTGTTCACCTTTCCTATCAGCCATGGAATCGAAGAAGCACCAGGGAGCTTCGTGTCCCGAGCCAGCCTTTACAAATGCAACGTAGTGTGATGTTTCAATACAAACAACAGCAAACAATTCCATGTATAATCTCGGGACAGGACAATGTTCAGCCATTATAGCAAAATCTGAAGGAATTGATAATTTGGTTGGCTGAAAAAACACAAAAAAATATATTATAGGTACTCTTTTTTTAATGTTACAATTTTTTTTGTGTATTATCAAATTTTCTACATGTCGCAGTTAAATAAGAGGTAGTCAAAGGAGCAGACGTAGTATCAATGCAATCTTGTTTGATGCCGGAAATACGATAACATATATCCACACTACATTTCGCTTCAGTCGCTAGCCTTCATAGCACAGTGGGTAGAATACCGGTGGGTCAAGTTAAAGGTTCCGAGTTCGCCAGCCGACGATCAGTCGCAATAAATCTGTTGCGATATCTACATGTTACTAAGAATTATATTTACATTTCTCAAGAACGGGTGACACCCATGAATGCTTGAGGAAATTGACACGAAGCAATATACCTACATACGAAAGAATAAGCAGGAACGACTGTTTCCTTTACCCTAAATATATAAATTATTACAAAGAGTAGAACCTACCTTGTGGTTTGCTCGCTTGACGTGAGCATGTGATGTATCGTAACATGCTTGGCAGTATGCAGTACTTTCCAAACCTGCAGACCATTGGTTGAAACATTCTCTACATTCAAAGATTGCTAATTTTCCACACACTGTACATTGGCGGGGAGCTGGAAGATACAGAAACAGTCTTACATTCTATTTATTGAAATATTATGTCTATTGTGTACTTGCTTATACTGCTAGTAGCTCTACTGTAAAATTTCGTATCCATTGGACATATAACACAATGAAAAGTAAATATTAAATACTACCTACTAACATGGGACATGTGGAGAGGATGAATGATAAAAGATAACAAAGAAAATATACATGGGTGCAAGAAAGTGCTGCCGTCCAAAGAGCACTTGGCAAGGATGGATGTGTTTTGAGTAAAAGGAATCGTAGAGTGTGTATGACGCATTGCATGAATATGACTAAAGCAAGGAGTAGGTGCAAGGGTCAGAAAATCTGGCAATCTATTCTCTCTGGCTGTCCCACAAGGGACGCGACGTGAGAGGACTACTACGTCAAGTAAATGAAATAAAAAGAGGACTCCTTACCATCATCTATAACATCCGTAACATCCAGTAGTTGTGAAGGTAATATTCTGGGATACATCTTATATGATTTCCCAAACCTAGGCATCTGTATTATAAGACATGAGGGGACTTCCTTTAGTTTAATATTAGACGTAATGAAACTTTGCTCAAACAACTGTTGGACACTGGGGAATAACAGATTCTCATCTTTCTCTACAAATAACTGATAATGAAATGCTTCTTGTCCGGAATTCAATTTCAAAAATGGTTCAGCACGAAGTATTTGAGCCACGAGACTGTTTAAAAACTCCTCTGGATCCTGAAACAAACAAGATAATATTTCATATTCTATTATCAAGCCACGCATTATGATATTTGGATGATTTGTTTACTAAACATGCGTTCATAATATAAATTATTGTATTGAGTACAGTTTCCAGTCACTCATTAAAACACATTCAAATTGCTTCATACATCTATCTATATCCCCTCATACTGCAACCTTTGCAAGGTAGATAGAGAGGACAGAATGCTACACTGCTTCAGTATGCAATTTGTCATAGATGCGCTCCGATGCCTTATACTCAAAACGCATTTGTCCTCGAGGATTTGGTCAAAATGATTGATTCAAGTCAGTCTCAGACGATCATGCTTTCTCTGGCCTCTACTTTCACCCTTATATGTATATCTCTTTACTCATCCTTTCATCACTCATTCTTTCAACATGCTCAAACATTCTCAGTTTGCAGCTCTTTATGCGTCGAAGACTTTATATAAATTAGTGATAGTGAGAAATAAATTTAAATTGCATGTATTGGTGTTTGTTTTTATTTTTCCTGAAAGAAATTGCAGCTCTGCGATAAGTTCGCCCTAGTGAACAATGGTTAATAATCTGTTTTATTTCCAATTTTTTTATATGTATACTTTGTTTTCTTTATGAATAAATAAAGTTTGCCCACCTTCTCCTCGGAAGTTAATCCAGAAATGGAACTTAATTTCTCCAGAAGTTTCCTCAGCTTCATAACTCTATCAGCTCTTACATATAAATTCTGTCTCAAGGGATTTACAATTTCTTCTCTAAGAACTCGTTGAACTTCCTCATAGTGAACTGAATCCTAAAATCAAATGGAAACCATAGTACAACGTTACTTAGCCATCCTTAAAAGTTAAAATAAAGGGTGTACAGATCGTGATGAATTATTAGGCACCAGAAGAACATACTTATTTGTTTTATCTCATTACACCTACCCTAGAATCTGGAGGTCGAAACAGCAGGGAATCAAATACACTTGTGAATGTGAACATGGAAAATAGAGTCGCATCCAAATAACACGAATTGTGATGTCCTTGTATTCCACGAAATTTCCCACACAATCCCTCCAAATCTGTTGTATAACTCAGAGGTGGTATTCGTCCCGGCACAACAGGGCAATCCATCTGCAAGCAACACATTACACACATTATATCACGAATAGTGTCCTAAAGGTAAAACAAGTACCCAATTTTTAAAAAGCCATCGACACAAGCTATTTTAGCTTACTGTGAACTGTACAAAGATGTATTTGGATTTATTTCTATAAACACAGAGTCATTAAAAAAATATATTGAACAGTTAAAAAAAGTCCATCTATCGACTTTCCTTTCAAATTAATTTTAAAATCCCATTTTTATTTAACCTTTAATTTAGAAGACTATAAGTATGCTAAAGATATTATTGAAAACTGTCACAAGACGAAGAATGGACAGTTAATAAGGACTTTTTTATAATAAATAAATAAATCTTTATTGGCCAGTATATATAAATAACAACAAAAACAAGACAATGCAGCGTGCCAAAAGGCGGACTTATATACCATGCATAAAATATACTAGTTTATTCACCACACTATAGGGCATTCGTTTTAATATACATAATGTAATTTAAAATGTCACCTGTCCAAAGTCAACAGCTGATGTGTCTGGTTGTGGAGTAATAGGGACATCTTGAAACCTTCCATCTTTCCTGCAGAGTGCCAGGGGAACATAGAGTCCTCTACCTTGAGGACATGCAAAGTATCTCTCTCCACAATGCTCTCCATCACCAAGTCCAGGATGCTCCTCTTCCAACTCAACACCAGCTAACATTATATCTGAGAATACAACATTTCATTGAAAACATTGAAGATGACTGAACGTAAGTGCTTTTATGTTACGGTATCATAAAAGTAACATAAAAGCAATGAAAACCTGGATACACAGTGATAGTTTTCTCGAGGAAATAGGAGAAGCACCTTACCGTTCCCCGTTAGAACATAATGAGCACCGACGCCACTATAAACTTTTTCTCGGAAATCAGAAGTTTTTGAAGCTGGTAATATTAATTACATTTCCAAAGTCCACGTATATGAAATCAACCCTTAAAATATTATTTTTATATATGAAAACAGTAACCAACTACACAAATTTCGTATGTGAATACATATTTTAAAAGATGATGGAAGGTTATGAATTGTCCGTCATGGCCCGTCCACGACAGCCCGCCTCAACAACACTACAAATACCGAGACAACAACGCAAGCGAGTGCACATACACTGCAGCCACCGGAAGGACTCTTCCACCGCTACTACGTATTAATAATGGTGAGGTGTAGGGAATTTGTATTTCACCTAATTTACAGTTATTTCTATGGGTTTCATTAACACTTGAGGCATTCAGTCTGTTACCCTTGTACTCAGAGTAGCTCCCGTGTCAATAGAATGGTCTACCATCTCAGAGTATCCAGGTAACCCCCTGAATGCCCAGCACATAACAAACTAAGCTACATACCATCCGTGGGGTCTGCATATCCTATCCAACGTACTACACCATAATATAAGGTGGTGTGAGAGTCTCCTATAACCTCGACGAGGGATCCTACTCCAATATCAGAGTTGAATGCTCCTGTGTCTGGTAGAGATATAGACGGAGACTCGGAAACCATTGTCTCATTGTGATGGATGAGTTTGGGATCGGCGATAGAACTTGGGATAACTGGAAACATAAGCATAACATATTTGTCAATATTTGAATATTTTTTTCTCAACAATTCTTTAATTTAAGCATTACATTAAGTGAACCATTCTCATTCTTCGTTTTTGTAAACTTGAAACGATCAAACTAACCATGCACCAATAAGTAAACTATACAATACAATAAACTATACGTATATATATATATATAATTGGGTACAAGAGAGCGGTTATCTATGCCGTATCTGTTATGACTGCAAGTAACTGCGATCTTTTTTCTATCGGTGCTATTTTGTTACGAAAAACGAATAAAAAAAGAAAATAGATACAAGAAATAGAAAATTGTAAAAATGGAATTAGTAACTATAAATTAGGGCAATGATTATTATCAGTTGAATATAACTTTATAAATAAATAATATAAACATTAATATATTCTCCTACTTGTATTCTGCTCATCTCTTCTCTCAAATTCTAAAACAAATAGAGGAATATTGTCCACTGAAACTTCTTCATAAGTTGAATAGAAGTTATTTTTATCAGTCTGTATATGATTTTGTGACATATTGTCTTTAAACAAGCTTTTCTCCATGTCAAATAACAGACTAAATCTATTTTAAAACTAGGACCGCTGCAAAACATGTGCCTGGTACAAAAATAGATACATAGACTCCATCTATATGCAATCAATACATACACACACTTATATAATATATTCCATAGACAGACTACACATACCATAACATAATAATAGCTTAGTGACTGAGTACATAACGCATACTGAAAAGTTGGCATAAATTAAAATACTAAATATCCTGAATCATATTCTAATAATCATTGAAATAATAATAATTAATTATAAGAAATCTAATGTAATGATATGTTAAATTTTCTCTTCTTCAACTGCTACAGTTTATTTGTCATCATATGGGATAATTAAGGAACTACTGAATAGTGAAAACAACTCACACAATGCCGGCAATAGTGACATGTGACGAAAAGTCAGGGTTATGCAGGTATACGGAAGATGGGTAAAGGGTAAAAATGTATATTGTAAATCTATGAAGTTTTAGTATGTTATGATTTCTCAGTGTATGCGGACCGCCGCATGAATCATATTTAGAAGAAAATTTCATAATTGATTTTCTCTCACTTAATAATTAGCGACGATAAACTATCTGTGGGAATAATTACTAGAATAATCGTAATACAAGATGGTGGTTAGTGGCATCACCAAAATGCAATCCCCGATGCCAACTTACTCCACTTCACGACACAAGGTTTTCAAGCTTACCGTGAAGTGTACAAAGATGTATTTGGATTTATTTGCATAAATCCAGATTCATTAAAAAAATGAATAGATTATAAACAAGCCTGACTGTGGTGAATGTATCTATGTATATGTAATGCATATTCCTGCTGTAATCAACTTGTAACAACTTACCCATTGAGTGATGATATGGAAGTGAATTATCCGAGGTGTTATTGATTGCAGAATGTCTTTTAGAAGCAGTTGTGTTGGTTGCCTTCCTCTTATCTCCCGCTACAATGTGAGTGAGGAGGTTCAATGATTTAACTCTCTTAATAGTCGACTCATTATCATAATAATATGCCCCATTGCTCCTCAGCTCTCCCACATTCCTCTCTGACCTCTCTTCTTCCTGCAAAATATATTTCAAACTCTCAATAACCACTTTATTGCAAATTAATGTTGGTACCTCAATCAAACCAACTCAAATTTACAGTCAAAACAGTTACTCTATTCAAAGATATTTTTGAAATTGGCTGAAACACAGTTATGTACATACACCAAATTACAATAAACTCTCCTTAGGGAATAGTTTTCATTCTGATTTATAGATTATTTAAAGGTTTTGAGTAAAATAATTTGTTTCTGAAGACTTATTGCAAAAACAATATTCTCTAGACAACCCAGTACATATATTAAAAATAATACAAATAAGGTTTGATCTTACAGATACCATGCATAATATTTACGAATATTGATTGTTGTCTATGTTACCGAAAACATATGAAATTTAGGAATTGTATACAATGACGCATTTCATGCAGTTTCGGAACATTTGTTATAAAAAGATAACAATGCTGGTTTCCCACTCAGCTTATGAATCTTTATCTGGTGTTTTATGTATTTAGATAAGGGGAACTATTCCCCAGTTATATTGGGAAATTAGGAACCATAATAATAATATCTGATTGGATAAACCTGCTGAGAGAACTTTCCATTTGTATGCATTGCAATGAAAACAACTCTTCACCAAGTAAAGTACAAATTTACTAAACAATTATTTTCACAACACAATGAACATTGTTATCTATAGAGAAGATGTACTAACATTAAACAATATCTTATCAGAAATCATATTTTACTTATCACATACTGTGTCGTTGTTTGTTTAGAACAAAATCCAGGGATTCTCAACATACACTCAGGAGTGTCAATGTTGTAAAGTACAAAAACAAGGAAAACCATAAGGGTCGATGTTGAGGGTAAAACAGAAAGTGCTGAAGTAGATGTCTACTGCTCTCAGGACAAATCAGAAGAAATACCTCGTAACATAGCCAGACTCACGAAATTGTAGGAATTCAAAACAATACACTATTTCTAAAATACAACAATCCTCCACCTATGTTCTCTGCTTATCTCTCAGGGTAACAAAACCGGTACTATTGTACAATTGGGGCCCCAAGTATAGAAAAAATATCAATATTGTTGAGTTAGGTTTGTTAGGTTGTTTTTTTTTTATTTTTACTCGCAAAAAACAAAAAAAAAACAACCTAACAAACCTAACTCCACAATATTGCTGGCGAATTATTTGCTTTTTCCATACTTCATATGTAACTTTTTGGTATATTTATGGTTGGGGCCCCAATTGTACAATAGTACCACAAAACCTACAAATCTAGGTTATGCATTAATAATTTGTTAAAATATACCGATTTAACTCACTCCAATATTCCTTTTATAGGTTAGTTTAGCCTTTATTTTAACAAATTACCAAGTTATTTTATGATACCTAACTAGTACTGCCGCATAAAACATTTTTTGACACATAAACACAATATCCATGACATTTACGCAATTTACGTCACTTGACGTCCATGACGTAAGGGGTATGTTCTATCGTGGTTCTATTACAAAACGGGCTCGAAACTCGAGGTTGTAAGGTTGCATCATGGATGTATAATACTTCTAGTAAACTGGATTCATCTCTTGGCCGACTATTGCGGTTCTAGGGGAAATGGCCAGTTAGGCAAAAGAAGCAAAATGGAGGATTTTCCATACTAAACGGGCTATAGGAAACTGCGGTTTTCACATGGATTTTTGGTTTTCACTGTTTATATTTTAACTGAAAATGAATTATAAACATCATATTGACATAATTATAGGACCAAGGGATGTAAAAAGTCCATTAATCAGGATTTATAAGCATTTTTTTAACAGAGGAAACAGCGTACGATGGAAGTAAATTAAATAACTTTTATTTTATTGTCATTAATTACAACATAAATCAAACATTGCACAAAAATTCATAAATACATACACATTAGCTTTAAATAACAAAAAATATGAAAAAATAAATTCCTACATAATAAATGATATATTTAAAACGTCTTCACATCCGTGATATTCAATATCATAATTAGTGGTAGGCAACTACTGAAAACACATTTTTTCACAATTTTTTTTTTCTTAATTTATGCAAAAGGTTTAATTCTTAAAGGGAAATCTGAAAAAAAAATAAGAAAAATAAATAAAAGTAATTTAATTTACTTCCATCGTGTGCCGTTTCCTGTGTTAATGGACCTTCCTGATTAATGGACTTTTTACATCCCTTGGTCCTTTAATTCCGTTTAGTATGGAAAATCCTCCATTTTGCTTCTTTTGCCTAACTGGCCATTTTCCCCAGAATCATACAGAATGCATAGACAAACACCTATGTTCTCCATCCAGTTTACTAGAATAGTATTATAGATCCATGGGTTGCATACACTGCCGACTGCCGCCAAACAGAAATAATTATTTTTCTATGGATGAAGCAAGATGACATGACATGGCGTGGCGGTTGTGTTTGTGGTTTTCGTGCTTGCATGTAGATTCTGACTTCAGTTAATTGACTTTATATAAATTTGGTTATATATTCCCGCTATTGTGAGCTTCGACATTTAATAAAGGTTTTATATTTGTCCGTCAAATAAAACAATAAGCGGCCAGTGTATAATGTGCAAAATATCAGTGTAGAATGGTGTAAACAACGTATCAAGTGATCACTCGAACCGACGCAGTTCCACCGGTTTTTCGCTTTAGTGTTAGATTTTCAATACATATTTTACGTTTTATAGTATTGTAATCCTATAATTAAACATGTCTGTCGCATTCGTGCCGCGGGGTAATCGTCCGCCACCTAATGCGGCGCAGATTCAGAAGATGTTGGATGAGAACGCCCACATGATTCAAGCCATTCAGGAATTTCAATCCAAAGGGCAAATAAATGAATGTACACAATATCAACAAATCCTCCACAGAAATCTGGTCCATTTAGCTTCAATGGCTGACGCTTCACACAATATCCAAGCCATATTACCAGTTAGTACAATTCATTACATATCTACTAGATTAACTTAGCTTTTAAAAAAAGTATGTTGTATTGTGTAACATTATATAATCTTGGTTTATATAATGTCATCAATATAATGTTTTATTCACGGTACTCATAATACTGGCTATTAGATTACAGGTTCACATTGTTGAAGGAATGTAATATGTGCCCAAAACACTTAACAGCAAGCCCATGTTGTGAAAAATTCCATAGAAATATGGAGGGAACAATATTTCCAAACTTTGCACAGTATATTATGAACATGAAAGTCTGTAATAGGGGAATAAATACCCTCATAATATGTTAACAAAAAAGGACCGCCCATGCACGATTACCTGGCGATACAATTTTCTAGCAGTGTGAGACTCCAGTGATGGAGATCTCGTAATGAGAAGAATGTTAAAATAATGGTGAATTCATTGTTTTATTCTAGCCCCCACACCAACTCCAGACGGCAAATAATCCACCAGGTGAAGCTGCTAATCCTCCCCAGAATATGAACTCCAACAACTACTCTCCATCACCACAAAACTACAGAGGATCCTCACCTAATCCACCGCGACCCAGTGGTGCCCCTCAAACTTACAATCAACGGAGTTATCCCAACCAGTACCAGGGACAATATCAGAACATGCCTGGAGGGAACTATCCTCCCCAAACTCAAGCGGGATATATGAATCCCAATCAGCAGAACTATGCGCCTCCAGGTTCTCAGCCCCAGGGCTATCCTACTAACACTAACTATGGACCACCAAATACCACAACACCTATAACTACTTACCCAGGAGGGAGCAGCTATCCCCCCTCTTCTATGCAACAGTCGTATGCCCCGCCAGCTGGTGGTGGACCCGCTCCTTCAGGATCTCCATATCCTGGAGTAAGGCCTGCAGCATCACAAAATTATACTGGTGGTGTGGGATTTCAGGGGCCGCCAATGAGCACCAGCTATGGAGGTCCAGGAAACAACAGTCCGTCCTCGGCCAATTATACTAGTCCCAACAATCAAAATTCATCATACCCCTCCCAACCCTTCCCAGCATCAGCCCCTCCGGCAAGTTATCCACCAACTGCCACCACTCAGCCCAGTCACTCTCCTCAGCCTGCAGGTTACACAGCGCCCACTCCCAGTGCACCTAATTATGGACCGCCTTCAGCTCAATCCCCTACTTACTCTACACCCAGTACTAATCCACAAAATGGTGTGACTGGCACTATGAGCACGGCTCCCAGTCAGGCATATCCTGCTGGTGTTCCAACACAGGCTCCTGGCAACTATGGACCTCCTTCTACTCAGCCTCTGCCGTCTTCTCAGCCAGGTAGTCCAGCTCCGAGTAATTACCAGAATGCACCTTCTCAGCCCCCAGCCCCAACGCCTTCACAGGGTTATTCAACTCCCGGTCCCCAAGGTTACCCTCCACCTGGTCCCCAGGGCTACCCTCCTCACGGCTATTCACATCCCCAGCAAGGCTATCCTCCCGCACAGTATCCCCAGGCTCCCTACCAATACTCCCGTCCACCAGCTCCCCCGCCTCCTCAGACAGGTTATGGGAATTACGCTTACCAGCCGCCTGCTCCACAATAATTATTCCACTGTACTATGGATGTTTGTGTACATTATTTTATTTTGTATGTCTTAGTAACTGTTAGCATAGGACTCGTAAATATTATCTTGTTCCATCTATAAACAATGTGTATTATCATGGATGATCTTTTTATATTAACAGTTTCAGGCGCACGTGAATAAATATGATAAGTAATGTAATCACTTAATGTTTTCTGTATTGTCCGTTGTTTGCTGTATTGTTTCTGAAGATGAAGAAATGTAACCAGTAGGCCTGATGGATGCACTGGATGTCAGACATTTATGATACCTTACACTCTGTCACACATTGCTGGAGGTATCCTAATGGCCAGGATGAAGTAATCGAAAGAGACTTTTTAAGAATTACATATGTGTTTTGATGATTTTTTGTAAATGTAGTTCATTATAGAGTTATGTTACATAACTCCTATATAAATAATATGGTACTTTACCGAATCGGTATTTAAAGTATGAAGCTGAAATATGAACAAAATTTGATATATATATATTATGTATAGTCACATCATATGTAATTTTATAATCTCCTTGATATAATAAAATTATCTTTTTAAAGATTGATATTATAATATATATGAATTATAATATCATTTCATTTTGATGGAATGGAGAATTAACATTAAGCACAAAATATTGTAATTATTAATTACTAGTATGAAATTATTTTAAACTGGCGAAGATAGTCATGAGAAGGAACGATTACCTTCTTTATTTGCACTTAGGCCAGAGCCATGAGTGTGAATAAAGAAGGTACTCGTTCCTTCTCATGACTACGTTCGCCAGTTTAAAATAATTTCATACTAGTGTAATTTATTTACAATTAAAAAAGCGTAATTTTCTTTAGATCTGTTTTCTGTTGAGGTACCTACCCACACATATTTTGTTATTGACTTACTGAACCTGCCAATTTTCTTTATAGAAGTTTTTCTTTCAAGATTATTAGCCACAAACATATTGTGATACCAGACTGTATATAACTGAAAATTTGCATGTTCTTTTATATGTCGTTTTTAAAACATTTAGTAACTTTGTTTAGAGAAAGTTTTTATTTTTAATATATGTAGCAGTACAGTGTTACGGCAGTAAGTTAGAGACATGGATGGAAAGTCGGCAACGGAGTTACTAATTGGACTCGAGTTTTTAGCCGAATTCGAAAGATGGGAAATACAGCCTATTGCCGTAACACTATGTATGGATATTATTGTCTATTTGATTTATTTTATACCTATAGTAAATATACTAAACTTTTTCAATTATGTATTGTTTTTTTATTTATCAAACTCTTTTCAGAATCTCAATAATATTATAAACTTTCATTACAGCATTACATCTATTTGTTTGTCTAAAACATTCTATGGGACGTCTACTATTCATTATACTGGATTGTTGGGGCATCGAAAACGTGAATATCCTCGTGATAAATGTCCTCAGGCAAATCTTCCTCACTGTAAGATGTGGGGAATGGAGGTGGTGCCTGGAGCCTCCTAGTGGGTAGAATAGTGTCATACATATAACACAATGATCCAATTTTACCAGCAACTGGGCCCCGTACCCAGAGAACATTATGAACTGTGTTTATTCTCAATATTTCCACGCCCTTCATAACCCTCCACCTGAAATCACAAAGATTGTGTTAAAACAAAGGAACTGAAAGAGAATCATCAACTAGAAACTGTTATCGTATATTAATAGGTCTTGATATATGTCATGAAGCTAGTAACATATATATTGCAAAATAAACAATACTTTAAGATGTTCTAAGATAAGAATTCTGGACATCAAATAAACTAAGAGTATCTAAAAGCAGATGAGATTAGCAAGCGTATTGTAATGTCACGATTGTATCTTGTAGAGAGAAAAGACTAAGGATTTTCAAAAAACATATATGAAGTACATATTAGAAATACCTGTTTCCCATATGCCCCGGCATCTTAGTTCCCGGCCACACTCTTCCCTTCTCTCCTCCTCCACCAATATTGCCGGGACGTCTGTGTGTCTTGGTGACACCGTGTGTTGCCGGCATACCTTTAAATCCCCACCTTCTCATTACTCCTTGGAATCCACGATCAATCCTGCCGGTGAATATTAGATAAATAGTTGTATTACAAACAAATGAGAATAGTGAGATGAGTAGTAATAATGAATAGTAATGAGAGAACACTGCTACTATTCTGCCTGGTGGGAATAATATTAGCAAAACTGAAAGCCTTATTCCATGTTTACCAAAAGACAAAGTTAAACAAAAAAATTTAATGCTGCCATTGTCACAAGACATTACAAAGGGACAATGATTTCCTAATAATATAAATATATTCACTCACGTTAGGCCTCTGACATCTACAGCATATCCAACTTTAAAGTGTGTGGCTGATAACGGAGTGCCCGGTGTTAATTTAGCATCATCCGTTATTAGAAACCTGAAGAGGTGCTTTTTAGCTGGAACACCATTCTTGGCAAACAGTCCATAGTACTCTTTAGTTAGATAAGATGGATCTATTGTTTCTGCACCGACTAACAGGCAACCGTGCTTTCTTTTAGGCTCTCCGATTCGTTTGCGCATTGGTACATACTCTTCTGGTGGTATGTATTTAACTACATGGTTATCAGCTACCTGTTATCAAATAAAATTATGATTTACAACCCTAACTCGGGCATACTTAGGTTCCATGGAATACAAATATATTTTTTTTAAGTCAGTTTATACTTTACAACAAGTACTGCTGAAATCTCTTACCTGTAATAATGTTGATGAAATTTTATTGCCTTCCTTATCCCACATAGGATAATAACCAATCTTTTTAACAATTAGTCCTGTCCGTTTAGAATATGGTGTCCATTCAGCGTGAGCTGGCGGCTCAGCAGACAATGGACTTTGTTGCTTTAATTTTAGTTGATTTGCAGCGAGTAACATTTGGTTATGATCATTAACATATTCTTTCAAAAATTCTCTGTTATCGGGAGTGATATAATCATCGTGAACCTAAAATAAATTTGAATTATTTGGTGTTTAATCCCGCTTGTAAATATGTAAGAAAATCATCTTATTAGAATGTACGTACGATTCTATTGCTCTTGGTATACCATGTTGGATAACGTTTCCTTGGCCTCTGAAGTTGGAAGTTATGTTTAGTCCTAGTCTGTGCGGAGATGTTGCTCAACCTACAATGAAGCATAAAAAGCAAATCTACATCAATTATTTAAGGCAAAACAAAAGAAATAATTCGGTTCAAAACATTTCATGGATGAGCACCACAGACTTGCGAAGATGAGCACACATTACACGTAAATTAAGTTGATATTGTAAATTTAACTTTTAATTTTATAAATCGTGATAAACTCTCTTAGAAATATTTATATGCATCGACATGTTGTTCTTATTGAGTATTAAGACTTATAAAAATGGTACATACGTAAGTGACAGAAACTTTTTTGTTAGTACATTTTCAATAAAGGAAAACGCCATTATTTTGCAACACACTTTAATTTCTTGTGCTTCTGTTTCGCTGAACGGTTAACGAAAAATACATTAAATGTATAAATTCAAAACAATCCCCTCACTCTAATCGACTATTGATGAAGTACGTAAATATATCTCTGACATAACCTCAATGTCTGAAAATGTTCCTAACAATCCTAACCTATAAATGTCAATGTCAAATTATTTTTTATAGGTAGCGTTCCGAATTGCGAGAATTTTCCTGTGGGTAAGTTGATACTCGCAGCTAACTTCAGGTGTGCTAAAATTTGCCGACGGCTTGCAGCAACTTCGGGTACAACGAAAAATGTGGGACCTAACTTGTTTCGTATTGTGAATCTATACAACCCATGTCTATGGGAAAATCCAATTAATCCGCAGAGTTGGTATCCGTGATGTTGCCACAATATCCGCAGCTAACTTCAGTTGTACTAAATTTCCGGACGGCTTGCGGCAACTTCGGGTGCAACGAAAAATGTGGGACCTAATTCGTTTCATATTGTGAATCTATACAACCCATGTCTATGGGAAAATCCAATTAATCCGCAGAATTGGTATCTATGATGTTGCTGCGGTATTCGCAGCTAACTTCGGGTGTGCTAACATTTTCCGACGGCTTGTGGCAACTTCGGGTGCACTCCGTGCATAGTTGGTCACTCTGATTGTTTTGATGTCAATGTTGCTGTCAAATTTAACCTTGTTTCGTCCGTGTGGGTTGTTTTACTTATGTATGTTTTTCAATTTTCATTCGACTTTACTTCAAAAGAAGTGAACTAGTTTTGCAAGACGTAAAAAAATCATAATTCGTTATATGGACGGTAAATGGTAATGTTTAATCTTATTAATAATTTTCGACAAGTTGATTTTGCTGTTTCTTTTAATTATTTCAAGGTTGTAATTAATTATTATTAGGTACCTACTAAATATTACAGCAATGTATATGCAGTATGTATAATATTGGTATTTATAGATAAGTGAGCCTGAACATTTGAACCAGAGTAGGACAACATGGGCCCATAACCCAGGCTCAGTATAGAGGAGTGTCATAATGGAACTCCATATGAATCAGTACATAAATTCATAGGGTAAAATTTTACCAAGTAGGAGGTGTTGGGCTTAAATCCCACAGCTGATAATGTATTCTAGTATAGATGTGTTGAAAGATCGGACATTGTTGATTCAATGAACAAAATATGTCTCAGTTGTTGTGTTACAAGTGCTATTTATTTCATTTGCCATTCAATACCATCATATTCATCTTCTCATCGATCAAAAGACAAATAGCATCACACATTCTTCTCTACATCTTATTCCAGTGTAGTCTCCTCCAATGTTGACCAGCGCATATTATTAAAACAATTTTATTAGCTATTTATTTATTTTTAGAGACACAATGTTGAGAACTCACAAGGAGTCAGTTGGCAGACAGGGGAGTATTGATGAAATCAACTCGTATCAATTCTTAAAAGTCTCCAATTATGAAGAAACTGTGAGGCAACTAGACATCTACTATGGAATTGGTAATGTATTATAATGTCTGTTGCATTACAGGTCAATGAATTCTAACTTGAGTCATTTATTGATAGTCAAAACAGACAACATAATGATAATGTGCATGGCATGTCTATTACAGTTAAACGCCAACTCCTGCGATTCCAAAGTCCCATAACAGGTTTATTTCCTGTCTTATCCACCGACACCCAAGTGGGCAGTGTAAGGGAGAGTATATTCTGTGCGGCGGCTGTGTGGAGTCTCTATCAAGCCTACAGGTACAATCAATAGTATTAATAATTTCAAAACTCTAATTTATAATCCAATGTTCCTTCTTGATACAAATATGGTATCATTAGGTACATTCATTTACTGATTTCAAATTCATATTTCTTTTAACGTTTCAGACGTATCGATGATGACCGTGGTAAATCATATGAACTTGGTCAGAGTAGTGTCAAGTGTATGCGCGGTATATTAGAATGTTGGGTCAAGCAAGCTCCGCGAGTGGAGAAATTCAAGAGACAACAATGCAACGCTCACGCACTTCACTGTAAATTTCATCTCACTACTGGGGAGATTGTATACAAGGATGAGGAATATAATCATCTTCAGATAGACGTTGTATCTCTTTACCTCATTTTCCTTGTGCAAATGATCACATCGGGACTTCAGATTATTTACACACAGGTATTTCTAGTATAGGCAGAATTTAATTATTTACGGCAAACTCAAAGTTTTAAAATATGAATATTATTTACCATTTCATTTATAGGATGAAGTGGCTTTTGTACAAAACTTGGTATATTATGTGGAGCGAGCGTACAGAACTCCAGATTATGGAATGTGGGAGCGTGGTACTAAGTACAATGATGGAACACCTGAAATTCACGCATCATCTATTGGTTAGTTCCATTACATTCTATTTTTACGCACTTGATTATAAGATCTTCTACTACTATTAATGATTAAATGAATTATTACAATTA
Organism: Ceraclea dissimilis; assembly: GCA_963576895.1. NCBI lineage: Eukaryota > Metazoa > Arthropoda > Insecta > Trichoptera > Leptoceridae > Ceraclea > Ceraclea dissimilis. The sequence goes on from OY756358.1 coordinate 3,823,668, forward strand.
TTTTGTTTGTATTCAGGCATGGCTAAATCAGCCCTGGAGGCAATCAACGGCTGTAACTTATTTGGAGACAAGGGTGCCTCATGGAGTGTGATATATGTAGACATTGATGCACATAATAGAAACAGAAGTATTTTTGAAACATTGTTGCCTAAAGAATCTAGCTCCAAGGTAATGTTAAAGTTGATTCATCCGCTGTACAATTTTCTATCTGAACGAAATTTTCTACATTGTCTCGGTGAATTCCTACAGTATATGTATTTGGTAAATTGATTATTATTTTATGTTTCCAGGGAGTTGACGCCGCATTGATTCCCACAATATCTTTCCCAGCATTTGCTTCGCATGAAGAGCATCTCGTAAATCAGACGAAAGCAAATGTAGTGAAGACACTTGGAGGGAGATATGGTTTCAAAAGGTTCATTAGAGACGGGTTCAAAAGTGCATTAGAAGATAAAAGCCGAAGGTATGGTTTGGTTTAAAACTTATTAAATACAATGTTATCAAATTTAAATTAAATGTAAATTATTATGCAATGCAATGCAGATGCTTATTTCCAATATTTTAGGTATTATCAGGAAGGTGAACTGAAGGAATTTGATGGGATAGAATGTGAATGGCCATTATTCTATACATTCATGATTATAGATGGAGTTTTTAGAACATTACCTGATCAAGTAGAAGAATATCAAAAGCTTCTGAAAACGAGAATATTTACCGATGAATACGGAGGTATGTAATACACAATCATGTCATTGGTATCTCCATCTAAATAAACCATTTATATAAATTTGCTTTTGTTTTTAGACCCTGTCATACCTTGGTATTTTTATGTGCCAAAAGAAGGGATTGATTCGGAAAGAAATGAGCCAAATACCTCACGAAGAATGCCAGATGGTAAAATTCTTACTTTGTGTGATTTTATAATAGACTATGTATGTAGTAATTAATATTCCTCTTGTTTCTATTGTATTGTGTTTTCCAGAAAGTGGTGGCATCTTTCTCTGGGGCCAAGCAGTTTTTATAATCGCCCAATTATTGACCGGTGGTCTCCTGCATGTCAATGAGTTGGATCCCATCAGAAGGTACCTGCCTTCATACAATCGACCTCGCAAGGCTGGGAGATATTCTGCTTTTCAGGTAAACGTTTAATTATTATTAAAGACCGACTTATGTTGGATGGGTGAAATTGCAGAGAGTGTAATATGAATGTGGTGGAAGCGAGAGATGTATATAGGGGTGTGGCGCTCTGTCCTCTCTGCCTACCCCGCAAGGGTTACGGCATGATTGGATAGAAAGATAGATTTAATTATTATTTTCTTAATTTTACGTATCTCAGGAAACTACACACTTTTCCGAATATTTTTGGAATAAAATGTTTTGCTAGTATAAAGTATTTGCCATCCACAGTCCTTCCTTCCCAACAAAGACATAAAGGAAGACATATTTGTTTGAGTTTATTTTTTAAATATCTTTTTTGGTGCATGGAAAAGTTATCCACCGGCAACTTCATGGTTTATGCTTGATCACTTTGATGGTGGATGTTCTAATAAACTTTAATGCACTACTTCAACTAAATGTACAATAACTCAATTAGTAGTATTAGTCCAGGTAATGGGTATTTTTACCTTACATTTTGTATAGTAGTTCTGGTTTTTGGATATGTTATAAAGGTCGGTCCTGTGATTAAGAATCCAAGTTTTCGACCTCCCAACCCTTGTGCGTTCACTAGGGCGAGCCAAATAGTGTCAAAATTTCGGTCATTTTTCAGTTTATTTATCATAACTTTTTTACAATGCATTTTAGAGAAAAGCATTGTACGTAAAAGTTGTAGAGTATTAAATTCCCTGCAACTTATGTTTACAAAGTTTTTTTGTAAAATCAATATACAAGGAGTTATGCGTTACCAAAATTACAATTTTTTTCAAAAAAATGCACTTTTTTTACAATTATTTTCTTTAATTGAATATATTTCCTAAACGGTACATTTTAGAGAAAAGTGTTGTAAGTAAATGTTGTAGATCGTTCAATTTCCAATAAGTTTGATATGAAACATTTTTGTCTCGGACCAACCAAAATAGAGTTGTGATCTTCTGAAAAAATATAAGACGAACATTTTCGAAACTTTCAGTATAGTACGTATGACAATAGTAATCAGAAAAATGCAATTTAAGAAATTTTTTTTTTGGATCTTATTAAGATTGGTGTCGTGGTTTAGAATCCAAGTTTTCGACCTCCTCACTCTTGTGTATTCACTAGGGCGAGCCGAACACTGCCGATATTTCAGTCATTTTTCAGTTTATTGATCATTATTTTTTAATTATCCATCTTAGAGTAAAATATTGTATGTAATAATTGTACAGTATCAAATTTCCTGTAAATAAGGTTGGAAATATTTTCTTTGAAAAGCTATTATTTAAAGAATTATATGATAAAAAACATATTTTTATTAAGAAAAAAAATTTTTTTCACAATTTTTGAGTTTTTTTTCAGCACGGTACGTTTTAGCGAAAAATGTTCTTAGCAAATATTGTAGAATATTAAATTTGCAACAAAAAATGATACTGCACTTTTTTGACTTGGACTAATAATAAAGGAGATATGCTCTCCTGAAAATTTATTTAAGCTCAATATTTAATTTTCAGGACAGCATATCTCCTTTATTATTAGTCCAAGCCAAAAAAGTGTAGTATCATTTTTTGTTGCAAATTTAAAATTCTACAATATTTGCTAAGAACATTTTTCGCTAAAACGTACCGTGCTGAAAAAAAACTCAAAAATCGTGAAAAAAATTTTTTTTTCTTAATAAAAATATGTTTGTTATTATATAATTCTTTAAATAATAGCTTTTCAAAGAAAATATTTCCAACCTAATTTACAAGAAATTTAATACTGTACAATTATTACATACAATCTTTTACTCTAAGATGGATAATTAAAAAATAATGATCAATAAACTGAAAAATGACTGAAATATCGGCAGTGTTCGGCTCGCCCTAGTGAACACACAAGAGTGAGGAGGTCGAAAACTTGGATTCTAAACCACGACACCAATCTTAATAAGATCCAAAAAAAAAATTTCTTAAATTGCATTTTTCTGATTACTATTGTCATACGTACTATACTGAAAGTTTCGAAAATGTTCGTCTTATATTTTTTCAGAAGATCACAACTCTATTTTGGTTGGTCCGAGACAAAAATGTTTCATATCAAACTTATTGGAAATTGAACGATCTACAACATTTACTTACAACACTTTTCTCTAAAATGTACCGTTTAGGAAATATATTCAATTAAAGAAAATAATTGTAAAAAAAGTGCATTTTTTTGAAAAAAATTGTAATTTTGGTAACGCATAACTCCTTGTATATTGATTTTACAAAAAAACTTTGTAAACATAAGTTGCAGGGAATTTAATACTCTACAACTTTTACGTACAATGCTTTTCTCTAAAATGCATTGTAAAAAAGTTATGATAAATAAACTGAAAAATGACCGAAATTTTGACACTATTTGGCTCGCCCTAGTGAACGCACAAGGGTTGGGAGGTCGAAAACTTGGATTCTTAATCACAGGACCGACCTTTATAACATATCCAAAAACCAGAACTACTATGCAAAATGTAAGCTAAGGTATCATTTTTTGTATTCGTTTCTCGGAGTATATAATTTATGAAAATAATGAATAATGTATGGGTAATACTATTTAAATATAATGTATTTTATGTATCATTTATTTTACTTATAAATTTGTATAGTTGATATATGTATCTACAATCTACCTATAATACCTTTTTTTAAATTCCAAATAATTAAGGGGCCATAGTAACAAAACATGTAAAAAATTGCATCGGTTAAAGAAATATTACTCAGCTAATACTAAAAATATCATCCTAAGACTTAAAACATGGATAAATGAGAATATGTTTTACAGATTTTTGTAAATTTTATTCTAACAAAAAGGTTACCTCTGAAATTTACTGAAACATGAGATTGTTCCCCTAGTTTTTTAGATACAATGCTGTTATATGGTTGATAAAACATTTAAGGTAAGACATGCGGATATTTTTTTTTATGTTCGGTCACCTTTTTATACAATAGGTTAAAACAAATTTTGAAACTGACATTATTGGGGTGGGCAGCCAATTGGTTCGTGCACTTGCATCGCTGTATACGGAGAGCTCTGCGTGTGTCAGGGTGAACGGTGCGTTCTCACAGTGGTTTACCCTCACAAAAGGAGTAAAACAAGGCTGTGTCATGTCTCCTTGGTTGTTCAATCTGTTCTTCGACAACTGTATGCGTCCGTTGAAAGAAATAGATGTTGGTGTGGACCTGAATGGAGTGAGGGTATGTGCGTTGATGTTTGCGGACGATTTGGTACTAATGGCTGAAAGCGAAAGTGAGTTACAGGAAATTATATCCTGTGTGCATGGTAGCTGCGAAAGAAACGGGATGAGGATGAATGTCAACAAGACGAAAGTAATGGTATTTGAAAGAGATGAGATAAGGACGAACTGTGCGATTAATGTTGGTAATGAATGCTTGGAGCAAGTTGATGAGTATGTGTATCTGGGAAGCTTGTTTACAAAAGATGGTCGGTGTGAAAGTGACATTGAAAGAAGAAAGTTAGCAGGTACCAGGGTGAATGGGGCAATTGGGCCAATAATGAAAAGTCGCAACGTATCGACAAAGGCAAAGTTGTTGGTGCACTACGCCATCCTGGTACCAACACTGATGTATGCAAGTGAGACATGGACATGGCTGAAGAAGGATGAATCAAGTATAAATGCGGTCGAGATGAGATCGTTAAGAAGAATGTGTGGAAAAACATTGAGAGATAGAATAAGGAACGATATGATTAGAGAGTTGAGTGACTGTAAAAAGGATGTTGTGAATAAAATGAATGTGAACAAGTTGAGATGGTTGGGTCATGTGGAGAGAATGAACGATGAAAGAATGACGAAGAAAATTTACCTGGGTGAAAGAGGAGGTGTAAGGAAACGCGGCCGTCCAAGAACCACCTGGCTGGACCATGTCGACCAGATACTCAAGGACGGACGTGTTTTGAGTAAAAGTAACCGGAGAGTATGTATGAGGAATTGCATGAATGTGACGGAAGCCCGAAGTGTGTGTCAGGATAGGAAGGTCTGGCGATCCGTTCTCTCTGCCTACCCCGCAAGGGAGGTGGCGTGAGGGTATAGAATAGAATATTATTTTTATTTTGTACATACACTCTAATACAAAATTTTTTGAAGCGATAGAATAATTTTTATTCAGTTACTATGACCCTTTAACTATGGTACTAATTGAATAAAGATGTCACTAATATAAGAAAATTCCTATAAAATTCTTTTGAATAACTCATATGAATGTATTGTATCATTAGTATGTATTGTATTATATCATTTTTATCTTTTTTGTTTAACGCAGGCCAAGCCAGCATATGTGAGTATAATACGATAGTACCATATTATAATCTCTTTCTAAAAACTAATCAATATTATTATATCTAAATACCTCTCTGTCTCTTCCTCTACAGCTCTGTTAATTTAGATTAAGATAATTTGTGTAGCATCAACAATAATTGAACAATCCATTATAGTAATAAATTACTCATGTATTATTAAAAACAGCAATCTGTCCGATTTGTCTAAATTAAAACTATGCATTTTAAGATACCCGGCGACTAAAGCAGCTGCAACTTATATTATTTTATATGTGTAAAAACTGAGGGGATTTCAACTACAGTACACTCCAGTGTATGAGAGTCAAGAACAGCAATTTATATAAAAAGTATTTTTCAGTTCCTTCTGAATCAGTCCCAGATGGGATTGCTGTTTTTGGTACAATATTTCGCTATTCACTCAATATTGTTGATTAGCGTAACCAATAATGTTGTAAAGCTCACGTAAAGAAGTACAGCAACATTGGATGACAGTTGCAATATCAGATTATATTCTAGTGAATGTTTCAACCATCACAATATGCATTATTATGAAACACTATTGATATATAATTCTATATGCAACTCTCATTGGTTCAATCACTTCACCCAAGTTACAGGTATTTTATTATATGCCACTCTAGCATCCATATAATGCAATATTATAATATGTATTACTGAAAACTGCCATTGATGTCAGCAGGCTGCCTCATTAATATTATTATAAACATCTGATAAAAGATAAATATGGACGCATGATTACACACTTCTTGCAAACAATGCTTTTCACAAGTAAATTCATGTAATAGAATGTTAAAGTTTTGTGATGTTGCTTCTAAGTACTAATAAAATGAAATCCAACTTGCTTATTGTGTTAGTACTTCATGTTGTAGTCAATAGTTCTTGTTTGATTGTAATATATTTTAGTAACAAAGGGAAGAAATTAACTAAAATACAAACCTAATTTCTGTACAGTTCACTCCAAACACATTTCCTGTGTTATGAAGTTCAGAATATATAATATAAAGATGTTACATTTGCTAACAACAACCATGGTTCCTGTTGTTGAGTTTAGAAATATGGATGATATTGGGAACCTACAATCTCACTATTAAAACAGCTTACTGCATTTATTTTGGGATTACAAAAGATCTAGATGTTTGTATATAGAGAAGGAAATCAAACCAAACAACTCAGTAGTTTTGCTCTGTATTATTTTATATTCTCATCAGAGTCCCTAGAGATATAATAATATACCTAATAGTGATTTGAAATATAATTTCTAATGCTTCAGGGTACAGCGACTGATTTAGTTGTGCAAGTTGTACTAATAGCGGAATCAATGCGGCTCCAAGCAATGATGGGAACATATGGAATACAGACACAAACTCCACATGAAGTAGAGCCAGTACAGATCTGCAGCTCATCTCAGTTGGTGAAAGTTTATCAGCAATTGGGAGTCTGTAAGAAACTTGGCTTAACTGGCAGACCAGATCGTCCAGTTGGATCTCTTGGAACTAGTAAGGTATAGCAATCAACGTTATTGTTTAGAGTGATAAAAATTTTTAAATGGCTTTTAAACGCCACACTTTCACACAATATGCAAAATTCTTGTATATATTTTGCAGGTTTATAGGATATGTGGTATGACTGTATTATGTTATCCGCTTATATTTGAAGTATCTGAATTTTATTTGTACCGTGACATGTCTTTACTGATTGATGATATAAAAACTGAACTGCAATTTGTGGGTCGCTACTGGAGACTTTCTGGCCGCCCCACAGTTTGTTTACTAATAAGAGAGGAACATATGAGAGACCCACAGTTTAAGGAGATGTTAGATCTACTTGCTATGCTCAAAAAGGGATATTGTGAAACTGTGAAGGTTCGAATTGGAAGATTACAGAATCTCATTTCTAGTTCTTGTATGGGTGAGTCACAAATTTAAGTTGATAATAAATGTATTGCATGTGTAATAGTTCAAATAGCACATAGTATATTCACTCATTTGTCTTTTCAGAACATTTGGATTTCATGAATCAAGGAGAATTACCCGAAGGTGCTTTTACTCAATTCCAACAATTAGAACACGAATATATCGGTTATCAGAGTCTTACTGACGTTCCCAAGAGTTCTTCATTTCATGAGGAATCTATTGTACTTAAAAACTTCCATGACAAACCCGTTTGGGATATTGTGGAGGCTCTGAGAAGTACCGACAACATATTCGGTCAATGTTTCCTGTGGGGGATCCTGCTTAAGAGGATGGGGGCTGAATATGAAGTAAGGTTATATAGTAATTATAATAGACGTATTGTGTAAAGTGATAGCACATTAATACTTGTTGTATTGAATACTTTTCAGGTGAATGGACTGACTACCCAAGCTGCACTACAGAACTTGTATCACCGCGCTGGTGTCTTGAGATACTGGAGGGCTGTCAGATATTGTTCCAGTTTGCTCAATCACACTGTAGATTCAATAAGTCCTTTCATAACTACAGTCTTGGTTAACGGAAAACAGGTAACATAAATAATTACAAGTGTCTTGTCTAGTGCTGCAGTCTATGGTTCTGTGCTAATAGGCCAGTAGATCTAAGATTCGTTAGTATGGAGACACAACATTAAATCAGGTAGCCGTGAATTTTTGGTATGTTATGTAGGACAATAAATTAGTTAAGAATCCAAATTTGCACAATTTTCCTCCCTCCGCCCCCTTAACCATCTTGAAAAAACCTTAAAAAATCGCCACTTTTTATATATTATGCACTATAACTTAGTTATTTCGCGTTTTAGGTCAAAATGAGTCATTTTCTAATTTGTACATTATAAAATTTCCTACAACTTTTGTTTATAACATTTTGCTCTAAAGTAAATACCAACGGAGCTTTAAAGCTTCAAAAATTGGACAAAATTCAGTATTTTTTCAATTTAGAGTTTTTAGCCAAGAACCATCACGATAACTCCGTTATGGTTAAATTCAGCCCAAAAATTCTTATAACATCTTATAGAGTATTTAATTTACTTCAAAACGCGTATATCAATGTTTATATTATGCTCAAAATATCGGAGTGGGGACAGATTTAGAATAAAAACGAAATAGTCATTTTTATGATTTTCCATACATTTTCGAAATTTACATACTTTTCGAAAATGTATGGGAAAAAGTTGTCTTTTTTACGTTTTAGTTTAATTTTGCCCATTATTGATAAGTTTTATGAGGAATATTTTACCTTTTTGGAATCAACTGATATGACGGAAGTCTTTATGATAAATAAGATACAAAAATATAGTGAAATATTTTGGCTATAGGTCTTCGAAAGTTGGGTAAAATTCCAGAAAAATATTATTTTGGTAAACATTGTAATTTTTCTAATCAATATAACATTTTCTCTTAAAATGTTATATTTACTGAGTTCTGCTGAAGAAATTAAATTATAAAAAATATTCAGGTTTTTTCTCTGTGTATCAAAAACTAGAAAATGGAGTAAATTTTAGGAAATTCGTTTATCACAGTGTATCATTCAGCCTAAACCCAAATTGAAATCATGTGATTATCAGACTAAAATACATTCAAATATCTATCATTGGAATATACACAGAGTGTCCTATGTCGCATGCTGGAAAAGATACAGGTTGCTATAAAAGCCCATTTCATTATTGTCGATGAATTGCACTGTCTTTTAATTTTCTTTCGACTGAGTAAAAACCTAAAGCAATTTTAATTATATTTTTAATCAGGCGGGTTCCTTAAGGATATAGGTACTCAATTTAAAACATTTTAAGACATGGTTTTCTATTTGAAGGAATCATGACGATTGTTTGCGAATTAAATATTTATCAGAAAAATTATTTCAATTGTTAGAACATCTCTAATCTAAATATTTCACTATATATTTTGTATAATAATTATCAGAAAATTTTCTGTAATATTTGCTGATTCCAACAAGGTAAAATATGTGTCATTAATTGTAAGAACAATCGATATAATTAAGCGTATATTTAATTAAGTCAACTTTTCTTCATACATTTTCGAACGGTATGTGAAATCAGAAAATGTATAGGAAATCATAAAAAACACTTTTTGTTTTTTTCTAAATCTATCTCTTCGTCGTTGTTTTAAGCACAATATAGATAATGCTATACGCGTTTTGTAGAAAATTAAATTCTCTATAGGATGATAATAAAATTTTCTGGCTAAAATAAGCCATAACGAAGTTATTGTGATGTTTAGTGGCTATAAACTCAAAATTGAAAAAAATATAGAATTTTGACCAATTTTGGGAGCTTGAAAGCTCCGTTGGTTAGAGCAAAATGTTATAAGCAAAAGTTGTAGGAAATTTTATAATGTACAAATTAGAAAATAACTCATTTTGACCTAAAACGCGAAATAACTAAGTTATAGTGCATAATATATAAAAATTGGCGATTTTTTAAGGTTTTTTCGAGGTGGCGAAGGGGGCGGAGGGAGAAAAATTGTGCAAATTTGGATTCTTAACTACCTCATTATCCTACATAACATACCAAAAATTCGCGACTACCTGATTTAATGTTGGCAAAATTGCTTCATCGACTGTTAGTACAATAATATCGTATTTTCGCGGAGAAAAAACTATAGACATTTTTTTCTCCATCATACTTTACGTATTTGGGTGCGCTGAATCCGAATTTTAACTTTGCCACCTCGTAAATGTGATGCGTTCTGAGATATCTCAGAAAGAAAGAGTAAAAAATGCTTTTTTTACATACTTTGACTGATAATTCAAAAAGTATTCATTTTAGAGAAAAGAAGCTTAGGACAAGAATAAACTTCACCAAATTTTCTACAAAATGACATATAAATCTTTTTTGTGGCGTAAACCGTTAAGGCATCAGAGCGAGCTAAAATAGAGCGTAATTTTCACCCTACAGCCAAAAATTATATATGTTTGTAATTTTTCGCTCATAACTCAGAACCTACAAACTTTTGAGCAAAAATATCTAATAGAAAAATAAAGTGCATATTTTTTTCATTAATTTATGCTGCCAGTGTTTCGTCGACGGACAAACAGTCTAGGCGCTAGAGCGCATTGAAGTTTAGTATAGTACATTAGAAGCAGTTTTGACTATTATTTAAACTGATATATAACGATCAAAAAATACTTAATTGTAGGCAATGCGCTTGAATATATAAGAACAAAGGCTGTTATATTTATATTTTAAGGTTTGCCACCACTTAATAGTGCTGCGTTTATAGAAATGTCAGAATAACTCAGAAACAATAGCTATTTCTTTTATTTTTGACCATATTTTAAAAATTTAAAACTTTAAATGAATTATTTTATTGAAAAAGTAAACTACATTTAATTATCTATGAATCACTTCTAAATTTTTTTTTAATAAGATGAACCATTTAAGAGCCAGAGCGCTTTAAAATTAAATCAAAATGGAAAAATCGTCCAATTACTGTACTTTCTTTGGTTTCTCGCCTATGAATGAGAAGGTACGTACTTTTAATGAAAAAGATATAAAAGAAAATTAAATTTTCTACAAATTATGTCTCTTAATATTTTTCACTCAGACGAACGGGTTCGGAGTTATAAAGCAACAAAATTTGTTGTATATCAGAGAGAACGATATTTATGTACGTCGTACTAATATCTCTATTTGATTTTGAATTGTAAATCTTGATGCGCTATAACTCCGAACCTGTACGTCTGAGTGAAAAAACTCAAGAGACATAATTTGTAGAAAATTTAATTTTCTTTTATATTTTTTTCATTAAAAGTACGTACCTTCTCATCCGTAGGCGAGAAACCAAATAAAGTACAGTAATTGGACGATTTTTCCATTTTGATTTAATTTTAAAGCGGCCTGGCTCTTGAATGGTTCATCTGATTAAAAAAAAATGTAGAAGTGATTCATAGATAATTAAATGTAGTTTACTTTTACAATAAAATAATTCCTTTAAAGTTTTAAAATATGGTCAAAAAAACAAAGAAATAGCTATTGTTTCTGAGTTATTCTGACATTTCTATAAACGCAGCACTATTATGTGGTGGCAAACCTTAAAATATAAATATAACAGCCTTTGTTCTTATATATTCAAGCGCACTGCCTACAATTAAGTATTTTTTGATCGTTATATATCAGTTTAAATAATAGTCAAAACTGCTTCTAATGTACTATACTAAACTTCAATGCGCTCTAGCGCCTAGACTGTTTGTCCGTCGACGAAACACTGGTAGCATAAATTAAAGAAAAAAATATGCACTTTATTTTTCTATTAGATATTTTTGCTCAAAAGTTTGAAGGTTCTGAGTTATGAGCGAAAAATTACAAACATATATAATTTTTGGCTGTAGGGTGAAAATTACGCCTTATTTTAGCTCGCTCTGATACCTTAACGGTTTATGCCACAAAAAAGATTTATATGTCCTTTTGTAGCAAATTTGGTGAAGTTTATTCTTGTCCTAAGCTTCTTTTCTCTAAAATGAATAGTTTTTGAATTATCAGTCAAAGTATGTAAAAAAAGCATTTTTTTCTTTCTTTCTGAGATATCTCAGAACGCATCACATTTACGAGGTGGCAAAGTTAAAATTCGGATTCAGCGCACCCAAATACGTAAAGTATGATGGAGAAAAAAATGTCTATAGTTTTTTCCTAGAAATGCCATTAAATTTCCTCTCCTTACTGCACTATGTAGTATAACTCTTATGGTTCTTATTACAGATAACTGTTGGTGTGATTGGTCACAAGGAGACTGTGTTTGATAAGCCAATGACTCCAGGAGAAATACAATCCGTCATGTACCAAACCATACAGCCATTTGATGTCATTCAGGCTGTCTTACAACAAGAAGTAGTATTATATTGTGGAAGATTGATAGCAACATCGCCCGACATGTTTAAAGGCATTTTGAAAATACGTGTCGGTTGGGTCTTAGAAGCTATTAAACTCTACACGCAGATGTTCCCTACAAACACGAGACATCAGAATTATCAGGGAATTGAATGTCATTCACCTTACGAAGTGAGGCAACTTCTACACCAAGTGCTCACTGTATCCGACTGGGCACAGGAGAGAGAGCTGAATACTTTACAGAGAAGACAGTTGGAAGGATGTCTGTGCCGTGTACCAAAACATTTCTATACTCAAGTTTGGGATGTTCTTAAGCGAACTCCAAAAGGAATCACTGTTCAGGTTTGATAGTTAATTATTTTCCACACAATTTGGGGTATCGTATTATACACGGATTCAGTATAAAGTTATGTTTGTGTTACAGAGTCATTGGTTACCAGCACAGCCCACCTTATCCAACATGAGTCGTTCAGATTTAAGTTTTGCGTTACTCGTTGAAGAGATGTTGAATCACATTCATCAGCCAGCTTACAGACAACTGACTGTGGAACTAATATGCATCATATCAACTATATTGTCGAGAAATCCAGAACTTACTTTCCACAATACTCTAGACTTGGACCAAATTCTGAGTGATGCTGAGAAGATGTATAACAGAGTATGTATTTCTTTATACTGTAATCCATTTAACAGTAAGAAATGCAAATTAATCATATCACGATTTTATCTTCTAACCCTAAATAATATTTGCAGGATTCGGCAGATGAAACTATTAGCAGTAATATAGAGAAGAGTTTGTTTGCCGCTCCATTCTCTTGTACAGCCGGATATCTTGCAAGAGCCGTGGTCAATACAGTCCTCCAGGGAAGTACCACTCTCTCCAACTACATTACATCAACACACCAAGAACATTGCTTGGTCTCTTAGACACTGTACATAATATACAGAAATATTTGTTACTTATGTTTCATAGATCTCCTATTGACCTTGCGATTGAATCGATGATTAGTTAAACAATGTATTCTAGGCCTCACGACACAGGCTTTCAGCTTAGTGTCTTTTGGTTCCCAGATCCTTTTAACAAATACATAAGTGTGTTGATACTTAATAAACATGCAAAAATTTATTTTCCTCCGTATAATAAGATATTTTATAACAATCAGTGATCCAATTGAAATTAATGTGTAATATCTAGTGTTAGGTTTAATGATGCAATGGGGTCTCCTATGATGAACACATTATAAGAACTTTCAGTTCTATGAACTTCCAAGTTCAATAGAAGAAATTTGTCCTGCCTTATGGATATTAATATCTAACTCTGTTGGTAAACCTATTAAAAATTGTACATAAGTGCCGCATTGATGATCTGACATCAATTCTTTTATTTTCAGTAATTCATTTTGTGCAATAAACCACCTCATGGGACTAATTATGTTCTCATTTGTGGTATGAGGCCCCACTGTATTGAATATTTAAAATACATGTAGAGTAGGCTGTCGAGTTAACTATAATGTACAATTCATGTTGCCATATAATGTATATTAAATCATTTATAATAAATAAAATCTTTATTGCCTTAATGTGTATGAAGGACACCCCATATCCATCCACGCCATCTCACCATACCTCACAATGTGCAGTAACCAGCAGCAGATGTGTGAGTGTGCAATAGTTATGGAAGAATCTATGAAACGTAGCATTTGAGCCTTGGATGTGCATGAATGAAATTTGAGTACATGGTTGGCGCAGTTGGTTGAGACGGCAGTCTCTCAAGCGGGAGGTGCCCGGTTCAAACCCCGGCGCTGGCAATGTATTCCACACTTTGCGATACAGGCTTTTAGCCTAGTGCAAAGTGTGCAGGAAAGTATTTCGGTTTGTATATGCAAGCTCAGATCCTTTCTTAACAAAAAAAAAATTGTCTGACCTCTATACTAACCAGAGATACTATTTTGATCAGGCAATGAATTATGTATATGAGAACTAGGGCAACACAGAACAAACGCTTGATAGACATTAGATTGAACTTTATCTCATAGAAGGTAAAATAATTTTAAATTACAATGACTAATATAATATGTATATATATATTCTATGTATGTATTTCTAGATAAAAGGACATATTGTTAGACACCTTATTATATCTTTATATTTTGTACTTTTAGCCATCATCAACTATTTAATACAATATTAGTAATTAATAAACACAGCAGGTAATATTACACATGAATTTAAATACATGTGTACTTACTTAAATAATATAATATGTAATACGTAACATGTATGAGATAAAACGAGACTATTCTCTAAAATCATACTACATATTACATTACAATTATCATATATTATATTCACAACATTTAATGTGATACACCATTCTTAAGATTGTACACCTGTTTGCTCACGGCACATTATAATGACAAAATATTAAGGAACGCCTAAACAGGTCCACTAAGACGTGACTACTAGACTACTACTTTCCTTTCAAGGAAAGTAATAAGATGTGATCACACATGAAACTTCCAACATGCAATGAAAACCATTCATCCTTACAACTGAAATAGATACAGCACTCTGCTGTTACATGAATCATTCAGAGTGGTAGAACCTTGTGGCATCTATCTCTTAATAGAAATGTGATACACTTTGTGTTAATGTCATATTGTATAACATTTATGTGATCATATCTCAAATATTATTCGAGGGAACATTAGGTACACTACATATGTCGACTGAAATAATCTGAGTTGTATTCATAACGAAGACAGCGGTCCCTACAACTCTTAATAATTCAAATACGTACAATAAAATCAAATAAACTCTAATAAGATTTCAATGTTGACAACACAACGAAGCATTCCAAAGACATTACAAGTTTATAAGATATGATATAATAAAAATAATGTGTATGCAAAGTGACAAACACTTGTCAAACCAAACATTCACACATCTTCCTTCCATTATTTCCTACT
The DNA here is from genome assembly GCA_963576895.1 of Ceraclea dissimilis. Taxonomy (NCBI): domain Eukaryota; kingdom Metazoa; phylum Arthropoda; class Insecta; order Trichoptera; family Leptoceridae; genus Ceraclea; species Ceraclea dissimilis. The sequence goes on from OY756358.1 coordinate 3,838,916, forward strand.
CCATCTGATATTCTAAAACCTTTATGCACCATTCTGCCCGAATCACACGCTACATAGATAAAAGAAAGATAGATTATTTCTAATATTCTATGCTACTTACAATAATAATATGTTAGTCACATCACATATAGCTAATTGCTACATACTAACTTATATGTAGGTGTAAGTATATAATGAAAACTGTGAACCATAGTGTGTATAATTATACAACAATAAACTAAATAACATTACCCAACAAGTGAAATTATTAGTACGAATAGCTAAACAGTATTTCCTTCATCTCCAATAGCAGTCTTATTCTTCACCGTCTCTTCTTTGGGTAGATATTCAACATAGTAAATAGTGTACTATTTTAACATAGTACCATGTAATTCTACTTATGAGTCTATCTGTAAATATCATACAGTATAGATACAGTAATTATACTCAAAGTCATCACTTCCCTTCTTTGTAATCGATATTACACATACTAGCATTTCTCCACTTCCACAAACTGCAAAATGTTGGAAGAACTCTTCAATTACTCTATTAGTATAGTGTCTATGTGCATTTACATATTAGTATGTATATATATTTTTAGACAATGTGTTAAGGCAGGGGCACTTACTAAACAAGGAGCCCGGCTCAAATTATAAGTGACTTTACTAAATTTGTACAGTAAGGGAGTACATACATATGTCAAAAAGGAAATATAAATTCAATTCAATATTATCAGGTGATAATTAACCAGTCAATGTTTAACTCACTCATTCCTACAATTTTCAAGACTGCAGAGAACAAATAATATACATGGAATAATCTGGAATTTCAATGATACAAGTTGATATTCAGATGCAGAACTGAAAACTACTTTTGAGTGATTGACCATTCATTATGAGATTCAAATTTCTCTCGCATCTTCAATGTAAAAACCATATGAAATTTAATATTCAATAAATATAGCGCGATGGATCTACATGCTCCTCCATCCAAACACCATCTGTGATTTGTAATACTACAGTCTTGGTTGACTGTTAAGAGTTACTAGTTATAATAGTATAGCATTTAATTCATTATTGGTTCTGATTTGTAAGCAGTTATTATAGTAAATACATAGCATAATAATATAAAGAACTGAGTTACAGATTACAATTAGTTTGATCTCTCTGTCTGCAGCTTATTATAATAATTATGTTACCTAATATTGAATAGGTATTGTTGCACAAAAAAATCTGTAGCGGTAAAGGACTTAACCAAGAGCTTACATATATCATTTTTAGTACATATCTTCTTCTTCATCCATTGCAAAATCAACTCCTGAATCAGCTGCGTAAATTGGACTGAAAGAACATAACAGAATAAACATAGATAAATAATCCTTCACTGCATACTGCAGACACATGAGTATATATATGACATATTGATGAATACTTACTTCAAAGCACGGCATGTGAAGAATACAATGCGCTTCAACTTTCTATTATACAGAAAGTAATTAAACGACCAAAGGCATCCCGGTTCACCAAATGGGTCAGAAGCTAAGTCTGGATTATAGCTGTAGATGTCACAGTCAGCGGTGAGTATCTCGTCATCCACAGCGGCCCACAAGGGACTTCTTAAGGAGCCCCACTGTTCTCCCACCACTGCACTCAGATTAGCATCCACCTGCTGCATCACCCACTGCAGTGACGGCTCCTTGGTGAACTCGTGACTCTGTTTCATAATAAACATGTAAACAATTATGCTAATTAACAAATATCATACCTACACATTATATCCATAATAATTACTACTACTAACCTTGGCATTGGAGAAATCATAATCCTGAAACGCTGAATTGAGTGTAGCTATCAAATAGAATAGAGTCTTCCTTGATATTGTATCACACAGCATTCCTTCCTCATCTCCAGATAGACTTCGACTGAAAAGTATATTATGTATTATATTATACAGTTGATAGCTACGTGTACCTCGGCCACACCATCAAACTTGGACGAGAGAATCAAGAAATAGATACAAGACGAGGTCTGGGATGGGCAGCATTTGGTGAACTGCCGTATATCCACAAGTCTCCAAAATACCCAAACTACCTAAAAAGGAAACTCTTTGATGCTTGTGTTCTCCCTGTGCTCACGCATGGCTGTGAAACCATTGTATTCGCAAAAACAATTTTAAACAAATTAGCCGTAACACAAAGAGCCATGGAGAGAGACTGCTAGGGATCTCACTAAGAGACAGAAGAACAAATAATAATAATAAAAAGCTTTATTGTAATAAAAAGTACATTACAAATGGCGGGTTTATTGCCAGTGGCAATATCTGCCAACCAACCGATTTGGAGATGACAAAATATGATATGCTGTTTGTACAAAACGTACATTAAAAAGAAATATAAAAAAATAAACAAGCGTAAGAATAATATAAACATAACTAATATAAATATACGGATACGACAGAAAACAAGAGTCACCGACGTAGTTCTTAAGGTCGCCAAACAAAAGTGGAGTTGGGCTGTCCACATAGCACGAACATCAGTTGGTAGATGGACTAAAAGAAGCGTTAGTAGGCCCCAGGCAAGGTTGTCGGATGACATTAGGAAGGTTGCCGGGGGCGGATGGATGCGGTCGGCACAAGATAGGGAGCAGTGGAAGACTAAGGGGGAGGTCTATGTCCAACACTGGGCACGAGAAGGCTGAGAAGAAGAAGATATTATTTAGTCATATTCACTCTACACAAAATATAAAATATTCCCAATCTTCTTTTTCTCTACATTACTCTTTTCATTCATACAGAAACCATACTGTCAACACTACCCACTGCTTAACGATTGCATCTGATAAAATATGCCTGATACTGAGCGCACAGCAAGTAACAGTAACAATGTTACATTAGGATGGTTATGCTCACAATGGGATACGTATTTCAAACTCTTACGTCCTAACAATGAATACTAGATGAAAATCTTCCTTAATGAATATTGGTTTTCTATTGTATCTCCTACCTGTAAGATCCACATCCTGGAGACATTCCCAGCACTGTCTGTGGGGGTGAAAGAGCCTGCAAATCATGCGGGGTACCTCCCTCGGAGGTGAACCTCTTGTAAAGAGCTTTGTCTCCACCGGCCATCTTGCAACTGTAGCTTTCTATCCTACCCGATATGGCACTATCACCAGTTTGGATAGACAGTAAGCTGTTGATGGCTTCGAACCTACTACTTTCCAGCAACTTCATTATGACTCTTTTATATAATATTATTATATGACAACAATACAACACATGAGTCAAACAGACAAGTTTAGTGATTAATTGTTCGGGCAACTCGGTCTTCTTCGAAACGTATGCACTGCATGAAAGTTCCTGAACATTGTAGTGGGATGTATGAATATACCTTTTCTTTTGGAGTGTATTAAACTCGCACTGGGATAAAGAGAGATTTTGTGTATATTTTCAACACAAAATGAATTCGATAACATTACAACAGCGAGTATAGTTTATACACAATAGTTTATCTTTTATGGATCGCACTTCACTATATTTATAAATATCCTACTCTGGCTTTGTTTCAAGGGCGAGTCTGAAAGTCAAAACAGGATTGGATATTTCAACGTTTTAAAGGTTTACGTCCATACAATTATACATGATCGTGAAGCACTTTACGACAGAATACTAAGTTTGACTTTTGACGAGAAACTGGAACGTTTGCACAATATGAAACACTAATCAAAATACCTCCGCAGCTAAAGAACAATGGCGGACATATTTTTATTTACACAACTGTGTTTTTTTTTTTGTTCGCAGAGAAGGGGAATCAGGGGAATCGAACGCCGCCTAGCAACATTATTACAAGCATGGCTACCAACTTCTATATTTGAAAATAATAGGGAACTTGCACACTTTTTTTTTATTATCCAGAATCATAAAAAATGTCATTAGAAACACATACCAATTTTTATTTTTTCGATACGTCGCCTAATGGCTATTTTACAGCACTTTGAAATTTGAAGTTTTGAATTCCCGCGAAAACGCTACTTTCAAAGACGCCGTACGACGCCGTATTGATGACGTCACGAGGTCTATATGTGTTTGGGTCAACGTAGAGTTCGGTATGTTTATGTTAATTTTTTCAAGTTAGTGATAGTTTTAGGTCGGTTTTTAGCGTTCCATCTGCTAAATGTATATATAAATAATATTTAGGATGTTTTTGAATTTCAGTTTTTGTTTTATTCATATGGGATGCTCCTCTCTCGAACGCGTGTTCGAGAGAGTAACCTGTAACCGGTAACGACGTAATGATATCGTTAATATATTATGTTATGTAAATATTGAAATTAATTAATAAATAAATATTTATTGAAAAAATATATATTTTTCAAATGGCGGCTTTATTGCCGTAGTCAATGTCTACCAACCAACCACTTGTGACATTCGTTTGAAGTACAAAATACTCACATATTTAAGTGTATGAAAAAGATTACTATAGTAGAATATACCGTAATTTTTTTCTTAAGGTAGTAGGAAAGCCCAACTGCTTAATTTAAAAAAAAATACAAATAATTGAGTTATACGAAACGTACGTAAATACTCCTGGTTTCAAATAACTTGGCCACTGGCTACATAGTAATTCTATAGAAAAAGTGTGACAAGTAAGATGAAACGAAATGTAGGTACTTCCATGGGCGTCGTCGGGGGGAGGGAGAGCTGCCCTCCCATAGAAAAAATTGTATTTGGGTATATATTGTATATCTACTTTCACTCATTGAATGACAAAACCTCACCAAAATAACCTTAATATACGACATCGTTTTCTCTTCATGATTCAATTTTCTAAAATTATTAGATAACCCATTCAGTTTCAACTATTCCAATAAAAATTTCGCTTGCGGCGCTATTTTTAATGTTTTTTTTTTGACAAAAAATCGATTTCCATACCAAACTACAACATGACCCTATTCAGTCCTTATACTTTTTTTATATTAAATTTTTTGTTCCTCCCACCTATCTTCGAACCTGGCGACGCCCATGAATAGGTAGTTAGGTAGGTACTTTCATTAAAATTAACCTCACAAACATGACCTAAAAGTTAAATTCGATAAAGGTTTGTTTCTAGATTAGTTTCGTTGCACAATGCCATTTTTTCCACTTAGCCTTAGCGGGATCTGCCGGTATCAATAAAAAGCTTTATTGGGCGTCGTATTAGTTGTCTTTGTTCACTCTGGCACTACAAAATATTCGACTGTCTTCCTCTGAAATACTTTATATTAAATTAAGCTATAATATAATTCGAAAACAGTCAGAAAACAAACTCAAATACTACGCGGCCAAGAAACCTCATACATTTTGGTATCCCGTCAAAACAAACATGGACTACGTGACGTCACAGACAGATTGACCAATGGCGTGGCGTTTAAGGGGATGCTGAGAATTCGTGATTTTATTTATCGAATTTAAAATTGAATAAAAATATTTTAGGGTTTTAATCAACGTAGAATTGATATTTGACCTTTATTCTACCGAATTAATGTATTTTCGTCTATATTCCTCACTAGTGCAAGTTCCCTATTTAATTCATCTTTTCTCCTTATGTTGTCTTTGGAGTCTTTGCAGGTTTTTGACATCTTTGACATTAATTGTCACGAATGACACGATTGTCGAATCGCCGCTAGTAACTTGTTTATAAAAACTTTAATTCGATATATTTCATTCGGGTTTAGGCTTGTTAATTTTTAGAAACGCTTTAAAAGCGGATGCCGGTCATTAATGTTTAGATTCTTTGTGAACTTTCGCTTGTAAGAAATTATACGAGCGATGGATGAGATCAAGCGATATCTTAAAGATGCTAGAGTTTGTATCGAGAAAAAAGAATTCGAAGAAGCTATAAAACACATAAAAAGTGTTTTGAAACAGGATAAGAATAATTATATGGGTCTCGTGTTATTTGGTGTTGCTCTTCAGGATGCGGAACAAGCTCCTCTGGCTTACAGGAAGGCAATAACATTACACAAAGAGAAACCGCTGGCGTGGCAAGGACTTGCCAGTTATTATGAGAGAAATAATATTGTTTGCGAGGAGTTAATCCAAGCTTATATTACTCTTTCTACTTTCGAAAATGATTTACAAAAATATCAAGAGATATGTGATAAAATTTGCCAGGTTTGTAAAGAGCTCAATTCATTACAGTGTAGCATCTTGATTTATGAACATGTCAGTACATTGGAACTGCTGGAGAAGAGAGACATTTGTTGCAGAACTCTTAGCAAGGTCGTATCAAATATGGCATTAAAGGATGACTCTGAGACCATGGATCTTCTACACAAAGTGTTTGTGTTGATTTTTAATAATCAACTTGATGAAGATTTTTACGACAAGTTCTTTAAATATTTCATTAAACTGAAAGGTTTTGACTATGTCCTTAGTACTTATCATTCATATTTTGTATCTCGTCAAATAAATCACTTGATAAATGTCATCTTGAGAAATTACATAACAAATTATATCAACAATAACATGTTCTGCTCTCGTAATACACAAACAACAAATCAATTAATGGAAGGTGTGATGCAAAATGCTGATAATTCACATTACTGTCCATTGGCGGAAACATTGGTAATGTTTGATCAAGGAGATTATTATGATGCCTACTCTAAGATAATGAGTGCAGTTGTAAATCAAACTGATACTTCTCTATTCCGTGTCATTGCTGGGAATATTTGCCTTAAACTCGGGAGATGGTTGGAAGCTGAACATTTTTCTACAGATCACAATTCTAATACATGCAGTTCTATTCAAAGAAGGCTTTCAAAAATAAGATTTGTGTCATTGTGTTCTCAAAGTAATAATGAGAAATGCAAAGAAGCTTTGAAACTAATTAAAAGTATTGAGAGTGATATGGATGAAGATGAAACAAAAGCACTTTTTCTGGCTTTGATTCATTTGAAGGATTTTGTGCAAGCTGAAAAATATTTATCCGTCTTGCATGATGTTGACTCTCCAGAACATATCGCCATGGAATGTTTGCTTCTAAAGAGTACCGGTAAAGAAGATGAAGCTCTTAGTATATTAAATGAGAATAAAGAGACTCAGCCAGTGTGTTGGTTGCCTCTAGCAAAGTATTACATGGAACGAGAAGAGTATGACAAAGCGCTATTGCCATTGTTACAAGCCGCCAAAGCCGATAAACATAATTCATTAATCTTCACATATTTGGGAGACTACTATGTATTGTGTGATGATAATCTTGAAAAAGCAAAGAAATGTTATTTAAAAGCATTTACACTTAATCCTGAATGTGAAAGAGCTGGAAAATGTCTGAGCAATACATACAGAAATCTTAAGAACTGGGAAGCAAATTACCAATTCTTAAAGGAATTGTCTTCTCATCAGAATAGTTACAATTGTTGGACTTGGCTGGAATTAGGACTGCACCACTTTGCTTTAGAGGAATGGGACGCCGCAATAGTGAATTTACGGACATACGTTAGACAAAAGGCAGATGATGTTGAAGCCTGGGAATCATTAGCCGATGCATATTATTCTAGAGGATCCTTCACATCAGCGCTCAAATGTTACCAAAGAAGTACAGAGTTAAATCCTAACAGAAAATACTCAATCGCACAAATTGGTTCTGTTCAATGCATATTGGGAGATTATACAGAGGCGTTAAACACTTTTAATTCTGTCAATGACAATATGTTCTTACCAGCGCTCAAGGGTTTGGGCGATGTTTATTTAGCAATTGCCAATGACAAACTTTCTCGTAATTTATTTGCTAATTGTAGAGACAATGCTCAAGCAGCAATCCATTATATTAGTAAGGCTCTGTTAAGTGGGCAACAGTTTATTTGCCTTTGGAGTAATTTATCAACAGCTGTATTAATTATAGCTAAGTTGCCTCCCAAGTATAGGTGGCTTCACATCAGTCCAAAGTTTTGGAATGATGAAGAAAATGAAGATATTATCAAGTTGCTTAATGAAGATCTCTTTACATTGGTTGTACAATGTCTGTGCAGAGGTATTGCTCTAACAACATCAGTTAATGCTATGCCTTTATATTATGAATTAGCAACAGTCTACTTAGATTATTATAAACATTATGGGAATGTGTCGGCCATTCAAAAAGCTTATCTCACTATGAGAAATTGTATAAACATTGAGAGGAGTAATTGGCAATATTGGAATTTATTTGGTGTAATTTGTATGTCTAAGGATATTAAGAAATATTCTTTAGCTCAGCATGCTTTCCTTAAAGCGGTTAATTTGGAATTTTGTAATGCAGTAGTGTGGAGCAACTTGGGAGTTAATTATTTATTATTTGGTAATGTTGTGCTTGCAAATAAAGCTTTTCAAAAAGCACAACAGTTTGATCCATCATTCATGCCCAGCTGGATTGGGCAAGCCCTCGTGGCAGAATCTGTAGATCATTCTGATGCAATGGGATTATTTTTACATTCTTCGCAGCTTGGTTTTCATAGAGAAAGTAGTCTCGGTTATGCTGAGTGTGTTTGTAAGAATTTGTTTAGTAAACAGTCAAAATCAATATCTAAAGTAGAATATTCATTAAAGAATATGCACGCCATTCCAATTGCCTGTGACCTCATGTCGTGGCTAATTGAGTATGAAGATACCAATCCGTATTGTCTCAATATTCTTGGAATTTTGCAAGAACAAATGGGATTATTGAAAAGTGCCTCAAAAAGTTACAAAAATGCTTTGGAATTAATGGAACCGGTGTATAAAGATACTGTAGCGATCAATTATGGAAGAATATTATATAAGGCTGGTAAATACGATTGTGCTTTGGATTATTTCAAGACAATGAAAGAAGAACATCTCTCTTCTTATTGTGGAATGGCTCTATGTCTTAATAAATTAGAAAAGTATCAAGAAGCATATGGTGTGTATGGAACGGCATTCCAATGGCTGGCTGATGATGAGTATGAAAGAGCTCAGTTGTTAATTGCATTGGCCTCGATGGCTTATAAGAGCGAGGATACTGACAATTGTAAAACCCTTATTTACCAATGTATTGAACAAGAAGATTCATATCTCTGCATTCCCGTCATCCTTGCTGGTTATGCATTAAGTGTGTTGACTTCAGACAAAAGTTTATATCAGATCATGCTTGGTAACCTGCACAAACTGAATACAAAACATAAATATTCACATTATGTAGCATTATTTCAGTCATATAACTCGTTCAAAAATGACAACACCACACGTGCCATCCGTGAGCTACAACACTTCATTCATATATTTCCAGATAATTCAAACTTATGGAAGTTCTTGTCCAGTTATTCCTCCAGTGATTCATTTGCTTATCCTATGATAGCAAGTGTAAGCTCACAAAAAGTGATTGCACTACAAGATTCAAATATAAATTTAATTCAATGTTACAAGATTGCTAGTATTGCAGAAGCATGTTTAGGTAATAAATCTAAAGCTTTAAAGTTTGCACAAAAAGCTATTCATTTGAATCCAGGTCAGGCTGACAATTGGATTTTACTTATGTACGCATATGTTTCCAATAAAGAAAGCACTAACAATAAACAATGGATTACAAGTATTGTCCAGTTTGTTAAGTCTTTCGAGACTCTTAGTAAGTCTCTTCAGAATTGGGTAGAATTCTTTGAACGTCACTTACACCTTTTGTTATAAGAAGGTAGTCATTATTAATGTATGTGCATTATAATAATGTTCTTATGTTTATAAATTGTAGTCCTCTTTCTGAAGTGTATTATTTCATTTAGAGGCTATTATATTTTATTTATGTGATTATAAGTCTATGGATATTATGAATTAATAGATTGTGAATAAAAGTAATGAAATCATGTATGTGCCTATTGTTTATTTTAATAAAATATAGTGTATCTCAACAACATATTTTTATTTTTCAATCCACAATATTTAATCAAGAATTGTTAACACACTCAACCTGCTACAATTGGAATTTCACATAACTTTCTTTTAATGTTTTTTTTTTTGCTTTTTTAGTAGATAGTACCTATAGTTTATACTACTTTCCAAAAAATTGTGATCATTATACTATACAGGTTCATGTGTAAATCTTGTCTGTTTTTTTGGTCCAGGACATTAGAAAAGTGGGAAACACAACAGAGTCCAATCAGTTCCATTATTTGAAAAAATGAATGAATCTTCCGTTTTTTTAATGTTAATTGCATAAATCAAAGAAAGTGTGATTCTTTTACATTTCCAGAAAATCGTTTAACTTCTGGACTGAAAATCTAAGAGAAGGTTTCGTTCCATTTGGGAGATTAGAAGATCTTATTTTACATTGCCGCCTGATGAGCACCACCGGTTGACCTCAGACACTGCTACTTCCGGTTGTTATAGAAATGTTAAATATCTTCAGACGACATCACTTTCCGCGTGGGATTCCCGGGTTCTATTCTGTAATATCGCTTTCTACTTTAGTTTTACGTAGGTAGGTACTTAAATATATTTTTTTACACCTACGAAAATCAGGTTTCCGAGTAGGTACTTAGCTTGTATATTTTATACCTACCTTTCAGTAGTCCGTAATATTTCCATAAGATGGTTTTTATATTTTTCAGCAATAAAGTTCATCGCCCATGCCTGCGCAAAGAAAACGTCGTTTTTTATTATAAACATACGGCATTCAGTAGTTACCTCGTACTTAGAATCGCGGTATTTCCCATCGGACGATTCTTGACAAAACGAAAAAAAAATTGCATCTTGGAAAACAGAGTATCCGAGAATATTCGCGATTTCTACCAGCGGGAGCTTTAAAGCACCTTGTATTGCACACCTCGGAAGTAAATTATTAAGTAGGTGTAGATTGTATTACGTTAGTAGTTTATACAATATCCTTATAGTCCACCTCATGTGACACCATGTCCAGATTGTCCAGCCAGATGACTGAAGGATCTTGTTATATACTTATACCTACCGAGGTACTATTTTTACTCTCCTCGTCTGCTACCAATAGTCTGCTGATGCGCTACGGAAATTCGAAGAAAACATACAAAAGGAAGTAAAATAAAACATATTATCTGCTGGTGCGATCACATCATTTCATTCTAGTATATGTGTTCGTAATGTGTGTTCTAAAACGGTACTGGACGCTGAGACCGATGAAGTCTGGGTGATGAAGTCAGCACCACTTCCCAGTCGGCAATAGTTGTGTTGTGAGAATATTAGCCAATGTGAAATTAATTGTGATGTGAATAAATAATACTATGAACATCGCTACACTACAATAATATAATAATTACCTACATATCTATATTATAATAATAACACTAGGTATATACTTATTTAAATCGTACCATCGGACACCACGTTATGAAGCGCCTAACATCGCGAGCTAATTTTAAACATTTTCATTTTCATAATGATCTCGGTTAATATTATAGGAAAATGGTTTACGCTGTAGTTTATATGCACAAATATTCGTTAAAGTAATTTATTTTCAATAATACTGAAGCGTATATGAAAGTTTCTGTTGCCGAATCCACCTTTGTATTTATCTAAGTTGTAAGTGTGAATCATACAATTATTATTTTGAGTACATCTTTTGTGCAGTGTCTTCCACAACATCAGACTTTGTTCTTCAGTTTTCAGTTACTCATTATTTCAATGTACCTAATACATTCTTTGTTAATATTTAGTAGGTAATTATTTATTATTTCTCTAATCGCGTGTGTAACTAATCAAGGTGAAGAATGATTGTAAGTATTCTCCAACCTGTAATTTTTTTCTAAGATTCATTAAATTCATAAGGTAGATATACATATTATGTGATATATACTTATCGTAGTTTGTCTACATTTTGTACGAAATTATCCAGCCATCGATTAAGGCAGTTTCAGCTGGATCGTTACATTTTAGCCTTGACAGCTTTAATTTTATCTTATTATAAATATTAGACTACGTCTATAAATAGTAACTCCTACACAATATTTAATAAATATTGCGGATTATAGGTACCACTAGTAAGTAAATTAGTGTCAATAAGCTAATAAATGTCTGCGATGTGCAATGTAAGATCTAGACTTTTATAAAACACAAAAGTAGGCATCTATATCTGTACGAGTTCGTGCACCTCTATACAACAAAGCAATATTTATATGTACCTACTTTCTTTATTTGAGTCAAAGTGCTTTTACTAGCCAAAATCTCAGATGTAACTATTGGCACCCTCTATAATAAATTACATATTATATTTTGTTTTCAGATAATCTATGTAACTGAAGATAGATTCATCTGCATACAATGCAGACTGACAACAAAGATCGCAATGAATCATATCTTAGAGCGCTGAAAACAAATGGAGTCAACAATAATAAACTGATTTTAGAGCAACGTCCTCGATCATCAGGTTTTCAGTTATTTCTCAATTGGTTTAAAAAAATTGAAACGTCTCAAAAATTTACTGAAGACGATGACAGCTCAGCGATTTCCAGTTTATCAGCAGATGATAACGATGACAGTGATAGTTCTACTTCAAGTACAGCCACAGTTGAAAGTTTCGCATTTCTACCAGCCAACGTCTATAAACCATACGGAGATGCCTGCCAACCTGAAAAGTACATCACACCAGGTCCATACACAGAAACTTATCACAGGTTGATTAAAGAAAGAAATAGAAGAAGACATCTAGATAAAAACTTAAGCTTGAGGAAAAAATATAGCCTTTATTCTAGTGGAACGATTAATTCAAAAGCAGAGCGAATTGTCCAACATACAGAATCTCATAAAGCATATGTGGCTGAAGATATCAAAGTGTATGACACGTTTAGTTTACCAACTATAGCAAAACAAGGATCTAGTCACTTAGAAACAAACATTGAAGCAAGAAAAACTGCAAGTTTATCTACAAAAGGGTCTAGAACACCTTGTCATGTGAAAGGAAAAAGAAAAGCGCCATTACCTCCAATAAATACCGGAACAATTAAAACGTATAGGAAAAAAAGACGAGCCCCAGCACCACCATCCCCAGTCCAAAATAAAAGCGATATTAAACTTCAGAATACAACGAGTATTGATAAAAAAGAGGAAGAAAGTACTCATATTGTTAATAATTCATTCAATATGCCTAATTTCAAGTGTGATATTTCTCCCAAGCCATGGTTTAAACGACAATCAAATGAAAATAAAGTAAAACAAAAAAATGACTCAAAGAAAAAAGGAAAACACGAATTTCCGGAAGTCGGATTTTTTCGATGCTCTCGTATTTTTGATAATAAGAAACAAAGTGACAATACTGAAAACAAAAATGAAAAAAGAATATCCTGTTTTCTACCAAACATAAGTGAATTAGACAGGGAGGCTGCGGAAATTTTAAAACACAAAGAAGAATTGGAAAATGAAACAAATAATTTAAATATGCCTAATGATAAATTTAGCAAACCTTCTTCCGCTAGAGATTTAATAAACAAATTTAACGCTTTAACTAATAAACTAAATACGGAGAAAGATAATAAATCTCCTGTAGAAATTACAGCAAGGAAATCTGAAATAGATAGTCGAAAGACAACTGAGGATAAATTAAAAGATAAAAGTAAAACTACTCATATGTATGTGGAGAATAATAATGAAGAAATCTCTGGAAATATTACTCCACAATCTCCTAAACGTCCAAACCTATTGAATACTGATCCCTCAACATCTTTTCAAGCGGAAGTTTTCTCAGCGTTACCAAACTTTAATTACCCATTCAAAATGGAGCATGAGATTAAAAGCAATGATTTATCAAAACTTCTTCATACACCTGGCGCTTTTGACAATAATCTAGATGAAAAGATCAGGCTTAAAGAAATGTTAAAAGAAATGAAAAATTCACTTCCCAAGCGATCGAAACCAACAAAAAATAATGATATTCAAACAACGATCAATCTAGTAAACGAGACCAAAGAGAAAACTATATATAACGTATCCAATAATGCTGCGGAAGAACCCGTTACCAAGCCCAAATCAATTTTCAATACAAATCAAATAAATAATATCGCAGACAAATATAAAGAAAAGGCGCCTACAGAGAAACAAATTACTCAGAATTTGAAAATAGAACAGAATATTCGCTCCCGAGATTCAAATAAAGTCAGTAGTTCAGCACAGACAAATTGTTCAGTAAAGAATGTGGATTCTAACATAGAATCAGAAAAAAATATCCATTCCAGTAACAAAAATAATGCACTAAGTAATATAATATCACCAACAAGCAATACAAGCGTTATTCAAAATAATTTGTATACAAATATGCCGGAAAACGAAAATCAAATCAATCTTAACACCAAATTGGTTCTAAAACAATTGGAAGGAGCAATAGCAGATGGAAATCAAATATTAGCTGCTAAGTTGGCCAAGGATTTAGCATTGCTGAAAGTAAAATGTTCAGTTACTACTACAAACATGGTTGATCCTGCAGCTAAAATTGCCAATAATAAGTGGTAAGGCCGCAATTCTTTAAAAATTTATGGTAAATCCCAAATTATTTCTTAGCAGGTTGTTTTAATTTGTGCACATTATAATATTTTTTTGAACTATGTACAATGTACATTGTACATGTATTTTTAATTCATTATTCTCAATATGGTAAGAAGACAATTGGACCGAATAGAAATTTCGGAATTTCGAAGTTACTTGACTAATTGTTATTATTTATTGCGATTTCAGTGTCCAGATCTACATTGAAGATCAATTCTCCCACCAGGGTCCCATTCCGGTAAGTGTTAATGAGGAAATAAAAATTGCCGATTTGAAGAAAACAGTCTTTGATGAACTCAACATTCCTATTAGAGTTCAGAAATGGATAATAAATAAGCAGCTTGCAATAAATGAAGATTTTACGGTGAAACAATATAATAATGGAAACTTTGATGAGCCACTTTTTCTTTATGTTGTGTCACCTGGTAAGAAATCATAATTTTTGCATGAACATCATTATATACCTAAACAATTAGCCACTCGAGTTACTAGTTGTACTGATTTATTTTTAGACAATAAAAAACCAGCACCATTAAAAGATTTCAAGACTCAAGAGGAAGCAGGAAAAGATAAAGAGCAAGGCAAACACAAATACACAGACAATATTATAATTGATATTAAAAGAGATCCTGTCATCGCTTCATCAAGCTCCGCAGCTGACAAATCAAACATTCTTAAATTAGGTGAAAGCAGTAAAACTAAAGAAGAAACAGCTGCTTCCACAAGTAAACAATGTATGCCAACAGCGTCCACTCCTGGAATAATGAATAATGTTAACAAAAAAACCTGGGTGTGTACAGACTGCACCCTAATAAATAGTTTACATAGTCCAATATGCAGTGCATGTGGAACAAAGAAATCCGACAATCCTGGTGAAATGAATGCGAAGGTTGATGGGATTAAAACCTCTGAGAAAGGTAACGAACATTACTTGCAGCTAATCAATTTGGACAACTCCGATTTAGTCCCAAATATAGAGGAGTTTGAATGTCCTATTTGTATAAGTATTTGTGATAGGAATGCTGGAGTAGTACTTCGAGACTGCCTTCATACGTTTTGTAAGGAATGTTTAGGGAATGTGGTTAAATACAGTGAAGAGGTGGAAATTAAATGTCCCTACAGAGATAAGGATTATTTTTGTGATAGTATATTACAAGAGAGAGAAATTAAGGCTTTAGTGAATAAAAATATATTTGAGAAACATCTAGCGAAGTCCGTAAGCGTTGCTGAAAATAAAATTCAGAACGCTTTTCACTGCAAAACGCCAAATTGCAAAGGATGGTGTATATTTGAAGAGAATGTTAACGATTTTAATTGCCCCATTTGTAAAAAAAGGAACTGCCTAACTTGCCAGGTAAGAAAATACATTTATTTTGCTAATACGGTGAAAAATACTTCACGGATAAGCTCACATGGAAAATATATAATCCTCTATTTTAATATAGCTCAGACGACATTGCAATGTTCTTAAATTTATATTAGCAATTTGACTTTTGTCAAACACCCTTTCTTGGGCAATTTAGTTTGAGCTTTTTTTTTCATTTTGCAATCGATAATATATATAGATAAAAGCAAATTGATTAAATAATGTATATTTGCAGGCAATACATGAGGGTAAGAACTGCAAAGAGTATCAACAGACAATTAATAACGCCGATGAAAATTCATCCAGTGAAGTTCAACGCACTAAAAAAATGTTAGAGGAAATGGTGTCTCGTGGAGAAGCTATGGCGTGCCCATTCTGTCAAGTGGTGCTGATGAAGAAATGGGGCTGTGACTGGATCAAGTGCTCCATGTGCAAAACAGAAATATGTTGGGTGACTCGTGGGGCACGTTGGGGCCCGGCGGGGAAAGGAGACACCTCTGGAGGATGTCAGTGTGGGGTTAATGGTGTCAAATGTCACCCCAAATGCAACTACTGTCATTGATTGAATATTGTGTTTTAACTGAACTGGACATTCTTAATTGAAGGCCTAGTCTGATCCATAATGATTTATGTATGTGACTGTTTCAAAAATATTTCGTAAACTTTGTATGCGTATCTAAACGCGAGTACATAAATACTTAGACATGGGCACTTCCTTTACGTGATCTTAACTTCTTATAGGAAATTTATATTTCCACGTTCTAGTCCAAGAGCCCGCTGCTTAATTTATGACGTATCTGTTTTTTGATCGAAATGTTGTATAAATGATTGCTTACCAACACCGCACTAGGGTTTCCTATCAAAATCTTGCCGTAACCCCCCCTGCCCCCCCCGAAAAGGTCCCTCTTCGCGGTTTTTAGCATTTTATAGGAATATGGTAAGAGATAGGAGAAAGTAGTCAATGACAAAAATAATCCTTGCTAAATTATCTACAAAAAATGTTAAGTCAATATTTTCATAGGACTAGTAGTTTACCCGTAATGGCCGGTCAAAAATCAGAATATTTTAGAAAAAAAAATTTCATTCTTCCACCCATTATCACTGACATTTTATGGAAAAAAATATTTGGCCTGCGGCGCTATATCGCTGATTATTTTATAGAAAACGAAATTTTAAGAATTTCCGTCACTAAAATATCCTGATTTTTGACCGGCCATTACGGGTAAACTGCTAGTTCTACGAAAAAATTGATTAAACTTTTTTTATAGAGAATTTAGTAAGGATTATTTTTGTCATTGACTACTTTCTCCTATCTCTTACCATATTCCTATAAAATGCGAAAAACCGCGAAGAGGGACCTTTTCGGGGGGCGCAGGGGGGGTTACGGCAAGATTTTGATAGGCAACCCTAGTGCGGTGTTGGTAAGCTATCATTTATAGAACATTTCGATCAAAAAACAGATACGTCATAAATTAAGCAGTGGGCTCTTGGACTATTCTAGGATATCAACTTTTACAATATTTTTATTACAATCATTACCAAATGAAATTTAACTGAATTATATTTAATAAATATGTATACTGTTATATAGTTGCATATTATATAGACATGAATATAATTAACAACAATTAATTTAATATGTTAAGTATTAGTTTATCATGTAGGTATATTTAATACTCGTCTGTATCATGTCAAAGTAGGTATATAATATTGTAATATGAGAAATATGTGTAATATGTAGGGGCGATACCCGATTTATTATGTTATGACGGAATTTCGTGACCCTAAAAACTCAAAAATATGTAAGCCTTAAAATCTCAAAATGGGGTTCTTGTGTTCACAACTCTTATAGTTTTCACAATTTTGTCAAAATATGACCGTTTTTATTCTGTCTTGACTTATGCTTTATTCCTGCCTTTGGTTATAAGGTACATAGGTAGGTACTTAACAAAAAGATGAACAATAGAAATATTATATGCATTACGTAAGTTTTATGCTTAAGGTACTTATAATATTTTGTGTGTAATTTTGTATTATATCTCTGCAATAAACAAAATTATGAAAAAACTTTCTACAAGCTTAATTTATTTTTATTTACCTTACAAGTGGTTGGTTGGCAGACATTGCCTACGGCAATAAACCCGCCATTTTTGCATTTTCACTATATCCAATAAATACCTACTTCAAAAAAGGACAATACAGGGTCATCGAAAAAGAATGCCCCTATTTTAAAGTGGATTAACTTTAGAACCATTTGGGTTAAATGGGTGATTTTTTCACTGTATGGTAACCAATGAATGTAAATTTTGTATCATGTATGAAACAATGCGCTAGCGTATGCGCAGAATGGCTGCGCAGTCGACAAAGCCAACGGACGCTTTTCATCTACCGCCTCGCAATGTTTTTGTGATCGTGTACAGCAATGGCCTCATTTTGAAAAGCTATAACTTTGGAACCATTTATGTTAAGTGAGTGATTCTTTCGCTATGTGGTAACTGATTAATGTAATTTTTTGATGCACGGTACGATGGTTAGCGCATGCGCAGAAAAGCTCCTTAGGTGAAAAAGCCAAACGGGGTTAACTAACTACGTCGTCTAATACTCGGAATTGATCGTGCAACACAAAGCACAGTGCGTTGATTTTTTTTGCAATTTTATAATTTTTGTTTTGGAATTCGGTCAAGAAAATGATCTTTGTGGGTTTCTAACACAAAAATGGTGGATACGTTCAAAATTCTATTCTGACCTTCTTAGTTGGTCAGTCAACTGTTTTTTCCAACCCGGCCTGTTTCTCTATAAGGGGTAGTTTCAGCTTGATTAGTACCTACAAAGAGCCGCTGTACACTGACAATTGACTTTGACTTCGCAAACCAAATAACGCATTGCTTTCTGTTGCACGATCACCGTTACATTGCGAGGAGGTAGATGAAAAGCGTCGGTTGACTTTGCTGACTGCGCAGCCATCCTGCGCATGCGCTAGCGCATTGTATCATACATCTAATAAAATTTACATTAATTAGTTACCATATAGTGAAAAAATCACTCATTTAATGTAATTGGTTCCAAAGTTATTCAACTTTAAAGTAGGGGCATTCTTTTTCGATGACCCTGTATATGTATTATGCACCTAGATAGGATATTCTTTCTACTCGTATCTGTAAATCAATTTTAAGAAACTTGTCTTATTACCCGCATCGCTGCAAAGAAAAAACTAAACTTTTTTGGTAAAACATTTTTGGGAAAATAAATCGTATTATTTTGATCAACCATTACCAGAAATGTGAAAAATAACACACTTTTTAGCAAAAAATAGACACCACTTTTTCCTAAAAATAACACCGATATTTTCCACTCCCTGTAGTCAGGTACTCTGTTCGTTAGTACAAAGAGCAAGAAATCCGATAGGGGTGATAGGTCCCTACTCTGCTTTCGTATATGTTGTTAATATTATCATTTTCAAGCCATGATAATTGCAGTTTCATTTCCGGGTTTGCGGGGAAACGAAAAGAGAAGGTTAATTTTAGGAGATATGCTCAGAACCCGGAAACAATAATTCCAAAACAAAGTCATTAGTTTATGATTTTTTATACCTATATATATTCTTTTCGTTGACATGGATAATTTCTGATTGTAATTTTTGCATAGATTATGGAACAGCAATTACTTTATAATAAAATTCCCCATACTTTTATTTATAAAATAATGTCATTATTATTCCGTCAGGCGTCACGTGATTTAATATTTTCCTCTGGTTTATTATTGTAGATGGAATCCACCAGCCGAAATTAAAGTAAGTAAACGTTTTTCTAAAGTTTTCACTGGGAAAAGTATACGCGAGGTAAATAATTCAAAGCTCCATCATGTAACATCGCAGACAATTTTTTTATACAGCGAGTGGTTTTTTATTAATGATATTCTTTTTGAAATGGTTATATGCCTGAATCAACAATATAAAAGAATACCCATATTGACTAATTCAAGATTATCCATTGGGTGCTCGGTACTATGCCGAACTCGAGAAATATTTTTTTTTTACATTCACTAGAAAAATCAGCGGAACCAGCGATAGTCGGGGATCGGGATTCAATGTTGTACTTATTTGGAGTTCGATTGCATCGCAGTCTCATTTCCGTTGGAACGTCCTCCGACGTATTATCGAGTATATGTGTTCTGTGGTGTTATTGGTCGAGTCCTCACTGCCGGGCGTTATATTTGCAGTTTTGCATTAAATTAACTTAAAGTTTTTAGTAGATTGTTTAATAATAATAAAAACTTTAGTAAACTTGTAGTAAAAAGTTGGACTGAGTTTGGTTGTGGCGCTGGAGGCCTCTGCTTTCGGCAACAAATTGACAAGTACGATTAATTTTAGTTGTGTAAGCAGTTGATCCTTTAGCGGGTATTTAAATCAAATAAATGTATTATTCATGTAAATTATTTTCTACACACTAGCAGATAACATAATTGTGTTGTGAAGTGTATATTATAAATCGTCAACGCGGAGATTCGAACTGGCACCTACCGCTAGGAAGTCCGCGCTTTTACCCGGCTGTGTTTTAGTTAAAATTGTCATTTTTTTCATTCTTGTCGCACATTTCAATATAAAACGAGGGAAAATAGCATAAAACTAGATACATACATGTTAATTGGACTACCTAGATGAGTTTAATTCATTCATTAATACGTATATTATTTGCTTTATTTAAACGTGCGGATAAATAAGTTAGTTGTTATGAAATTAGTGAAAATTACGTAATTTTTATACACAAAGTATTGTCGAGGGCACGGAATTTGAATTAAATTCTTTTGCGTTTGATTAATAAAATTGGGGGAATCCCCGGAACGGAACAAACGCATTATTACTGCGCAATACGCTGTTTCGTGTCGTCGTACATCGTTTTAACATAAGTATGAATTGTAGTTACACCTACGAGTGCTTGGTAATTAGGTAAGTGAGTTGTGTACAAACTGCCATGAAGAAGAGAACATTGTGATGGAGATTATCTTCAATTCTCCATTACATTACCTACTGTAAGATATTCTTTAAGAAAAGTTGTTGTTTTCTGCTTTTCATTACAAACATTAAATGGGGATGAAAAATCCTTCCTACCAAATAATTCAACTAGGTATTTTGTATTCATTGTACCTGTATGGTGTGACATGTGCTCTAAACCACAGTGGTGTGTGTCCACAGACCACAACCCCGTTCTCATAAAGTAGCCCCTGGGCCTCTAGTGTTGATGTTTCCAAGTATGATATCACTACTGATTCCCTATCTTCTAAGGTTCTTTCTCAGTGTAACAAGTTTTCTAAAATTCAATGAATGATTATTCATAATTAATGTGATCTATCTTTTTGTAGCCCACTTTGACACCCAGCCTCAGGAACGGAACTCTCATACATACCTAGTCCTATCATCAAAACAATGGATGTGACTAATACTCCACAACAAGTCGAACTGGAGCATGATAAAGTCGTTTTACCAGCAGATAATAATAGTGTTACCGATAATTCGGAACACGTGATAAATAAGACTAATAATGATGATAATTGTAATTCAGGAGATGTGATAAATGAGGCCAGTTGCAATGATAATTCTAATTTGGAAGGATTGATAAATGAGCCCAGTTGTAGTGATGTTATTTCTGATGCACCTAAAGAAAGTTTATATGATGAACTGATAAAAATGGACGACAATAATATAAACGCAAATAATTACGAATTTGATTGTCCAATTTGCCTTGAAGTCTGCAAACCAGGAGAAGGTGTCCTGCTCATTGATTGCCTTCACAATTTTTGTAAAAATTGTCTCATTGGACATATTGAGGCTTCCACAGAGTGTGAGATAAAATGTCCTTTTATTGACAACTTGCATAGTTGTGAGAGCATTATTCAGCATTGTGAAATCAAAGAACTTGTCAGTACGCAAACATACGAGAGAATGCTGGAAAAATCAGTTGTTCAAGCTGAACTAAAGATCAAAACATTGGTTCAGTGCAAGACCAATAATTGTCCTGGGTATTATGATGTAGGTGAAGAATTGGATTCCTTTTCCTGTCAAATCTGTAATGCGCTAAATTGTATCAAGTGCAACGTAAGTATAGCACCAAATATAGATAATTCATATTTTTTTAAATACATTAGGACCTTGCATGACCACCCTATTCAATCAACTTTGAAAAATTCTGTATTCGTATAAATCGTGACTGGTTTGTGGAAGAACTGGATAACAATCAATTTGTTTCCCATACTGTTCCATACAACAAATGTTTTGCATTACTCCTAAAACAAATTAATGGTTATCAACCGTTACCCTGATGGGTCTAAGATGATTGAGAAATAATGAACAATTATTTTTCAGGCCATTCATAAGCATTTAACATGTGCAGAATACCGACAGACGCTGAACGATCCAGATATCTATACTCGAGAAGAAATTGACACAATACTTCGAGAGAAAAGAGGAATGCCATGTCCCGCGTGTGGTATTCTTATTATGAAGACAGATGGATGTGACGGCGTTCGATGCACTCGCTGTAATACGGAAATATGTTGGGCGACCAGAGGACCAAGATGGGGTCCCAGAGGTAATGGAGACACATCTGGGGGTTGTAGATGTTCCAATAACAAAAGATGTCATCCAGATTGCTCTAACTGCCATTAGCTTGGAATACTTGAAAAGGTTCTTGATATGTTGTATTTTGTCTGGGAATATTTATTCCACAACAGAATGTTGAATAGCAATTACTATTTACTAATAATAAGACTAATGAAATATTGTGTTTTAGGTTAAATATAAATAGTACCTATATAATTTACAATAATTTAGAGAGCATTTCCAGTGACGGCAGTCTAAAAACTACCATGTGCTCTGAAGTAGTCAAACTGAACATCAAACATCAGCAAGATTAGTTTTCAAAAAACGTACATACACAGTAGCAAAATTACCCGATCTCTAATATTGGTACAATGTACGTGCAATAAAAAGGTCACTGTATAGTTTTACAACTGTGAATGTGGCAATAATTGAATTATATCGCCGCTCGTTTTTTACTTTGACTTAAGCGCCACTTAGGTATAAAATGAGTTATATATATCGTTGGAATCGTCTCGACGAGCTGCGTCGAATGGTCCAAGTTCAAGGTCAATTAGAGAGCTTTTTTGGTCGTTTAGTCAAATAAAAAACCAACTTTTATCTTTCAAAAAATAGGTAAAGCGACGAAAATTACAACTTATAAATCGCGAATGGCGCTTTGTTTTGCTAAATTTTCACAATTCATGAATGTTTGGTTTAACAGTTTGTCACAAAAAGTTCTATTAGCCATTTTGAATTTTTAGAAATAATATATAAATGACGTGTTAGTCATTTTGATATTTTTGAGGAAGAGTACAAATGGCGTGTTAGTCATTTTGAATTATTAGAAAATATATATAAATGACGTGTTAGTCATTTTGTTTTTTTGGAGGAAGAGTACAAATGGCATGTTAGTTATTTTGAATTTTCATGATTTTAAGAAAAGTGGTAATTTACTTGATTTGAATTAATAAATTTCGAATTATACTAAATATTAGGTTAGGCATTAAGGCATTAAGCGCCATCTAACTCACACAAAAGAGACTATATTTATTAACATTATATACTAAAAAATTGAAAAAAAATCCATCAACAAAACCCCCATACAACTTATTTAAATCGGTTCATAAATAAAAAAGTTATCAGGGTTTTTCTGTTTTTTTAAACTTTAAATCGCTCTCCTGAAAAGTTGACCCTGTGTCGCTTAAGTCAAAGTAAAAAGCGAGCGGCGATATATAAAATACTGTTGAATAGTCTCAGAACTGCCTGCCACCTTTTGGCTACTTCAGGGCCCATACATGGACGCCATAGCATTTAATTATAATGATAAGTTAGTTGTAATTTTCTACCTACATTATAAAATGCCAATGATGATAAGTGTAAGATATTGTTTTTTCATATCTAGATCTGGTACATAGTATACCTACTATTTTAGTAATGAGTCTTATTATCTAAATACGCTCAAGTCTTTTAGGTTAAGGTCTGTCAATATTTAATTTAAGCGTAGTTTACATTAAAGTGATGTGAAATATCGGCAGAACCAGTATTTTAAAAATGACATACTTCACTTATGAAACATAACATTTTATATTTGCCCCATCACTTTGTGTACTAATTAATAGTTGAGTCTCACAGCTGTTTTTCAAATGCAGAGTTTCCAAAATTAGATTAAAATCTTGATTATATCAGAGTGCTATAAAGTTGAAATTATTCTAAATATCCCCACCTCACTATAGTGAACTTCTGTATTAAATAATAATAACAAAGTGAGGAATATAGGAATCTATTACAATGTGGTGTCTGATAGTAAAACATTCTATTTTGTTATTAAGAAATTGTTTTATTTATTAAATGTAAACATTCTCTAGTAACAACAAATCTGATCTTAATTCTTCTTAAAATAATAAAATTATCATCAAACTATGGAAACATCTCAAACACATTTTAGTGCACATACAAACATAGATGGGTATTACAATTCAAAATATAGCGACATTTATTAATATGTAAATAGTTTGTCTTCGTTTAAGAGCATAACCGTGGTTGCCCTGTATCTCACCACACGGTATAAGATCTTCACAGAAATAAACAATCAACGGATTGGACAATGTTAAATTAAACACTTGCTTTCCCTCTCTTGTACAATTATTCTAAATTGACGCGACAATATGAATACAGTGGATGAGGAAATTGCATACATGAAATTTCTACAAACAAAATTGACACTTCCCAAGACATTTCATGGCCCTTTATTCATCTTTGGGCACATTCAGAATTGTGCTCACGCTACAGTGTACATGTTACGCTTTAAATTCTAATTACTTAGACAGTTTGTTTTTTAAATTAATAATAAAATATGGGAAGTACTTGGATAAGCTTCACAACTGTCATGGACCGCTATCGAGCAGCAATGTCGCCAGAAAAATTACCATTCTTTATAAAACAATGTTTCACTGGGGATATGCACCGACAGCATCCAGCACTATAACAGTCTGGCAGCCACGTCAAACTGTTCTTTGCTAGGTTTTTTTTTATATAACTGCACAAGTTATCATTCGTCGAGGGCTTATATGCACTGAGCAAAAATCGTCCTATTTTTGCTTCAACTTTTTTACGAGAAGGTTAGCGTTCAATAAGAATAACGTAAGCGACAAAGTGAATTATACCTGTTTAAAAGAAACCTGGGAAGAAGAATTTGTTAAGATTGTAATTATCAGTATTTTGGCTAAATTATACTTTTGTATCTGAAAAATTGAACGGAAAATCTTCAGATCCCGTAAATTTTAGGGGTGCTTTCGGCACACTTTTTTATTCAAGGATTTTCCAAATCCTGTAATTTTGATCACTAACTTCAGTTTCAAGACGATTCCCTCATTATTGGCTGAGTAAAATTCAGGGCGCTGAAGTCTATTGACAGCATATAGGGCCTTAATAAAGAATTGCTTACAATGCTAAAAGGCTGTCATTTAACTAAATTCTTTTTCTGCGACCAGTTCAATGAGGGACAGGCTGCTAGATTGCAATAGTACTATGCTCCCTAACAAAATATGTAAAAAAGATTGAAACAAGGGAATTCACATGCACAGTAGGTATCATTACAACATTAGGAAATACAAAGGATTAGAGTTGTAATAATTATGACATAAACAAATTAATTAAACCTTAAATGGTTATGAAGAGAAAATTGGGATCATACGACTTAATTGTAAAAGGCGCCCTTGAGGTGGACTTACTCCACAAAACGGCGCATTATAAATTGTCCATATTATTATTATACATACCTAATTATATATTACCTATCACTTTATATGGTAGACTACATTCAACTTGCCTGCGTTATTAAAGGTCTCCTAGT
Source organism: Ceraclea dissimilis (assembly GCA_963576895.1). Taxonomy (NCBI): domain Eukaryota; kingdom Metazoa; phylum Arthropoda; class Insecta; order Trichoptera; family Leptoceridae; genus Ceraclea; species Ceraclea dissimilis. The sequence continues at coordinate 3,864,650 of OY756358.1, forward strand.
ACAAGCTGCATTTGTAATTAAAAGATCCAGTCTACATACAAATATAAGTAATATGTATACATCACTATGTTATCGTGACTCTTACACTCAGTTCACTTAAAACAATAACAGTCTGATAATTCAACAATACACATCACTTTAAATAATAATACACCACAGATTTAATACGGCCTTGGGGGGCCACCTCTCATCATGCCAGGAGGAGGTCCACGCATACCTGGCGGTCCTCCTCGGCCCATGGGAGGCATGCCCATCATTCCTGGGGGTGGACCACCCATCATACCACGCATTTGTGGAGGTGCTGCTACTTGGCCTCTGCCCGCAGGAGTCATATGCTGCTGCGATGGTCCTCCGACACCTCTGGCCGGTCCCTGCAATCCTGCAGGTGCTCCACTTCCTCCTGCTGGTACTCCTCGGCCTGCAGCTCTCGCGACTCCTGGCCCAGGCGTAGCTCCAGGAAGTGGTACCCTAGGTAAACCTTCCTCTGGCGGAGGAAGACCCTCTATAGCCATGGATACAATGTTTTCTCCTCTGAGCAACACGAATCCCAGAGTCCTCTTTTCTTCTCTTTCAGCTGCTTTAGAAGTTTTTGATTTGATTTTCCTGAACTCTTCGCAATCTCCCAAAATCATATTCATATGTTTATCAAACGCCTTAAACGTTCCGATGAACGTTCGTGAATCTTGGAGCACAATCCGCACTCGATAATTGATGTGCTGCAGCATTTTATTGTTTTTTCCAATCGTCTGAAACAAAACAAAACGTTATGGAAACGTATTTTTACCGGTAACCCAATTTAACCAAATCCAGTGAAATACTGACAAATATCAAAATATACAATCAAATATATAATAAGTTGACGGCAATACATGAAAATAATACGAAATTACCATTTTTGCTGCTTGATGCTAACAGATTACTACAAACAAAAACTCAAAACAAAACAATCGGCGAAAAATTACGAAAACCCGAGAATGAAAAATGACATTACTCGACCATAGATTTTATGCTTGCTAGTTGCTATTGCTATCTATGTTTTTGTTTTGCAACTATATAGAGACTGTCACCTATAGCCTGGCCACACACGCACCCGAAGTTCAGTTCCGGAATCGACCGTTTTGCAAAAAAGTTCCGATCAAAACCTCTCTCTGACTTCAGCGTCACCCCGATTTTAAATTCAGAAAGAGGTTTTGGTCGGAACCTTTTTGCAAAATGGTCGATTCCGGAACTGAACTTCGGGACGTGTGTGGCCAGGCATACAGGTGAAAAGTGCAGATATATTTCCTTCTATGAGTGGGAAAGAGACTAAAAGCCCTTCAAGTAACTTTAGTATCTTTTGTCTCGGTTCCACTCACGTAAATTATCAAAAGAAATATATCTGCACTCTTCACTCCTATGGGCGAGAATATTTAGTTTGATTCTATGGTTCCCCCCCTTCTATTGTTTACAGTGTTACCAACCTTACGGTCGGTAGCGAAGGGCGCGTGCATTTATTGAAATCCCACGTACGTAGGATTTTTGTGGGAGGAGCTTAATGAATTCCGCTCTCTGATTGGTCACCGTAGATGGAGCCGCTAAAGGCGGGAAAAATAAACTCAACGCTACCTACTATAGCTAATGAGGTCGTACAAATTTTGATTTCGCAAAGCACTGTGTGTATTAATTGCTTACAGAGCTGGGCGGTACTCGAGTACAAGTACTCATACATTGTACTTTGAGTACTTTTTGTGTACTCAGTACTCAGTCACGAGTACATTTATTTATATGTACTTGTACTTGTATTCGGCGCATTTTAGACCAAAAAAAATACTCGAATACTTTTCCAAGTACTCGAGTACATTTCAAGTACTCGAGTACATTTCAAGTACTCGAGTACATTTCAAGTACTCGAGTACATTTCAAGTACTCGAGTACATTTCAAGTACTCGAGTACATTTCAAGAACTCGAGTACATTACATACTCATATCAGCTTTAATGTTTTTAATCATTTGACTTACTCTTTTGTACTTTGTTATTTTATGTTTTATCCTACATGTGACCTTGAAATATTGTACTGTGGTTAGTATTGCTCCAGAACAGACTGTCGCCTAGTATGGCAATAAAATCCATTGCTTACTTTTGTTTTTGTTGTAGTTATTACTGTTTTTTTTATAATAAATAAATGGGGTGTAAAGGTAGAATGCCTCCATGCTGGTACACCCCGGGCAACGCATTCCTTAATGCGGCTAAAGTTCTACCACGATAGCAAGCGACCAAAGTACAAGTGAAAAGTGAAAATTGCAATGAATAAGTCTAATCTGAAGCGAACCGTTACAAGATCTTGCTCAAACAGCCCTTGTCAGGGCTACTCGACGAAGGACATTGGCAACAATGTCCGGATCCTACAACTAAACATCGAGGGTATTAGCAAGGCTAAGACTGAATATCTCCAAAGACTGACAACTGAGAACAACACTGACGTAATATTGCTGCAGGAAATGCATACTGCAAATGAGGAACAACTCCTGTCCAGGGGAAGGCTGCAGGGATACACCCTGGCCGCTGCACTGCACCATCGTCAATATGGCTGCGCTACTTACATCCGCGAAAACATCCGAAACTGGGCAGTGGTGCACACCTCAGACGTAGATGACATATCAATCATAGCTGTTAGGATCAATGAACTCACTGTGGTAAACGTCTACAAACCTCCAAGCCGCTCTTGGCCAGAGAATATGTTCCCGAACATTGTGTCCCATCCTACTGTGCTCATGGGAGATTTTAACTGTCACCACACGGACTGGGGGTACCAGAGCGAAAACCTGGAGGGGGAGAAGCTTGTGGAGTGGATGGATGTGACCAATCTGCAGCTCATATTTGATGCTAAGGAGAGGGGCACCTTCCGCTCTGCCAGGTGGAACCGCGACTATAATCCAGATCTGTGCCTTGTCACCAGGGACGGCTCGGGTAGATCCCAACCTATTTCTCGTACCGTGGCCGGGGACTTTCCCCATAGTCAACACAGGCCTGTGATGGCTACGATTGGACACACACTCACAGTCATACACTCCATACCAAAACCCCGATGGAACTTCCAGAAGGCGGACTGGGCAACTTATAAGACCATCTTAGACAACGAAATTGAGACCCTAGATCCACTCCCTACCAACTATAAAAAAATTGTGGATCTTATACTCGCCACAGCGAAGAAAACAATCCCCAGAGGCTTTCGAAAAGCGTATGTGCCGGGCTGGAATGAAGAGTGCGAGAGACTCTATAATGAATTTCTGAACACTTAAAATCAAAACGTAGCGGACCAACTGCTAGAGTCTCTCGACACAGCCCGAAAAGATCGCTGGTCTACGCTGATGGAGAGCTTAGACTTCAAGCACTCAAGTCGAAAGGCTTGGGCTCTCCTTCGGAAGCTGGGTCAGAGCCCCTCCCAAAATCGCCCAGCCCGTGCATCTGCGAACCTTATAGCAAAATTTGTACAATGGTCGTGTGCAAACGAAAGAAGAAGAAGAATCAAAAAATGTAATGAAATTTGGTGTTTCATTGGTCAGTGATGTACTCGGTACTCTGTACTTGTATAAGTACTCGAGTACTTATTACTGAGTACTTGTACTTGTACTCGAGTACATTTTGTGTACAGTACTTGTACTCACTACTCGAGTACTTTTTGCCTGTACTCGGAACAGCTCTGATTGCTTACTAATATTTTTTTAGTATTATTAACCGTTGCATACTAATTATTTTAGGCACCCTGTTGAGCCTAATCCTGTGATAACTGGATAGGTGAATTTTTCGCAGTATCAGGCTGATGTGACGTCAACATGAATGATAATATGTAGACTCTTCTGGCTGATAATACTGAGAAGTCGTGCCTCCGTATATAATAATAATATTTAACATGCAGATAGGTAAGATTGAATGTACTACATGTAGTTATTGCACATTCGATAATTTAATTATTTATGGAACATTGACCTATAATTTTAATTTCAAGGAAATGGTCGCCCTTAAAAAAAGGATGTCTGAAAGATATTATTCTATTCAATACTACTTACATCCAGTTGTATGTGATAAGTGCGATCTATTGTCATTCTAAATTAAATAATTAGTAGGCAGAGTTTGTACAATAGAGATACTAGTAGCTAATATAAACGAGTACCCAATATAAAATTGCGATGAACAATGAATAGGTGTAATAGAAGACAATCTAAGCACTAAGACCAGTCGCAGACGAGTGAAGGACCTTAAATAGAATAAAAACAGAAAGTCAAATCACGGTGTGTTACCGTCATATGTTGAAAATCGTTTAGAAACACTACTCTAGAATGGTTTGCTACAAAAACGTTCTTGTTTCGCATTACAAAAATTGTGTAGGCAGTACCACTGTTAGGACTATTGTATTGTTCCAGTTAACAATTTTGTTAGATATACTACAGCCTTATTTATAAACTTTACTTAAAAGTTAATCAGTATAATAAGGGTGTACTAGCGAAAAAAATTATTCATAAGCTTCATTTAACTTTAAGAAACCGCTACTCAGCATCGTAACTTTAATACAAGCCATTAGGTCTATTAGCCGTGTACTACGCTAATACAGAACAATATGGCTGCCGTAACAGGGCAACTGTAAAGGTGTGGATATACGGGGTCTCAGGAGACGCGCCTCCAGGCACTGACAAAATGGCGTCAGTCTCTTCAGTGAAATACACGACGGGAGATTTTCGTCTCTAGAGACGGCATCTCTAGTAAAAATGGCCGACAATCGCCTCCTGTCATCAAATTCTAAAATACACGGGACTATCTCGAGACGTGAGACTTTGGTCTGTTGCTGCATTCATTCTATTAGTATTTTTGGCGCCATAATGGCGTTTGGTTTTGTGTACATACTCTAGTGTCATGTATTTACGAGTATTGTGATTAAAAATATAATTATATACCGCTTTGAAATTATTTATCGATTCAGTAATGTACATATGTCGGTCGGTACTTTACTTACATGCGTATGTGTATATTTCCTTTTCTGCGTTAGTAAATGAAATAGAATACTTAATTAGACCTTCTTTTAATGTACACCATTCCATCAGTGACATAAGCTAAAGCAAAGTATCGGTATGCACCCGAAACCGTGTTGTGAGTAGCGAAATTTTGTTTCCTCCTTATGTTCCTTCGATGAATATTAAAGGGTGAAATGGTAACTACATAGTTTGCTATAAATGTTGTAGGACATGAAGGGAATAACAAAACACGTAATGTTAATGTATTTCTCACAACTGTATTCATATTTCAAATGCAAATGCAACTCTGTATATTATAATTATAATATAACTTGTAATATTATAATTATAATCAACTAACAATTTTGTTATTAACAATGTACTAATATCGTCACAATCGCAGGAAATTTTTAAAATTATATATCAATACAAAAACCACGTGCCCACGCGCGCCAATCCAATTCAGTTGCAAACATCTCCAAGAGACCTCAGATTAAAATTGAACATGTCAATAGACCGGAGACGCGTCCCCTAAGACGAAAATATGTAAAATACACGACGCGAGACTTGTGTGCGCAGACCGTCTCAGGAGGCGCGCGGTATCGAGAGATATCTCGCGTCTCCGATGTGTTTACACACAAGAGACCTGTCATTTTGGTATCCGGGAGGCCAAAATCTCTCGTGTGTATCTTCGCCTTAACAGGTGATTTGTTTTCAAACACAACCAAAAAACAATGTATTATTATTGAACACGCGTAATTTATTGCAAATTGAGTAAAAAAAAAACAAACCAGGTGTCAGGGGCACTAATCAAAGTGTAATTAGACATATTTTTAACATTTTAATACAATTATGACGCCATCACATGTTACTGCCGAGTTGTTTTGGGATCGCGTCGAAAAAAGTATGTGACATATTAGTATTGAATTTACGTGGGTACTTAGCTACAAATCGAATGATTTTCAATGTGTTACGAACACTACAAAATATAACAACTGTAAGCAAAGCGTAATTAGGCAAATTTTTAACGAATTTATCATGAACAACATACACACCACATCCACACGACCTTTCATTGCAACTCAAATGTCAATGTCAAAACACGTTGAAACCATAGAAAAACCACGGAAATTGGCGCCAAAATTGTAACCATAAACAAATTTCTATGGAATTTTGCACGTTTTTAAGACATTTCTATGGAAAACAGTAGCAAACTTAACCGAAACCCAGCCGAAATCCTAGTAACTTCGCGATTAGTTATTTGACGGCTAAGTAAGGTTTTTGAATAAAATGTTTTTTATGTGTTACTTAAGCCCTAGTATGGCAACTAACTAAGTAACCTCTGAGATCTGTATTAGGCGAATCTATTGAATAAGGCTGTTAATATCTATAATAACTTCATCTTATAGGTGTTGTACTCGTATTGGCGGAACATATACGATAGTTAGAAACAACTACATATAGCTGGTGGAATATTGTTAAAAAATATTATTATTACTTACCTGTCTTTATTTATTTATCTAATATCAATGTGTGTTATTAGCTAATGTGTGCATCGATACTTACGTAGGATGAGGGTAGAATAAATGCAGTGTTTAAGGATAGAATGACAACGAAAATATGTTAGGCCTGAAAGAAAAAGGTGTTAGGAAGTGCTGTAGCCCAAGAATTACCTGGAGAGAGCACATCTCGACTGCCAGTCTCGTTAGTTCTAGCACGGGGGACTACGAGTGATTAGTTATTTCGCCATCATTCCATCCCTCCCTGCATGCCACTGTCCTCTTTGCCTGTCCCATACGGGATGCAACATATATTATAAAAATATATTATGTAGATACATACATACATTGGGCGATGACGACATCACAAGAGATCGAAAAAAATGTATGGGAATAAATATCCTTTTTGAAGAACGCAACGCCAACAAAACGGGCAACCAGACACGAGGGACACAGAACACATATACTCTGCGAGGGACGCCAAACGAATAATGAATTGTAATGAATATGACCGACGCCGGCGGGAACATAGAACCATCGTTCGTTGAGAATGTTGCGATCACGCCGCGAACCTAGAGAGACAGAGATGGACTATACGTCACGTGTTTACAAGCGACCAATCACAGACCTTCAAATATCCTACATATGTGGGATTTAAAAATTAGCAGGACGCGTTTGGTATTGGTCGTTTCACGCATTGAATCGCTCGATTAAGATTAATTAAAATTGTAATTTTTTTACAGATATCACAAATCACTCGCCAATCGGGTGGAGGGTGGAGTGCCATATTATATGAACGAATAAGAAACATTCAATATGTTTTTAAAGTTGTTTTATTGTGTTATGTATTGCGAATTTATGGTATTTTTACGTAGAAAATAAAATAACAAGAGAAACAACAAAGTACACTTATAAAGATGGAACCGATGGGATACCTACATCACCTTAGGGGACCTGTATATACAGGGTGATTGGTTCCGCTGTTCAGATATTTTGAGAGGTGATAGAGGGTGTTTTGAAACGTAGATCTGCCAAAGGGATGTCATCCCAATTCTTAAGGGTTGCGGAGTTACACCCTTTTAAAAAAATTCCACCCCCGACATCGACCACCATCACATTTCACTGAATAACTCTGATGCTATGAGTTCAAAATAAATAAAAAAATATTTTTATGTCTCGTAATAAAACAAGCTTTTAATTGATGTCAAAAATATTTAATAATAATAATAATAACTTTGCTAAAATTAAACACGAAAACAAAATTTCATTTTTTTTTGTTGAAAGTTTTGACAGTTTTAATTTTTTTTCAATAAAAACTATAATTAACTAGTACTTTTTTTTCTTTTAATAAATACATTAGATCCTTGTGAATAAAAATGCTGAACATTATCTATCCATATTTTGAGCCAGTTTTTCAAAATCTTCGATTTTGTAACTACATATTCAATAAAAAATTAGTTCTTCGCTACTGATTATACCTCTTTTAGTACTACGTACCTACAATAAACAGGTAGTCAGTAGCGAAGAAGTAATTTTTTATTGAATATGTAGTTATTATATATTTTATTGCCCCAGAACAGGCTTTCGCCTAGTGGGGCAATAAAATCCAATACTTGTTTCTTACTTATATTTTTTACTTTGTTATATATTTTGTGGATATTAAATAAATGAAAAAATGAAAAAAAAAAAAAAAAAAATCGAAGATTTTGAAAAACTGGCTCAAAATATGGATAGATAATGTTCAGCATTTTTATTCACAAGGGTCTAATGTATTTATTAAAAGAAAAAAAAGTACTAGTTAATTATAGTTTTTATTGAAAAAAAATTAAAACTGTCAAAACTTTCAACAAAAAAAAAAATGAAATTTTGTTTTCGTGTTTAATTTTAGCAAAGTTATTATTATTATTATTAAATATTTTTGACATCAATTAAAAGCTTGTTTTATTACGAGACATAAAAATATTTTTTTATTAATTTTGGACCCATAGCATCAGAGTTATTCAGTGAAATGTGATGGTGGTCGATGTCGGGGGTGGAATTTTTTTAAAAGGGTGTAACTCCGCAACCCTTAACAATTGGGATGACATCCCTTTGGCAGATCTACGTTTTAGAACACACTCTATCACCTCTCAAAATATCTGAATAGCGGAACCAATCACCCTGTATAACCTTTATACAGGGTGTTTGATAGATGGATACAGATATCTTCAGGAGTGATAGTAGAGGACATTTAGCATTTTTTGAGCCAAACTTAGCTTAGTCAAAAGTCGCACGGTTCTCGAGATATTCGAGATTTTAACTTTTTATCGAAGAACCCCGAATTACTCAAGTTTAACGCCGATAGCTTCGTAAGCAAAGGTACCTACTTAGTTCTATAATTATTTTTTGTTACTAGAATATGTGTTTAGTCTATTTTAGCTATTAGTTTCAATCTGAAGAAACAATAATGGTACATAATATCCCATTAAAGTTTTGAGAAAGAGATATTTCAAAAACGAGTCGAGACTTTGGAGGGGATTTTCGATAAGAAAAAAAATGTCTAAAGATTCAGAAATCTGGAAAAAACTACTCTGATTTATGCTCTTTCAAATGATATACAAAACATTATAAAAAACATTAGTTCCATAAAAATACGATACAATAACTTAAAGAGATCGCTACTAATTTAAACTAATTTCCATACAAATTCGGAAACGGGAAATTGAATTGAAATTTATCGTTCATCATGCAATCAAAATATGTATGGAAATTTGCTGTGGTTGGAAATTTTTGCACAACCATTGGAAGTCTAAATTTTACAATACTTACCTAATTTTGTACCGATAAATTCTAACCTTTTCCTTTCATTTTTCTCATTTTTCCTCCTCACCTCCTGCCCCTCAAAAAAACCTCTAAAAACTATCAATATTCATAGTTTAGTTCACTAGGCATGAAAATTGTTTCCTTACAAAATATGCCCTAAAGGCGCCGCAGACTAATTTTTTTTAGAAAAATTGATGAAATGATGAACTTGGTTTTGGTTTTCTTATTTGTTTGGAAGTGATCATATATGTAAGTAGCGCCGCAGTCGATTTTTTTTTCATGAGACATGTGCGTGTACCTGTCTTTATAAAAAAGGAGTGGTGTGTATCTTGTTTAGTTTTATCGAAATAAAAAATAGGTAGGCACCTTCTGATGATATGAACGCAGAATATGTAAAAGAGGAAGATGTGTAATTGGCGCCGCAGGCAATTTTTTTTAGGAAAGAATTGTAAAATAATGGATTTTCGATTAATAACTCTCCAGGAATCGTTTTATTAGCAATTAATATTAAGAAATCCCTGACCGGGACAGATGACTATATCGGACCGGGACACCGTCCCGGGACACATGTCGGCAGCCGGCAGCCCTAAACTATTCTTAAATTTTGAGTTTTGGGATGATGGAAAAGATCCATAGGAAATTTCGGTCTTTTAATCTAAACTACTATTTGAAGCTTTCCTCAGCTTTTCGTTTCATAAACAGCCACTTTCTTATTAATCTCCTCACACGACGTTCGTATGGCCGTGGGGCATGGGTGCATGCTACTGCATATGTATAATTTAATTTGATTGTATTTTTTATTGTTCTATATATGTTGAATCCAAATTTTTGTTGTAATGCATTTTAAGGGCGCAAGCCGTATATGTTAAAATAAATAAATAAATAAAAGTAATTCACTTGACGTGAATCTTAAATTCTTTAGGGGAGTCTTCCACATAATAGTAAATCTCAGGAAGTTTGAGTTTGTCACGGTTTGGTTTTGGACCAACCTAATCTGCATTAGAAGAGTGAAACCACATTTTATATAACGTAATATAATATAATGAGTGATGGAGACTCTGGTCTAGGAGAATGCATGTTGGATAGGTACTTTGTAGTATCAACAGACACGTGTAGCTGTAGATACTCACTGCCAGTTCCTTGGCCTCTTCCACGTGCAATGCAGTGACCCGGGAACGTAGAGCTCACAGTATTAACCTCAACAGCCCACAACCGGGAGAAAGTGATTCGCCCGATGGCCTGACGCACCACACGCATTGCACAATGGAAGTAGATATGCCTGCCTGCTGCCTACCAACACATTTATAGTCTTGAATCACGGACTTTTCACGTTTTGGGACAACGTAAATGTGTGAGTGTGCAGTCAGTAGCGTGCTATTGAACCCTAGGGTGACCAAACAAAGATGGCCAGCATTTTCACGTAGGTATGTAATTAATGTCAGGATGTGGTAAAGACTAGGGTTGAAAACATAATACTTACTAATCTGTGGATTAGGGCTAGGAGCACAAGACCCAGATGTAATAATCTGAAGCACTATCGCTTCATCATGAGCAGAAACTACAGACAAAAATAAGATGTGTCAGCAAATCAGAGCCAATCTGTGTGACTTTGCATTTAATAATTTTGTGACTGATCTGATATGTGTTTGGTTTGGAATAACGGTCTCCCTATGGGTGATTATTTTACTATATATTATAAGGTATCTATTTCATAAAACGCTTTCTGTCAGTATGTCCTGATGTAAAATTAAAAAAAAAACCTTAGCCATCCTATTTAACGGCACATATATATTTTTAATACTTATATGTACATATTTCTTTTACCTACCTATTTTAAAACAACTTCTGAAGAAAATAATACGTAGAATACGTATATGGATTTTTAAAAATTTAATGCATTTTTACAGCAGCCAAAGAATTGTCCTCCGGACGTCACCCACCAGAAAGGCTCGCTATGCGTTGGAAGGACAGTTGGACCTAGCATCGAGGTCGATGGATTTAGGAGAAGACGAAGAAGAATTCGTTTTCATTTCAATTAATCAGTTATGCATTTATTTTCCGCTTGTTCTAACCATCAGTAGCTATGCTATAGATAGTTAGTTGCTACACAATATCAATAAGAATGTGCCAGCGCCGCTTCATTGCTGCATGTTGCCTAATAATAAAAAACTATAGGTATTAAGTGTAGGTAATTAGGTACTACATTGTACTAGTACTGTGTATGTATTTATGTATATGTAATACCTAAATGCCTAATAATAATATTCTTATTATCTTTTAACAATAAAAATAATAAAGAAGGTGCAATGACCTGAAAACTTCAACAGATTTTTATATTATGCAAGACAACGATTTTACTCATAGCACACAGTGCATGTACTGCGTAGTGCATTATATTTTTAATGATACAATAGAAAAATTATAATAAGTTGATATAGCTTTGCAGGGCTCCTTAAAATCCAATATTCGTAATAAAAATCACAGAATTACGTACACGAAGATATAAAAAAAGTTCACTGGGGCGAGATTATAGAAGAGGGATTGCTGGAAATTTTATTAGTCTTTTAGATTGGGCGTGGTAACAACTTTCCCTTACAGAAAGAAAGAGAGAGAATTAAAACAGAATTCTACCAGAGTAAGACTCTCTACACACGTCCGGAAGTTCAGTTAACTGGATCGAACTTTTGCAAAAAAGTTCCGACCAAAACCTCTTTCTGAATTCAAAATCAGGGTAACGTTGAATTCAGAGAGAGGTTTCGGTCGGAGCTTTTTTGCAAACGGTCGATTCAGTTAACTGAACTTCCGGACGTATGAGGAGAGCCTATGATATATTAATTTGTGAAATTGTTCATGAAAATTTCTCCCCATACATTTTGTATGGAGTTTCATCAAAACTTCTCTACGTGAATTTACGCCCTTTTGTGCTTTGGAATAACATTTTTAATTATGATCTGTAGAGATACCTCAATGAAATTTACAGAATAAAGAATTTATGAAATTGTCAATTTTTTGAGAATAGGTAGTTTGTGTTAATTTTTTGATGTGATATTTTTTTCTAATCGTCGTCAAATACTAAAAAAAATGTAGGTAACAAATTTTGAGATTCGTATCTTCAAGGTATTCTATTCACCTATTCTAGAAAAAAAACATGTACAAATGTATCTCAATAATAGTTTCCCTGTTACCAATAATGTCTTGTATAGTACGTCAGGGTTTGACAAAACAAATAGGAAAAAAAACTCATAAGTAACTCGAAAACTACAAAAAATCGCTGAACATATATATGGGGGTTAAATCGATAGGTGTTAAGGTCCCCTATCATCCGGGCCTGCTTCGGTTGGTCCGTGATGACCGTAACACTGTGTATACTCACTTATAGTCCTAAGGGCAACTGATGGCATATCATATCAGTCAGTAACTGCTTACATGGCGACAGATCTAGTTAGCACACCAAGTCTCTGTTTTATAATATGCCATCAGCTCAACACCCTAAAGAAGGACGGATCAGTAGTATATAAGTATGTACCGCTTGAATCTAGGCCACGATAGTATTTTCACTTTCCCCGAAGTACACACACCCCCAACAAGCTGGGAATATCAATATGGTGGTGTTGGAGGGTAGTGCTGGTACATACACAGCACCAGACTACCCGCTATACTCGTATATAAATTATACTGACGCGATGTCAACGACCTTTGCTACTAAGGGAATGAAGCACGGATACTATATGTATAGTAGCGCAGCTAAGTATTGGAGGGAGAACCAGGGAATAATATTGTAGGGGTAGGTGCTAGGTGCCACCTACCCTACCATATACCTTGTGCCTCCTACCATAGCTTGACGAGTTGTACTTCTTCTGATGGCTAGGACCCACCCTCGAGAAATAAGTTATAGATGTAGGCGCGTATGGTATACCTAGTCCTAGTACCTACCACAAGCATAATATATCAACCTTAAAATTATTGTTTTAAAATTAATCGATATAAATATACCTGCTTACTAAAGAAAGTGAAATACTTGTAGGTATTTGCATTGGAAGTGCACTAAATAACATAACTGATACAGAAGATATTTTACTCGGTCGTCGATAATTTCCATACCTCACAGTTGTTATGTAGGTACGTTATTTCTATAATGGAGTACTTACTTATCCAGTAATTGGTTTTGCTGTATGTGATACCCTCGCCCTAGTGTAATTATTCGTATGAGCAAAATCTCTGGAGGAATTATTTTAAAACAGTTGTAACAAAACAAAGGGAAAAAATAATTAGTGTTTTGACATTATAACTGAATATTTTCACAATATTGGGTAGTGGCTTTTGCTTTAGGCAAAACTTGCAGAATTCGATGTCAAAACATTCACTATTATAGCAAATGGCCAAAAAGGGACCGATATACAAATTTGAGTTTCCTGTTTTCTTTTGCAGGTCAAACGAAAATTCGTTGAAATAATATAAGTATACTAACTTAAAAGCTTATCTAACATGAAGAAATCTTGTTCGATAGACATTCAAGATGCCAACCTCAAATTATTGGGAAATACTGTGGAGAACGAGAAACAATGGGGCAAGACAATAAAAGCTGTAAAAATACTTTAGTTCCTAATTCCTAATATCAAATTAAAGAATGCAGTGACTTACGTAATGTACCTAATGTTATCAGTCACATAATAAAATTATTTTATGTCTAACAGTCACACAGAGTTTATTGGCCCGAGGTTTTCAGAGGGATTTCTATATCGTACATAATATGGAATGGATGGATACATTTTGTAGTGAAAGTGTTTGTGTGTATTGGTGTATTAGTACATTCACTCATGTCTTGTTGAGTTTGTAAATGTGCAGGGCTCATGTTGTTATTTTCACCGAGCCCTAGAGCCGGGTTCCTTGTCCCATTCCACGTGTTTTAGGGATGTTGCCCTTTGACCTAGATAAAGTTCGTTCTCCTAAAAATGTTGTCTTGTATTTTGGGCGGTCGAATGGGAGGCCTAATGCTCAATGCAGAGAGAATGCAGACCTCGCACACGGGGACAGAATGAGACAAGTGTAGTTCTATCTCCTGCACCAATCCATATCCGTTTTGTTCGAGCAGTCCGTAGATATTTGTTTACTTCTACCTATTGTTCCCTAATATAATTAATCAAGTAATTATGTTTCAAATATACCTACCTATACTTATAGCACAATAATTGTCAATGTAGGCATGTAATTTGATTGGACAAATATATTTTGTTGCACTATGCTAAGGCTGGTCACACACGTCCCGAAGTTCAGTTCCGGAATCGACCGTTTTGCAAGATAGTTCCGATCAAAACCTCTCTCTGAATTCAGCGTCACCCCGATTTTAAATTCAGAAAGAGGTTTTGGTCGGAACCTTTTTGCAAAACGGTCGATTCCGGAACTGAACTTCGGGACGTTTGTGGTCAGCCTTATAGCACAATAATTGTGTCAGTGTAGGCATGCAATTTGATTGGACAAATATATTTTGTTGCACTATGCTAAGGTGGAGAAAAAAACGCAGTCTATAGACACAGTAAAGACTAAAGAATACAGATATCCTAATCCTAAATCAAAATTGGTCTCGCAAAAGACTCCTCGGAACTCTCTATAAATCCCATGCTTCTTGGATGGCGCACACCAATAGGCGAAAATAAACTGGAATTTTGAAGCGAGAGATAGGGACATAGGTGTAGAGTGTAAAAGTAGTGCTTGTGCAAGACTGAAATGCATGGAGGCGAAATTTACTCAACTCGTTTCAAAAGGCAATCCAAATCCCAACCCTTTGAAGAATGAGTCGATTAACTTGAAGAATTACAAAATATTTTTTAAAATAGCGGGAATTACTTTACTTTGATTCTATTTTTA
This sequence comes from Ceraclea dissimilis, assembly GCA_963576895.1. Lineage (NCBI taxonomy): Eukaryota > Metazoa > Arthropoda > Insecta > Trichoptera > Leptoceridae > Ceraclea > Ceraclea dissimilis. The sequence continues at coordinate 3,879,802 of OY756358.1, forward strand.
AACTACAATTTATTAGTACAAACCACCCACTGAGCTGAGATCCTTCTGGACGCCATCCATGTGGAAGATCGCCGAAGAGGTGGATGACAGTTGAGAGTTGACCTCATCATCTGTTTGTGTTTCGACGACCAACACTAAAAGAAAATAATATGTTATTCTATTGTTTGCATGTTCCCGAACTACCACACTTCCGAATTCCGTGGCAAATCCGTAACTTATTTAACACTTGGTTGTATAATAGGTTAATTAATCATTATTTTTATCATTTCAACTTGTTAATAATTATGGTAGTTCCAAACTCGGGTCATATTCGGGTTTCTTGTGCAGTACAACGATCTGATACAGATAGTATAGTATATTCATCTCCCTCTCTACACGTATTATAGAATAAGTTGCTGGGAGGTGTGAAAGAGAGGCGTATACCTACCTACATGAATCAACTGTAGTGAGTGATATAGATAGGGTCGAGGGCATAGTTTATGACTTCCAGAGAGTTCTTTTTTTCAAGTTAAAATGTTGGGAGAAAAATTTTTTTTAGATCAATCTGGATTTGACGAAATAAACCCAAATTCACATTTCTACCCTTGACAGTGAAGTAGAAAAGCTTGTGTCGTAAAGTAGAGTAAGTCGGCATCGGACATCGAACCCGCGCTCACCGGATTAACAGCCAAGCGCGTTTCCAAACCGGAAACAAGCATTTCAAGCTTACAGTGAAGTGTCCAAATATGTATCTGGGCTTATTTCGATAAATCAAAATTCATTAAAAAAAATAGTTCACTCATAAAAAAGTAGAGGCAGGTTTTTTATAAGTATTGAGAAAATTTATAATAATCAAATTTCTACCTCTTAAAGTCACTAAAATATATATTCTCATTTATCGATGTTATCCAGGGTGTTATTAGCTGGGTAATCTTTCCCGGCGCAATTTTTCGCACATCATATTTCTTTTTTAAATTCGGGAATTTCAACTTGATAGAATTTGAAGGAATCGTTACAGTGTGGGGTAATTATAATTTATTGTTATAACTTAATTATTAAACTGCCTCAGTTTTTAATATTCAAATTCGAGTTTTGCGTTAGGTATCTTTAATTTGGAACGCAGAATATCTAAGTAGGTATTGCAACTTTAGGTATGTTTTCAGCGTGTAGTTGTAGTAATATTTTATCTAAAAAGAATATAATTTACATAAATCCAATATTAATATTGTTATTGTAATTAAATATCATTTTTATATTCACAAAACCACCATGTAGTAGTGCCTCTTATCAATGTATCGCTATCTCGATCGCACCAACGCAATGGGAGGAATGAACGAGTGAGAGGGACGATATGACTTTGGTTGAACTTGATGTTGGGGAAGGTTATATGAGCGCAGCCCGAGGAGGCCGGCACCGTGGCGGCTGTAGCACGTGTAGATCCTGCGCGGTCAACGACCGATCTACCTAACAAAATTTTGGCAAAATAAAAATTGCACATGCGTTCATTCGATACATAAAATATTTTCTGACAATATACGCAGTACTTACTAATTAAATTGTATCATACAGTAAATCTCAAATTTCATAACCTATTTAGATAAAAATGTATTAGTAACACAAAATATAAATATTTCACCCAGCAAACCTTATTTGAGGACTGCTAAATTGACATTAAATTTTCAATTAAAAAAAAAGCATACAATTATACTCCTTAAATAAATTAATTACACATAATCTATAAAAAATGCATTTAATATCGAAAGGAATAGTTATTATTTTGTATGTAAATAAATTTGAATATATTTTTTATTAAATTTACGCATTGGTAAGGTTATCCCGTGTCCTGTTGTTTTGAGAGATTTTGTACAGGAATTGGCAGCCGCTACGGTAGTCGCCTCCACGTGCCAAATTTAAAGGAAGCCTTTGTACAACGAGGCACAACCGACACCACATCGGGTATCTCCGGTAACATTCGGTCGCACACGAAGTTAGCGAGGTAAACATTTTGGTGTGTCGTAGTCCCGAGGAGCGGATGTTTTAGTGTTTTTCTATCGGGAATTTATAAAAAATATATCAAAAAGTAACTTATTAATCCTTTAATTCATCTCAGGTATAATATATTATATCTAACTATTGTTTATAGACTAAATTACAAGCCGCGGTCGAGTGTTTTCTTGTGGATACATAGTTTTAATTAACCTATGACAACATTATTTTTATTGTACGCTACGTTTTTGGGAGAGCGAACTATTCATCGGTGAGTGATGTTTATTTAATTTTAAATCTCTTGCTATTTATAATTTTCCATTATTATGCGCTAATATTAACTTAGTATTACCATTTAGGTTTAAATTCATACTGTTTGTCTTATATTACCGCCACTTAATTAAAAAATCGCTATATTATCATATCTACGCAATTTGCGTATTTCCCATTTCCTTTGATCGCAAACCTTTTTTTTCGTAAGTGGTACGAACTTTCAAAGTTTATACATAGTTACTTATAATTAGATTTATATTTAAAATGTAGTCGCAATTTAAATCTCAAGTTTATTGATCACGGGGTAGAAAATATTCAGGCGAGGGATGAGAAAAAGTATTGTTAAGTTTGTTTTTAGTTAATAGCGCCGCATGCGATTTTTTCGTTCCTATACTTGTTCACCGGTGATATTAAAATGTTTCATTGCAATTCTACAGTACAATGGCGTACTCGGGATTGGGAAATTAGGAAAGTTGTAAAAAGGATCTGCGTTTGCAATGTTTGCATACACAAACCCAAATACTTTCCTGCGCACTTTGCACTAGGCTAAAAGCCTGTAGATATCGCAAAGTGTGGAATACATCGCCAGCGCCGGGGTTTGAACCTGGCACCTCCCGCTTGAGAGACTGACGCCTCGACCAACTGCGCCAACCATGTGTACTCGTAAAATCTGATAACATTTATAAAAAAATATCTGTATGTGCTATTAATTTACATACTACATATTTGTATTCTATTCCTCCTTCTGGGTCCCTTGCGTGATAGGCAGAGAGAGCACAGTGCCAAACTTCCTTTCTTTTAAACGTCTTCTGGCTTCCCTGAAATTAACTCTATTCGTCATACAACATTTTGTTTATAGGGGGCAATTCTGTAATTATTAAAAGCGTAGTAACTAAAATAAGACGTTCTTTTTTCAATTATTTCATAGCAAAATAAATTTAAAACACAATATTGTAGTTCTAAAAGTTATAGAATTGGGCATATTCAATTGTTTTAGCTATTTGTGCAACGTGTATTGCTGTACATATATAACATGGCGATTTCATGATATAATGTATTAGGTATATAAAGCTGTGTGTACAATGACCCGATGCTATATGTACTACCTTTTATTATAGTGTCTGCTATATTGCATTATATCTTGTATGATACAATATGTGGTATTTATTAACGATTTGGTATTGAATGTTGAGAGACTAGACGAAATCCTTGAGCTTGAAATAATTTTAATTTGAGTAAGTTGTCATGTAGTCTGATAATTTCATGATCCTGGTACTTCTTTAAGTTGTAAATATCGGATTTTAACGAAATCTGATTAAAACATGCCAATATTTAATATGAAACATGGTGGCTGAAAAACATGTAAAAAGGTTGATGACATTTTTTGAAAACACCCAACGCTCGTACAGGACTGTCGAATAACCTAGCTGAATAGCGATCAGTTCGCCCTAGTGAACATTGCTTTTATGTAATAATTGTAATATTAATAATAAATACGTAGGTTGTGTCAAATAAATAAAAATTAATGGATTTCGCGATTGGGAGGGATATTTGTGAATGTGCTGAGAATGTTTTTGAAAAATTACGCCTTATCGTTAGGTATATTTGTATATAATGTATTCTACATTGTAATATAATCATATATACTGTACATACAGTAGGTATATAAGCATAGCACAATGATATTGTGGCTCACGACGGCATGAGTTGGACAGGTCGGTGATCGCTAGTAAGGAAGCACGTGGCGGCCCGCACCGCGGCGGCTGTGACACGAGCAACACGAACTGCGAGCTGGTAGAGGCCACGGTGCCCGCCTCACTCCATGCTCATGCCGGGAAAACTACACTGCGGTACATCGTTAGTAGGAACATAATAGATTTATTAATTGAAAATACAAAATGTTAAGTTCATAATAAAAATTGTTTTGTATTATTTTGAATGTCACATTTATTTTTTGTTTGATCCTCGGATTTTGTACAACAGTTTCGTACAAAAAAATATTTTAGTAACTTTACGTAGCATGGAGTTTTATATACGTAGTTTCAGTTTGACCGGTCGCAGGATTTATAAAATTCCTAAAATTAATTCGTTATGATAAATTTCAAAAACAGTTCAAAATCTAGCTCTCGTTGCTTTTCTAGATTTTTCTCGTATTTTGTAGAATAAAAAAATATTGTAATTCTTTAAATGAGTGATGAATTTAATGTTCCTAAACGTCCCGTCTGTCTTCTTTTAACCCGTTTTATCTCCAAATATTCCATGCTTTTAGCATGCTTTTAGCCAACGAACAAAAGTTCTTCTGGTCCACGTAATATGATCAGTATTGCAAAGCGTGTATGGGGTAGGTTTTCATGTTGTGACGTCATTTTGTGATCAGTGTTTCTCATTGTACAACTATGTTTATGCCATTTATGCCGCCCTGGTTTACAGTGTAACAAAATTTCAACGATTTACACTTCAGTAGGTGTAAGTATATCACTTTGTCCCCTTAAAAACAGTAAACACCGACTATTATCAAAATGTAATTGCATACTACTTGTATGCTAATGACATGAACGTACCTACCTGTGCATAATGCATTAACATATTGTATACAATGCATTGTAATGAAAAATTATATTTCATTAATCCAGTAAAAAAATGTTGGCCCCGGCTTCAATGTGACGGAAATTCTCTCTCTGCTACCGGTAAGACACCCTCTGCCTTCCCCATAAGGGACGCTATGTTTGCTTACAGAATAGAGTAGAAATTTATAATGAATTGTTTGTTGCGTTTGAGAAGGATATGTATTATCACTTTCTACGACCCCTACGCCTGCTTCAGTATTGGTAATTGGTATATTATACATACAACCCACTGTACAGTGTATATACATTACATATTTATGTTCTATTCTATCAATAGCTTTCTCCCTTGTGATGCCGTGGCTTTGCCTTTCATTAGATCAATACGGGAAAGCTTTACTAGGTGCCTCCTGCCTACACAATTACGTCGTATTATGTTATGACTACTTGCGCAATATCTAACATAGTACCTATAGGAAGCATAGCATCGCTACCTTCATTGAAAGGAAAATTAACCCGCGCTTTTCTGTAATTACAATACAACTTTTCTTGTTGACCGTGTTTATCCGGATCTAGAATTAATGTATTCCGCTTTTATCACTTGATGAACTGATTGTAGATGATGAGGATATATTCGCACACCTTTCGCTAGTTGCCCCGGCTAGTGGGAAATGCCGAGATGATATAAGTATCATATTAGCCTCCTTTCTTTTCAGTATTATTCAAATAGAACACAGTACGTAATTACGTACGAAAGGGTCTGATTTTAATAATACTACAATGTACTTCGACCAAGAACCTTCGGTCATAAATTCACTCAACATTCTTTCTATTCAGGGTTCGTTAAAACCCTCCATTTATGCGATATAATTAAATGATTGGATTGTATAATAAATCGGCGAATTCTGTTTCTATTGCGCGAGTGCAATGCTCTAGATATTTTGTTGATTTTTAGTTCATGATCTATGACTTCGTTTTGTTCAAGTTCTAAGTATTGTATTATGTGTGGTGGTATTCAATATGTATCAAACTATGTGTATGTATAATAATAAGTTCGTTGCGTACATTCACCACTTTGTATTTCACATCACCACAATATAATAGGCATTATATCTCTGTTTATAATTTGGTGGGTTATCGGACAATGTCCTCATAGATATGCGTGCGTGTGTGTGCGTGTAAGGGTACCAGTACCTACCTAATAGTGTATGGAGAGAGCTACTCTGACACTGACCTGCACACGGCACGTGTCGCTGCATCTCTCCACGTGCAGCTCTGCCTGTGTGTATCTACTTGTACTACACTGTGTACTCACTACTCGCCTCCCCCCAGCACGCACTCCTCCCGGCCCTGCCTCTTATTTCTGTCCTCTGTTCCTCTCAAAACACTTGTGCACTCCTCGGAGGGCGGTCGTCCTCTGCATCATGGCTGAAGAATTGTGGGAAAAGCGTCACAAAGAATGGATTAAGAATGTATTTATGCCACCGGGTGGAGAACAGGGGACCTCATCAGCTCCCGGTTAGTTTACTATAGTTGATAAAAATGTTTAGGTATTTTTTTTGTAAACTACGTAGTACGTACCTTCTTCTTCCTACAACCTAAGAGCTTCCTTATCGCATAACATTGAATTTTAATGATTGTTTTTTTTTTTGTTTCAGATAAATCTTGGATTCCATCGACTAACGAAATGGTCGGCACATATTATACGGATTTACATTCGCTAGAAAAAAGCGAAACTGCTGCTGAAGGAGGAAATCCGGACATGAGAGTTCCCAACGTAGAGGCAACTCCCGCCCCGCGATTCACCTGCCAGCAGTGCGGCATGAGTTTCGCCACGAAGAGTGCCCACACCAGCCACGCGAGGTCCCACGGGAAACCTCAGGGGGAGGCTGGGGGTGGGGGAGGAGGGGAGCCTTATAGATGCGATGTGTGTAGTAAGACATTCACTGTGCCAGCCAGACTAGTCAGGCACTACAGGACGCACACGGGGGAGCGACCTTACGAGTGTGAGTATTGCCATAAGATGTTTAGTGTGAAGGAGAACCTCCAGGTGCATCGGAGGATCCACACCAAGGAGCGCCCGTACCGCTGCAGTGAGTGTGACAGAGCGTTTGAACACAGTGGGAAGTTACACCGCCACATGAGGATCCACACGGGGGAGCGGCCCCACAGGTGTAAAGTGTGCGATAAGACCTTCATACAGAGTGGCCAGCTGGTGATTCACCTGCGTACCCACACGGGGGAGAAGCCCTACAGGTGTGCAGCGGAGGGCTGTGGTAAGGGCTTCACTTGCTCCAAGCAGCTCAAGGTGCACTCCCGCACACACACGGGGGAGAAGCCTTACCATTGTGATATCTGCTACAGAGACTTTGGCTACAATCACGTCCTCAAGTTACACAGAGTGCAGCACTACGGAGCCAAGTGCTACAAGTGTACTATCTGCGATGATACCTTCAAGAGTAAAAAGGAGATGGAGACTCACATCAAGGGACACGCTGATGAAATGCCGGATCCTGTGACCAAAGAAGATCCCCTCATCTTACCTGCACCAACAGAGATGCCAGCGGTCTCACGTTACAATCTGGATCACGAATACTTCAGGCCCGCCCCTGTACCTCAGTTGCAACCTGCCATAGAATCCGATAACAATATGGTGAGGTGTGTGGAAGCAGCTTTGGCAGCTGTAGAGGGTGCCTCTCCTCTCTCCCTCACCCCTCCGGCTTCCACCCCCGAGCGCTCTCCCTCCCCTGAAGGGACTCCCAGAGATGTTCAGACTCTTCCACTTAGAAAACGGAAAATGTACATCATCGAGGCCGTACCTATTAGGATTAATTCAGTTATTCAATTTGCAAGATCAAACAGCAGTCCTGAATACGCTCAAAACTGGCCAAAATTAAAGTTCTAATAGAAATGGCAGTGAAATAAATTACTATACATTATAATAATTGCACAGAATTGATTGCCTGTTGTTATTATCTGTGTTTTTTGGCCAAAAAGTGTGCCTCATGCTTGTGAATATGTTTATATACTTAGATTATCATTTTCGGATAATATTTATTGTCAGTGTTTATTTTATATACATTACCCTGTGTGTATATTACATGTTGTATGGTGTGCAGGGTTTATTGCATCGTTGCATTTACCTTTAGTGCATTCTTCTTTACTTAATTACCAATAAATAATATGGCAACAGTGTCAAGTCCTGAATTATAGGACCAGAGGTCGGGCAGTGAAATTGGTGCCCTCGGTTAATTTTTTCCTGTAAAGAATTGATTTCTTTGCTGTTCAATAGGTTTGTAATTCATATACCAAAATGATACAAAATAACCACATATATTGTAGGTCAGTTCGTAAACAAATTGACTTGTGTGTATAGTGTATTGCATACTTGAATGTTTTATACTTATTGTTCTAAATACATTCTGTTTTGTTAGAAAGCATCTCGACCTCTAGCGTTAGGGACTAATCTTTCTATTATTTGATAACCTAATCTACCTTCTATTTTATAATAGTTAACATGAGTCCTATGTCTGTCCGTTCTGTAGGACAATAAAGACTGAAAACACTTAGTTTATTAATGTAAAGTTAATCAAAGTTTCCTAGTTATTATGTAAATAATTACCTAATTATATTGTTTATCATACATTATGTGTTAGAGTATTGTTTTAAGTTTTATAATTGATAAATTGTTACAGTAGACCTAAGGGTAATCATGCTTATTTATAACTTAAATATTTGCTGCTGACTTAAAATTCTGACAACTATTTGGTGCTGAATATACTGTAGGTACTGTATTGCCCTTTACTGTTCCTCTAGAGAACTCCGGGACTACACACAGCATGGTGTGTATTTCATACACCATAATAAACTCAGTAGGAATGTTTTCTTAATCACGGTTATTTGAACATCTTTTTAATTTCATATTTGTTGTGGGTGTATGTAAATAATAATATGTGAATATAAAAGGACTATCAATATTTAACGTATAATATAAGTACATAATGGAAGAAATTTCCATGTTTTTACACATGGAATCCTGTAATAATACATTAACATTTAGTACATTATACCTCAACAGTATATCTCTTATACTATTTTACGATTCTTCGTATAAGTTGTATACATATTAAAGCAATATACTTCTCCACTATGCGACCCCATTCGCAGGCGAGCCCAATGATAAAATATTCTTTTTAATCTGCAATAAGTTCATCATAGTTTACTATGTTTTGTTTCACATGTATTGTCCAGTTTGTATCGTATGCAGATTCCTTGTTCACTGAATGAATACATAGACATATTGTATGATTTTTCTTTCACTTCTTAGCATGGCTGCGCGCGGGTCAGCCATAGTGGAAAAGTTTCTAACTAAAGTATGTAGTGTAATATGGTTGATTAATGATGGAGTGTTGTTCCTTGTTGTGTTAATATAATTTGTTATTCCATCAGACTTATTCCTATGAAACTCTACTACCTCTGTGGTACTCTTGTCCCAATGTGGGGCGGGACTATAGGTACTGTGTACTTTAGAAATAAGATTAATAATTACATTATTAAGTATGTATTGCATTATATAATTGGTAGTTAATGGCATTTTATAAACATTTTTATAATCGTAACATTGTAGTGCTTACAATATTGTGTTTTTACCTATTATGTAATAATACCTATTATATAAATGTATCCAAATTATTTTTGTTTAGCTATGTATCCATTAGCTGTTATCTTTGTCCTATTGAGTCTTTGTCATTATTTATAAAAGTAATAAAAGTATGTCAAATTGTTGAGATATTGTTTTAATTATTACAATCAATCCTTCTTACCCTTGAAAGAATAGGCTTATCTTATTTTACCTTAAAGATGGACTTCTACCATGTACCGACCTCGCGATTATATTTTCCTTTGCATACCTCAGAGCGCCTGAAATTATGCTATCTGTGTGAATAAAACGGAGACTTACGTACATCAACCGGCCCAATTTCTATTGTATGTGAAATATCATACGTAGGCAACTATATTAAAATATAATTTAATGGTAATTAATATTTTAGTGTGTATTTTAAATCAGATTTTAGTGTGTAAGTAATTACCGTAGACTTTTACAATAAATACTTATACCGGGCCGGTGTCTAATCCGCCCCTTGTTTATTAGTTTATTTTAGTACCAACTTGAAGAAAATATAATCTATATCAACTATGGAGTGCGTTCTGTATCCGTTAAAATTCACTCAACGATTCGCTCGATTGTTTATGGTTCTATTGTTCGCCGTTCTATCATCGGTGCGTTTCACTCGGTTGTGCGAGTCAACGTGTTCTATGTGCACGGTTGACACGCTCGGTTGTTGCGAATAACACCCAACAAATTTGTTGGGTGACATTCGCTCGCCATAGATAATAGAAGGGTCCGCACGTGCAGTTCACTCACTCTTATTAACACGCAATATGTCTATCCCTCTCTACCAATGAAGAGTGCAGTGATATCGCTATCTCGATGTATATCTATCAACTCACTCTTATTAGTACTCTCATATCTCTATCTCTGTTTGACAATTCCAATTGGAACAGTCACCCAAATGAGTTCTGCTTCGCGCGATAATCACTCGTTGACACGCTGAGTGAAAATTAACGGATACAGAACGCGGCCCTGGACACATAAGAAAATGGACTATTTGCAAGAAATGTGTCCGGAAGTTGTTACAAGCCACCCGCAAATGCTGGATGAATGCTGGAAACACGGAAGTTAGCAGCGAACGAAGAGCATTAGAACGTACCCTTTTTTTAAATTTTGTCATGTTGGTTATGCTTGTTACATTTTCATAATGTTGGTAGTAAAGTAAACACTTTTCTTTTATTGTCAAAATTATCATCATCTATGGTTGTCAATTGTCATCAATAAATAAAATGGAATAACAGTGGTGCGTCCGCGATTCGTCTCATTTGGGTTTTTAATATATCTATTAACTTTGAATGCCAAATTATTAAAATTAAAGGAATATTGAAGAACTTATAATGGGTGGCGGAGATTTAGTGAGTGTTATGACGATTTTCATTTAAAACATTAATAATAATTAGCGTTATATTGTATTTTAGATTGCTTAGGTTCTGTGGCAATTTTATTCCCAACAATTTGTTAAATTCTCTGAAATAACTTTTCTGCAACGTAATTTTGTGTGAGTAAGATACATGATGTATTTAAACGTGGTTAACTGTGTTTTGTTATTTCTGGCCTTTATCATAATTGCAGTACTATAGGTTATGTGTTTGTAATAAGTGGGGTGATTCGTGTTTTTATAATCTTGTGTTATAGTTATATGAGTATTTCAGAACACAAAGAAATCATGGCACCCAAATACAATGAAAAATCAAGAAAGGGTGTGGAAAGCGGAGCAGGCAGAGGCCAAAGAAAAGAGAAAAATAGACGACTTGAAAAGGGAAATGGATAATGAGAGGAGCAGGGAGGAGTTGATGCACCATGGCCAGGCATCTGGGGTGTTAGCTGCAAGTAGCAATAAGAAGATGGACTGGATGTACAAGGTACTATATATTATTTTCTTTTCATCCCTCTAGCGCTTTCTTCACATGTCAAATGTATTTATTCATTGACTTTGTAGTGCCCATTAACATTCTTGAATTGTCAGAATCCTCCTCGTATTAGTATGATGTTTGCCAACTTTAAAATGAATCCAGCTTTATTGAAAGAATCTCAAATACATCTTTGTAGCGACACAGGTGAAGTGATATCCATTGTATAGTTCATAATGAAATGATTTCAGCAACCACACGAGAGTGTAGATCGTGAGCAATACCTTCTTGGTAAGAAAATCGACAAAACATTTGAGAAAATCGTATCTCAAGAGAGCACATCACTTGTCAAGCCACCACCAAAGAATCACGTGGAGCACGAATGCATTCCCTTCTCCATAAGGAACTTGAATACAGATACCACGTCTAGAGAATACCAAGTTGATATGGCGAGGAAGATGATGGAGGATCCACTGGTTGCCATCAGACAGAGGGAACTGGAGTCTAGAACTCAGTTACTTCAAAATCCTGTGAAGCTTAAGGAACTTACCATGTTGTTGAAGAATGAACAGGTAGAATATTACAATACTTACTTTTCTGTTCCCATTGCAAAAACTGACATCTTACTTTATCTGCTTAATGATTGTAATTGTAATCGCTGTGAGTAGCCTACAGGTCTTTGCCACTCACTCTTTCTTTAACGCAATAAAATAAAACATTGTTTTGTTTTTTTAGTTAAAGAAGAAACATAAAAAGAATAAGAAAAGTTCCAGAGAATCACCAGACATTGATAAGAAATTATCAGAGAAGTTAAACAAGTTGAAAAGAGTCAGAGATGAAGATATTAATTTGGAAGAGTTGTTGTCAAGGAAATCTAAAAAGAAATCCAAGAAAAAAAGAAGGAAGTCTTCATCTGACAGTGAGTCTGAGGATGACGAATCGAGAAAAGAAAAACATAAGAAAAATAAATATTCGAGTAGGGACGATGGAAGTAAAGAGAGCGAAAGAACTAGGGCAAGATCTTCGGAGAAAAAGGAACATTCGATGAAAGATAAAAATAAAGCAACTGACAGAGAAGATGTAAGATATAAAGTTAATTCTTCCACTCAGCAGTCTCGAAAGAGATACAGCGACAGTTCAGATGAAGATCAAACACAGAAAAAGAAGAATTACGGCCTTGTTCGAGCCGACGGTACCAAGATTGAAGTCAAGAGAAAACATAGTGAAACATATACAAAGCAAGCCGTGCCTGAAAAAACTGTTAAACCAATTCATAAGTCGTATCAGCCTAGTAGGATGTCTGAAGCTGAAAAAGAGAAAAGACGTAAAGAGATGATGAAGGATGCCAGTGAAAGGGATAAGGAGAGAGAGAGAAATGTGTCGTATTATAAGGAGCAAGACAGGAGGCAGGAAGATCGAGACAAGAAGTCGGGATACAAAGAGGGTTTTGTGGAGAAACACCTTAGGGAGACAACCAAACATTTAAGCGTTGAAAGTCGGATCAAATCCAATGTGAATAATATACAGAGGTCCAGCAGGCACATGGATACTAACTTCGCCAAGAGGTGATTGTAAGTACTGTGAAACCTATTAGAGTGCTTGTGACAACTATTTCATTGTATATTTTGTTGTTGGCTATGAAAATCTTTTAACAATCATACAAAATCTCATTACATAATAATGTACCCGGACTTGTAAATATTCTCAGTATAATTTTATGCGCAGTTAGACCAAACTGCCCGAGATGTAAACTTTTCGATACAGATAGTAAAATAGGTACACAGGTATCTTATTCTTGTATATTAAATAGAGTACATAATTACTTTTAATCTGATGTTTTTATATGGATGATTGTTTTTTATTATACTCGGTTACTATGACATGCTGTGTCTAAAACTGGTCTTAAATAGTAATGCAATTTTGTGTCGTCCTTGTGTGGTGAACTTCCACTAATCTTGTTTGTGATTTTTATCTCTAGTGACTAAGATCCATGTGTCTTCTTCACCTTTATAGTTTTGATAAATATTTCATTATGGAGACTGGTCCAGTGGAAGTGTAGGAAATTTTTTAAAAAGAAATATTAAATTATTAATAAAAATACTGACATGTTTTTATTGTATTATGTTTGTTAAATATTACAGACATTTGTGTATATTTCCTATATAATATTATGTACTTATATGTATAATTATATGAAATACAGCAAATAATGTTTAACAAAGCATTACATATGGAAACAATTTAATATTCTACTAAGTACAAACTGTAATATTTATAATAATACTATTATAATAATCCAGATAATAATGTCCTTCAATCGAGAGGTATTTGGTCTTTGATAATCTGAAAGATAAAATAAAATATTTAAAATAACAATTTAAGGATATTTTAATATATACGTACATCTACTGCCATCATAATAAAGAACCGTGTATTTTGTAATAGCGAAAAACACAGTATGAGACTAACTTAGTAAATATACATACTATCAGTCATCTATGCAGGGATAGGGTAGTCCGTGAGATCTGTTCTCTCTGCTTACCCCGTAAGGCATGCAACATGAAGGGATAGATAGATATACAGTAATATACTCAAGATAAAAAATGATTTATTTATTTTTTTAGTGAACAATTTAAAATAATAAAATAAAATAGGCATACAACTGTTAAATAAGTCTACTTTTTGATTGAAACAACACATCTAGTAGGACAACACTATATTACGAACTAGAATATAATATTAAGCAGTTAGAATCAATAAAACTAAGAATAGTTCTTGATAGCATCTGTTAAGGTTAGTACAAACAACAACATTTAAACATTCTAGTGTGATGTTAGTGGTGTGATTTGGTTCTATACGTGGAGTACCTTTGAACACATTTCTGCGTAAATAGGATCAGTGTCCCACGGTCCACGCTCGGGTAAGTCAATAGCCATCCTTCTCAGTTCAGCAATCATCTCACTGAGGTCCATTATAGGCAGGGGATCCACTGTTCTCAAAAGTCCAACAAGGTACTCCACGTAATGAACCCTACAAATAGACAATAACCCATCAAATATATTCAACAATTTAGAATCACTCCCATTTTTCATGTCATTTGTAAATTTACATAGTGTTCGTTTGAGACAAGTTTTTCATATAGACAGACAACGTTTCATAACATAAAACTCTGTCCTACGCACACACAAGATTAACCCATACCAATAAATTTTGCATATCGTCCGTGATAACTCAAGTAGAGCTAAATATGTGAATATTTTGTATGAAATCCAGTGTCTGGTATAAGATAAACTGAATATATTTTTGAGTTATTTTTATGTATCCAATATGGAAGCGTGTCATGGTACTACTGTGTGGTATAAGACCTGTATGAGTTGAGTTCTGAAGAACCCATCCAAGCACCCGTACGGCTTGGGGGGAAGTCTTTTGTCAGCTCTTCGCGCAACCGTTTCTAAATCGTCAGTGGACAGTATCTCCAGTGTGTCTAGCTTTCTCGATCTTATTAATCTTGACAAATATTCTATGTAATGATTCCTGGAATAAATTTTTATAAAGACCTTATGTTTTCACCTTTTATTTTGTGACTAACCATCATATAGAGTAATGCGGTTCACATTTTAAAGAAATTTTACAATGTTTTAAGTATACTATACAACTCTTACACTATATGACGCACATCATTTTTTTGTCTTATTATAAATCCGATACCTCCCAAAAGTCAATTTGCAAATGTATGTAATTTCCGCGGGGTGTGGTGACTGCTTTTGGTTCTAAGACAGATTAATCTGTATGGTCTTACAAACAGTATAATTTTTAGAAAAAAATTGTGTTTTAAACCAAAATCTGATTCCAAATGTAACATTCTATAAACTTTATCTACTAGATTTCTTATATTAATAGATGCTCTCATACTCCATCATGTCAAAAACCTCGTGGATATGATTTCATAAATGATAATCTGTTTAATAATTCTGACACTTGGGCAGAATCCTACACCGACATGACGCTAATCCAATGAATTACACTCATACAGTTACAAATCTCTCTGCAATAAGACAGGCAACAACTCACTTGCAGAGACCAGCCGAGTTTGGTTCGATGTCTGAACTGCATAATCCATCCACTAACCCTCCAGGTGTTTCCCTTTGCAGTTGTATTGGACATCTAGTCTTTGGTTTCTCATCAATGTTACATTCTGGTGGGTCAACTTTGAACTTTATGTTGTTCAGCTGTAAAGTGATATTTCACAAATTAATGCCATAAGATTACAAACATTATATGTCGCGTACATTAGTATGAGTTCAATGTAATCTACCTGAAGCAGTGTTTGCAGTTCTCTTGGTTCCTTGTCACGAAGATAAAACAGGCAGTTACGTGGATGATGAGCATGAAGTCCCAACTTTGCACAATATGGACTGAGGCCACATTTTGCCCCCATTTTGAATGGCTTCTCACATCCGCAACAGAACTCATATTTACACTGAGAACACGTGAAATGCATACACCCTCCTCTGTAATTAAAAAACAATAATTAAAATTATAATACTGTGCTAGTCACTCGGGGTAACTAGATTAGATAGAATTGGTAGTGAATATATTAGAGGAACTATGGAAGTTGCTCAGATTTATCTAAAAGCGCGAGAGGCCTGACTTCGGTGGTATGGACACGTCCAGAGAAGGGATGAGAATTCCGCTCTGAGGAGGGCAATGAACTGGTGGACAGTGGAAGGACCGAGAAAGAGAGGACGGCCAAAGAAGTCCACATGGAACACCTGGAGTTTAGTCCAGAAGACTGCCTCGATCAGTTCAAATGGAGAGATTCGAGCCGCCGACCTCAAATAAATGGTATATGGTGTGCAGAAGAGAATTCAAATTATAATACTACGCATTATCATCATAGTATAATCCAACGTATGTGATTAATAATTATTTTTACCTGGACAAAGCAAACCGAAACTTGCATTTAGGACAGTCAATACCATGGTCATCCAGATGTTTATTAATTCCAGCTGCTTGAACGTCAGGATCATTCAGTTCTTTCCATTCTGCAAACTTCTCACATGAAATGCCATCATGCTGCGCCTCCCACTAAAATATAAAATAATATTGCTTGTAGCATACCTCATAATGTTCATTGTATATATCTTGTTAAATTATTTAAAAAATATGAAAATGTGTACGCTTAAGTATTTTAATATAGTAATAATGACTGATATTTACGGGCTTTCGACATTGCGCACATGTGATGGTTCTACAATCTGGACAGATGTGTCGTTTTTGCCTCGGATTCGCAATGAAACCAGACGAACACTGAAAATATATGTTGTCATAAAATATTATACTTGGAGGAGAGATAAATGTGTATAAAAAATAGTAAATACAGGCTGTGAAATAACTAACATCAATGCACCATCTAAAGTTCGGATCTTGCATCAGAGTTCTGTCTCTCAACTTCCTTTGAAAGAGTTCATGCACATTCTCTTCCAATATAGACTTGAGGAGAATGTCCAGGTTAGAGAAGTATTCCAGTATCTCGTCTTCATTGTGGTCGTGTAGCTCTGGTAACTTACAATAGGGACAAGTACAGTCTAGGATGCTGCGGTCTGTAATCTGAATGGAAAAGTAGTTCTTTGCACATTCTTTGCAGCATCGGTGGACACACTTCAACATGGACACCATCTGCAATAAAAAAATGAGTCAAATATCGTAAATTTACGCTTTTACAAACTCTTCCATGAATGCCTGTTTGCCAGATTATTATTCATTCGTTCATGCAGTCTTAAGAAGATGGAACATTTTGAAAGCACCTAACCACAAATATGGGATTTCCGAGACTGAATACAATGTAGTGTGTAATATGTCTACCTCTTTCATGGGATATTTCCCAGTGCATAGCTCACACTCCTGTTGTAAATATGCCAGGGCCGCCTCCAGGGTGGTGCACTCGTTTGCTGCGGTCAGGGCTGTAGCTTTATCAAATTTCAGGGTAACCAGTTCTAACACCACCTCAGCTTGTTCCCATGAAGGCACTATACCCTCAGCCATAAGCATTCGTATCTGACGCTAAACAAGAAAACAATATTATTTTGGAAATTGCACTGAGCTACAATAAAATTTTAGCATAACCTAATCTCACAATCTGCAAAGATATCTTTTGGGTCGTGGTATTTACACTAAACAGAATACCTCTTAAAGTATTTTGTACAGTGTACTTATGTCCTACATTCTTATGGAAATTGTCTGAAAAACGATTAACTTCAATTACAAAACTTTAGTAGTTTTCTATTCTGTTCCGAATTTTGTGCTTCAAGTATAACTGTCACACACTAATTTTTACCTTGAGATGGTAATTATACGTTCTGTAAATTGCGTTCTTCTGTGTTGTCCAAAATTAAAGTTGGTTTTGGTTGTCAATGCGCGAATTACCTTATCTGAATTCTGAAATATCGTCCTCTTCGAAAAAAACGTTCAGGTCAAAGGTCGCAAGGCTAAACTAACGGAAAGGGTGAAACACGATCCTTGTACAAATGACACTCCCGCCAACGGAAATAAAAGTAATTTTGCCGCCAGATTTCGACGCTTCGCCACTCATTAATCATTATCACTGTCACAATTAATATTTCAATGCTTAATTTGCATTCAAAAAGTAAAATTAGAGTTGGGATAGCATAACACACACACTTCCTTTTAATTTCCATTAAACTTGTCAATCCAGAGAGTTAATAATAGGTAAGGAACGTGATATTTCTGAATTAATTTGTGCAATCAACTGATTATTAAGACAGTAATCTTTAATAAGTTTATTAAAAACTCAGCGATTAATATCAGATTCGCGATAGAAATTCGTTTTTTTCGTAACCGCGAAGGAAAAGAAGATATGCGCGACAGGGGAATCCCAGATTTCATACTAGTCCAAATCATAGATTTTGATTACTACATAGGATAGGTACTTGAAAAATACTTCTCGAAAGAAAAATATATGGAAAGCAATAGAAATTTTGACATTTTAGACAATTTTTAATTGTAAGTGGCCGATTCATAAAATTATACGTGTTCCTATCGAGTTCCAAGATATTGCGTGAGTAAATTTAAGAATAAAAACGATTAAATTGGCAAGCGAAATTCCCAGCATTTCATTTTACTAAATCCCGCGCGCGAACTTATCATTTTCATAATTTACAACTAATTTCTTCTAGCAATTTGTCGCATTACTTTTACAGTTTTGTGATTATTATAGTATCTGTACATTTGGTTTCCTATTGATGTCATATATCCCTTGATAAACTAAGTTAGAGACAGAACTGGGGATTTTGTATACATAACCAATTAGTATAATATAATACAATGTTTTAGCACCTGTGACATTGCACAGGAATTGACATGGAAATCATGTCTAAATTAAAAACTAAAAAAATGTTGATTAGTTAAGGAAAAAGTACACACATTACTATATTACATGATATCATGAACTGACCTCTGGTGAATCCTCTTTCAAATGAATGGCCGATAAATCTATTCGTCTTTTGTTGATTATTATAATATGTTCTGGTAACATTTCCTCCACTTCTCTAATAGTGGCTTCTGCTTGCATTTGTGTTATGTTATTATCTTGTTTCTCCAGCATAGGTTTGATTGGTAACTTGACATCATCATCAGTAAAATAATCATCACTTAAACATGTCTCTACAAAGAATGCCTTTTGTTTGATGCTTTTTGTCTCCTTTTTACTATTTGTTGACTGCAAAACTTCACTAGATGCCTTTACATTATTGGTTTTCTTTTTAATATTTGTTTTTAATTCACTATTTGCTTTTGTATTTATGGGAACGGGAATTTTTGGTGTTATTTTGTCGGTATTTTTATTTATTGCTGGATTTACTTTACTAAATAATCCTTGTTGAAGTTTCTTCACATGTCCACTTTGGAAGTTACCGAATGGTGTTATTTTGTCATTTTTGTTCACCGGATTAAGTTTGGATGGTATTTTCGTTGGTATTTTTGTTGCAGGTTTTTCTAATTTTGGGATTTGAGATGTAAGAGTTTTTGGTTTCTTAATGCTAGTGTTTGGTGTAGTTGGGTTTGTAGTTTTTTCCTTTGTTGTAGTGGGGTCAGCATTTCGACTTGATGTCGGTTCATTCGCTTGCTCTGTGTCGTCTGCTTTGTTTATAACTTTTTCTGCATTTTCATTAGAAACGTGATTCATTACGTGTTGTGTATTTTGGTTTTCTGTAATTTCAGTTTCGTTTATGAAAATAGTTGAATCATTTTGAATACTTGAAACATTCTCTTGACTCTCAGTATTGATATTGATTTCATCTTCTTGACTTGTAGCATTTTGTTCTTCCACTTGATTGTTATCAACAGACAATGTGGTTTCAACAGCAATGGTCGTGATTTCTTTTTTAGGCCTTGGAATAATTACATCCACAACTATTGTTTCAATATCTTCTTGCTCCACATTATTCTTCGCTTCTGGTAAATCTTTTTCCACTGCAGCTGTTGTCATGTTTTGGAGATCTTGACTTGCAGATGTTTCATCTATAAATTCACTATTGTCATTCTCCGCACTATTCATCATATTTGATACATCATTATCCACTGCATTAGTCAATGTGTTATTGAGATCTCCATTAGCAGATGTTGCTTCTTGTTCACTTGAAGTAGAATCATCCACAAAAGGAATATCTAGTAAGTTTTGGTTATAGATTATTATGTCATTTGTATTTATAATATTGTCATCAGTATTAATATTTTCTTCAGCATTTGGTGATGGAATCTCCTCATTAAGACCATTGTTGTTAGTTGTTTCTACTGGCAATTTATCTTGTACTTCAGTTGATGTAATTTCATCAATATTTTTATCAAAAGATTCAAACATGTCTTCTGACTCACCATGATGTTCGGATGATGGTGTTGAAGTAGTGTTTTGGTTAGTATTGTTTACAGTTCGCATGCTTTCTTCAATCGACTCACTTTGCTGTCGTAAATCTTTAACTAAGTCATCAAGAATTTGCAAGTTGTTCTCTGACTGGTTATTTATTTCATCGTCCAACTCAGTTTTTTTATTAGATGAATTTGAGTGAAATGCCGGGATTCGTTCTGAGTTAGAATCTGATTCAGTATCTGTCTCTTCAACGGCCTCTTCATAATTTTCATTCTCATCAGATGTGTAGTCAATATTTTTATCTCTATTGATAACTTCAACATGCGTAATCTGCATGAGATTTTCACTGTCATTCACATTTTCATTGTTTGAGATTTCTTCAGAACCATCGGAATGATCTTCAATAAAGGAACCTTCCTCTTCTTCTTCCTCTTCGCTCTGTGAATCATGTTCTGTTGACTGCGGCATTGTGGAAGAGACGGATGATCTATCGTCATCATCATCATCATAATCACTTTCGGTATCGGAGCTTTCGCTTGTTTTATATGTTTCTATATCCGACTTCAATTCATCTCTCATTTGTCTTATTAATTGCTGCGTATCTTCCATAATATTATAAAGGGGTTGTGATGGTTTAGTTGTGTCTGTATTCTCAATTGTATTTCCTTGTTCTAAACCAGCGTCACTGTTGGAATCTTCGTTTTCTATTGAATGTTGAGTATTTTGTTGTAAGTCATTTGATTGAAGAAGACTTTGCTGTGAAGTGATTGCCTCTGGTTGTTGAAAATCACTTTTTTCAGTAAGTTCTGGTTGCAGTGGTAGTGTTTGAGGGGGAGTATTGTGTTCAGTAGCAGTTGCATTGGAATCAGCTGATTGTAAAATGGTTGGTGGTTTAGTAATATTCGGTTGAACTGAAGGTTTTTGTATTCCTATTTCCTGTGGGGTAGTGAATCCTTTCACTTCACCTCCTTGTGCAGTAGTGGGGTGAATGTTTTCTTGTGCTGGTGAAGTGAATACATCATTGTTGTTAATTGTTTGCATTGGAGTCATGTTTGTATGTTCTGCTATACCACCACTACTATCCTCTTCACTGTCACTAGCACTTTCTTCACTGTGATCTTGTTGACTTTGTATAGTTTGTTGTGTTACTGTTTCACTAAGAATATTAAGTTCATTGCTAAGTATAGTTTTCTGAGGGATTACTTCTATTGGTGTTGTAGTGTTTTCGACACTATCTGCAATAATCACCTGAATATTTTGATTTTCATTAGGTTTATGTAACACATCATTATTCACATTTAATTCAATAGTAGTTCTTACCTGAGTGTTTGTATTGTTGTTGTTTTGTTTGTCAGTATTTTGTGAATGGTGTGGGTTATGTTCATTGTGATGGGAATTTGGAAATGTTTGTTCACTTTGATTTACTTTTGCTTTGGTTTGAACATTCTTCTTTTTGGTGTTATCTTTATTTTTTATTTGTTTACTTTGCATATTGTTATTATTTTGAATATTTTGTGAAGATGATTGATTTATGGCATTTACTATTGGTGATTGACTGTGTCGGTTGATTTGATTGTTATCATTATTATTGTTTACATTGATATTACTTGCATTCATTTGATTTTCATTGTTATCGAGTTGAGTTATTATATTTCCAATATCTTTTAATACAGTTTTTGTTTTATCATTGTCTACATCACGAAGCAGATTTCTTAAACTTTCCAGAACTTGGAAGGAAGATGCATTGCTTTCACTTGGTAAAATACTTTCTTGGTTATCGGAGGATGGGGATATGTTTACCATTTGGTTTTTGCTTATATTTTCATTATTTTGTACACTTACCAATCTGTTTGCTTGTAAAGAGGTTTCTTTAGCTAAAGTTGCCTGATCAGTTTGTTCATTAGTGTAATCGAGAAGATTTTCTGTACCTGATTTCTCCCCTGTAACATAATTTAAAATGCAGACGATAAAGTATACAATGTGAATAAGTTTTTTTATATTTTAAATTCAAATTGTATCTCTCTATTCTTTCAGGTCCCATCCTTTTGCATTTATTTTGCATGGTAGGCAGCAGAGATCCTAGTATCTTTGTCATCACTTTACGTACATGTCCGAACACGCTTGTGATTAAAATGATTATGTAACATTTCTATAAAATATTGAATGATTACCATCCTCTCCAAGATGTTGTGGAATGTGTTTTACAGGAACTTGGCCTGTGGCCACCATATTGCCACTTTCATTTTCAGCCCCAGATGGTGGCCCATATATTCTCATAAGGAATGGCTTTAGTTGAGTTTTGCTGAGCTCTAAGAGAGCAGCATCCACTTCCCCCTGATGTGCTGTGAGACATGTTAATATGTCATCTCTGGTGAACTTGCCCTTTGATTGTATGTCTGCAAACTGTTGAAAAATATTATTTCTGTGCTGGTATGAAATGGAATAGGTCTAATACAAGGAGGTGTAATAGACTTATTAGTTACTTACTTTCTTTTGCCTTTGCTCCACGCACTCAGTAACAGCTTGCCAAACACTTCCCTTGTGTTTCTTTAGAGCATCACGTGCCTCCATTTGTGAAATTGTTCCCACATTATTTTCTTTACTTTCTCTACCGTAGTTTGTGGCAACTGTAAGCACTGTTTCAATCATTTGAGGCCAGTTCTCTTTCAGCCAAACTATTGGATTTTGAGTTCCTCCATTCGTCATAGCAATTTGTAGTTCTTCCGCAGAGAAGTTATTGATTTCTGCTTCCTGGAATCAAGTCAGTGAGATAAGATATGTAAAGTCACCATATTATTACAGTGTGATTATTATTGGAGTATATTACTCACTCTAAGTAACTTGACAAGCTCCATTCCTTGTGATTTCATGACATCACTTTGTCTCCTTTGCATCATCTGATCCATCATGTAAGAACCAGATCCCATATCTCTTGGTTGGGACTCTCCTCTATAGCTAATGTAGTCATTCTAAATAGTAACAAATAATTGGAATATTCAATAATATGATACAATGGTCTAAACATACACTATATAATTATCGTCCCTACAAATCCTTATTGAGAACCACACATGCAATATATTATTGAATAGATAATATAATTTGTATAAAATTTGTAACAATATGAACTACAACACTCTTAATATACTGGAACACGATGCATCATATGAATATTATAAATAAATACTTGATACGTAATATAATGTCAAAGATACAAAATGATATAATAAGTATAGTAAATCATTCCTTGTGCATTTCATAATAATAAAAACAATTAATATGTCACCCTTTGGTTGTGATACATGAATGGATCCATATACTGGTTCCTCCAATGTTCATCTCTATACAAATCTGGTTTTCTTAAGTCTATTGTGCTTCTGTAAGATGACGGAGGTCCCATTCCCATCCCAAATCCAAAGTGATTTGCTAGTAAAGAATTAGATCGACTTCTCATAGGCCCCGTGTGACCGAGTTGTTTCGTGTCTCTTTGTGGAAAATCCTCGTAGCCCATATTGTAAGGTGATGGAGTTGGACTTCCATCCCGTGATGGAGTAGTGGGGACGCTCTGTGAATATCAGACATTAATGTGTGACCTTAGGTTACGAGTAGTTAAATATTACTAATGTTAGTCACTGAGCAAAGCATTTTTATTTCTACATTATGTACTGCTCTACTTACATGGGCATCGCTAGAATAAGACAGACGACTTGTTGATCTGTGACTTTTCCTCGAACTTGATCGTAATTCTTCATCATTTGGCATTTTTGTGTTGTGTAATGAATTAGATCTCTTCATAGATCTGTTGAATCTTTTAGATTTCCCTGTTCCCTGCGTTGATTTAGAATCGTCTGTGTCCTGTCTGTGAGGACTTTCTATTTTCTTTTGTATTACGTCATAGGTCTGAAACAAATAGAAATATCAAATATTTTGTGTGAAAGGATTTACAAGTTGTATTTAGGTTTATCTGATTAATCAGCTGTATAATAATAAAGTTTAATATTATAATGGTTAAGTACCTGTGTAGAAATACTTTGTGGTAGTGGAGATGTTCCAGTAGACATGGTTTCTCTTCTTCCTGGAGCTGGACTATTTTGTCTACTTATTGTTTTCTCTGTTGCAGTGTCAGATGTCTTAGTATTCGTTGTTACAGTTTTTGATTTATTATCTATTTCCTTAGGCGGTGATGGACCGCATCCCGTAGAAACTTTCTCAGCTTTGGTTTTGGTGTTTCTAACTCTGACAGTGACATTCCCTTCAGATGATATCCGTGACGGACTCCTGGCTTCATCTGAAGGATGTCTAGAGTCGTCTAATGTTGGAGATTGTATTGTTTTAATATTTTTAGTTGATACGGATGAATCAACATGGACACATTCACCTATAATTATATTTAGGCTTTTAATAAGGAACAGCCTTTTAATTTTCAATATCACTTTATTTCGATACAATGGAATTAAGCTTTTGTATAAATATAAAGAAATGTAAAATTTGTAGACATGTGTGGTCTGTTGGCTGTGAGTGTAACACATTGTATAGATTATCTAAATAGAGAAATAGAATTTAGGTATTGTGGAGTTGAGTTAGTTCACTACTTGGTACAGATATATTATTATATACAAAGGTTGCAGCCATGTTCTACTTTGTACCGGGGAAAAATGATATTTTTCTTAGCCTACCTTTGATGACTCGAGATATACTTTCATCGTTAGAATCAGATTCAGGTGAGGCTTTGGGGGCCACTTGCGGCGACTTCTTCTTTTTATCATAATTGTCTATATCACTGCAGTCACGGGAATTTGACTTATTTTTCGTTTTCTGTGGTTTAGAATCACTTTCATTTTTGTTGGAGATTTGTGGTGGGGCCGTGGGTGTTTTGCAACAAACATCACAGACTTTCACACCCGGCTCATTAACAAATGTACAATATTCACATATCCAAGGGTGCTGTGGTGTGGGAGGGGGAGGGACATCCAACTTGTCCGACACCCAATTATCTGTTCCTTGGGATTCTTCTTGTGGTGAATTTTTATTATCAGTTTCAATATCAGAGGATGTATATGAACTGTTCATTTCGTGTGTTATGGAAGAACGACTTTTTGGTCTGGGACTTTCTGGTGGTTTTGTTTTATGAAACTTGTTTTCTTTTACTGGACTAGCTCGCATATCTTGTATGGGTGCGAATGTTCGAGGAGGTTCTGTGGATGATTGTGAGAGTTTTCTTCTGTTCGACAAGATGCTATCTTTTCTTTGTGACGGTCGTCTCATGTCTTCCTCATCAGAGAAATCATCCTGGTCTATATTGGTTCTTCTGCTAACTCGAGACCTTCTAGATCTTATGCTAGCTGTAGGTGATGCAGCTCGTGAATGAACTCGAGACTGGGGACGACTGGTAGTCATTCGATTGACTCCTGGAAATGAGTTTAAATACTTGTAGAGTATGAACAAAACAAACATCTGTAAAGTGTGACTTTAAGTTTTATTTTGAAGGATCTGAAATTGCGTATTGTATAAAACAAATCGGTAGTTAATTACCAGTATGTTGTGGAGGCAATAGTGGGGTTGGATACATAGGCACAGGTCCACACCACGGAGGCATGCCCATCCACATTGCAGATTGTGGATAACCATCAGCGGGCATATTGAGACTCATATTGCTGCCGTACCTCGCAGGCCAAGGCATCCACTGCTCATGCCCCATCATGTGATGCTGGTGTTGATGTTGATGATGACAGTTCATACATCCCAACTGGGCCATGGATTGTGCCTATAAGATAATATGAATAACATTATCATAGTAGTATTTGCTTAACTCGCAGAAAAGAATATGTTTTCTGACAAAATTATCTAACGAGGTTTTTAAGCCAAAATATGTAACTAATTAATCTCTTGAAATTTCAACAGAGTGCACCCAAACAAAGTCTTCCGAAAAATCCCGAAAGACGTACGTACATTGTACCTACACTACGTCTAACAAATTATATATACGTACCTGCATCATTTGATTAGCTCTTTGTTGCTCCATATTATTTCTATGTGACGGAGCCCCAGTGTTGAGATTAAATACAGAGGCACTGGTCTCTCGTTTTAAAGATCTCTGTGGACTCGGTGGTGAGAACCCTGGATCCTCAAATTCATCTTGTTGGTTCACAGAATTGTTAATCATTGGATTTTGGTTTCTAAATGCTCCCGTTATACTCTTAGTCGGCATGGATGCTCTCCTGTCATTGTCCCACATATTCTCATTGATTATCTGAAACAGGAATATTGTATATTCATTACCACACTTTTATTAAACTTTGTCGATCATTTTTTGCATCTACATTTTCCTCTTCAAATTTTAACAACTTCCCAATGTCCCAGCACCTTGAAATTTTGCACACATAATTTAGGACAGTTTTTTTCAAAATTGTAGTACTGTTTTTTCATATAAACGTGTTTTCTTGTTTCAGATTTCTATACTAAACTCTCCTGAATATAAGCAATCTTAATAACATTTCAATGTTATCATCTTGATTGCTCACATTTAATAAAGTTCTTTTCTTGTAGTGGAATGGACCAATAATGTAATTAGGTAGGTATAAGGCGTGTGCTAACTTTTGAATAAGTAGTTGTTTTATATTTGAATAAGTTGGAGCGAGGTTGTATTGGTAAGTTTTAATCCATTAATTTTTATATAAAGAAATATAAATGTGGTCCTTAAAAAAAAATATGATTAGGTACGTATTTTTCTTTTATTTTATTTTATTTATTTATTGGATCTTAACATTTGATATACATTGTTTATGTTTGCCTCCCCCACTAGGAATATCCTGTGTCGGGAGAAGCAAACTCTCTGAAGATGCAAGGATTGAGTGATATAATTGTATAACACACTGAGATAATATATGCCGTATGTTGTGAGAAAAAAAAATAGAAGGTACCATATTTTTATGACTCAGTTGATCTCTCGTGATGTCCATATTAGAAAAATCTCTGGTCAGATCCGGGTTGGTTCCCCTCATCATCTCTTGATGTCTTTGATACCTTTGTTGTAAAGCAGTGTTGGGTATGGGATCTCTCGATAGGGTCATGGACTTGTTTGACATCACTTCTTGCCGATTATTTACTAAAATACAATTGAGAATATTTTCATTCAAAGCGATTCAAAAATACTTCATTATTAAACAGATTTTTTATGCAAACCCATTATGTAATTAGATTATTACTTACAATTGTTTTGATTAGCAGGAACATTCGGTAGAGGCCTGGTTGACATTCTTTGCAATGTGGAGGCCCGATCGTTTATATTAGAATTTACAAATTTTGTTACGAAGGTTCCACCAATATTGTCATTTCTGGATGAGCCCTGTGTAAAAATGTCTTATATTTTTTAAAATACTATATAGATCATCGCAAACAGGACTTTTGTAGAAATAAAAAAGTGTTATATGTGTGAGATTTATTATTCATATTCACAACACTTACAATATTAAATTTGATACAGTTTAGATTTGAATTTTAATTCTTGAGACCTTCATAGCGTCGTCCACAATGACTCCATTACTACTGTCTATTCCCCAATTTTAGACATCACAGTATTTCTCAATTATACTATCACAGAATTGAATTAAATTATTAAAAACTAGCCTAATTAAAAGCTAACATTATGATTATGATAATAATCATCAGTGTTGGTACTAATAGACCAATATCTTTCATCATTTTATTAACCATACATTTTATTCATCTCCACCTCAAACTAACAGACAGTGTAAGATGGGCATGCTGGACTTACGACCAGCCATCGGTTGGGTTAGGCGATCACTTTACTCTCGAGAAACGTTTACCATTGCATCACCTAAAACAACCGATGGTCGGTCGTAAGTCCAGCATGCTCATCTTAAACTGTTTGTTAATTGAGATGCCACAAAATTGTTAAAATGATAACTACATTGGAGACAAACGGTCGTAGTTAGTAAAAATTTCCCCTTTTTAAATTAATTGTCATCAAACAATCTAAACTGAGTATTATGGTAACAATGCATATACAATAAAATAATATAAATACAATCTTTCACTAACTCCTCATGCATATAATAAATATATAAATGTGTTAGAATTATATAACAAAATATATCACATAACAAACTATGTATTAAAATAATGAATAATACAAATATATTCTTCTACATATCAATAAAGAAAAGCATGTGTGGAAATCAATATATCTTTGGGTAGAATTTAAAAAATATAACTGATTAAAAAATTGCTTTTTGATCTAAACCTATTATTTTGGTACACATTTTTCCATGTCATTGTTTTTATTAAACCGATATTTTTTGTGTACCAATATCAGTTTGCGCAAAATAGCTAGATAGGGGTTAGCTGGCAGAGATCGTAGTACTGCGATAAGCTCACCCTAGTGAACAAATTTTATAATTTTATGTAAATGTTTACATATGTCTGTATCTTGTTTACCAAAAGAAGTGAAAAACAAAATATTTTTATGTTATCAAATTAGTGGATATTTTCTAGCTAAACAACTACAAACTTTTTTCAGTATTCCACCCAAACAGTAAGTGATATAATGAAGGCAATATCGTATGGAAGAATTTAGCAAAATCAAGATGGAATTGAAGTTTGCTTTTTAACTTTGTATGTTTGTGTTTACAGTCATGTGTACTAATGTTCATAGAAGTATACAATATTGTACCTTATTTCTTCTTGGCGGGGGCACAGGAGGGGATGCTATTCCTTTGGGGGGGAGCGGAGGGCGAATGTTTTCTTGACCCACGTTTACAATGCTCTGAAAATGCAGCGACAAACCACTATTAAAATATTTTGAATAATTTTAGTTGATGATAATGTTGGTCATAACCAAATGTACATGGCAATAGTTGATGATAATTTTGGTCATAACCAAATGTACATGACAATTTAGTTGATGATAATTTTGGTCATAACCAAATGTACATGACAATAGTTGATGATAATTTTGGTCATAACCAAATGTACTCGACAATTACCCCGGTAAATCTAAGAATCGTTAGGATGGAGACCTAACATTAAATCAGGTAGTCGTGAATTTTTGGTATGTTATGTAGGACAATAAGGTAGTTAAGAATCAAAATTTGCACAATTTTCCTCCCTCCGCCCCCTTCACCATCTTGAAAAAACCTTAAAAAATCGCCACTTTTTGTATATTATGCACTATAACTTCGTTGTTTCGCGTTTTAGCTCAAAAAAGTTATTTGCCAATTTGTACACCATATAATTTCCCATAATTCTACCATATAAATTTTTGCTCTAAAATAAATAGGAACGGAGCTTTAAAGCTACAAAAATTGGTCAAAATTCAGTATTTTTTCAAATTTGAGTTTTTAGCTGATAAACTTCACAATACCTTCGTTATGGTCAATTTTAGCCCAAAAATTCTTACAGCATCATATAGAGTACTTAATTTTCTACAAAAAGCGTATATCATTTTTTATATTATGCCTAAAATAGCAGAGGAGGGACAGATTTAGAATAAAAACGAAATAGTGATTATTACGATTTTCCAAACATTTTCGAATTTCACATACTTTTCGAAAATGTATGGGAAAAAGTTGTCTTTTTTACGTTTTTGTTTAATTTTGTCCATTATTGCTAAGTTTTATGAGGCATATTTAACCTTTTTGAAATCTTCAGATATGACGAAAGTCTTTAGAAGAAATACGATACAAAAATATAGTGAAATATTTTGGCTAGAGGTGTTCGAAAGATGGAAAAATTTCCAGAAAAATATTATTTTCGTAAACGCTGTAATTTTTCTTATCAATAAAACATTTTCTCTTCAAATGTTTTAAAACTAAGTATTCACATCTTTTCTGAGTTCTTCTAAAAAAAACAAATTTAAAAAAATCTTCAGGTATTTCCTCTATGTTACAAAAACTAGAAAATGGAGTAAATTTTAAGAAATTTGTTTATCACACTGTAACATTCAGCTTAAACACAAATTGAAATCAAATGATTATTAGACTAAAATTGATCCAAATATCTATCTTTAGAATATACACAGAGTGTGCTATGTCGCATGATAGAAAGGATACAGGGTGTTAAAAAAACTTATTTCATTATTGTCGATGAATTACACTATCTTTTAGTTTTCGTTTGACTGTGTAAAAACCTAAAGCAATTTTAAGTATATTTTTTATCGGTCGGGTTCCTTAAGGATATAGGTAATTAATTAAAAACATTTTAAAGCATGGTTTTATATTTGAAGGAATTGTGATGATTGTTTTCAAATTAAATATTTATCAGAAAATTTATATCAATTGTTAGGACATCTCTAATCTAAATATTTCACAATATATTTTGTGCAATATTTATCCTAAAATTTTCCGTAATATTTTCTGATTCCAACAAGGTAAAATATGTATCATAAATTGTAAGAACAATAGATATAATTAAGCATAAATTTAATTTAGTCAACTTTTCTTCATACATTTTCGAACGGCATGTGAAATCAGAAAATGTATGGGAAATCATAAAAATCACTATTTCGTTTTTCTCTAAATCAATCTCTACGTCGTTGTTTTGAGCACAATATGGATAATAATATACGCATTTTGTAGCAAATTGAATTCTCTATAGGATGAAAAGAAAAATTTCTGACTAAAATAAGCCAAAACGAAGTTATTGTGATGTATAATGGCTAAAATCTCAAAATAGAATAAAATATAGAATTTGGACCAATTTTGAGAGCTTAAAAGCTCCGTTGGTATTTATTTTAGTGCAAAATGGTATAAAGAAAAGTTCTGGGAAATTTTGTGTTGTACAAATCGGCCAATAACTATTTTGACATAAAACGCGAAGCAACGAAGTTATAGTGCATAATATACAAAAAGTGGCAAATTTTTAAGGTTTTTTCACGATGGTGAAGGGGGCGGAGGGAGGAAAATTGTGAAAATTTGGATTCTTACCTATCTCATTGTCCTACATAAGATACCAAAAATTTACGACTACCTGATTTAATGTTGGCAAAATTGCTTCATCGACTGCACTAAATAGTTGATTATAATTTTTGTCATAACAAAATGTACATGACAACAGTTGATGATAATTTTGGTCATAACCAAATGTACATGACAGCAATTGATGATAATTTTGGTCATAACCGTTATATAACATAATACTTGATGTGAATATTATAGGAAACTAATTGGGATGCATGTAATGGTGTAATGGTGCTTGCAATAATTACTTTTCTGTTGTGTGTTTGCCTCTTAGGATGGCGATGGTACATATCATCACATGACAGACAGAAGACTTGGTTGTTACAGTTGAGACAACATACAGCTGCTTCTGAAGATCCACACAAATCACATCGACGCACTTCATTCTTCTTAGTGATTCCTAAACAGTACAAATAAATTCAATATTAACATTGCAACAAACCATAACATAATTCAATTAGTGCTTGGAATTAGTTGCCAGGGTCAGTTATGCTTGCTCCAACCATCAACTCCATCGAGAATAAACTGGAAAATGGCATATAAACATAATTGAACTGGGCTATGTAGGGATAAGTTCGCCCTAGTTACTATTTCTTATTATAATAACTGTGCGCTCTAGTGAAATGTTGTGTAAAATAAATGTATATTCTATACCTGGATTTAAATTGGCATTCATGTATTGTTGAGTCGGGAACTCGATGATTTCATAATCAGGCTCCACGATAGGAGATCTAGCGGGCAGGGGCTTCCTGGATCCACTGGGTGTCTGCGGAGGGTGTGGAGAAGCTGTCGGGGGTGGCGGAGGCGGTGGACCTGCACGACCTGAGTCTGCGTGCTTCTGCAAAGGTTTCGGATGATTTGTTTTTTCAAAGTCACTCAGTTGTCTCAATAAACATTGTGTGTCTTCGTAGTATCGCTATACACATGATTTGTAATTTTCTTTACTAAGTTTCAATTATTAAAGTAATGGAATTTATACAAACCATCCAAGGTGGCATTACTCGCGGCATCTTGAATCTCCCGTTATTATTCATTGCAAGGCTTTGATGAACTACAGAGATGAATTATCTGAAATTATATTTATTGTGCTGTACTTTCATGTTATTAAATAATTATGTTTATATTGAATACCTACTATTTAATCCTTTCCATCCTTCTATATAGGCACAATATCTCTACAGAAGTGGCACTTTTTATTTTTTCTTGTGGCCCCTTTTGATAATATCTTATGTCACTGATGTGATAATATGTTGGTTTAACTTTAATTCTTTAAAAAAGATCCATGCTTATATTTTGATTGTATAGTTTCACCACTGGTCTGATGATGTCTTTGGAATGAATAAATTAGAGGCTACACCTTACACCCATAAACCATAAGTATATATTTTACAAAAATATTAATTCTTTACACATCTTTGTCCATAGTAAGTTTAACAGTATCTCAAATGTTAATTTTTCCTTGCAGTCTTTATTTATTTATTTATTCAGTCAAATAAAAATGTAACAACAGTAATAAGATTGATAAGAAGTGAGTGCTTGCTAGGGCGAATTTATTTTTTTATCACATCCATCTACCATTGGGGAAATCGAAATATTTATATATATATTTAATCTGTATAGGTATATCTATCAAATTCAAGACAACTTAAATAAAGTGCATCGATTCTGAGAATATTGTGGATATATTAGTTATTATTTCTGAGAATATTCCATAAAGCTATCAAGCAAGATCATAACAAAGTGTTTCATAGTTTAGTTAACCTGGTGTCTGGTATTTATTTACATGAGTGGATTTAGTAATAGGATAGGCATGCAGGTGCCACGTACATCGATGTAAAAATATTTTCATTATCAAATTAAATCTCCAGTATGGTACATTTATCAGGTGCTTGATGCGTCTATGTTAACATTGTTAACTACTCGTAGTTTTGTGTGAACTGAAGGAAATCGCGACTTCGCCGAGAACTTTCGTAAATTTCTTGTTGAGAAGTGTTGCCAACAAACGCAGTATAATCTCAAAGGAAAACTTTACTTCGAAAATAACCAATTAAAAAGTTTGTTCATTCTAACAATTAAGTATAGCGTTTCTAGTGTCTAGTGTGCCCTAAAATTAAAAAAAGTCAGGGCAGTCCTTTCCATATCGGCTCAAAAATACATGATATGATATGTATTTTTTTAATAGGCAACCGATTTTCACAAGAACGATTTCTGTCAGCAGTTAAATATTTTCATCGGCCCATTAATTATGAACCTATTTTGTCTCAGTAGAAATTTAATATTCATACTATGTAATTAATAAGATATAGGTTCATTGTATTGATAGATTTTGACCTACTTTGTCATGTTTATTGTTTAAATTCTAAATATTAATAGATTTTATATCGCAAAATGTCTTCCGCTATGTTTCTTAAAATAAAACTCGTGAATCTGAGTCACTAGTGAAAGAATTCAGCTGATATAACGCGAATCTAAACTTACTGCATGGATGATAGATATATTACAAAGCTTATTTAATTAAAGTCCTATCTTATAAATATACAAAAAAGGGATATGCCTATATAAATGTAATGTGATATTCTTGTGTGGGTTAATTAGGTATAAAATTTAGCAGCAATCCCTGGACTGGACTGTCTCTACCTATTTCTAACTCTGAGAAAGTTTTAGTATATTGTCTGCGTTATTTTTATAAATAACTTATCCGCGTAATGACTTACTATTTGGCGATATTTCTACGACTATTAGGTATATAAAAAGTGCCTACTTACATTTTTAAAATTAAGGAAAACTCATATTCGCACAATAAAAACTCAAACAACACAATAATTGTTAACTTTCTTTGATTTTAAATTATGTAATTTCACATGTTTTTAATTCACTGCGTACGAGACTGTTGAATAAAGTTTTTTATTATTATTTTATAGTAAGATTTCCGTACATTTAATATTGGATGACGCGAAAAGCGCCTTTTCCGGAAGTTTATAAATAGCCGCACTCCGGGCGCGTGTCAGGTCCAACATAGACTGCCGCCGGCACTAACTAACATAATAATAATAATATAAAATAACACAATATTACATACAAACTAATAGTAACACTTTCTATCAGATAGATAGTGTAATAGGAATCTTCAAATTTTACTACAATCTGCTAGTGCGTGTAGTTACAGACAGAAGCCTGATTTTCATTAAGAAAAACAACCACAATCTAACTCGAAAAATATCCCTATGTATGAATTAGGCCTTACTAAAAAGTCGTATCTCAAATATTTTTCTACTAGACTTCGCAGAATCATATTTCATAGGTATGTCGTGAAATGCAGATCATCACAATTGAGATTCGAATTTATATTATCTGTGTAATATGGAAAAGCTCATGTCGTTCATTATCGCTTATATTATAGCAAGGCGTGGTATTCGGAAATGAGGCCACTATAAATTAGACAATTTTTATTCAGGAGAATGACTGATTGAAATATGTTAGCAAATCTGTCATCGGATGATATTAATGATGTAAATATAATAATTTATTATAAAACTATTCGCCGTACATCGACTCCACTCATGAAATAAGATACCTGTATATTAATGGCCTGCTTTCGATCGGAAACGGAAAACTCACCCACGATCTGGGGTGATTTTTTCCTTATAACCAAAAAATAGTCAATTAAGTTTTAAGTAAAAAATCTAGACATGTATTTTTATTTTCAGCATATTATTATATTCTTGTATAAAAAATGCAGAGTTCGACTTCTAATTGTATATCTGTAACATTGGCAAGTATCAGTCTTAGATTATTGAAGTACCTAATCAAATTATTTTTCGTCATACTGACGTAGACAATAAAATTATTCGCAGGTACTTACCTGCCGCCTTACTATATGCGGGAATCCCCCTGAAGTCCTTGCGATCGTTTCTAACAGTGAGAATCTTTACCAGATTCCACTAAGAACAGTAAATTACCTACAAGAAAAGCTAATATTTCCCAATAGTTGCTGCGTTATTTGTTAATTAATTTAAAAAGGTGTTCAGGATAATAATTATTCTGATTTATTTATTTGTTTTATCGATTAGGTGTACCTACCTATAGGTAGGTACTAATTATAATTAGGTGTTTATCCAAATCCATTTTATGATCTCCTTTGCTGTCGCAATAATAGGAAACGTTAGTAGGGTTACAACTTTCCATATTTCTCTAATGATTTGCTTACGTTTGTCAATCATTCTTAAGATATTAATAATGCAATGCGAATTTTACAGATGGGTGCCGAGTTCGAATCTCAACACTGTATTAAACAAGTTTTTAGCCTATTGTGTTAAGAGTGCCTATAGTATAATATGAGTCCATGTGTACTTTAAAAAAAATCTTATACTAGGTGGACCATCTACTTACATACATTTTTGTAGATTCTAAAATTAAGCCTTTTCTAAACTTTTCTCATATTTTGGGCTGTTTGCTGGCATATACGACCAACAAGTTGGACGATGTCATCTGTCTATCTTTTTTGTACATGGTCTTCCGAGCTTACACCTCTTTTTTTTCCAAGGCCTCCTTGTCAGGTTTGGACCTAACACTGCCATGTCTTGCCACGGGTCCTGCCCAATGTTGTTTTTGCTTTGCTATTCATATGCTGGATTTCACCAACTTTATAGGTGAGGAATAGCGGAGATAGGAGCCACCTAGCACAAATTTTGTATGAAAAATAATGATAAGTGGCTCCTATCTTCGCTATTCCTCACCTAAGAAGTTGGTGAATTCCAGCATTACACTTCTGTAATTTTATTCAAACCATGTAGAGTTCTTTGAGGTGTTTTATCATTATTTGGTTTTTGAGGAATCTCCAACATTGGGGGTACCGACAGCCACCAACTAATATGTCTCCTGATGGGAGAGAGCTGCACCCCCGGGGACCTGATTTCAGGGAATGACAAGGCGATGTATGTCCCCGCATATTGGAGTAGCAGGGTATGACCCACCAGGACACATAAAGTAAGTGTGGAATGTATGCACATAAGTAAAGTTAAGTCAACAGTTATTTATTTAGAACTCTTTTAACTCTGGTGGTTGCTGCACCTGTACCAAATATTTGAAATGACATTGTGATGTTGATACATCCCTATTCCCTAAGTAGCGGAACTGTTACTCCTTACTCCTATGTAGTCTATATCTGGCTGGCTGGACTTGATCAGTTGCCAACTCAACTACCTATTTATATTTTACTCTCACACGCACACATGCTCCACTTGTACTCATTATACTGTAACTGTATTCATTTATCATTTATATAGTGCAGTCACACACACATATTAATAATTTCATCCGTCTTGTCCACCGTGCGGACGTTACCTGCAAGTAGAGTTTAGATTGTATTGTTGGTAGCCCTGATTGTCGAATCTTGTCGTAAGAGCTGTCAAAGGTTCCCAATATTCTCACATTGTATCTTTTACAAGTAACCTACAATGCCGAAAATATTACAAGTAGCGCTAGAGAAATCATTTTAAAGAAAAGATAGTTTTGCGAGTTGGAAAAAGAAAAAATACTCCAATAATCCTTCAAGCCGCCACCACAAGTTACAAAAACAATGTTGCCAGTTTTTTCTAACAATTCAAAAATTGGCAAAATGTTTTAAACAACAGTTCTGAAATATAATTTGAAAGTAGCGACAAAATTTAACCATATAGCATTATCACATCAAGCAACACTAAACTGAGTTTGCACCAGGGGACTTCTTACAGAGAATAGTCTGTACACCTAGTATGAATAGTGTTAATACAATGATAAATTATTTTGTTTACAATTGCTTACAGATATTTGCTACCCAAATTCACACTACTGCTACACCATCATACGTATTATACTGGCTTCATATTGTAGTTTACAGATATAGGCAAATAAAATGAATAAATACCAAAATAAATAAGCCTTTATTGACATGAACACAGTATAAGCAACTAATGTTTAAAAAAACTGTATCTAAAAGAATACTGAAAAATGGGAAGACAGTAGATATTCAATATAATTGGTATTTTTTCTTCAGATCGGGACAAAACAATGCGTAAAATATGAAAAGTTTGTTGGGAAACATTCAAAATTGTGTTATTACATAGTAATGGATATTAAAAAAAATACTTTAAAAATGTGTACATTTGTCACTAATATATTTTAATTTAATACGTAACGAACCAAGCATAATATTTATCATCTTTAAAAAATCAATAGATGGTAGGGACGTATGAGGAAAGAATATTTGATTAAGTACTTCAATAATCAAAGGTAGGGACTGTAGCAAAATAATTTCATAGAAATATCAACAGATGTCAGTTCAGTCGCTGATTATTGTTTACGAGAACTGAGAAGGTACATAGTATTATTTAATGTTCACAAAAAAACACACACATAATTTTAACTTAATTTATTTACTAAATTAAAATACATTTCGGTTTAATTTTAACCCAGTCTTAATTATTATTATATTAAATTGGAATATAAAAGAAATATGTGGCATTATAATATATCATCGTATACATCTTATTATTTAGTATACATTTTTAAATGCCGGCCAGTCTGATACAGATGATGTCAAAATGAGATCGCTGAGAAGAGTGTGTAGGAAAACTTCTACAGATTGCGTTAGGAATGAAGGAATAAGGCAAATGAGTGGATGTTAAACTAGTGTTGTGACAAGAATGTCAATGAATAAGTTGAGATGGTTTGGACACTTTGGGAGAAATGACAGGATGGTGAAAAGAGTGTATGGGGGCGAAAGAGGTGGTATTAAGAAGCGTGACCGTTCAAGACTAACTTGACTCAACGTCGCATACTTAGTAAAGAGACTGATGAGCTCGTACGACGAAGTGCATGGATGTGAGATAGGGTAGTCTGGAGTTCTGTCTTCTCTGCTTCTGTCGGTTATTTTTACAATAAACACTATTCCAAATAACATTATGGACAACGTCTTTATTATTACGCTTACATCGTACCCTTCCAATAAATTAATTTTGATATGAGCATTATCCATATTGTTGTCTAACATGCTAATCTCTCGCTAATACTCTAAAGTAAAATTCTGAAGAATTTATGGAAACAATTTACGTTTTAAATTACTCTTTTATGCCAATATATAGTAATACCTAATTCTAATGATGGACTGTAGAGGAATAGAATCACATTATGACACAACGTAATATGGTGAATTATAAAGAATAAATCGTAGAATATAACACAGGGAGTAGTTATCATCAAGATGGTGATAAATTTGAAGAATTATAGTTCCTGGCTGCCAGATTAACGAGAGAGTACAGTATACACAATATTAAACTTATAATTTACTTAAATGATAAATAAATATTACATTTGATAGCAGATCAGCAAATGGATAATAATAGATAATAAATTGTGTGCCTTGTAATGATAAATATTATACCTTATACATAATCGATTACCTAACTACTACGTCTATATGATATAATTTTTATTTTTAACACTTACAGTTGTTCAATTGGATTAAACTTAATTCAATAATATATTCTAAGCCCTTTGCGATCTTTTGCACAGTGAAGCATTCGCTTATGTCAGGAACATGAACAAACAGAGTTCTCGAGGAGTCTATCTTCAGTGATGAATAATAAGTGTATTCACAGAGGTATCTGGAGGAGAGAATTATACAAAGATTATTTTTTATTATCATTAAGGGGCGATATCTTCTGAGTAGAATCATTCTATTATTATTTCAGTTTTTTTATAAGAATGTAAGAGCAAAATAAGAACAATCTAAGCACTTAAATCGATTTTGGTCCATTGTATAAAAAAGGGACTGAATATCAAAAAAATAGTCACTGGGGTCACTGTGTTTTACCCTAAACATTTTATCAATATTATTTCAGTAAATAAATTACGGGATTAATCTCATGATTTGTAAATTTCAGGAATAACTATGGAATTGCTTTATTGAGAAAACTTATTAAATCAAATTTGTAGCCACTAAAACATATTTTCATTTATCAGATTATTGTATAGAATTATTCTCAAGAGATGAATATTTACCTCCCAGCTTCTGTAGAAACACACGCCATTATATCAAGTTTCTTTTCATTATAATCTGCACACAATTTGTCCACATCCATTTTACATTGAATTCTAGTATTTTCTGCAGCCGAACATTGATCAGCTGAGGGACAGACGCCATTGCAATCAAGTCTTGTATAATTTGCTCCATGTGCAATCTTCTCTAATGTCATCTTGGTGGCATTTGCAGATACACCCACATGTACTACCAACTAAAATGAATAATACACAACTTTATGGGAAAAATATAATTCAAAAAATAATGCAAACTTGGTTATGGGCCTCAAGATTTGAGTAAACACAATGCAATAACCGGAGTAAACTTTGTTAAACAAATAGTTTAAAAAAGTGGGTTTTTATTCTATATAAATGATTTGTGTAGGCTCACTTCAACTTATAGTAGTCCATGATAAAAGAAAAATCCTATCGATCAATTGAAAAGATACAAACTTTTGGATTGTATTTCTCCCACAAAGATGGCACGACATTGTCCACAGTTTCATACACAACTGGAATTTCGACTTGCACTAATTTAATGTCGTTCTTCTTTTCCAGTTCTTGCACATTCATTTGTTTTATACTGGCCCAGCTGGCATTCACACTGTGCTTACCAAATGGGCCAAATCCACTAATCAAAACTACAGGACGTTCATTTGTAGCTTCCATCGCAAAGATTTTCAATCACGCCTATTCAATAACACTCTACACGTCTTTAGCTGAATAAGTACGAAACAATTACAACATTTTCAGCGATTTCAGTTTGTTTTAATAGATAAGTGTTGCAGAGATAAGATAACTTAAAACTTTTATTTTTATGCTCGACACATACTGATAGGTAACTGTAAATAAAGTGATTGTTATTTTATTTGTGACGTTTGCTCGGTTGTTGATGCTGGGATCAGCTGTTGGAAAGTGGGGCGGAAAGGGCGGGGAACACGGAGAAGGAATACCAACATTAGGACACAGCGATTGTTCTTTTGTTGCTCTCTCCGCGGGTTTTTTCCATTATTCAAATAAACTTCTATCGTATTTCTGTATGAAAGTTTTTCATTTTAATTAATAAGATTTTCTTTATATAACTATTTTATAGTCTGTCAATATTTTATTTTTGAGGTAAAAATACATTGCAATTTTCTTGTTCATTTTCCTTTACCTTATATGAGTTGAGGCTAGTTCAGAAAATTAACCTTGTTATATACTTTATTACCACTTAAGTATATGATTGTAAGACAGATGAACATATCCCATAAAATATACTATTCTGAAAATTAATGGAGTATGGATTGAAAATAATAGAGCCTACCAGAAAATTACGGATTATCGTTTTTTGAAATTCCCGCCCAATAAAACATTTTCCCACCATTTTTAATTCTCGTAGAATCGTAGCCGCGTAGCACCATCATATATCGTTATCACTTAGTTATAGTGATAGGAATAGGTATAATAATTATATCTAGATATAATATTGATGCCTTATACTTAGGTATAGGTTTGTTCATACTTCACGTGCTCTGTCTATACCTATAGTTAGGTATAGCGAGGTTTCCATTTCCCCTATGGCTGCGATATAAGGATAACGCGTAAATATATACCTACATTTAGTATTGTATAGCTACCTTAGCTCTATGGGCATGAGCAATGCAGTGTTTATCTTGCTGTTTTGCGGTGAATCGAGGGGAGGCGTTTGCGGCGATTTTCCCGTCTTGTCAGAAGCTTTTCTCATTCGTTTTGTAAGTAAAATAATATTATCTCAATAAATAATATAATCATTCAAAATCTAATCACGCCTTTTCAATCTATTTGTGTTATAATAATTACGAATTCGTGATGGCATTGTCTATAATTTTACCGATTTCCCTCAATGCGATATTATAAAGGCACTCTTATTATAAAGTGCAAATAACTAATTAAATTATAAGCGTTCAGTAAACAATATTAGGTGAGTTGAAAGATGTTTTAATTAATTGTTTTCAATTAGCTGATGTCATTTGCAATGCAGTGTTTTAGAAAATAGTGTCCTTGATCAATTTTCACTGTATTGTTTGTATTTAGGTCATGCATTTCAATGCAGTAAGATAATAAAAGAGGCCGCATTCAATTACCAGTTAATGAATTTATACGTTTGCAATATACAGCATATTTAATTTGAAAAATCTAGAGGGTAAAAATAAAAATGATTTTTAATTTCGTTTCAAAGCCTTAGAATCGAGCAGGAGAAATAGCGTACCAATTCATTTTGTTCCTGTGCAATTTTTTACGATAAAAATTGAACCATATGTTTCACAAATCATTATAATGTAGTATGCTATCGCTTTTCGAAAGTTTAGATTTTATAAAGTTCTAAAATATGCTGTCACAAATATTTACAGAAGATACCTGAGTTTTATTTATCCATCGTGGTCCCAGGGCATCAGCAAATATACAGAGAAAAGTTCTCAAGTCACCATGGTGGATTTGATAAACAATAAGGAACAAAGTAATGGAGAACAGATCAGAAAGATTATGGACAAGACTCAGGGTATCCTCAAGTCTAGTATGCTCACATTCTTGGGAAACAGTTCTGATATTATTAATGAAATATCCAATAAGGTAAACATATCTTTTCATGTAAAATATTTTGATACACAATTTTATTTTGGTGTATTAACAATAGATTTTATTTTCCAGTTGGAATCCGCTTTGAGTCTAAGTGATTCGTCCTCATATTCTACAGAAACAGTCCCCAGCTGTGGCAGCATGCCCACTCCACAAGATGCGCCCAGTGGTCCCCTGTATTCCGTTAAGAAACTCCATACTTTGCCTACATTCGGAATGACATTTGAAGATAGGGAGGCCTTGGCTAAACATAGAAAGAAAACGGATAATAAACAGTGAGTAGAAAATTAAGATAAAGTATCTAGCCTTAAAATATAATTAGATATATCATTGCTGTCGGTACATAAGATTGTATTCCCAGATTAATCCGAGACCACTTTTGATAGAATGTATTGAAAATAATTTAATTTTTCAGAGGTTCAACATCCCGCCAGAGTTGTGAACAAAGCGATGATTCCTTATCTTCAGGTCCAGGCCTGAAATGTGACAATAATGTTGTTGGTGATGAGAGTGTCAAGTGTGAGGGCAGTAGTGGCGATATAGACAGAGAGCTATCATCCCTGCATCTCTCTCACTCCATGGATAGCAATATGGAATGTAGTCTGGTGGCGACTGGACCTGATCCTTACGATAAGTTAAAAGTAGATACAGGTGAGAATTGTTACTCTCCTACCAATGAAATAGAAAAAAAATATTCATCTGTGGATTATCCCAGAGTTATTATATTGCAAAATAAGTAGGAAGGTAAATTTAGAAGACATTAATATAAGTTTGGAACTAAGTGCGACTAACGCCACCTGTTGAAAAGTTTATATACCTATTAGATATTATTTCCCATGCGTTTGTTTGATGTGTTACATTATTCAATAAAAACTAAGTGCACAAGAAGTCATTTATTTATTTTTATTAATTCATATTTATTAATTCATATACGGCCGTATGGCCTTTAACATATTACAAACAATATAATTTTCACCATTAAGCAAAAAAGAATACATAAAAATAGGTAGTAAATAATAAAATAATAACATCAAACATCAAATAATTATCAGAAAACACGGTTGCATGAAGTACACAATACAGAAACAATAGATCAATGCCAGCGTCACAATAGGTAGGTCTAGTAAGTATGTAAATTGTACTGGGAATTGGTGGCAATAATAATCAATTATATCTATAACCGAGCTGCACCGAATTTGCACCCAGTGCGGTACCTACATAGGCACCGACTCAGGGCACCTGCAGTCAATTATGATGGATACAATCACACCGCCGTGCACGGCGGTCCATTTAGCAATTTTAACATTACTAACTTCGTACAAAAAAAATCACAACTCAGATAATAAATACAATAAAATCACTCGAATAAATTCGATTGTTGTTAAAATCGTGCAATAAACCAAGATAGTCATATATATACAGGAAAACATTAAAAAAAATATATACAATTAAAAAATCACAACTCAGATAAATAAATACAATAAAATCAATAAAATCATTCAGAATAAATTCGATTGCTGTTAAAATCGTTCAATAAATTAAGATAGTCATATATATACAGGCAAACACAAAAAATCATACAATTAAAAAATCACAACTCAGGTAATAAATAGAATATAATCATTCAGAACAAACATGACAGTTGA
Organism: Ceraclea dissimilis; assembly: GCA_963576895.1. NCBI lineage: Eukaryota > Metazoa > Arthropoda > Insecta > Trichoptera > Leptoceridae > Ceraclea > Ceraclea dissimilis. The sequence continues at coordinate 3,923,288 of OY756358.1, forward strand.
TAAATCGTGCAATGAAATTTAAAATAGTCAAACCGAAACATAGTACACAAAATAACTAAATTTGAGCAAAATGAAATTCAAATTATAAGTATAAAAAAAAACAAAACATTAATCAAGAATTCGTATTAAAATCATATAACGAGCACACAACAAAGAATAGAACCACATCACAACTCAGATAATAAATAAAATGAAATCATTCAGTCATAAATTCTATAGTTGGTAAAATCTTGTAATAAATTAAAATAGTCAAATAGATACCCACTCAGGTACATAAGGTAACCAAGTTTGAGAAAAAAAAAATTATGAAAGTCAATAAAAGCAATGAAAGTCAAATAAATAAAATAAAGTAAATCAAAATAAAATAAAATCATACAATATTTCACTCTGTGATGCATCTTTTCACTTCAGTTTTAAAGGCAAGCAAACCATGAACATAAAAATAATATAAACAATAGACAAGTGTTCGTTGCCTAGGCGATGCAATCGAGGCACGACTGTATTTCTGATATAATTTGTTGTGTGATTGTCACAAAGAAACAATACGCGACACCTCGTACTCCGCCCAGGCACACGAAATCCGATAGATTCAACCAATTCAGGGCTGTCAAAACTGTTACTTAGAATTTTATATAAAAATATAAGGTTTATTAGTTTTTTTTTGTTCACATTAACAATTTTAGGTGATCCATTAATAATTCTCACTGTTATATCCGTCTCACCCTTTTTTTTACGTGCCTCTACTTCGCTCCATAATTTCTTCAAGTGTGCTTGTTGCATTTCGGTAAGATCTTGTTTAATTTTTATCTGCCTTGGAAACTTGTACTTGTTGAAAAATATGGTCTTGGCGTCCTCGCAGTTGTTCAGGCAGACTTTGATTGGTCTTATCTTGTCATTCCTTCGGACACCCAACCTGCGTATTCTGAGTGACGTAATATTTTCCCTGATGTTCGCGTCTTGGATAAGGTTGTTTATGCGGTTCGCGTCCTCAGACAGTTGTTCCTCATTCGTCGATTCCGCATTTGCTTCTGGTACGTTTAATATGATAACGTTTCTAGATCTTGCGTTTCTATCTGCTAACTCAGCAAGTGTATCGCAGACGTCCAGGGCCTTGTTAGGTGATGGCGAACTGTCATGTTTCTTAAGACGTTCTTTCAGAAGAGCGATTTCGCCATCCTGGCTCACTATCTTTGCGGTAGCCAGGTTGACCGTTAGCATTAGCATTAGTCATCTTGGCATTTTACTTACTTTAGATAATGTTGCACATCTTGGCACACAATTGCCATTTGGAGTGCAAGGTTATATTAATTACAAATCTCCAAAGAATACAACTGTATAAAGTTTTAGTTGTATGAAGGGCGCAATGTATTTTCCTTTCTGATATATTTTCAGAAGTGCCTAGTAGTGGATCTGCAAGTGATTTAGATGGTTATGGACCCAGTACCAGTATTGATTCATCCAATAAAGATGGTAAAAATTTCTGGGTGAGGTCAGGTAATTCAACTATTCACAATAGTCAAACAAAAAGTTCAGCCCAAACCTCCATAGTTACATTTGTTATTAACATCTGTTTTAATATTTCAGGTTCTGAAGGATCCGTCCAATCGTGGGCTTCCAGTTTGAGTTTAGATAGTCAGTCTGATGAAGCTACAGTTGAATTTATGAGGCACTTTGTCTCACAATTGTTTAAGGACTGTTCCACTATTAAGTTAGATCAAAAGGCCAAGTTTGGAGAACTGTGTCGGGTAAATTACATTTGACAAAAGTTTGCTTGAATTTTTATAGTTGGCAGTATACTTCAAAGACATATTTTTTTTAAATACAATAATACTATTTAATGAAAATAGAATGCCACACGGTCCTATCCTTGCTTCCGTTATGTTCATTAATTCCTCATACAGTACTCGTCCATCTCTGAGAATCTGGTCAATATGACCAATCCAGGTTCCCTTGGACAGTCTCGTTCTCCAGCCCCCGCCTCCCCATTCAGTCACGTACACTCTTTATTCAACCTATCGTTACCCATTCTTTTAATGTTAACACCATCTTAGCTTATTCCTTTTCGATCTCGCTGCAACACAAGTCTTATAATGACTCATTTCTCTAATCAGGCACCTCATCCGATCTACCAAAGTTTGTTATCACATGAAACGTTTTATTGTGTTTTAATATGTCCCTGTTTACTTTTTAGAATGAAACAGGACGTCTGTGGTTTTCCAGATTTGTGAATGCGCAGAGAGGAAGGTCCAAGTGTGTGAGTGAGGCGACATTCTATTCACTGATACAATACTTTGCTATCGTCCTCTTTGAATGTGCTGACGCTGACGACTTTTCTCCTGCCAAATCGCTTATGAATATGTGTTTCACTTTTTATTTCGAAGGTCAGTGTCTCTTTATACAAATTAATTATATTGCATTGTGATTGTTAAGAGGCCCTATGCTGCCATTTGGCTTTGGTATTTACTTGTTTACCCAGTCAATACTGACAGCATGAGTGATAGATGGAAGTATTGACTACAAGTTGACTGTCCTAGAATTACAATATTTGAAAATTCCTTGAACAAAAGATAATTCCGAAAGTACCCCCGAAATCTGAAAAAGTTGATGCGATAATAAAACGTTTTTTGTTCAGTGCATATAGGACCTTAACACAGATTTTGCAAGACCTGTGAACTAAATTGTTTAATTATTATGTTTTTTGTTTCAGTTGAAGTGCCTGGATGTGAACCATATAAGGAATACCTTTACATGTTCCTTAAAGAACAGCCTATTTGGCATTCAGTGAGGTTCTGGAATGCAGCCTTCTTTGATGCTTTACAGTGTGAGAGAATACATAAACCCATAGCAACGAAAGATGACGTAGCTTCCAGCAATACAGAAGCATTTTATGATGATAAACAATATCAAGAAAACATCACTTTTGGTCAACTGGGGTGAGTGTATACTATTTTGTGTTATGAACTCTATGACTTTTCTGCATAAATAAATAAATAAATCTGTATAACCACAAATCAAGAGTGTTCAAAGAGTGATCAAAATCAGACAACAGTAGTGTGCTAAAGGGCGGACTTATTGCAAAAGCAATATCTTACAGTCAACCCAATAACACTTTACAATAAATAAATAAATGATAATTACTTGAAACCTCATTGCTTAAAACAATTTACAATGCCAATGCTCTATGGTTTGGAGCCCCGGGTTTAGTAAGTGGTGCTGCTGTCATTCAATGTCAAGTTGTTTTAACATACTATTAGTACATACTTTATTTCCTTTCCAGAACTTTCACATACAACATGCATGCCTTTGGTCTGAGTAAAGATTTATGTTCCGAGTTTCTGAGGAAGCAATGCACTATTGCTAATTTAAGTCAAGGTATAACTGGAGTAATATTGAATAATTGATGAAGATTTATTTCATGGATCAACTAAAATGTAGTTATGCAAATATTGTTGCTTTCAGAACAAGAAAAAATGTTACGAGACAACGTAGAGAGGATGTACAAAGAGACGGATCCATGGAGGGCCTAATTATCATTCCGCTATACCTAATATATTTCTGTTTAACAATGTGATATAGTTTATTTCAAAGAAATATTTTCATATATTATAAATTTAACTAATCTATTCATTACAATCAAAACTTATAATAATTATGCCTAGAAATATAATCGTGTTGTGATGTACTTATGTGAGAAATATTATATTGTTCGTTGAATGATTGACTTAGATAGGATTTGAAATCAAAATAATATCTAAATGTGATCTAAATATATCTCAATGGTGCTGATATTGTAATGCATATGATAGAATAAGTCAAGTAACAGAGAAAGATGGCAACATATTATGATTACTAATATTGTTAATTACTTCTTTAAAATACAGTTGGAGTTGTACTGTAAACCAATACTTTTTTATCATAAAAAAGTATGCATAATTTTTCAGTCGTGACTAATCGGAAGGAGTGTGTTTTAACCCTTAACCACTGATATTACGTCTGAGGGACGTATGTACAAATTTATATCATTATAACTTTTTAAATCATTATAACGTCTATTGGACGTATGTCAGTGTTTATGTTAGTAAAAAACACGTCAGTGGTTAAGGGTTAAAGTAGTTTTTATTGTCTGTGTTTGTCCTAGTCTCTTGCCCGATCCCACCAACTACCACCTAGGAAGCAGACCCCTAAGGAATTTCCATACAAAACCACAGATAATTTGAGTGATTATTATAACTGTCATAACCTTTAAGATATAAATCCATACAAAATACAACATGCAACTCTACTTAGTTAGGTGCCCAAATATCTCCGCCCAGAATCTCCCTCACTTAAGTAGCTGCATGTTGTATTTTGTATGGATTTATATCTTCAAGGTTATGACAGTTATAATAATCACTCAAATTATCTGTGGTTTTGTATGGAAATTCCTTAGGGGTCTGCTTCCTAGGTGGTAGTTGGTGGGATCGGGCATCGTCTGCCAATATTGCTGTGTCAAGATATTCGATATAGCTGGAGCCGGTTTAACTTAAAAAAAAATAGACAGTAGTTGTCCAGGGAGTTTATGGTTTTGTTAGACTTTCCTAAAATATTCTCTTTTTCCATCGATACATTTTGTGTCGTATATAAAAATAATCATCTGTGGGTATTAAAAAAACATTTCTGTCTTTAATAAAATATTACGGGCCTTTTTGCGGTTTAATTTCCTATTTGGACATCCACTAAGAGCCCTGTAAGTTCAATTTTGTACGTATATTTTTCTCAGTCTTGATTATTTTTACTCTGTCACATATTTGAAAAGTCGGCCTGATTACTTTTCCCTCCATAATAAAAATATCTATGGTTACAGAATGAAGACTTTTTGAATGCAAAGTATGTTGGGTGTCTAATAAATCATAATTGTATGTACTTTATAAATATATGAAAGCAATATTTGTGAAATTGAGGACAATAAAATATATTTTTCACGTGATGTGGTTTAATTCATGCATCCTTTACATTGCTGGAAGTGTGTATACGGTCGACCGGATGCACCGAATTGCGGAGAAATTGTCAACTTTAAAATTCATACTTCTACATTATTTTCTGGACCAGCAGAATTTATCAGATTACGTGTAAATCTACAACTATTTTAAGTCTAAAGTGAACATAGGTACAGACCTGCAATACCTATTTTCCAAAGTCGGCAGCTGTGATTCCGGTGATTGACAGGAGACCCAGGAGTTAAACTTTATTTTTATGTATTATTTACTTAGTTCACAAAGCACTCGCCAATCGGGTGGAGTGCCATATGAAATGCATATGAATAAATACTTAGTTAACTTAGCCATCTGTTGAAGTATGGTATAAATATTTTAGTAAATTGAACCATTTGCAAGGATAGCAGCCAGTTGTCTCATAAGAGAAAGATTTTTACTATTTTTAGTTGAAACCTTTGATTATTGAAGTACTTAATCAAATATTCTTTCGTCATGTTAAAACTTAAAGGCATACTTTGTTATTCAACAAGTAGATACTTTATATTTTTATACAAACACCTATACAATAGAGAGTAATGTCATACCATATCACAGGAATTATGGCAGATACACTGAGGTACCTACTTCTTACATCAAAATCCAATCACTGCACAGGTCCTTTAATTGTATCACCTTAACCATAATCTTATAAAATTATTCAGGGTGGGTGGATTGTACTAGGAATATTATATTTGTTATTTGATTAATTATCAAACAACTAGTATTCACACTCACCAAGTATTTTCTGCAATATAAAAGAGTGGTCATAGTGGATTTCAAAATGAATGATATACCTATTACTTGATGTGCAGCTATCTTACATTACATGGGTGTGTGCTAGGAAGCATAAAATCAGGAATAAGTATTTCAACTTCAACTGGTTGTAAAATTGGTTGCCATTGTTGCATAAAAACAGGAGGCGTTGTATGGTAATGGGTATTTTTCTTCTATTTTTTTTTACAATATGATAGAGGTATTTATTAGTTTATATTGATATTCCTGGGCTATGTATAAATTACTGTACATCATTCAAAGCCAGCTCATCCACACCTGTGCCTATGAGTCATATCATTTGTATTTCACCATCATAAAAGTTGACCAAACGTTAAGCAAGATCTAGGGATATAGTGCAATGGTTTCGTCGTGGTTATGTTATGAATATGATAGTTCATTGCATATTTTCAGCGATTAGTCAGGACTTGCGCGATAGCTGATAAAATAATTTATTTACTCTGTATTGTTATGGATATGGGCGAGAATGGGAAGTGAAATAGAAAATCCCGATTATTGATCTTCATGTCCTATGTAAAGTTATTTGTATGTAGTTATGTATGCCTGTATGAGAACGCTGTGCGGTGACGTAGAGATCACGCCACCCGGTATCGTGCTCTGATTGGTCAACGTAGATGGCCTACCTATACTTCAATGTTCCCTACATATATACACACCTACTAACACTATCGCACGCAGTCATCTTTTTCTTTTGCTCGTGGCCGTTCGTTTTGAGCTCGTCGTGTACGGTCTTTGATTGTTTATTTTGTGAAACTTGTTTTTTAGGCTAAACAATAGCCATTTTCAACATTTCATGAATTAGACGTTGTGTGTGAGCTCTATTTCAGGTATGTCACATTATATATTAAGTAGAATAATTAATTCGGCAGCCGTATTTCCGATGTCGGACATAACCTCTGTGATTTATGTTTTCTTTGAGACGTGTTTTTGTTTATTATGATTAACTCTCAGAGCGTTGTACAATTTGCCAAGTTGTTTATTGAAACATTCTTGTCCTCTTACCAAAATGTATCTTCGTGGTATCAGTTGGCGAGTGTTATAAAACGTCTGAGGGATATGCCTTGTTGCTTCCTTCATTTCAATATTTGAAAACTAGGATCTATCCCCAGGTACTAGGAGTATGTACCTATGACCTATAACTAATTATAATAAGTAATCGGGATTATAACTGGACACTAGGATAATTTGTAGTCTGGTGAAATGTTTTCAGTGTTGACAAATGATTTGTCTGGAATTTCCTCGCCCATCCCCAAACGTCAGTTCGTTACATCGCATAAACGTCACGCGTAATTCCATACATTATGTCAGTAAACTTGCTTCCCTGTTTGTGACTTGTGGGATTCCTAATCAAAATAATTTCTCACATTGTTTTAGAAACATTTTACTTTCATTTCTTTATTAATTTATCACAAATTTGGCAAACTTGTTACATCTGTTGGAACAGGCTCCACATTTTTTTGTCAAATCAAGACAATCTAATCCAGCATTATGTATTTCCACTGTGAAATACCTAATATGTTTGCATGACTACTACATATGCTATAACATTTGTTCACTAGGGCGAGCTTATCCCGGTGGTGCGTTCTTAGCCAACTAACACTAATTATTTATAACACTTACCTTTTTTTTAGGTTTAGAGATATAGTTTGTAGTTTCCAAGACTAATTGTTTTCGCACATATTCTCCGATTCCTTTTACTCAAACACTCCCTTGTAGATCTGGCGACACGATAGTTCGACATATTCCCCTTTTTATCACCCATATATTTTTAGTCATCAATCCTTAATTTTTTTTTGTATTAAAGGATCTGAGCTTTTCCACACTAATACTTCCCCGTACACTTCAAAGTAAGTTAAAAACTTGTGTCGTGAAATGCTGGATACATCGTTAGCTGCAATATTTAAACCCGTCAACTCCAAATTAGAAGTCTACTGTCCAACTAATTACACCTATCATGACGTACTCATCATTCATTCTCTCAACCTGTATTGTTTTTATTATCATCAGAGCACTTGAATGTTGGTAATCTGTCATGTTTATTTAAGTAAGAGATACTGAATAGCAGACAGTATTTAATAATAGTAATAACTATGCTGATGAGATTAAAATATTTAGTTATGTCTAGAAATCCTTATTATAACATGAACATTGTACTTCTATTATCTATAATTACCTGCTAGTAAACTTTGTACTTCCTTAAAGACTTGTCTGGTACAAGTACATAGTTTTGTGAACTACAGTCTGGGATGATAACCTTAACTAGCAACTTTGACAGCGCGGTTAAATGTTATTAACTGATCCGACATTTATTTTGTAGAAGTCCATTATTATGAAGATAAGGAACGAGGTTATTTGGGAAACGAGTGGCTGAAAGACTAGTGTTGTGACGAGAATGAAAGTGGTTTGGGTATGTTGAGAGAATGAAGGTTGACAAAAATATGTATTTGAGTGAATGAAGAGGTGTGAGGAAACGCATCCGCCCGAGACTGAAGCAGTGAAATTATCAAATGCAATTTTCCTCTCTTCTGTTTAATATATCGATCCTGATATTTTCGACTTTTATTTGGCAGACGGCTAAAATTCCAGACATGTCAAGAAAATTCTGAAAAGTAGAATAAATGGTCGATTATGTGACAGGAACATGTTTGAGGATAGACCGGCAACAGGAACTTTGTGGAACTGTTTCGAGCTGTCTTGAAAATTGGACGTCAAAACCTAACGAAATCACATAGACTAGACATTTTAGACGTGGAAACCTACCTATTTGAATTTATAATGTTTATTTGAAGCATGATTATTTTTAATCTGAATAATTAAGTTTTTGACCTAGAGACATGTAATCCCGATAATTAGTAGGTAACAATTACATGATAGGCATTGTATGTAAAGTTGTAATAAAATGATTACATGTGGATTATGTATTTATAATACCTACCTTTAGTATGTAAACAACACATTTATTTTAATACATAATTCAAGTAGGTAATTTGTGCTAGGTATTTTGTATAAATAAAGTAATTTGGTACTTGCCTACTAATCTGTAACTCACCTACTTGTAATCTTGATTCCTATTTATAGTTCTATGATTGATTATACATAATTATGGTGATTCATTTTGCTAAATAAATTCCAGAATAAAAGCATGTGTTTCGGATGAAAACCCACTAGAATATTGCTCCTTGTGAATAAACCCCAATAAAAACAAACTCACTTCAGAAATATATGTCCTCAAAGCAAAAAGCTCAAACTTTCTAGTTGGATTCCATCCAGTACATTATAAATCGTTTTAAAATGCGGACTATTCATATCGCCGATCGCATTATACTTTCGGTTATTTATTTTCAAATCTTTGTAAGTACTTAAATAGGTAATATAATTTAATACGAAGTTGCCATCCTATTGCTCGTGATCACAACTTTTTTATTATTCTCATGCTGGCGCCACATGTTCGACGAGTCTCAGCGTCTGTTCACGAGCACCAATCATTCACGGATGCTCGGTAAATTTGGAAAACCATCCACACGCTCCCGACCGCGCTTGTATATTATGGATAAGCGAGCATGACGGACGTCTGGATTGTGTCGGCTATAACTTTCAGCATAGCGTATCTTTATTGTAAAAATAAAAATAAAATACGGCGAAAGAGATGGTGGATGTTAAAAATTCATAGAAACATATTTTTGTGTTGTTTTACTCGTACATTACGAGAATCGAAAATGCATTGAGAAAGTTCACCTTGTTTCATTCACAACCAAATTTAAACAATTATTCTTTAAATTTATGAGTCACACTCTACCTTGCTGGAATCAGTAAACATAACGAATGTTTTCAACAAAAAAAAAAAAAAAAAACATTTAAAAACACCGTGAAGTATTTAAGCTAGAAATGTTTAAATAACTTTATTTAAAATGTAGTGAATTGTTTAGGCTGAAAATGGTTACACCTTTTTTGTTTAAACATTTTACTACCTATATTTTTAAATAAAATTTACCCTGAAAACTCTCTTCATATTTACTGATAACAGCGAGGTAAAATGCAGCTATTTCTATTACAACAATAATACGAGACGTCCGTCTTTCCCCTGCTAATGCACAAACGCTACTAAGTTCGCACGAACGTGTGGACGCTTCGCAAGTTTTTTGCCGCAAGCTTCCTTTGATCTTTGAAGTACCGTGAACACTCAGTCGAAGTGTTCACGTTCCTTCACGAGACAAGGCAAACGCCCATCCACACGCTCGGAGGTTGTGAACAGTCGTGGAAACTTGGCAAGCATGTAGCGCCAGCATCAAAATCCAATTAGATTTGGGATTTTGTCAGAAGAAGAAGAAGCATAATCCCTTGTGACTTTTATCTTTCTTGAGTTATATTATTATGAGATTTTGTCGGGTCACGGTTTAATACCGCTGGACAATTCGTAGGGTAAAGTTAACACAAACTACCTACTAGTAGCTCAGTCCTTTTGCAGTCCTAAGTTGGCAAAATTAATAACAGATTGGAGCCTGTGCAGGATGATACCGTAGGTTGGGTGTTTCAGAATATCAGGCCTCCACCTGACGCTTCCCCCCCCTGCCCCCCCGAATAGGTCCCCCTACGTGGTTTTTTTTTTTTTTTTTTTTTTTCCTCTATTTATCGAAAAACAGTAAGACATGGATTTCATTTCAGACATTGATTCCTAGAATGACTGAGCTATAGGTATTACGCTCACTTGTAGCTATTTCATTATGATAGAACCATAACATTGAATAATTATTATCATACGTTATGTTCACGTGAGCATCAGTTCATAGTGCGGATTTCAATTGAGCATAATGCAGGCGCATGCTACCTACCATACTATCTTACTACAGAGAATCACCATTTACTATATAGTAAGATCGTATCACAATAGATATTATGATTCATTACATTATGTAGGTAGTAAAGTTACGTGTTTATTCAATTTGATTGTATCGCGTGGTGTGATCTTTGACTCTTGTGGTTGACACTACATAATATGTATGGACTTTATATCCTTGAGTCTCCCGGATCTTAAGAATGGACGTCAATTATATTATCTGCTTCTGTACATTAGGGAGCTCTCTTAGACAATCAGGTCACCAATACATTAATAATTATTCCAGTTGTCGTTTTATTAGGACGCGTTATAAATTGGAGAATGAGTTAATCTAGATGTGAAGGTGTGGTCAGTGGTGTACGAAACGATCTATGAACTAGGTATGAGGGAAAATTTTCAGAGTGATTCTACTACTACTATAGTATTACGGTATATCCCAAATATGGGGTTACCAGTGAACGCTGTGTGTGTATAAAAACGCACAACGCTCTCTGCGCAAATATGTTAGTGACTTTCAGAGTGGGTCGCGAAACTCGTTGCGGGATGATGTGAAATTTCTTACGGAAGTTATTTAACATTTACATAAAAAAAAACAAGTACCTTAACGGATTTAGAGGGCGAAATTATTAAGTGGGAGGTGCTGGTTTCGAATTTCGCTGCTGACTGACACTTCACGATGTAAGCTTGCTGTGAAGTGTGCATGAAAGCATCATCTGGCTTTGTATACACGAGCCCAGATTCTCTAGGAACGTATGACCATGATATATTATCACGATGGTCATCATCGCAATACAATAATTTAATGCACGGAGGTTGTGTGATATGATACAAGTATTAAAAGTAACAATTATTATATGCAATTCAATTGCTACACAATGTTTTAGTCCGAGAGCCCGCTGCTTAATTTATGACGTATCTGTTTTTTGATCGAAATGTGGTATAAACGATAGCTTACCAATAGGGTATTACATCGCACTAGGGTTGCCTATCAAAATCTTGCCGCAACCCCCCCTGCCCCCCCCGAAAAGGTCCCTCTTCGCGGTTTTTCGCATTTTATAGGAATATGGTAAGAGATAGGAGAAAGTTGTCAATGACAAAAATAATCCTTGCTAAATTCTCTACAAAAAACGTTAAGACAATTTTTTCATAGGACTAGTAGTTTACCCGTAATGGCCGGTCAAAAAACAGGATATTTTTTGAAAAAATAAAAAAAAAAAATTGATTTTTTTTCTTTCACATTCTTCCACCCATTATAACTAACATTTTATGAAAAACTAAATTTTAAGAATTTTCGTCACTGAGTTTTATTATAATAACTCCGAAATTATTAGATGTATGAACATAAGTTATAGCTAGTTTTGTAGCTAAGACTATGGTAATTAATTCGTTCTCTGACTATTTTCCTGTAGCTCTTATCAATTTTCAACCAATTTAGTTTAAATAATTTTTTTTTGTATTTTAAATTAATTTCGGTTTTCGACCGGCCATTGCGGGTAAACTGCTAGTTCTACGAAAAAATTCACTTAAAATTTTTTGTAGACAATTTAGCAAGGATTATTTTTGTCATTGACTACTTTCTCCTATCTCTTACCATATTCCTATAAAATGCGAAAAACCGCGAAGAGGGACCTTTTCGGGGGGGGCAGGGGGGGTTGCGGCAAGATTTTGATAGGCAACCCTAGTGCGATGTAATACCCTATTGGTAAGCTATCGTTTATACCACATTTCGATCAAAAAACAGATACGTAGGCAACCCTAGTGCGATGTAATACCCTATTGGTAAGCTATCGTTTATACCACATTTCGATCAAAAAACAGATACGTCATAAATTAAGCAGCGGGCTCTTGGACTATTTGAAATTGTATATTTTTTATTGTCGTATTACTCGTATATTGTATTTAAATTACAAAAACTGTTGTTACATCGTGGGAAAAACTGCGGCTTGTACCTTCAATCCGATCATAATTTATTTATTCTGTGAGCGACTGAGCTAGTATGTACATTACACAGGAACAAACAAGGGGAGGGAATTAGTTAAACATTCTAAGTTTTTTCTGAAAGAATCCTGCAAAGGATTTGAGAATAACCCACTATCACCTCTGGATGCTTCAGGAGTTTCAGCTCCTATGTCCATATATCCAAACCACCTTCTTATATTGTTATGTGTGATCTACAGTGTATGTAATAGTCCGAGAGCCCGCTGCTTAATTTATGACGTATTTGTTTTTTGATCGAAATGTGGTATAAACGATAGCTTACCAATAGGGTATTACATCGCACTAGGGTTGCCTATCAAAATCTTGCCGCAACCCCCCCTGCCCCCCCCGAAAAGGTCCCTCTTCGCGGTTTTTCGCATTTTATAGGAATATGGTAAGAGATAGGAGAAAGTAGTCAATGACAAAAATAATCCTTGCTAAATTCTCTACAAAAAACGTCAAGTTATTTTTTTCATAGGACTAGTAGTTTACCCGTAATTGCCGGTCAAAAAACAGGATATTTTTTGAAAAAATAAAAAATAAAGTTTGATTTTTTTTCTTTCACATTCTTCCACCCATTATAACTAACATTTTATGGAAAAAAAATTTTGCCCTGCGGCGCTATATCACTGGTTGTTTTATGAAAAACTAAATTTTAAGAATTTTCGTCACTGAGTTTTATTGCAATAACTCCGAAATTATTAGATGTATGAACATAAGTTATAGCTAGTTTTGTAGCTAAGACTATGGTAATTAATTCGTTCTCTGACTATTTTCCTGTAGCTCTTATCAATTTTCAACCAATTTAGTTTAAATACATTTTTTTAGTATTTTAAATGAATTTCGGTTTTGGACCGGCCATTGCGGGTAAACTGCTAGTTCTACTAAAAAATTAATTTAACATTTTTTGTAGAGAATATAGCAAGGATTATTTTTGTCATTGACTACTTTCTCCTATCTCTTACCATATTCCTATAAAATGGGAAAAACCGCGAAGAGGGACCTTTTCGGGGGGGGCAAGGGGGGTTGCGGCAAGATTTTGATAGGCAACCCTAGTGCGATGTAATACCCTATTGGTAAGCTATCGTTTATACCACATTTCGATCAAAAAACAGATACGTCATAAATTAAGCAGCGGGCTCTTGGACTATAACCGATTGTAAGTACTATTGTATAAGGTTTTCTCTGTGTAACTGTGGCCTGGAAAAAAATATTTGATTTGCCTGAGTAATTCTAAAATTAAACCATTGGGGGTAGTAGTAAATCTAGGTGATATTAAAGGAATGTATGTAGGTAGAATTATTATAGATACGTTATGATTAGTTTATCGATTGGCCTCACTATGTAGGCAGGAGCTTCTATTGTCACAATACATTGTACATTTATGTTACGATATGATAGACTGACACGACTACTGCTATTAATATTGCGATGGATGGGGTGTCCCAATTATTCGAATCAGTGATTGGCGTGCTCGCGTTATATTCCTCTTCAATTGGTTTGGACAATTGAGGTGAATGTCAAGGAGGTGCAAGCAAAATAATGTTGTTACAATGCAGTATAATATAATCTGTATTATTATGCGTAACAACGTAACTAGGGTTTACGCCAACAATAATGCCGTAATAGGTTTTGTTCGCGGTTATACGCGGAAATTTAAGCTTCACCTAGTGACAAAATTATTCAACAGAGTCCTCAAGGCAAAATGTATTGCTAATAATTAATTAGTTAATTGAAACGTTAAATACATCAAATACGTTAAATACACAACGTCGAGTACATGGTTGGCGCAGTTGGTTGAGGCGGCTGTCTCTCAAGCGGGAGGTGCCAGGTTCAAACCCCGGCGCTGGCGATATATTCCACACTTTGCGATACAGGCTTTTAGCCTAGTGCAAGGTGTGCAGGAAAGTATGTGGGTTTGTGTACGCAAGCCCAGATCCTTTTAAAAAAAATAAAAAAAAATAACATAAAATGTAAATCATAACTATCTGTGAATCGTCATGTGCCAGAGTTATTTTATGCATTAATTTAATGTTTTGTTTGTTACAGAATCTCATAATTAGGATCTCAAGATGTTCGTGGATGAAAATGAAAGGTAAGACGATTTTTATTTTCATAATAGATCATTATTGTTTACGTGGAGTCTCAGAGTGGCAATTTGTCCATATCTACTGATTATTTCAGTATTGTGACTAGTCAGTTGATATCAGTGCCTAGGCTGGCAGGTACATACGAGTATACATATAGATGGCCCTGCACAGGAGATTTCCGGCAGATATACATAATTAGCAAATTGTTTGCAGTTTTTTCTTTCAAGTGTAATGAACCCGGTGTAATGTAAATATGGCAACCTACGGGTACTGGTGGTATTTTCTTGAATCTATCCATTGACTAAATAGACAATCTACTAGACATTTATTTAGTAGTAGCAAATTGTGTATGTAGTTGTACAATATGCGTACCTATTCTATTATTTTATTAATTACAAAGTTGTATGAATATATGTAGGTAACGGTTCACACATTCCTTGACGCACTAAAGAGTTCATATGTAAAGTATTCTTGGGTACACATGTTCCAACTATTATTTTACTACATTAGGAACTCAGTATGAATGCGAATTGCTAAATTGTTTTTACAGTTTTTGTCACATAATGTATTGCGTAACTATAGCAATATTATTACCTAGATCTCGCAAGTACAAGACCGGGTGGCCGTTGATCTTAACGTAAGAAACAAAAGAGATTTTGAGTCATTATCATACCTGTTCGGATTTACGTACGTCTAATCTATAGCATGAACCAAACCCAGAAAAATTAATTGATATTAAAACCAAGATAATTATATCGAATAACGATATTTTTCAAACAATTGTACTGCAATATAATATGTTTGACGTAGTTTTTGGCGAAAAAGTGACAACGTTTTCGGTAAAAGGTGATTTTATAGAATATGGCGGTGCCACGAGAGGATGGGATAATTTATTCGTAAAGTTATTGTAACCGACCTTTCCTTGAAAAATCTCTCGACAAGATTGGATTAGAAGTTGTTCTGGTAGTTTGTCGTAGGTCGTGAATCATTATGTAGGCAGAACTACAGAACACATAGGTACCTACTCTCAGAACTAAGTGTTGCAACCAGGTAAAGGTACTCAGGTAGGTCAACTTGTTTGATAACACCTTGTGTGTATATCTGTTAGATATATTATAACATTTATAACACATAATGTGAGTAAGTTTATTCATATTCAGAATTGTATTTGTAGTGGGCATAACTTGCAACAAGTAATATGAAAGTTCGTATATTTCTTCACGTATTGTTATTATTATATATCGGTTAGCTTTCTAGTGAGCTTGTATAAGCAATCTGCTTTCATTAAAGTTTATGAGTTGCTTTTCATCGCCTTTGTGCGAATAGTCTATCCATTCATCAGCATTTATATATTTGAGAGAGTTTCATGTAAAGTTGTATGTTCTCATGATGCTAGTGGACTTCCCACTTGGACTCTCATACTATGTACCTAATCTTGTTTAGCTTATAGTATGACGATAACTGATTTAAACTGATATAATTATTGCACTAATGTACCGTGTAATGTAACTGAGTAGGAAGTCACACTTTGCACAAACTAAGTTTATGTTAGCAAAATCTAGCCGCGGTATACGATAATTGAAGTAATTTTATTAGTATACTCAGATCTCGGTGTTGGCGTTGTTTCCAGTTACGACACAACCATCGGAGTTCACTTGCTGTGTCCACAATAGTCCACATTAAAGTTTCAGAATAAAATTATCAATAATCATACCACTGGCAACTTCTATTGACCCCATTATGCATAGTTATCTAGTATTTTTTGAATGAAATGGATGGAAATATTGCAGATTTATGAATATTTACTGCATGCTGCTTAACATGTATGAGTTTCCGAAATTTGACTATTCATCGCACGAATATTACGGTTAGATTTATAGGTATCTTTTTTATAATTTCCTGTATGTGGAGGTGTACATAATAACATTGTGGCATGTCTCTGGCAGATATTGTTGAGATACGATTTACTTTCGCGCGCCTTTACATTTCTGAAATATCTTGATGAAAACCATTCTGATTATTATTAAGTTATTTGTTGGATAAAATTAAATTCATGAATAACTTGTGATAGGTAATTTAATTTTGAGTGACCGGTATGTATGAGAATCTGTTTTATTCACAAGTATTCACGTACATATTATGTATGGGATATGGGTACATGCGTTAGTATGAAATTAATAATTATGACGTAGGTGTATCACACAGTAGACCTAACCTACATTAACATAACTAGTTTCATATTAGCTAAATGCATATATTTTACATATCATTGCATTGATAAGTATCTATCTAGATAGGAATATTTTACGGTAAATGTTACAGCGCTGTGCAGTACAATAGGTAATTAGGTCTAGTACTTCTAATTCTACGACTTGGAGAAATTTCATGTTTGAAAATGAATGTAAATATTGTTTATTTTTAAAGAGACGATGTTGGACGATTTGCGTGATAAAGAGTCGGGTATGGTGAGAAATATGTTCACCAACAGACGTGTGAAGGTATTTTTGTTGATTATCACCAGACCAGAAGCAGTATTCCCGAGACCGGCTGTGTTACGAGTTGTCATTCAGCCAAGGTTAGGGTTGACCTTTAACAGCACCGACGAGACTAACACTTTCTCAAAAAAAAAAAGTACTTACCCCCGTTTTCACCAACTTTTACCTAAGAAGGAGACCCCTAAGAAATTTCCATACAAAAACAGAGATAATATTCTATTTTTTGACACGCAGGCCTACCAACCACACCCTAATTCCATACAAAATGCAACACGCAACTCACCTACGTTAGGTGCCCAAATATCTCTGCCCAGGCTAGGTGAGTTGTGTGTTGCATTTTGTATGGAATTAGGGTGTGGTTGGTAGGCCTGCGTGTCAATAAATAGAATATTATCTCTGTTTTTGTATGGAAATTTCTTAGGGGTCTCCTTCTTAGGTAAAAGTTGGTGAAAACGGGGGTTAATGTATTTGTTTAGTAAGGTAACCCTCAGCATGCCGCTCAGGAATATGGTCTCAGGTAAAGATAGGGGCAGTTTGGTGTTCTTCGATTTTTCAGCTTTTACGGAATAATCGAAAACAATGTTTTCAAGAAAAAGTGGAGGATTATTCCACGCCCGTTTCGAGCTCTAATTTTTTTGTCCACGGTGAGAATAATTTCAATTTTTCCGATACTTCAAATAGAAACTTAAAATTCCCCGAACATGAAGGTGCGTTGATAATAATAAACTACTAAATTCAATCATACGTAGTTTTTCAGTACGTACAATGTTATCAGTAATATTTCTACACCTGACAACATTGTGTGGGTAGAACTTTATCAGTATTGTTTCCTGAAAGTACATAACTTTATTTTCATGTCGGTTGTAAATAGCGAAATTGTTTTCATTATAATAGCTTCTTGGGCATAAAAAACTATCAATTTTTTTCTCCATTGCACTCCTTCAGCCTAACGTATTACTGCAACCATATTTTTTGTCATTCACTTTAGTCAACACTGATTAACGTTGGTATAGTTATTATCGCGACCTCCTTATGTCGCTAATTGCTTGTCACATACCTGCTTGAGATTATTCTAATAAATCATAGAAGTATTTTTATATATGAACCTGATATGGTATTATTAATCTTGTACGTATTAATTACTACGATCCCGTGCGGCCTTTATTTATCCTTGTTTATGTATAAACATTTCATGCCTCAATCGACTTAATATACTATATAATTTGTGTAGGTATAGATAAAACCTTCCTATCAGGTAATTGGCGTCTTCCCTTTTATAAAAATAGGCTTTAAGGATTTTATTAATTACTACCTACATATTATTTACCTCTTATGGAGATTGTACCGCAAAGGGCATGCATTATGACTATTATGAGGTATTCATAATAACCTTTATAATATCAACAAGCATTCGGTTGCTTAAGGAGGGCAGTATCCAAAATTGTAGTATATGATTGTGATTCGGGTGATATTGTAAGTGTTGTTATATTGTAATAAAATGATTTAAATAAAAATAAAATAAAATAAAAAAAATATACTGTATGGTAATGTATTGAGAATAGGTATTTTAGATATTATGTGCATTCTTTTCTATATTTAGATTCTTATCAAAGTAGATATCACGCCATTTTGTGGATAGTGTACATTGTTTCGCTATTTTTACATATTTTATCTACGTCGACCTAACTGCATGGAGGATTTTTGATCGGTCTAAGTTTGGTTGGTTAGAATACTTTTCGTAGCTTCAAGATTATAAAGTGCTTATAGTTTCGTCATTATGTTTTGAGATTCAGTAAGACATTAGTACGAGTATTCGTAAGTCATATTGGTATCTGTATGTTTTAGGTATATTTATTCATACTTAAAGTGAACAAAATACATGAAATTTGTTCACTAGGGCGAGCTTATCGCAATTCTGCAACCTCTTCCAGCTAACCCCAGTAAAATTACATATGTTAACGACGTTACGAGATGTAATTTTATTATTTAGGTTCTGTGCGTATGAACTACTGTTTCAGAGTTCAGATGTGAGTTGCAAGAATTGCTAATTTTCAGCAGCGTTTACCTGAGACGCGGCGTGTTGGTATATAGACTAAGTAAGTAATTGATGAATGATTGAGTGAATGGATTGTATACAGCAGTCCATAGTCCAACTTGTAACGTTTGTGTGTCATTGTATCTAAAAAATACTTATAGTTTTATTGAAAGAAACACATTGTACTTAAATGATTATGGATACGAAACTAATAATTAGGTACACTAATAACCTGTGTTTCCAGGTTCATAGTCCGTCTTTTATGTTACATATGGCGGGTACAGTAATATATTGTTATTAGTTATTTTATTATTATGTAATCTATTTGTTAGATAAATACATTTGTTATAGTCCAAGAGCCCGCTGCTTAATTTATGACGTATCTGTTTTTTTAGTATTTTAAATTAATAAATTTAAATACAATTTTTTAGTATTTTGAAATGAATTTCGGTTTTGGACCGGCCATTACGGGTAAACTATTAGTCCTATGAAAAAATTGACTTGAGATTTTTTGTAGAGAATTTAGCAATTTTTGTCATTGACTACTTTCTCCTATCTCTTACCATATTCCTATAAAATGCGAAAAACCGCGAAGAGGGATCTTTTCGGGGGGGGGCAGGGGGGGTTGCGGCAGGATTTTGATAGGCAACCCTAGTGCGATGTAATACCCTATTGGTAAGCTATCATTTATACCACATTTCGATCAAAAAACAGATACGTCATAAATTAAGCAGCGGGCTCTCGGACTATTAGTGCATGGATTGATTGCTTCTGGAGCAAACCTTGAACCTTCTTATGATATCAATAGACTGCTTGGAACTGTACCTAGTTCTATAAAGATACTAAGTATCTATACATTGTACTATTACACAGTATATTTAGTAGTGATTGATGACATATTATTTGTTTTACATAATATTATTTTCTACTAATATATAGACTTTCATATTGTTTTATTTTTTACCTCGACCCGACGCGTATATATTTTTTCAGTTTTTTTTTCAGTACTCCTGTGTTGGTACTCGAATGAAAATTTTCACCTTTTCTTTTAAGTTGGAATAGCACCTGATCGTGTAGAAAATTCGTTGGGAAAAGGAAGATTACTCATCTAATAATACTAAAGATATGATACTAATACTTAAAGAAGGATAAATTAAAATATTATTCTGTATTGGTATCTCTATAAACGGTTAGAAAATGGATTTTTGTAAATTTTCTCGATAAAAAAAGAAGTATAAAGATTAGCCTCTAAAATTTGCTGAAACTTTGAAACTTCGCGTTAGCTGGCAGAGATCGCAGCACTGCGATAAGCTCGCCCTAGTGAACAAATGTTGTGATTTTCCTCTCCAAAAGTGTAAATAAAATATAAATAAATTTGAGATTTTCGCTCAGAGCAGATCGCCTCTTAAGAATGTTTACTGATTTAGGTATTTGCCTTATTTGTCATTATCCAATGTTCACTTCATAATATTGGGTACTTACTGTTCCTAGTACGTACTGGGTAATGGTATTAAACCCCAGATAAAACATCTTCAGGCGGTCCATATAATATCAACATCAGGCCCAATACTAACTAGTAGGTATGATTCACATTCGTTGAAAGCTTTTGATTATCATATTATCCTATCATCACATCACTACATACATACATACATACAACAGTATATGTCTATTTGTATATCGATCAATTAGAAAGCATTATTAACATTCCGTTTTTCCTTTGCTATAATATAAATGTGCTTACATGTTATTGTGTGTACTGCTGCAGTATGTGAAGAGCAGTGTCTTCCAAACTATGTGCTGCAAAAAGCCCCACTCAAACTTAAGCAACCATTGAAAAACTCGAACTTAAGCAACCATTGGCAACAAACTCCTTGTAAGCAACCATCTTGTTACAGTTCCACTGTTATTTTGTTTGTATTCAGAGCGATGGGGTTACCTGGCAGAGAGACAAGTTCGCCCCAGTGAACAAATGTCATAGAATCTATTAGGTATTTGTAAGGTTAACATGTTTCTCTATTTTGTTCACTTAGACTTGAATAAATGAATACTAAAAGGTTTTCGATTTTTATCTACCCATTCATCTTCAGTAACGTACGTTACATAGACAAAGTAGAAGATGGACTGATAAAGTTTGAAAACGATCTGAAAATATACAAAAGAATGGTGGAAGTGTACCAAGGAGTTAGATCTGATTAGTCTATCAGAAAATAATGGCTTGCCACCCTTGCCACAATTTTTTTCAGGAAAATTTAATTTTTCTTTTAAGTTTGGCAGCCACTGGCGTAGAGGTATATAATAAACTTATTTTCTGGATGGCCTCGTGTTATTTTCAGTATTGTATCTAAATATCCACTCACTCTCTATAATAAAATAATATACATACATATAATACCACATAATGTATACTCTTGCATCGTTACTTTGTCACATTATGTAGCATCAATGTGTCTGTTCGGTTGGACTATCATTTTTTTAAATACATGCAAATTGATTGATTGTTAAGTACTACTAAATAATATATCTTAACCTTTATAATAGGTAATAGTATTTATAGGTAGATAGTTTGATGTTGCAGTTAAGTTGTACTTTGTAACTATTAGAACTCAACAAATTATATTATTTTTTCTTGGATCGAGCGTCACGTTGTTTAGATTTTTTCGTCTGCATTATGAACAGCATGCTGCTCCGTTTATTTACACCTCTCTTCAATTTCGTGCATTTAAAATGTGCCTGTCTCCAAGTATTTCGAGAATCTCGAATCTCATCTTTGAGATTCAAGATAATGCGTACCTACTTCGGAGCAAAATACGTGCCCTGTTTCTGCGGTGATGTGAAATACACATATTTTTTTAAATCATGGTACACCCACATTAAGCAACATTTATATTATAGACAAGATAGTAGCACAGCACAAAAATATCAATATTCCTGCCCCAATACACCTGTACCTGTATATACCTACTATCATTTTGTGTACCTATGTAAGAGTTTTAGAGTAAGTACCTAATGATGTATTACTATTACTACACCATCACGGTGTATACCAATAATGGGGTAACCAGCGGATGCTGTGTCTGTATAAAAACACAAATATCCTCTTTGACATTTAGAATGGGTGACGAACCCCTTTGTTGTGAAGAAGATGTGGAATATCTCACGGAAGTTTTACGAACACCTACAGTACACTCGAAAAGAATATCAAAAATGAGGGAGGGGGCTGTTTTACAAACCGGGGTTCCCAAGGGGATGGAGTAATGAACTAATAAATGGTCTCTCTACCGGCTACCCCCTCACGCCGCGCCACTTGCGGTGTAGGCAGAAAGAATACAACACCAGACTGAACTATTCTTACCCACACTCCTAGCTTCCGTCACATTCATACAATTTGTCATGATACGGTACGTAAAATACCTACTAATCTTTATCTATGTAAAATGCACGTTTAGTGATATGCAGTTGGGTACATCTGAGTATTTCCTTTTCCTTGATAATTTTATGTGTCGCTTTTGCAATTACTAAATAATGGTAATACTATAGGAACAGGTAGGGTAGTACAGTACTTAATATCATTTTATTACCAGACACTTATCTTCAAGATAATAATTATCATCAGGCTGGTTTCTAAATACATGTGGTAGTGGAATACAAGTATTGGCACAAAATCAGCGATCAACTCTTCCAATACAATAGAGCAGTGAGTAGTGCTGGCGCGGAGGTCGACGGCTTGCAACGTACATTCAGTACAAATCTTTACGTTTACTACAATTATAATAAACCACTTATTTACTGCATATTTACTACAGAGAACACTTCACACACACACACACAAGTACCTTATCTAATCTTATAAATACTACATTGTATTACTTATGCGATATTATTATCGCCGATCGACTATTCCAGTGAACAGACCTCGCGGCATTAGTTGTATTACACTTTTGTCTGATTAAAGTGTTTTAATTAATATTTTAATAAACAGTGTTTTTAATTATTTTATTATTATCGTTACTTAATAATATTGTTATATAAGTTTAGTGAGTTGAACGTTAGACGGCATCACACCACACCGCTGCTATGTACATAGACGACACGTGAGTTTGTATTTGTCATTCATTAACATTATTATTCGCTCTCTAGTGGTATGTTTACTTATAGTACTCTATGTATTACGTTAACTACTGTCTGTGGAGGGAAACTCGGACATTTATGTACTAACACAAATAATTAAGTTTCCGTATTAATTACGGTGAAGTCTTGTAGGTATTTTGTGATTAGGATAATGTTACATTGTTACATAGCGCGGGGTACGTGATTATTAAATTGTAACGATTCGGAATCTTGTTTTTTTTTCGTTGTAACATTATTATTTGTTGGTTGTACAATAATACCTATTATCAGGTAATTCGATGTAATTCAAGGTTATCTAATTATTCTTATTTTGTTTGTGTGTTTCTGTTATGTCAGTCACTTGTAACTTCATGTTACCTACAACATTTTTTTTTGTATTGTATTTTTGTACTAGACGTGACTGATTTGTATGACCATCAGTAGGTAGGTATTATTAATGAATAGGTCTGTTTTTTCCATATTTTTGCGTATTAGAGAAGATTACATAATTGTCGTGTTGTTACAAATATTACTTCGTAATAATATGGCTATCCTAGTACTTCTAGATTCCTCATGGGAATACAGAGATTAGGGGTCAATCATTTGTTAATCATTCTGAAACATTAATAGGTATAATATTTTAGAGTAAGCACTTATGTATGTATATTGTTTACATAGTAGAGCAGTATCCTGGCCGTTAAAAAATCATACGCTAATGAGAAAAATTACAATCAATTACAGATTACGAAACATGTAGGTATGCAATAGTGGTTGCATCAAACCTTATATCTAGACGCAGGACTGCCAGGCACAAAAACAAGTATAACACTTTTTAAGGGAGGGCATAATGTTATTAGGTATATTATTTAAGATAATCACTTTAGAACAAAAAACTGTATTATTGTAAGATGTTATAATTTAAATAAATAAATGTTTCATTCTCTTTGGTAGATTTTGTAGTTTGTAATGTTTCCTTAGGTTCTTGTAAATTGATTATGTGTACGTATTTTTAGAATTTTGAATGACAGATGTTTGTGCATATCAGTCATCATGGTGATTGCATTAAAGATTCTGATTTAAGATAAGAATAATCAAAGTTCAGATTAATCATTTTGTACCTATCTGTTGTGGGTGTGTTTTTTTTATCTTTTTTTTAGGACCATATGTATTAATTACTAAAAAATTATAGAGTTCGCAAACCAAATATATTTTACCTGCCATCCAAATGTTAGTATGGAACACGGTTTAGTTCCCATATTTTTCCTGCTAACTAAAATAGCGACCCTTTCTCAGTGAAACAATAGCACTGGGACTTTTCTTTAGTTTATAATGTTATTCATGTTTTATTAATCATTGCGATGCAATAATTTAGTATTAACAATTTTTATGGCTATTGTCTGAGAATTGTTTCTTTAAGTATTTTTCACAATGGTTTCTTAGCCTGTGTCTGAAGTGATTTTCATATATGTTTTTTGATTTGTTTCAGAGTTGAGAGTGTGTGGGTGACGACTGCCATCGGCGCAATCAAGGCTCTCGTATTCTTCTGTGATATTCTCACATTCCCTGTACATCTCGTACTGCAGAGGCCATGGCAGAAGAGAGCGCTCTCACGGAGGGTCAAGGTAAATGCATTTGTATTAATAACTTAAATTATTTATGAGGTGATGCCTGCCTTTTTATTATGACACACATATATTTTAACTTCGTCTGTCATTGGCTGTGTCTACATTCAAATTTTAATAACTTGCCAATATCTCAGCACCTTGAAATTATTAATAAATAAAATATAAACACGTTTCAATTGGTAGATATTAATTCAGCTTATATTTTATGTGGGTGGTTATTTAATTAATTTAATTTAAGTCTTTTCACAATTACTACTTATTATTATTACAAGTCATTTGTTAATTGGTAAATTCACCAAATAATTGCTTTAGTAAAATAATTTGTCTTTTGTATCAGTATTAGTTTTTCTTGTAAATAAATTGAGTCATATGACTGAATGGTTCTACAAATAAATAATTATTAAATTAATATTGATGAAGTATTTACTAATAATGTCAACTGATGTCAGC
Source organism: Ceraclea dissimilis (assembly GCA_963576895.1). NCBI lineage: Eukaryota > Metazoa > Arthropoda > Insecta > Trichoptera > Leptoceridae > Ceraclea > Ceraclea dissimilis. The sequence goes on from OY756358.1 coordinate 3,948,708, forward strand.
TAGTTCAACTGCTAATTAGATTTCTATTTTCATACGAATCAAATGCTTATAATAATTAGGTAACTAATACTATGTATATTATACATTGTTGTTGTCTCTAATAACGTTTCAGTGATTTTCTATTTCCTAGCCCCTGTAAATTATTTATTTCAATTTTTATTAATGGCTTAGGCTTATCCTATTACTTTGTTTTGTAATATTTTTATCTTAACCCTTAGTCATAATGTTGTGTTAAAAAAAGATTATCTCGTAATCTGGATTCGTAATAAATGAGTAATACGCTGTTGGGTCAAAGTCACTAATTAATATACCTAATCGATTATTATGAATTTGATGAAATAATCTGTACAGTAGATATAAACTTAAAGACTAGGTACGCTGTGTTGAGAATTATGTCAAAAAATGTAAAAATTATGCACAGGGTCAATTTCCCGCTTGTCAGTTGCTTTAATCTAGATTTCTGATATCATCCCACTGTCAGTAATGGTGAGGAAATCTGATGCATTGCCACTGTATGCTCTGTGTACACATTTGGTGACTATGACTATAATCTTAATATTGTTGCAGGCGAAACCAGTGGAAAAGGATGACAAGTCAATAACAGTTCGGAATGTCAGCAGTCCCGGTGAGACACACATGTGGCTGGTCCGCGAGAGTGTCAACACCATGGATAGAATGCTGAACATGATAGCAGTAGCCCATGGAGATAAACCTTGTCTAGGGACTAGACAAATACTTAATGAAGAGGATGAGGTACAACCCAATGGCAGACTATTCAAAAAGGTATTTAATTTGTTAGAGTTAAAAACACAAATCAATGCATTACCATTATTGTCATTTGGTAAACACTTTAAGAGCTGAAGTAAACTAAAGTTTTTATTGTTTTGTCTTGTAGTACAACATGGGTGAATACCAGTGGAAGACATTTAAAGATGTTGAGAGGTTGGCTGGTTACTTTGGCAGCGGTTTGAGGCTATTGAATAATGAGCCTAAGAATAATGTAGTGATATTTGCTGAGACAAGAGCCGAGTGGATGGTTGCAGCCCATGGCTGCTTCAAGCAGAGTATTCCAGGTGAATAAAACAATGTTGTACTCCTTTTGACATATTTGTATTATCTTTACTGACTTGTGATTTCAATAATGTATGTGTATTTTTCAGTGGTGACTATTTATGCTACTCTGGGGGACGATGCAATCGCACATGGAATCAACGAAACAGAAGTTACAACAGTTATAACAACCCACGATCTTTTGCCCAAATTCAGGAACATCTTAGCCAAGACGCCGACTGTCAAGTGCCTCATTTACATGGAAGATCAACTGAAGCCAACAGACACAAAAGGATATAAGGATGGGGTGAAGATTGTTGCATACAAAGAAGTATTGAATATGGGGAAGAATTCTAAAATTTGTATGTATTATTTCGTATCTATATTTATTAATTATCTATCTAATCCGTGGAGTGAATGCATGTAATTTTTATACTACATATTCACAATTTACATTAATTGCAGCCCCTGTCCCTCCTGGTCCAGAAGACATTGCCATCATCATGTACACATCCGGCTCCACTGGAGTTCCCAAGGGAGTGCTGCTCACTCATCTCAACCTGATTTCAACCGTGAAGGCCTTTGCAGACATGGTGCCCATCAACCCTGATGATATGCTAATGGGATTCTTACCTCTCGCTCACGTATTTGAACTTCTTGCAGAGAGTTTGTGTCTTCTAGCTGGTAAATGTCATTCTTCTCTTGTACTGTTTCTATGACCATCTTATTATGATGTAATTGATTGTGGTATCAATGTATATGTATTGAATGTGTTATATTACAGGGGTTCCTATTGGTTATTCCACTCCTCTCACAATGATTGACTCGTCTAGTAAAATCAGAAGAGGAACAAAGGGAGACGCTTCTGTATTGAAACCTACCTGCATTACTACAGTACCTGTAAGTAACATAACATAACTTATCATATATGTACTCTACCAGTATTTATTGCAAAGTTTGGAAATACTAAATTGCGTGATTTCATTTTGTAGCTCATCATGGACAGAATTTCCAAAGGCATTACAGAGAAAGTGAATAACAGAGGACCCTTCGCATCAGCCTTCTTCAAATGGGCATACGTCTACAAAGAAAAGTGGATGAAACGCGGATACGACACACCGATTCTTAACAGAGTTGTGTTTAGTAAAGTGTCTAGTTTATTAGGAGGAAGAATGCGCTTGATGATTGCTGGTGGGGCGCCCCTGGCACCAGATACTCACACCCAGATCAAGATATGTTTGTGTTGTAATGTAGTCAGTGGATACGGTTTAACTGAGACAACATCATCAGCCACCGTTATGGATCCGTACGACAGATCTACAGGACGAGTAGGAACTCCTAACACAACCGTTGATATTAGATTAGTCAATTGGGAAGAAGGAAACTACAGAGTGACTAATAAACCATTCCCGCAAGGTGAAATATATATAGGAGGTGACTCAGTGTCTAAAGGTTACTATAAACTACCTGGGAAGACGCAGGAAGACTTTACGGAATACAATGGCAAGAGATGGTTTAAAACGGGAGACATTGGTGAAATCCACGACGATGGGTGTATTAAAATTATCGATAGGAAGAAAGATTTAGTGAAATTGCAGGCTGGTGAATATGTTAGTTTGGGTAAAGTAGAGGCGGAACTGAAGACTTGTCCGATTGTTGAAAATATTTGCGTATACGGAGACTCGACCAAGAACTACACAGTTGCGCTTGTAGTACCGAACCAGAAACAGTTGGAGGAACTTAGTGAAAAGGTTGGCATATCAGCACTAAACTTTGAACAACTGTGTCAGAGCACTACAATGGAAAAGGCAATATTAAAGGAATTAATCGACCATGCAAAGAAATGTAAGTCTAAACATGTACATACAATTTCACAGCCTTCATATCTTATTCCATTTTTTATTTCCCCTTGTGGTCCCTAGCTGTGGAGTTGGGTGCCACTCTTTTATTATGTTCTTTCGACAATTTTTTAAGTCAGGTGTTAATTAATCTTCCATCATAAGATTTTTACGACTCCTGACTCCCCATTCTGAATTTTATATAATAAATGTTTGCACAAAAATAATGTTTACACCCATACAGAACATTCACTGGTTACCTCATTATTGGGATGCAACATGAGAGTGTACTAGTGCTTTTGTTTTCCCGTAAATTGTATAAGGGTTTATCCATTTTTATTGGATGATTCAATCCGTGATTAATCTTTTCCGTATAGCAAATTTTAGGATAATATTTTAACTGTTTTGTGTTATCATTTCAGGTAAATTGGAGAAATTTGAAGTTCCCGCAGCTGTCAAGTTATGTTCTGAAGTATGGTCTCCCGATATGGGTCTAGTCACGGCCGCCTTCAAACTCAAAAGAAAAGACATTCAAGACAGATATCAGGGCGACATCAATAGAATGTACGCCTCTTGAAAGTGAAACCATACTTAAGTGTTTGTCCGAGATACTTACTTAAATATTAATATGCTACATGTACTACGTGTATAAGATAAGTAGGTACTAGATAGTGAGAGATGAATATGTACATAAACTATATGTAGGGAAGGTCTGGTCTCACCTCCCACAACAAGGGTTGTGTCCACAGGATCCAGTCATAATAAACTTGTACATACATATATTATAATATAATACAATACATACTATGGTGCTATGTATAATATATATTACTACGTCACATTAATGCATACTTCTTTTCATGTATCGCTATCATCTAATAATGTGTATTTTAATGATTCTGTCCCTATAATCATTAATACGATATATTATTTTATGTGAAAAGGTGTACCTGTCGATGTCTTTATGTTGAGAAAAACCATGCACAAATTTCTGTTGACATTCTCAAAATACACACAGAGACGTCTATTTAGTTAAAGACATAATTCGTTGAAAAATTATTTGAGTCTATTTAGACCACGTCTGTGTATGTTTTGCAGAATCACCAAGGAGACTATGTTTATGGCTTTCTTTAGACACTCCCTTTTCACTTCATAGTTACATTTCACTATCCTAATTTAGTGAAATCGCATCACGCCATTGAGTAATTATCTTCTGTGCATGTTTTACTTATATTAATGTTTTTATCATTGTCATGTCTTGCTTTTACGTACCTATTTACTGCGACATGATTTTACAATATTTTTATGTAGCTACGAAATTTATCACATTTTAAATTGTTTGAGTATTTGTGGATAATTAAATTGCACCAAAGAAAGAAATGATTTTATATTAACTAATTAATCTACTATTTTCCGAACGTTACATTAAAATTTATCTATAATAATTGTCCTATGTATTCCTATTTTATCGTTTTTAATATTAGATGTATAAATTTTAATTGTCTTTTATATATATTATCCAGGTTATTTCGCGTAACATTATATAATTTTTATTATCTCGAAATAATGTTAGGCAATAAGCATCTTTGTCTATTTTTCAAAATAATTGCATAACATATATTAATTAATTTAATAATGATGTATCTATATACGACCTATAGTAAAATATGTCCCCAGTCATTGTGTAAATTATTGCAATCAATTCAGAATACTTATTATTATATGTAGTATGTAATTACTTAAGTACTATTAATTATAAATTTTTATATAAAATGTTGGCTTATATTATTTATATTATTGTTACAATAATTTATATTATACTTAGCAACTCATCCACACTAGATAATCTGATGTATTATTCCATAAATCATTTGCAAATACAGGGGTGGTACTCTGTAAGCATCGGGAAATATGCTGTGAAATTGTTAACATTAAGTAATTACGCCATTGTGTGCAACGCTGTCAAGTGTCAGTTTGCTACACTTTTCATATACATTTGTGAAGTGTATTTCACGTAGAATGCTTAGAGTACCATTCCAAACTGCTCGCCTAAGTTTACATCAGTTTGATGGGTTAGTGCACATATATTGCATGTCCACTTTTTGGAGAAATTGTGTTGAGTTACTGATGCATAAGAACATTTTGTGTATTGCGACTCAATTTCATAAAAAAAGTGGATTTACAATATCTGTGCACTAACCCATCAAAATTATCTTTATGTTGGATGTAATATTATAATTAGGAAGCACATTTGTTTTAGTGGTGACTCTAGGAACAAATTATATTTTTATTTTAGCTTAGGGAAGTCGGCAGCTGATATTTGTATTAAAAGAAAAAAAGCATTTCTATTAAGTTTGTTGCAATTAGTCATTACGTTTGGTTGTGAAGAAACTGTAATAATAATATTATGTACTTCACAACTATTATGTTGTATCATAATGACGGAGTGGACCAAGGTCGTCGATGTCGTTCACAGAGTTTCCAGTCAGAAATGGAGTTGGGCTGGTCATGTGGCCATAACCACAGACTCTAGGTGGACAAAGAAAGTTCTGGAGTGGCGACCTAGAACAGGCAGAAGAAGTGTTGGTAGGCCTCAAGCACGGTGGTCGGACGATGTGAGGCGAGTTGCGGGAGGCGGTTGGATGCGGTCTGCCCAGAATAGGGAGCTATGGAGATCGATGGGGGAGGCCTATGTTCGACAATGGACGCAGGGAGGCTGACATGATGATGATGATGATGATGATAATGACGGAGTATTAGAATGTAGCAATTAATTAAGGGTCACCCTGTACTTTGTCTTGCTTTCTTTAGTGAAATGTTAGTTCATATTTTTTTGTTAGTTAAGACTGATTTATTTGTTTATAATATTTGTTAGCGTATCGATTCTTAAATGTAATTATGTCATTGTGAATATTTTCTGCATACATAACATTAACTTCTTTACAATAACTAATCTTCCCTGATAGTATATGCAAGCCAAATATTCAATAATTTATTACCAATTGTTTCTGCACTTACATTACAGAGTTGTGAAATGAGACAGCAGATCGTTAAGTGGTACCCTTCAATTTTTCATAGTTTTGTCTATCGGTTTTAATGTGGTGCTATAGAAACGGTGAATGTAGTGGGCATTGGTATCTCAAGAGTGTAAAATCTATAAATTGAATATCAGCAATAATGCTATTTTATTCAATATGTTCACATCCAGTAGCAAGATTAAATTACTTGGGTATCTTAATATCATAGGTTCCTAAAACCCATTAGGTTACATTGTTCTCGATTGAAGTGTGCGGCCTATGTGTCTCGATTGTTTCTCATTGTATGTGGAGATTTGTCTGTGTAAACTATTTGAGAGTGGCAGAGCATACAATAAAAAATAACTTATTTTTATTAAGCAAAATATATCAATAAAATAATACATAATTGTTTCATCAGGTATTTGTTACGTTTAGCTTAGCAGATTCACATATGATTATGTAACATTATGTATATTGTATTGTATGCAAGTTGTTTATATGGCAAGATGTCACCTTTTACATGTAAATGTTTCAATAAAAAATATATAGAAAAATGATTTTTTTCATTTCACCTTATCACATGGACAAGCAAGCTGGTAGTTGACTAACGCTGTAGTTATTTTCAAGCATTTGCCACCTCCATGTTTGTCGTATGTATTATTACAGACTATTTTGAGTTAAGACGCGTGGATCACCACGGAAATGAGACTTTTCGATAGATCTACTACTAACACAATCAAGCATCCAACAGAGGATACATGATCTATACATTTTTGTCCTAGTACATTTCTAGAGTAGTTGCAAGGCTTCGCTATTCAAAGTGGTAATGGGGTCACGCTATGATGCATGGCGGCAAACAGTGGCGAAACAAGGCAGCTTGGGGCCTCGGTGGAAAACATTCTACATTGTTGCAAATGAAACAAAATAACATGTTATATTATTTATTATATCCAATGTGTACATATATATTAGTGTAATAACTGTCCAGAGGAATATAACTAGTCCTTATAACATAATGATTCCAACTTCAAGTCCTAGTACTATTTATTACTAAACCTAAATGTTATATGTGATGAAGTTAATCTTCTGTGTTGCCTGGAATTGATCTCATTTTACACAAACTTTTTAATTGGACCATAGTGATGTCTCCGTATCTAAATTTGACGACACCGTCTTGGTTGTCTAAAGATATGAGTTGTCCGACAGATTCCCTATTCTCTCCGGTAATAACCTTTACTGTGTCACCTCTCTGAGGAACTATGGGCTCCAAATGTTCGCAGTCAACATTTACCACACGACCTTCTAAGGGTAGGAAGACAGCGCACATGTTACCATTAATCCCTCGAATTACTACAGTCTGCCCAATGAGTCCCTTATCTTCGTGAGTATCTTTGATCCTGACCTCAATATCAGTTGTGTGCCAATCACCCAGGGGTTCTGAACTGGTGCCAGGAGTAGCAGGGTTGTAGGGGGAGGGAGGTGCCCCGGCAGGAGAGTATCCCACAGGACTTGGAGTGCTAAGGTAGCCTGCGGGATATCCAGTAGGACTGGGACTCTGTTGGTAAGGACTATACGATGGGTCTGAGCCGTACATGGTGCCAGGTGTCTGAGGCGTGTAAGGTCCACCAGCCTGGTATCCAGGTGTGCTAGGATTATATCCCGGACTGGGAGAGGCTTCGTCCAGACTATAAGCATCGTGATCAGATATACGAGCTGGTGTGTTAGTAATGTTAGGATCCCAAGCACCTGCACCACTGGGTGTACGGCTGCCATCATGTAAGGGTGTGGCTGAGCCATAATGTGGTGTACGGGAGCCCTCGTACAGTGGGGTTTGTGCTCCATGCATGGGAGTTTTGTTGCCAGTCTCCCTGTAGTGTGGAGTACTGGATCCCATGGCTGGTGTCCTGCCTGGAGTACGGTATGAAGTGACACCACCTTCTCTCCCTCCGGCCCCTGCTCCAGCTCCTGCAATGTGATCTCTATTGACTGATATAGTCTGGCACTGTGTATGAAGTTCCACCCTAGCTGTGCTCTCAGTGGCATCCTTGACTATACCCACATTGCCCTTGTAAGGCCCGCCAGTAATCTTAATAGTAGTGCCAATAATATCTCTATCTCTAGTGACTCTACCTCCTCCTCTACCCCCTCTGCCTCGTCCTCCTCCCCTGGAGGGATGCATGGGTGACTGTATTCTTGGAGACATAAAACCCAAGCTTCCAATACTACCAGGGGTTGCGGTTCTATTACCTCCAGCTAGCTGCAAATGTCTGGTTTTGCACACAAATATTCCACCATTATCCAAATACAACCTAGATTGTAGAAAGGCAAAATTTCTATAAAGATGTTTAATTTCCCCATGTCGTCCTGCATGTGGTCCATCAATAACTTTTACAATATCCTTCTTCTGTATTGTATTTTCATCTGAATCCAGGGCTACTGTAAAACGATTCTCACGTTTCTTCTGTAACGCTTGAGGTTTACTTTCAATCACTTTTCCTTGCATACCAAGTACGTGGAAGTTTTCCTTCTCCAATCTAACAATAACTCCCACAGTCTGAGGATCAATTTGAACCATATCTCCCCATTGAAACTGTCCTAGAGAATCAACTCCAGTTGCCATATCTGAACAAAGTTGTAAATCTCTAGGCAGTACTTCCAGTTCATGCATTGTAAGATCTGATACAAGGACAGCTCTGTGTGGTTCTACTCTCACAATTAAACCTGTGTCTCCCTCGTATCTTCCGGACAAAACTTTAACATGATCTCCTTGTTTGAAGTACTTGCGAAGTTCTGTAGCTTTAAACACTAGTGCATCCTTTAACGCTTCATGTTTGGGCATAACAGTTATCATTGAACCATCTATTGCAATAATCCTAGCTTGCAAATTAGCTAAATCTCCAGAGGCAACTTCTACATTGTCTCCCATGGAGAATGAATGGCCCGTAGTGGGGTCATCCTTGGTGGGAGCAGCCAGCTCAATGTCTATACCTTCGGGTTGTTCTTCAAACCTTTCCAACTCTGTCAGGGTTGGCTTAACACCTTCTGATAATATAGCTGACATAGTGAAATTCTTGTAGAGAAAACCTTTCCTGGAGTATCTGTTTCCTTCAAAAATAAGGAAGTCACCATCAGATGTGACTTCTCCACCAATAGAGCGGATGGCTTCAGGATCAAATGGTTTAGCTGCTGGTCTTCTCTTCTTTTTCCTTTTAGCGGCATCCGCTTCACTCTGTGTAGTTCTCAAAGCTCCTCTGAGTCTAGTATAATCTATTCTGGGCAGTAATTTCAAATGGACATGATTTTGGGCCAAGTCCACATAATCAACTTGTGCAATATCATCTTTATAAAGACCACGTTTCAACCTAACCCATTGTTTTGGTTTTAATCCAGATTGTTCCTTCACCACACGGAGAACGTCAGTCATCTCCTTAATGGGAACCATTTCCTGTTTCCAGAAACCCATCCTTAGATTTCCAACATTGGTGATTGCAGCTTTAACATAAGTTTGTTTGTATGATTCTATATACACATAGCCCTTGACGCCTTCAGGTGCGATGACTGATTTGATTTTCAAAGGTTCATCTGAAAACTGAAACGCAATGAACTTTCTCATGAGCAACAAAACTGTGGCCCTTTCTTCTCCGATCCTACATTTAACCATCCAAAGATTAGGGTCCTTGATTCCAGGCAGTAGAGTTTGTTGGGTGATTTCATCAGACATCTCTTCACCTCCATCACCAAAGTGTCTGGTGGGAGCGGAAACATCAGCATATTTATTCTTGAGGTATTCTTCTATCTCCTCTTCCCGTTGTGAGTCCCACAGCGAGGTGCCTCTCCTGCGCCCTTCTATCTCCCTGGCAGTGGGGCCGAGTTCGTCCACTTCATTACCGACTATTCCCATTTCCTGGGCTCCATCCTCCCACTCCTCATCTTCGTCTACTTCATCATCCACCTGAATTACAACAAAAGTATTTATTTATACATCTTAGAACAATATAACAATTTAAGATTAATATATAAGAATATAATGTAATGTGTGCGTACCTCGGCTTCATCGATAATGAATCCTCCAAAACGATCATTCTTCTTCTTCTTCCTGGGTCTATCATCATCCTCATCTTCTTCTTCATCATATTCTGAGTCCACAATATCTTCCCCTTCCGGTTCTTGTTCATCCTACGACAAATAAAATATTATAATATTGCATGGCATCCTGTCTATAGATAAAATCTATATTGTATTAATCCCAACAACAAAAGCTAGTCACTTTGTAACATGGTGAAACAAAATAGTAAAAGTTTTTAATTAACTTACTTCAACTTCTTCTGCAGAGCCTTCTCTTGCTTCATCATTTCTCACACTTCTATCCGACGCAACAGATCGGGACCTATAATAATTTATACACAACTTTACTATACAAAAATTAAATCAATGGGTTCATGTCTTGGCATGGACCATGTATACCACGTCACGAATCAGGTAATTACATTTGTTATGTATAAAATAGTATGTAAGCCATCGGCACTGTATATGTTTTGGGGACAGCCTTTTGCCATAAAAAAATTACACTGCTACTAGGCAACTAGTGCATTAAACCATGTTCGTTCTATTCACCTTCGAAATTTGAAAAGCATATAGGTGTCTAAATAGGGAGACAACCTCTAATGTGTAAGGTTATCTCCTGGATCCTTATCTACTGGAATCCGCTCACTGAAATAATATGTCAAAGCAGATGGTGACTTACCTCGACCTAGACCTGGATCGACTGCGGGAGGCAGATCGGGATCTTGAAGGACTCCTTGACACTGATCGACTTGCGGACCTCGATCTGGAACGAGATCTAGACCGTGAGACAGATGCCGAACGCGATCTGTTGGACTGAACGGACCTATTGGATCTCACACTGCCTCTAGAACGGTTAGAAACTACGCTTCCACCTTCAGAACCACTACCAGAATAGTTACTCCCTTCAGAATCGGACATTTTGAAGAAAAATTATCTCGAGCTACTCGTTAAATAAAGCACATATTCCACAAAAATAAAAAAATAACTTGCGAAAACCACTCTCCGCTAGCTGTCGCGTCAATTTTCAACAGACATAGATAAATAAGCAAAATAGATGTCTGCCTGTCATGTCATAGACAATCGATAGAAAATAAAGTAGTGTTGCTAACGCAATAAAATAAAAGAGCCGCGAGAATATGAAAACAAACCTTCGAGTGCACATGTATATTTTTCAGTATTCCTAGATATTTTTAGATTTCTACTCGAAGAAACAAACATAAAAGCACTAAAAATTTGTTATAATACCTACTAGATTGATTAGATCAGAGATCTGGAGAAGTATAGATTTATAACTTGAAGTGCATTAGGTCCCATACTATTTAGTGCATCCGAAGTTAGCAACAAACATTAGAATACCCGAAGTTGGTTGCGAATATAACAGCAATATTGTGGAGTTGGTAGCAATGAAAGCATCAGAAACATTGTCTATGACTTCTATGGAATCTATGGATGCAGTGGATTGATTTTTTTTATCTATGGTTTGTATTTCGTTTCGTGCCGTGTTGGGTTTTGTTTGCCGTGAAGCCGATTTATCGTAAATAATTTATTATTTAAATACGATGGCTTCAAAGAAAGCATCATCAGATACAAAAAAGGATGAGGCTCCAACAGAGGTAAAAATTATTTCATTTATAATATCGTAATTAATCCTGAGGACGACACGATGTGTTGCCGCTAACATGACACGTCAGTGTTAAAGTTTTTTGACATATTTTAGTGAAAAACTTGCAATTTGTCCCAATTCTTAATCAGTAAGCTTTATTTTATTTAAATTACTTCTCAGTCGGCTTCAATTTCACATTAGACCAACAGACTGGATGTGCATTTATAGTTTCTTTAAAGCTTTGAAATCCTCTGTTTTCATACAGTCTCTCATATACTTGCTGTCAAATATATTTCCTGTTGATTTTTACACAATATTTAAAATGTCGCTTTCAGTATTCTTTGGCATTTTATTATTTAACACCTATTTCACATTTGTTTTGTTTCCAGCCCATTTTCCAAGTCAACAAATGGGATGGATCAGCTGTCAAAAATGCCATGGATGATGCCATCAAAGATGTAAGAATCTCTTTCAAAATGAATTGTTTGTAAATCATCTTTATTCAGATAATATATCCTGACTCATGTTATACCCTATTGTATAGTTGTTATTCATTGTGATATGAAATTTCAGATTCTTAAAACAGAATTAACGTGCGAAGAAAACTTTGCATTGATGGATGGCCGACTGTTGCTGTGTGGTCTCGCTGTTGGAGTCGCACTGTATGCTCTCTTATGGGATTATCTCTATCCATTCCCACAGTCTAGGTAATTTACATCACAAATCTATTTTATTTATAACTAACTTTTGGGTCCAGCATGTGTGCACCTGGATTTGAGGTTTGATGCAACCAGTATTGCATACATGTACAGTGGCTTGCCATATTATTAGACTTACTGGAATATTAACACAAATCTTTTGAGAACATGCGTCTGTATATTTACCAATTGTGGTGGAATAATAACTTTTTTCACTCTGGCAATATTTATCACCATATTATTACTAATGGCAATACCGCTTGCCCCCATTTTTTAATTTTTTATGGTATTTAGAAGCGGCTCGCAAAAAACTTATAAAAAGGCTCATACATGTCTGGAATCACAGTAAGGAGCTCCAAAATACAGTAAAAAACTATATTTTGAGCATACCATGACGCATTCAGGCCTTGATTGCGGAAAAAAGGCACCATACAAAATATCAAGTTTGACCTTCATGTTCGATTTTTTTTGCTTGTGGGGTAAAAAAAGATTTTTAATTGAATATAACATTGGGTTTTATATATTCTAGGTCCAAATGTAGAATAAGAACATAAAAATTAAAAAAAATACCACAAAAGTCAAAATAACGATTTTTTTGTATTAAGTCTAATAATATGGCAAGCCACTGTAGAGATTCAGTTTTATTACTGAAAATATGTAGTCTGAGAGTTCTAACCAATAAAATACAATATTAACAAATTAATGTTTCTTAAGGTTTCATAGACTTTTATATTCAGTACCTAGATGGCGTACTCAATGCTAGTAGTGAAGTAAACTGGTGCCCACAAACTGTCAAATCGTATGGAGAATTTTGACATTTCGTGGGCAGCTTTTTTTTGGCAATTTTGTTCTCATAGTTAAAAACTGTATTAGTTTAACCGTTGTTTAGGAATAAAGCGATAGTTTTAAAGATGTTTTAGTGTTTATTATTGCTATATTGTTAATAGTGTGAGTTTTGCGACTCTAAAATACCAAAGAGTGCCGAGAATGAAATTGCATCACTTCCTCTCTATTGAAAATACTCAGAGTCAGATGTTTAGCTAGTACTAATTATAAAAGTCTATGGGTAATGCTTACTCATCTTCATCATCTCACACTGTATGAAATGTTGTGATGGTATACATTACTGCTATATTATAGAGTTGTGGTTTTATTTATTTCAGGTTAGTGTTGATAATTTGTGTTTCTTCATACTTTGTGTTGATGGGAATACTCACTGTCTACACAACCTTCAAGGAAAAGGGGATATTTGTTGTCGTTAAAGAGACTACTGGATCCGGGGCTAAAATGTGGGAAGCTAGTTCCTATATGAAGAAGTAAGTATTTTGTAAATTTTCATTTTAAACATTAAATCTGAGATGCAACACCTTTTTTATCTTGTCTTATAGTCATTATTTTTCCCTGTTTTATAAGACTACAATTTGATTATCTTTTATTGATAAATTTATCCACTAATCAATGGAAACATTCTATTTCCAGGTATGATGATAAATACCAACTGATACTGAGCGTGAGAGATGCTAAATCATCTTCAATCAGAGAAGCCTCATTCACCAAATCTGTTGCCAATTTCATTGATACAGAAGGAGTTTTAGTTCATAATATATTAGAAAATGAAGTTATGAAACTCTACAGCAGCTTAGCTAATGAAAAGAAAGATAAATGAAACAATTAGTTGTAAACAGAATAACAAATTATCTCCCAATTATTGATTAAGAAAGTGTTTGTTTTGAAGTTTGTTTTTACTACGCAAATAAATTACTTAAGTCATTTTTCTTTTCCACCAAATCTTTTAATTTTGCGTTTTTATTCTCAACATTTGCAATTATTTATGTTTCAAGCTATGAAAATCGTAACTGAACTTATACTTACTTACTTTCCGTGTCCAGATGCCTCAAATCAAGAACCTCCAATAGTTGGCCACATGTACGGCCCTGTCACTTGCATTTATAAGATCTTCTCGCGCGCATGTCTCCCCGATTTTAGGACATACTAGTAGGTGTTGGTTGTCCTGTATGTCTCCGCACTCACAGGTGTCGTCCTCCGTGTATCCCCATTTTTTGAGGTTACTGTTGCAGCACGACACCCCAGTTCTTAATCTATTTAGTGCTCTCCAAGTTGGGTATGGCAGATTGTATCCAGGGGCCATCTCCTCCTTCGGCTTGACATGCACGCGATCAGAGAGGCTCGCTTGCCATAGTTCAATCCGGCGTGCCTCCGGCGGGCCGGGAAGCGGTGTTGTTGTTTCAGCGAAGCCTTTTCTTGACTTTAGCCGGGGTTGTCTGGCTTCACGGCCGTACATGGGATGTCTGTGATCGGATAGTTGTTTTTGTCGCTCTGAACTTATAACACTCTACTTAGATGAAATTAAGAAGTATTACGGAAAAATCTTACGCTGCAGATCAGGATAAGATTTGGAGCTGCTGAGAATATTTCTCGTCAACCTTGAAGAAATTGGAATATACTTTTTCAATCTGTGCAGGGAAAGCAAATAGGCAGTATTATAGCAGAAAAATATTTTTATAATTACTAGGTATAATGTTTGGAACCTGAGATTGCGTTAATGAGATTTTCCTATACCTGAGTCTACCAATTTTTAGCTAACAAATTATGATCTCTGCTATTCATAAGAATGTTAAAGAGATGGAGTATTGAAATTTAACAGCAGACATGAGTATGTGGTTAGCGCAGTTGGTTGAGGCGGCAGCATCTCAAGCGAAGGATGCCAGGTTCAAACCCCGGCGCTGGCGATGTATTCCACACTTTGCGATACAGGCTTTTTTAGCCTAGTGCAAGGAGTGCAGGAAAGTATTTGGGTTTGTGTATGCAAGCCCAGATCCTTTTCATAAAAAAAAATATTCCTTAAAGTATATACAAATGTTTCAGCAAAGGTATAAGTGCATTTTGGATAAGTGTTAACATAGTCCAGGTAATGGGTATTTTTACCTTACATTTTGTATAGTAGTTCTGGTTTTTGGATATGTTATATAGGTCGGTCCTGTGATTAAGAATCCAAGTTTTCGACCTCCCAACCCTTGTGCGTTCACTAGGGCGAGCCAAAAAGTGTCGAGATTTCGGTCATTTTTCAGTTTATTGATCATAACTTTTTTACAATGCATTTTAGAGATAAACATTGTAGCTAAAAGTTGTAGAATATTAAATTCCCTGCAACTTATGTCTAAAAAGTTTTTTTGTAAAATCAATATACAAAGAGTTATGCGTTACCAAAATTTCAAAATTTTTCAAAAAAATCACTTTTTTTACAATTTTTTTCTTTATTTAAATATATTTCCTAAACGGTACATTTTAGAGAAAAGTATTGTAAGTAAATGTTGTAGATCGTTCAATTTCCAATAAGTTTGATGTCAAATATTTTTATCTCGGACCAACTAAAATAGAGTTGTGATCTTCTGAAAAAATATAAGACGAACATTTTCGAAACTTTCAGTATAGTACGTATGACAATAGTAATCATAAATATGCAATTTAAGAAAAAAATTTTTTGGACCTTATTAAGATTAGTGTCGTGGTTTAGAATCCAAGTTTTCGACCTCCTCAACCTTGTGTGTTCACTAGGGCGAGCCGAACACTGCCGATATTTCAGTCATTTTTCAGTTTATTGATCATTATTTTTTAATTATCCATCTTAGAGTGAAAGATTGTATGTAATAATTGTACAGTATTAAATTTCCTGTAAATTATGTTGGAAATATTTTCTTTGAAAAGCTATTATTTAAAGAATTATATAATAACAAACATATTTTTATTAAGAAAAAAATTTTTTTTTCACGATTTTTGAGTTTTTTTTCAGCACGGTACGTTTTAGCGAAAAATGTTCTTTGCAAATATTGTAGAATATTAAATTTGCAACAAAAAATGATACCACACTTTTTTGACTTGGACTAATAATAAAGGAGATACGCTGTCCTGAAAATTAAATATTGAACTTAAATAAATATTCAGGGTAGCATATCTCGTTTATTATTAGTCCAAGTCAAAAAAGTGTGGTATCATTTTTTGTTGAAAATTTAATATTCTACAATATTTGCTAAGAACATTTTTCGCTAAAACGTACCGTGCTGAAAAAAAACACAAAAATGGTGAAAAAAATTTTTTTTTCTTAATAAAAATATGTTTGTTATTATATAATTCTTTAAATAATAGCTTTTCAAAGAAAATATTTCCAACCTAATTTATAGGAAATTTAATACTGTACAATTATTACATACAATCTTTCACTCTAAGATGGATAATTAAAATATAATGATCAATAAACTGAAAAATGACTGAAATATCGGCAGTGTTCGGCTCGCCCTAGTGAACACACAAGGTTGAGGAGGTCGAAAACTTGGATTCTAAACCACGACACTAATCTTAATAAGGTCCAAAAATTTTTTTTCTTAAATTGCATTTTTATGATTACTATTGTCATACGTACTATACTGAAAGTTTCAAAAATGTTGTCTTATATTTTTTCAGAAGATTCTATTTTAGTTGGTCCGAGATAAAAAATTTTTGACACCAAACTTATTGGAAATTGAACGATCTACAACATTTATTTACAACACTTTTCTCTAAAATGTACCGTTTAGGAAATATATTTAAATAAAGAAAAAAATTGTAAAAAAAGTGCATTTTTTTGAAAAATTTTGAAATTTTGGTAACGCATAACTCTTTGTATATTGATTTTACAAAAAAACTTTTTAGACATAAGTTGCAGGGAATTTAATATCCTACAACTTTTAGCTACAATGTTTATCTCTAAAATGCATTGTAAAAAAGTTATGATCAATAAACTGAAAAATGACCGAAATCTCGACACTTTTTGGCTCGCCCTAGTGAACGCACAAGGGTTGGGAGGTCGAAAACTTGGATTCTTAATCACAGGACCGACCTATATAACATATCCAAAAACCAGAACTACTATGCAAAATGTAAGCTAAGGTATGATTTTTTGTATTCGTTTCTCGGAGTAACAGTTAAGTATATAATAAAATAAAATTGCAAAATCTCTGATAACATAATTTATATGAGAAGAAATGAAATGGAAAAAATCTACAACTCCTATAGACTCTAGTCATTTTTCAATGAATGTAACTAGTTTATTTGAACTCTAATACGCATTCCTGCCATATCACAGTTTAAATAAAAATAGTATTAGGTAATACCTACATTATTTAAACAAAGTGTATGTGGGTCACATTATATTATAATCAGGAAAGAAAAATCTTCAATTAAAAGATATAGAGGGAAATATATTCCTATTGTTATCACTCATTCTTTCTTTAGTTATTGTGTTTTTTTATTATTTGCAGTATCTTGCCCTCTATATACAATATTATTCTCAGTTGCATTGCGTAAGGGAACAGTTTATAATATAAATACACCATATGGTGGATTGGGCCCTTTCCACTTATTGCCAGTGATGATTTCATCTTTGCTGAACTGCGCAATACCTAGCGCCTAGTGTGTGTGAGAGGAGAGACGCTTTTTCCATCAGCTGTTAAAAGCATTGCCAGACTCACTATAATTTTAATAGTTCTATAATCGCTTTTATTGATAATAAAATAAAATGTTTATGCTGCATTGTGCGATAAAGATTGCATTGTTAACTAATTGAAGTCTGTCTTAGAGGAAAATAAATGAAACGTAAGGACAATATAAAATAATGAGGGATGGGCTGTTGTAATTTTGTAATCTAGGAACGTAAGCAGAAATGTATGAAGTATAAATAAATAATCAGAGAACTCTCAGGACGCATACCTATTTTAGGCGAAGATTGAGTAGAATCTCGGCTGCGCCGTGAGTTATATAAAATCGAATACCTTTTACGACAAACGAGAAAAACGGCTTACAAAACAACACGTACAAGCAATAGTGGTTGCATAAAAACCAGCCATTGAGGCGCAAGCGCTTCAGGAGAAAAAGATCAAAATTAATAGTTTTTGAAACAACGAGATACTCGTACTTATTGTTATCAGGGAAGTTGTAAAAATTTCGCTAAGTAAACATTTTATAGCAACTTCCTTATTTACTCACGTCTGGCAATTTTCCCGCGGCGGGTTTGTTGAGTATTGTTTTTTTTTTCGGCAGTTTGTATCGCGCGGGCGCGGGAGTTCCATCCGTCCGTAGTGCGGGCGCCTCTCACGTTGTGTTGTTTTGTAACAGGTAATTTTCTATTTATATTCATTTTTCAAATTAAAATCATTCTGTTCTTAATTCAAATTTGATTTTGCGTCGTATATTTACGATCCTATTGGATTCCATAATAATTTACACACTTTTGATTCAACAAATTGACTCACGAAGACACAGCTATTTCGACACGAAATGACTGATGATTATGAATGCGTTGTTCAGTGTCCTGTATAGCCTTGCATTATTAATTATAATATTCTGCAATACATAACACAAATTCATGTATCTATCAGCGTTTTGAACGCATTATTTAACTTTTGGCGTCTATTTTCGAAAGTGAAATAACAGTATAATTTATATAGTATTGTATTGTGTAACTATTGACTAATTATACATAACGTTTTGAGCTTTTCCTAATATAATACTGAGTTGGAACAGTCTTGACTACGTTAATGGTTGTGTAGTAATTTCGCCTTTTGGCAATGTTTTGATTCCTGTGTTTTCTCTAATAAATTTTGGTATGTTTTCTACTGCCTTTTTTTATTATTTTTAACTTATTTATTGTGATAATATAATATATTCTTCCTTTAATTATTTGGGTGTAAAGTTTTATAAAATTTAGTGGAACTGTTCTGCAGCAAAATGACATTCTACTATGTCTTTACTATACTAGATGCTCTGTGTCCCTTCGCAGAGCTTTCACTCTGTTCTAAAATTAAAATAACACACTGGTCGATATATTGTCTATGTATTTAATTAGATCTATCGATCATCTGCAGTTGGTAAAATGTTTTAGTTAACATATCTTGAATAACTTTAAAGTGTAGGTATCTAAAACTACATTGTATCTAAAACTAAATAGTAATACCAGAGGAAATACCCCCACCTATAATCTATCGTTCATTTATGGTTGTTTTTTTTATTTATATAATAATATATTTACTTTTTCAATTAAATATCTTTAACAAACCCCCTCCACTCCCTTTTCAATCTGATCTCGATGTGTTCCCCATTATTAAAACGCTGTCATATTTAATCAGATAATCCTTTGAAAATATAATTGTTTTCCCTTTATAAAAAATATTTATTACAAAGAGAGTCACAAATTTAAAAATTAACCATAAAAATTGTAAATCATAAGGTAAGAGTGACCTTTGGTAGAAACGTAAAATGTATAAAATATAAAATTGCAAAAAAACATTGTTTCACAAGACTCATCCATCGAGACCCCTTTCCCTTTTGAAAATTATGTACCTATAGCTGTGTATGCATGGTGGAGTGGATTTGTAATGTTATTATAGGTTGTTTTATTATGAACAAATTTTTATTTAGCAGTTTTTGATTATAAATATTCTAAAGCTGATTCAGATTCACATGCCGATTGGTTTAGAAAGTTTTTTTCGAAAGGTACGAAATTAAATTTAAATTAATAAAATTAAAGGAAATGACCTTATACCAGTAAACTTATACTGTCTGGGGGCTTTAAATTTAAATTTGAAATAAAATAAAATAAAAAATGATTTAATTACACACTTACTTTCTTTGATAATAAATTGAATTGATCCCAGTTTCAGAAAACTTGAATACCTGATTGATTTCTGAGAAAAACGCCTGGTTCATTATAAATTTAATATGACTCCTCAGCATATTAATTACATTACAATAATTCATATTATCTATGTACACTATTATAATATAGCTTGTGATAATGATATTTATAGAGTTAGGTAAGTATATTTATTGTGCATTAATAAGGATTTCATTATAATCTTGTGTGAGAATAATTGTCTAACCTTGTAGGTATTCAAGATAACACTATGAAGTTGGTTATAATAATTTATTTCTATTGCTTTATCGTTACACTATTATAACTACACTAGTAGCCCTCAGTGCAATTCGCACGAAGTATTGGTGATTGGTTCAAGAAAAACTTGAAAATAGAGAGTTTTATATTATTGCTCCATTTAGATTTTTGATGCATATGCAAAAGTTTCCTGTACACGAAAATTTGGTACGGTGATCATGCAAAACACTCTTGTAAGTGTATAGGTACATCTTATTTTTATTACTGCGTATTCGTAAGTAGGTACCCAATAAGACGTACGTAGTACATAAATGCGTCTAACAATGTTGTATTAAATGACTTATGCTGGATTTCACAAACCTTTTCAGTGAGGAATAGCGGAAACAGGAGCCACTTATCATTATTTTTCCATACAAAATTTGTGCTAGGCGGCTCCAGGTATCTCCGTTATTCCTCACCTAAAAAGTTGGTGAAATCCAGCAGTAGTCTTCGGTCGCAGCTGATAATCTACAATTTCTTTCAATCAGGAGGGCTTGTGGTTTATAATTTTGATATTTAATTACAGTTATAATGATAATAATAATATAATCTTTAATTACCTACTCCTAATTAGCGAAAAAAGGCAACTAACTTCCTGCCAATTTGAATTGGAATACATATTTTTTTCATATGCAACATCGTAAAATAGTCTTTCGTTTCGCTTTACCCCTGAAGCCTTGTTGTCTAACCCCGCCGATGGGCCTGTAAGGCTCCCCACAAACGTCCGGAAGTTCAGCTGCCGAATGTTAGTTCCTGAACTTCGGGACGTGTGTGGAGAGCCTAAATCTTTCAAACCCGAATACTGAAATATTTCGTAGACGAAAAGTAATTTAGGAAATTAATTTTGACATGACTACAGACTATAGTAGTTTACGGATTAGCAAAATGACTAATTTTATTCTCATTCCTTGTGGGAAAGCTGCCATATAACATTACAGTAAATAACAAATGTGAGAAATGCCAATATAATTATCAGCTTACTCGCATACCAGTTGAAAGAAATGATAATAACTTTTGCTGGGAAACTTCATTGTTTATTTCGTGTATTCACTTTTGTTGCCAATGTTTTCTAAGGTGAAGTAATGTGTTTTTTTTAGTATAGGTATAGTTAGTATAAAAATATACATTTATTAGTGTGCTGGTTAGTGTCAAGTTTATTGCCAATAAGAAGTAAATACTCCCAAATTATAATCGCGTGTGAATCATCTTAACTTTAGTAAGATTGCACAGGTTCAGAATCCTGGCATCTAGGCATCTTCTTCTCCAGTTTCAATCGTTACGATTGGTTTGCAGCAAGGCCCCATGTCTTCTTCTCCACTCATCCCTGTCCTGTGCGGTTCTTTTTAACTTTATATGAGTCGAAGCCCATTTTCTGACACAGGTCGTCCAGGGTATTCTTTCCTTGATCGTTCTCTGTAGTTTATCCCCTCGTTCATTCCTTCAGTTAATTCAAATAGGAGACTCTCTTAACGCACTATGCGGCGAATTCATTTAGCTAGGATATAGGCTATTAAAAATTCAAATAAGTACTTCTTACGGTTTAAAAAAAAAGACTTTAAATACGAAGCAACATGTACGCCATAGTGGTTGCATCAAACCTAATATCCAGGTGCAGGCCCGCCGGGTACAAAACCTAGTAATGAAATAATAATAAAATAATAATTAATGATTGTAGAGTTTGTGTATTTACACAGTGAAAATACATGATAGAAATAACAAGCACAGTTTTATTTTCATGAATTATTTTTATACTCGAGCGCTTTCGCTGACTACAATAGTCAGCATTGTCAAGAAAACTGTTATTGACAATGCTGACTAGTAGTCGGCGAAATTCGCTCTAGTGTAAGCATAAAAATAATTTGTGAAAACACTGAAAACCAAACTGTGGGTTTATAAATAATAATTTAAATACTTAGGTTACATACCAACATGAGACAACATTAAATTAGCAGTAGAATAATTCTAATGACAATACGAATATGTACCCAGCAAACATAAAAGGTTGTAATTTGGAGTTAATTACCTTTATTATGTCACTGATACTTTGGTAACCTCACCTAAATCGGAAATAAAAACCTTGATTTGATGTTCATTTTAACCTAAATGGGGAACGGAAGCACGTGCCTATGACGTCGAATGGAGGTAATCTAAGAAACTCTAACCAGACATTTTTCGACCAATTTGGTTGACTTCACCAGTGTGAGGTAAATTTCACACGAACTTTACCAATTTATCGACCTGTTTAGGAAATTATGACCTAATGAGCGCATGCGCGCATAATAGAACAAATAACCTTCATTATTTTATTATTTTATCACACGCATCCATTTAGGTTATAATACTTTGACAATGGCGTTTATAATATTCGTCAAACTGCATAAGCACTTTTTTATCACTGATTTTACGTGCGTATATAACAAAAATGACGTGCGGTGCAAATCTAATCGTATATTATGATGATTGGAGATCGAAAAATACTAACGGGCCCTAAAAATATTGAGAAATAAGGAAATACAATAATAATCGTATTATTTTTATACGTCTTAAAAATTCTTCAAATTGAATTTTAAGCATGCAAAATTGTTAGAAACATTGATTTATAATGTTTGCTCACCTTAGTTTTGATAATTGAGCATTAATAAGGGCATAAATAGTAATCATAACATGTCAATTATTCCGCCAAGCTAAAACGACAAATGGCGTCCACTCTTAGAAAGAGATACGACTTCTATTCGTCAAATAAGTCATGAAAACCAGTAATTCTCGGCTATCAAGAATCTTTTTCCTACTTTAGTGATAGAATCTACAAAGTTACCGACCATGATGTCTAATGTAGGTCATCCAAGGTTACCACTGTCAGATAATCGAGCGTCACGTGATATCTAGTGATGTGTTAAGCCGCGTTTTATAATAACCTATTGTGTTTTCTGTTTCAAGTCTGTATTGTACGATTTTTATTTACTGTTTTTTGTCCATATTGTGTGTTAACATACTTAAATATTAATTGTGAATCCTTTGTCTGTTGTTACTGTGTATTGTATTGATATTTTTTAACTTTTTTTGTATTGTAACTTTTCAAAGGCCTTGTGGCCGTCAAAACAATAAATAAATAAATAAATAAATAAAACCATAGAAAAAAATTCTCAAAAAACATAAAATCCAGTAGAACAATTCAGTGACGCACCTAGGGTAGCCGGTGCCCGAAGCAAACTATTTAATTTCCCCCAACCCCCTTTTAATAATACACACCACGATTATACAAATCAAAATAATTATTAACGAAAATTATTTAAATTTTCGCTAGGGCGATTGAATATTTAGGTTAAGGGCGAGCTGATGATTAAAATAAAGTCATCGGCTCGCCCTAGTGAATAAAATTCTGAAATAATTATATTTTCTCACTTAATTTAGATCATCAGCTCGCCCTAGTAAATGTTCACAAAAAAATATTAAATTTATATTAATTTCGATTATTAGCTCGCCCTAGTGAATATTTACTTGAAATATTTTAATTAAAACACTTAATTTTAATCATCAGCTCGCCCTAGTAGACATTAACCTAAATATTTATATTTACCTACTTGATTTTGTGTCTTTAACTCGCCCTAGCGAAATAAATAATTTTCAAATATTTTAGTTAAATTTTCACTAGCGCAAGTTGATAATTGAAATTAATTGAAATTTCACATTTTTTGTAAACATTCACTAGGGCTAGCTGATGATCTAAATTAAATGAGTAAATTTAAATATTTCAATATATTTTCACTAGGGCGAACTGATGATTAAAATTAAGTGTTTTAATTTAAATATTTCAGGTAAATGTTCACTAGGGCGAGCTGATGACATAAAATCAAGTAGGTTAATTTAAATATTCAGATTAATGTTCACTAAGGCGAGCTAATATTCGAAATTAATAAAAAAAAATATTTGTTAACATTTACTAGGGCGAGCTGATGATCTAAATTAAGTGAGAAAATATAATTATTTCCGTAAATTATTCACTAGGGCGAGCCGATGATCGAAATTAGGTGAGTAAAATACATATTACATATTTAAGGGCACCACCACTATATACAAATATAAATAAGTAGGTGTGTTGTGAATCATGCGCACCTGCGCACCTGTCGCTGGTTACCGCTCATCGTGGTAAATATCGTGATCGTACGGTATGAATCCACATACTATTAAGATTTGCCCATCTCTATTGTCCGCACACACCAACATTATACGGTAGGTATGTATCATATTTCATCATGGCGTCACAATTATAAAAAGAAACTCCATATTCGTCAAAATATCCTGTGCTACCAAAATACTTCCAAAATATAACTAGAATTGGAACACTTATGTGAAACTATAACCTCTAGGTTAAATTTAGAAGCAAATCCTACCATAAAGACATTATAATATTATTGTCCGTAACCTATTGGTGTTCAAAATGACCAATAAGTCATACCTAACCTACAAAACACAACAGATACCGAGAACGCGATCAGCTGATCAATGGCCGCCATTTTGTGGGACTTGTTGGTCGAAATTTTGTCTCAAATGAAGTAAAACAAACTTCATAAGGGTCATAAATTAGACTAGTAAGTTTTTTTTCCAATTGGTTGATTATATGGTTATAATTTCGACGCAGAAACGATTATTACAACCAATTAGTAGGAATAGCTCAGTGGTTAATTAGAGAGGTAAATACCACGTCTTTTTAGAACTTTTATTCTACCTAGTGGCTATTTGTTCTTTATGGTTGGGAAATAAGTAAAAACGATGTTCTTTTTTCTTTGTATTCACCATTAGAGTCAAAACTTCTGAAAAGTTTAAAATGTCAGAAAATATTACGAAATTTTACACCAAAATAAGTTAATCTGCCATTAGACCAGAATTATTGACTTCGCAATGTTTGCTGGGTATCTACTGGTTTATTTGCATTATTTATATCATCATGAATTTATTTATTGACAATGTTTCACTATCATATAGTCGTTGATAATGTTGTGTGCTGCGAGTCATTTTCCACTGCATGTTTCTGTATGCCTTTGATAACTAACTGAAATTGCAATGGAAGAAAATCTCATTAGTCAATATTGTAATTCTCAAGGGTTCCCTGAGGGACTCTTAATTTGGGTTAGTTAGTCTAAGGTTGTCTTATGATTATGAATAACATAAAGGCAGTGGCGTAACTAGCATTAGTGCCGCCCGGGGCGGACTCTGAAAATGCCGCCCCACCGACCCCTAAAGTACCTACACAAGTACATACCTACCCATTGATGTCTGTAGTTTTGAAGCTAGGCGAGAGCAACTAAAATTTTAATAGAGATGTGGCATAATAAAGAACGTAAATAGCGCCGCCGGCGAATTTTTTACATAAAACTAAATGAAATTGAAGGTCATGTTGAAGTTTTGTTTACTTTATTAAATTAAAATATAAAAAAAATAAGGAAGTACATATCACAAAAAAGCACCGAAGAAAGAGCGCCGCAGGCGAAAATTTTTGGACAAATGGGTGAAATGATGAACCTGGTTATCTTTCTATATTAGGTACACATAATATATGGTTACAGGTATTGTATAGGGAAAGCGACCATGCAAGAAGTAACGAAATTTTATTTATGAGATATCAAAAATCTATCTTATTTGAAGACCTATAAATAATATGTACCTACCTAAGACGCGAACTGGATTAATTAGCGCCGCAGGCAAATTTTTTTATGAAAATTAATGTAATTTAATAGATTTTCATAATAATTTTAGAAAATTCAGGGACTTTTAAATTTGTGTGTTTTATCAAGATGTTTTTTTATATGTTGTGCCATTTTGCCGCCCCCTGAAATGCGCCGCCCGGGGCGGACCGCCCCCCCCGCCCCCCCCTAGTTACGCCACTGCATAAAGGTAAAGCTAAATTGACGCTACGCTATTTGTAGTAGTACCTACCTTGGTGGTATTCTATACCTGAGCTAGTGTGACCTAGATTTTGCAGAATTTTTGCACTATTACAGCACATGAACATGTGCAGCAAGTACCTACCTAGAACCTTTGGACTACTAGCTTACCTAGCTATATTATGGTAGCTGTAGTTGCCTACATCTAGCTTTGTAATCATTACGATGGAACCATGAAACACTCATACACTTCTCTTATATTCGTATAATCATATCATAGAGGTGATCGGTAGGTATAATACTTGTAAATAAATTATACCATGGCCGTCTATTTATTAGCAATTTATATAAAATTGCTTATTTTTAACCTCGTGCCTTTACCGTTACAGGCTTTTACATTCCTCATAGGAACGTAGACTAGTTATGAAGCTTCGCTTTTGTGCAGTATTTTTTATTTTTGAATAAATGAATCTGGGTTTATCGAAATAAACCCAAATACACATTTGTACACTTCACAGCAAGCTTGTGCCGTGAAATGGAGTTGGCCAGTATCGGGGAGCGAACCCGCGCCCACTGGATTAACAGTCGAGCGTGTCACCAACCAGGCTATACCGAGCACCTCAATTCCATTCCATTCCTAATTTCTGTAGCCGCGTAAACGAAACGTTAATCATCCATCGAGTGACAGACAGGAGACCCAATCGACATTAGTAAAAATCACATTAATTTGCTTGCCAGCGAAGGGTTAAGTCTATATATTACGCTGCAGATATAGAATGGATTTTTTTATAACGAGTTTAGCGGAACTTTTCCAACTGTCATAATTTCCACCATCTCTCCCGGAACAGATTTATAATTAGTATTAATCGATCAGATGCGAAGACATATATTGTAGATGCCTATACGGAAATGTTTTTTTTATTACATTACCTAATGACAGGAATATATGGATGTGAAATTAATATTTTACTACTGTTAAAGTAATTAAGTAGGTACTTTAATATTTTAAAATTCTCTCGAGACTTGATAATAAAAATTAATGTAGAGCTGTAAAAGTTTCAGTTTTAAGTTAAAATGTTGTTTTAGTTTTCCCCAAGGTAAATAAGGGTGAGCGCAGGGCAGTAGCATAACGAGGGGCGAAGGGGTCATCTGCCCAGGGGCGCCATCGCTAGAGGGGCGCCGAATCGGTCGGTAACCCTTTATAAATTTTTGAGCTCAAGGCCTAAAATCTTCCGTGTGCGGCTTATTTCAATGCGTTCACCGATTTTTGAGGAAAAGTCCTAACGAAGTTTTTGACGAAAACCTTAGTTACGCCTCTGTCGCGGGGTTGAAGGTTGCCTCCCCCTTACCAGGTTGATGAAAGAAGACACAAAAGACAAAACACGCAAGTAAATAATTTTCACATACTTACCTTACTAGTTTTGTACCCGTCCTCTTCGTAACCCAAGTTAATTTTGAGCGTTGCTTGTATATATTTTGTAAAAAGGATCTTTTTTTTTGTTGAAGTCAGAAGTTATAAAAGATTTTACATTCGGTCAATGCGTGTTTTTTCATTTCATTCATTATTACAGCTCTATAATAACTATACGGTCGTTACACATTGTGAATAGTACATTTTGGAATAAAGTATCTTTGAAAAAACAATTTACTAATGTGAGACAGCGTAACTACACGCAAATCCAAAATAGGCGTCCTTTCACGAACACTACAAAAAAGGCTCTCAAACTCGGACTAATAGCTGTGTACCTTGATATTGTAGAAACATTGTTATCAAAGTATGTAAGTTGTAGTTACGTATTTCTGCATTGTTGATGAGTCGACGTGCATGAATTGCATTAAGTACAATAATAACTAGAATATAATATAATATTATAAATTCACACATGTGACAAAGTACTTAGGTATTATATTATTGTGTTTTGTATTGTGATATTGTAGTGAGATGTGTGAACATGGGAAACTGTGACTTATTGCCTGCCAAGTCTATTCCTAGCTTAGTACCAACTACTAACATACTCTCGGTCACTTTACTTAGAGTCATATAATTGCTACCTATTGGTGTAGATACACACATACTACTGATAAAAGTGATAGAATGATAACATTATTTTCGTAGAACTGCAATCTTGAGAATATCAAAATGTCCTACATTATTTCGTCAGTAAGTCACGAAAAATATATTGTTATAAATTTCGAAGAAACTTGTTTGCTAGCCAATTTGAGTACACGGTTGACAGGTTGCGAAAGGTTGCCAGGCTGTCAAAATCTCAAATAGAATCCTGAATTCAAATATGGAGAGACCAAAGAGATATCATATTAAGTACAATATATTATGTCGCTGGGAGAGACTGACAATAAATATATATGTAACGAATAGAAAGAAATATAACAAACACAGAATAGATATAAAATTTCCTATAATAGCATATAATTATAATGACTAGATTTTGTACTTGGTAGTACATATATTTTATTAAAACAAATTGAAGTGTAACAGGCTCACTGCTCAGGTATTTAAAATGCAAGATATTTTGTTTAACCATTGCCTATGTCAAAGCAAGGATTCTACTCTGACTGTTAACCAGAGTTTGAGCTCTTACAGTTCTCTGGTGTTACACACGTGCTCGGATGTAATATTTAGTAACGCCATTACATAGGAAAATATATTCGTAAATACGTATATGTACACTCTATAATATTATGCTGATTGTAGTCGCCTTTAGTTAGTGGATAATACGACAGAACTATAAAAATGTATAGGTATATCTTGTGGGTACAGTAGATCCAACATGTCAGTAACCGACAAAATATTGATTTGTGTGAGGATATCTGCATAATATTATTACTCTATCTGAGCTGAACGGCGCCTTCTCTATTCTGTCAACCATTTCTTTTTTACTTATACATTTCATACATACTTACGTAAATATGTTTCGTCTACCGGAAACATTTATAATTACGTATAAATAATTTAATACAAAACACAAGGACATAATTTAATCTCATATATATTGATGTATTTATTAAAATACTTACAACTCTCTGCCCGAATCCATTTCCTACATAAAAGAAAATATAAAAATGCATTTCCGTATACGCGGGGAATTCCCGCGATGTATTTAGCCACTAGGATATTTATCGAATAAGAATCTTGATCGACTATTATTGATCGGTCTTACATGCCGATAAATATGGTTATTAATAGGTATACTAATCCATAAGATTATGTGAATGTGGTAAGTAAATAGCTTTATGGTTTACCAATGATTTTCTTATCATTTTATGACCTCAAAATGACGTAATCCACCGGCGGAAAGGTGTTTGTACTAAACGAACTTGTATTTCGTATTATACCAACTAAGTATAGTAGTCAACAGTTCAAAACATACCACAGTGAGATAGGTACAATATATACTCCCTACTTATTACTAGACACTCGGAGCCAATACGTAGATTCAAACTAGAATTAGCTAATCGCATAATCATCAACATTGTAACCAGTGGCGGATTATCCATAAGGCAAAGTAGGCACGTGCCTAGGGGCGCGAGGTTACAAAGGGGCGCAAGAGCCGCGCGATGAAGTTTTTAAACAAAAACAAAAAAATAGATAAATAGTTGTGTAAGTAAGTATGCACCTACTTACACAATATAAAAGATTATATAATTCTATAGAGATGTAGAGTTTCCGAAGCATCCTCCGCCTTCTTGATTATTTCTAAATCGCATGATTTTATAATAGAAGTTGGTAAGATACAACTGCAATGGTTGCGAGCTCGTCGCGTCGATTCGTTCGTGAGCATTTCTAGATTGTGGGGTAAAGGGTGCAGCGCGGGGATAGGAGCTAAGCAGCCGCCCCGGCCGCCACACGCTGGTCTGCTGGAGCAGATGCTTGCAAAAGTTTGAAAGAGTCATTTCCAGAAATTCACGATGCTTTGATTGCTGTCGAGAACAATCCTGAGCAAAAATGTTCTGTTGTATGTGAAGCTAAAGGCATAAGATTGAAATTAGAACGACTAGAAACTGCTTTCACGATCGTGTTTTGGGGTTTTATTTTGGTTCACATGAACAAAACCAATAAAAAATTACAGTCCGTTGATATTGACAATTGTACAGTTATTCAAATGTAATTTCTGCAGAAAGGCAAAATTTTAATAAATATGAACAGCGAGCCTTGGAATTCTCATTAGTCAAAGAATATGAAAAGGACACAAAGAGGATACGGAAGAGAAAGCTCACAGCATATGAATCTGCCGAAAATATTACTTCTTCATTATCTGGTCGGGAAACATTCAGAGTGACAGTGTATCTAGTAATTATAGACAGACTTGTGGTTGAACTTCAAAAGAGACGAGAGGCGTACAGCAATTTTTACAGTAAATTTTCGTTTTTAAGCAATTTGGTCAATTTGAACACTGAAGAAGTTCAAAATAGAGCTAGTATGTTAGTAGCGATGTACTCTGGTGATTTAGAAAAGTGCTTTGTTGATGGATGAGTCCATCTACGTTCTTATTTAACAACGATAGCTCGAGGTGGAGAACTGCCCCGAACAACCAAAGCGATTTTACAGGTTCTAAGAAATAAAGAACTCGAAACAATTTACCCAAACATTGACATAGCCTTAAGAATGTGCGTATCGACGGCAGTCAGCAATTGCAGTGGTGAGCGGAGTTTTTTCTGTCTAAAGAGATGAAAAATTATCTTCGCTCAACCATGGCAGATTTTCGTTAGCAATACTTAACATTGAATCAAACTTATTACAATCTTTAAACTAAGACAATGTTATTGACAATTTCGCAAGACAAAAATGTAGACGCAGATTTTTTTTTTTATCAGTTGTCATTCAATGTGATTAGTAGATACCAATATTTAAATAAATAATTCATAACTATAATTTTTTATTTATCAATCAATTATAAGTGTGAATGTGTGTGTGTATAGATTACTTCTTCATGAGCAAAAAAACTACTAAACTGATTTTGATGAAACTTGGTATGTAGATCGCTGGAGACACAGATTTACACATTTTATCCCAAAATTTCCACGGGATGGGGCATCACGATGGGTTAAGCCGTGTGGCGCAGCATTAGTTATTATAGTATGTATAAATGCTAGTTAAAATGTATAATATAATATGGACGCTAGAGGGGCGCCGATGAGGTGCTTGCCTAGGGGCGCTCTCAACACTTAATCCGCCTCTGATTGTAACACATAGTAATGTGGTATCTCATACGCATTGATATACGTATAGTATGGGGAATTCTCTGTCATATAATATGTATGGCATATTATATAGGAATTAATTCTACTCATAGGTACACTATATGATATCTACACTACATCAAAATATCGTCTGTCCTGCAAGGTCGATAATATTTTAGTTACCAGTTATCCATGACGCATTACTGATTCTATACGTTTTTCTAGTTTTAGTGTTTGGATTAGAAACTTTGTTTACCATCAATAACTGATAATCTGTTGTGTTTTTCCTTCATTTTTAATATACGAGACAGGTGACAATAATTGTTATATATATAACTGTGTACAGGTATTATTTTTACATTCATTTACTTAATATGTTATTCACACTGCACTGACTTTTCCGAGAATTATTGTCCATTCATCCCATAGGTATATATCTATCTACAACTAGTAATTTGCAGACTCATATCTTTATATCAGTGTAGGATGTTAGTATGTATCTATACTAAATCATAGTCCAATGCTTACCTCATCTTTTCTTTGACTGAGTAATCCTAATCATGTTATCATTATTTATGTTATAGTTAGGTACTTTTCATGTTGGGTAAAATTACAGGGAAAAAAGAAATACTTACTTACTTAGGTATAGAATTTATATTTTATATACCTTCCTATCTAATCAAATATGGAATAAGGTGTTACATTCATAAAAGATCAAAGCCAAACAGCTTGTTATTTTGTTAACAACTTTTTCAATACAAAACATAAGTAGTCTTTCCCATATCTACTCAGAAAGTTACATTTGATTTCCCAGTTGGCGTTTGTAGATAAATTGTTACACATAGTTGAGAACTACTGGTTTGAGTTAACAGTTCTCAAACTCTTTTGATTTCCCCCATGGAAAAATATTTTATTGGACAGTGAAGTTCAACACACTGTCTGATTGGTGGGTGTTTGACCATAATAGGTAGTTACTAGTTACATATAATTCACATTATGTTTTTTAATTTCAAATAACAGTTTTTTCTCAGTAAAGCTGGCAGACACATCCGCACAGTCAGTTTTTTTTTTCTAAAACAATCATACTTACATACCTATATTAGGTCCACCTTAGTACGGGATTTGCTCAGTTAGGTGGACAACTGTGTATTAATACTATATCTAACTGTGCATAAGTTAAGTATTTTATAGGATATTATAATGGAAGTAAATTATAGAGGCGTTATTAAATATTTTATTTTTCACTAATATTTCAATTTCATTCTGTTTTTTTACATCAGCCTATAGTTGTGCCATCATGGTTAATGTTTGGTGCGTGTATGTAAAAAAAAACTCAACATTCTTTTTGCTCAAGCATTGGTATGACGTTTAGAATAGCTTTTACAGGACACTCAAAAGAATATTAAAAAAAGTGGGTGCCAATTCTACAAACCAGGAATGCCATGGATTTTTTAAACTAATAATATTAAGGAACTCTCTCAACGAAAAAAAAAATGTGTTGTATTTTTATTTTAATTAAATGTTTTTTGTTACAGATAGTTAGGCATGTCGGGGCGCTGGCGGAAGCTGGCGGTAGGGGGCGCAGGGGCAGTTGGTGCAGCCGCCCTTGTGACACATTTACTAGCAGGAGATGACACCATTAAAGTAAGTTACTTTCTCCATTTTAACATTTCAATTCTCTAAGATCTTGTGCTAGTTCTACAATGGTATTGAAACAAAAACATGAAGTTACTTGTTAATTATAATGAAAAAAAAAAGAATAAAAAAAAGAGGTGGTCTGACACCAGGTTGCTAGTACGCTCGATTGTTAATCTGGAGGTGCGGGTTCGATCCCCAATGCCGACTTACTCCACTTCACGACCCAAGCTTTTCCAACAATTTATTTATTTATACTTTTGGTGAACAAAATACAGAGATATGTTAACATTTTTTTTTCTTGTTAGGTCAAGGGACCGTATATCCCCTGCGTCACCGCGATATGTTAACATTACAAATATAAATTATAACACTTGTTCATTAGGCCGAGCTTATAGCAATGCTGCAAACTCTGCCAGCTAACCCCAATTATGCTACATCATATAAAAAAAAAAAGTTCCTTCTATGTGAATTATAATGAAAATTGATTTCACATTTTGCTTTCAGAAGACTGGTGTTGTCCATGCGAAGACGGGAATGCCACCAAAGCGTACTCTTCCTACTCGTGCAGATCAACTAAAGGCTCTACAGTCTGGAGAGGTTTATGATATCCTCATTATTGGAGGAGGAGCTACTGGGGCAGGGTGCGCTCTTGATGCAACTACTCGAGGTAACATATATTTTTAATTAACATTAAAAATTATTCACTTTCGGCAATATTATTTCATTTATTTTAATTTAATTTACCCCTCCACGCCGCCTCCCTTGCGGGGTAGGCAGAGAGAACAGAACGCTAGACTCTCGCTCTACAATTCATCTTTTTTATCAAATATTTACATTCACACTTCACAGTAAGTTGAAACCTTGGGTCTAGAAGTGCAGAATACATTGTTAGCTCTGGGATTCGAACTTGGTACCTCCCGCTCGGGAGATCGGTGCTCTAACCAATTGCGTCATCTGGCATTCTTGAACATCTGATTGACATGATGGAGCCAAGTGGTTCTTGAACGACTGCATTTCTTGACAACTCACCTTTCGTTGTCCCTTCATGCTCTCTACATCTTCTTCAATGTTATTTCATGTATGATCGCTTGTATTTAAGCAATAATATTTATTTCCAGGGTTGAAAACAGCTCTAGTAGAAGCAGATGACTTTGCCAGTGGAACCAGTAGTCGGAGCACAAAGTTAATTCACGGTGGTGTGAGATATCTCCAGAAGGCAATCATGCAGTTGGACATTGAGCAGTATAGAATGGTGAAGGAGGCCCTCCATGAGAGAGCCAATATGTTGGCTTCAGCACCTCACCTCACACATCCTCTGCCTATTATGTTACCTGTATATACGTAAGCATTCAAACATACTTTATATTTAGTATCTGCATTAGCAATCTGTCTAGAAAACAACAGTGTTATATTCGATTTACTAATCTCATGTCTTGGAGTTGAGTCATAAGTCTTGTGTTGAGTCTTGAGTTGTTGGTCAAGTTAAGTATTGGAGATATTATAATATTTTCAACTTTTATACGAGTAAAAAAACTATATAGGTACTAAGTACTCGTACTGACATAAAAATAGTTGGAGTAATTTAATATTATATTTTCCATAATTAGAAAATAATGGTTTTTAATTAAATGAATCCGAAAGCACTATAACAAATTTCAAAACCGATTTGCAGTTTACTCATAAACTTTCATGATAATGTTTATTAATTTTTTCTTATAATTTTTCAGGTGGTGGCAAATTCCTTATTTCTGGTTTGGTATAAAGATGTACGACTTGGTGGCTGGTGACAGAAATGTCAAGAGTTCCTATTACCTTTCCAAAAGTAATGCTTTGGAATTATTCCCCATGTTGAAAGGTGACAAGCTGACCGGGGCTATAGTCTATTACGATGGTATTATTATTTCTTGAGTTTTCTCCTTGGTAAAATATATTCCTTGCTCGATAATTCTGAAGTTTTAAGACTGTGTTTTACTTTAAGGTCAACAGGACGATGCCCGTATGAATTTAGCCATTGCTTTAACAGCGACACGGCATGGAGCCACTGTAGCAAATCATGTGTCATGTCTTAAATTATACAAAACTAATGGGAAATTAAGTGGTGCTAGAGTTAAGGTATGTATTTTTTTTGAAAAACTATATTGAAAAGCCCAAATTTTGTATAAAACAAGACAATTATAAAGTCTGCTAACGCAACCACTGTAAATTATAGGCATTTGTCAGTTAGTTGACAACTGCCATCTATTGAAATTTATTTGAAACATACGCTTGCGTACAGCGTTTTATTGTAATACTGTTTGTCATGTAGATATAGTTGTAATGTTTGTAATAATTTGTGTTTGGCTAAAGGAAAGTTAAAATAAATGCATCTTCAATAGATCAGCCAATTAATAAAGTTGTCGACACTGATTTCAAATGTTTTGTATTTTTTTTTAGGATGAACTGAGTGGAAAGGAGTGGGATGTGCAAGCTAAATGTATAATCAATGCAACAGGTCCCTTCACAGATAGTATTAGGAAAATGGACGATCCAACTGTCAAAGAAATCTGCTGTCCTTCTTCTGGTGTGCACATTGTGTTGCCAGGTTATTACAGGTGAGGCAACTGAAGCAGAAAAAGAATAAAATTTTGTGTGGATTGATTTTCTACATTATTATTATTATTAATTTGTTATTTACTCATTGTTTTTAAGTCCTGACCAGATGGGTCTGCTTGATCCTTCTACGTCAGATGGCAGAGTTATTTTCTTCCTTCCCTGGTTGAGGCAAACCATCGCTGGAACGACTGATCTTCCATGCAAAATAACGCACAACCCTAAACCAACTGAAGATGAAATCATGTTCATTTTACAAGAAGTTAAGAATTATCTCAATCCAGATGTTGAAGGTAACTTTCATTATAAGTAAACAGAAGCCGACATAATACCTGCCAAGACACTCAAATAATATCACCATGGCAATGCACTATCGTGACGTCACCTTGTCCTGGTGATAAACGCTTGGTCTATGGAATACACCCCTTCCCTCCCACACATTTCTTACCATTTTATAGGACATCATCAGTTTCTTATGTCGTTTAGACCCGGCCTGTGTGTTAACGTCGGCATTGAGTAAACTCTATCCTAAATATGTCTCATTCATAAGAACTTGTTATAGTAGAATATTGCACAAATCAGTAATTCAATGTGGGTTTTTATTTAAGCTACCAACTTTATCATTGGCACGTTATTCAATTGCACTTTGTTTTTATTTCAGTGCGTCGTGGTGATGTACTCTCAGCGTGGAGTGGAATCCGTCCCCTAGTTTCTGATCCTAATAAGGCAGACACACAATCCCTTGCCCGCAATCACATCGTGCATGTCAGTGATGGTGGTCTTGTAACAATTGCTGGAGGAAAGTGGACAACATTCAGAGCTATGGCTGCACATACCATTGATGCTGCTATCAAATGTAAATAATTTTTTAATTAAGTAGACGTTTAAAAACTATGTAATAGTAACGTATGACTGATCTTGAATGGATTATTTCAGCTGCTAACTTGAAGCCACTTCATATGGATTGTCAAACAGACGGGTTCCTTATTGAAGGAGCTCATGGATGGACTCCAACAATGTACATTAGATTGGTACAGGACTTTGGATTGGAATGCGAGGTATGGCAAATAATATTTACTAAACGAGACATGAAATACATATCTATTCTCTAACACTAATTCTTCAATTATCGCTTTTTAGACTGCTCAGCATTTAGCTATGTCATATGGTGACAGGGCGTTTGCTGTTGCCAAAATGGCCGCATTGACAGGAAAACGTTGGCCCATCATTGGTAGAAAAATTCACCCCGAATTCCCATACATTGATGCCGAAATCAGGTACGATTTTAGTTGATAATTGGGCATAATGAATAGCAAATTATTAAGTAAATGTGTGATTCATATTGATCGTTGAATTTGTTTTGTCTATCAGGTACGGAGTTAGGGAGTATGCTTGTACAGCCATTGATATGATCGCCAGAAGATTGAGATTAGCTTTCCTGAATGTCCAAGCTGCACAGGAGGCCTTACCTGGTATTATAGATATTATGGCAGAGGAACTTAAATGGTCAAACGACGAAAAAAAGGTAAAATAAAAAGTTAATGCCAAATTATAATAAATTAGAGCTTAAAAAAGCCTGCTAAACAGGTGACAATACTAGAGTAGTTGAGCCTATGTTTTAATTGGACTGCAGTTTCGCCTACAGTTAGGAAGTTTGATCTTCTATTCAACAGACAGGGGCACTAAAATAACAATTGAACTATATAAGTATATCAAACGCCATCTAGGAAAAAAATTTTTTGTAAAAAAAAATTGATACAAAAATCCCTAAAACAATAAAATAAAAGAAAAGTACTTTCAAAGCCACATAATGTTTCAATTACGATGCCTTCCAAAATGAAGATAGAAATTCGCGTCAAATATGCGAAAATTCGCGTTATTATAAAAGAATGCTAAAATTCACACTGTATGTGTAAAAAACACGAAATTCGCATTATTCACGTAAAAAGCACGAAATCGCAAATAAATTTGTTTATAAATTTGTATTTTGTTTAAATTGAAATTTTCTGAAGTTTCTGGTCTCTGCTTATAAGTTGATGAATGATTTTGTTGATTTCAGAAACAAGAGAAGATTGCAACAGAGTTCTTACAGAATGAGATGGGCCAGATGGTGAATCGCGCCAGTAAAGATAAGTTGCCAATCAACTTGACTAAAGAGGAGATCAATACATACATCAAGAGGTTCCAGATCATTGACAAGGACAGGAAGGGTTATGTCTCCATTAATGACATCAGACGAGGACTCAAGGTAATTCACAATTTTTTTTATTGTTATACCCATTCAAAATCAATACACTCAAATAAAACTGTGGGACTGTTATCGATGGAGTGAGACCCTTGCATCAAAAATATAATATGTGTACTGCCATCTACCGTTGTATTTAAATCAGGGATACATAAAAATGATTGGTGCGTACACTAAATACAAAAAATAATAATCTCAATAGAGGACCGGCGTATAATATACAGACGTTTCTCCTCGACTACCAACCATCATAGCACAGCGATAGAATACTGGCGTGTCAGGTTGGAAATCTGGGTTCGATTTCTGGACTGGAATTGATGAATGTTAATTATGTGTAGCCGATAATCAGTCATAAACCTGATAGAAGGTCCATTCTTTGCTGTATATCTGTTGAGATAACTATGTACTTATTATGACAAGAGTCGATCAATTATATAAGTCTTTTCATCAGCTGTATCCAGCTGAAATTCTATAGTTGTCATCTTGCAAATTTATAAATTGTTTTATTATTACATGCTTATTTTCTGCAAAAAATTGTCAATTTTGTTAACTATGGACTGACGTACAAATTCTCATTGATTTGCATCTTGTTTTATAAAAAAAGTATTTAATCCGAATATAATTGTGTGAGATTTTGCAAAGCTCTGCTCTATATTATGAATATTATAAGTTCATGATTCTAGGACATTGGCATGAATTTTAAAGAAGACGAAACACTTGCTCTCTTAGACCAAATTAAAATTCATTACACGACTCATTTGGATCTGTCTGATTTCCTTCAGGTAACTTTATGTATCAAAGCAGCTGTTTGAATGTCAAGGCTTGTAGTCAGCATAATACGCTTTTGCTTCAATTGGGTTTTCATCACATCGATTAAAAATTTACTACATTTATTTAGAAGTTTTTTTTTTAATTATCAGGAAAACAATGCACTGGAAACTTGTGTTTGTAGCTTTGTCATGAATGATTGACAAAACGTCGAAACCAAACAAACGGATAAAAGTCTTAGACTAAATATAGGATAGACTGGCCGACAGGTGTTCACAGTGTCCCACACATTTTTTGTATGAAAAGTGGTACAGACATGCTGGCAACATAACAGATTTGTTGAGACAGGGCATGATTTTAATCAACTAGTGAATATTACGTTGGTCTCTTTCTTATAGCGTATTTTTATTAGCAGCAAAGGGAGATAGCACGAGTCTACTAATGCAAGGCTTAACCGATCTACTTTTAGCTACAACAAATTAAAAGTAGTTTTCAAATGTTCACATGTATTTCGAGGATGCACATATATTTGGAACAAAAAGAAGGATATGGAATAGAATGAAAAGTACTGTCAGCAATATATTTCTTTATATTCTCAACACATTTCAAAAAACATACATAGTAATTAGTTTTTTTTTTTTTGTAATATTGTCAAGAATTAAGTAGGTATGTGCATATACATTTAGTGCATTTACTGTATTATGAATATAATTTCTTAGTCATGTAATTATTCGGATTACTATTGTAGAA
Organism: Ceraclea dissimilis; assembly: GCA_963576895.1. Lineage (NCBI taxonomy): Eukaryota > Metazoa > Arthropoda > Insecta > Trichoptera > Leptoceridae > Ceraclea > Ceraclea dissimilis. The sequence continues at coordinate 3,988,031 of OY756358.1, forward strand.
GATAACAATGTTCTATTCTGTTTGGGCCGATTTTTAGGAGAATGTAAAATGACAAATGAACAGAGCAAAATGTAAAAGGTTTTTGCATTATGGATTATTATGTACATTATTTTGTATAAACGATCGCTGCAGAATTCTAATATCATCATTGTACAAATTTTTGAAAATTCACTTGGTGTTGGACTTTGTGTTGTGTTTTCACATAATGTTTCTATGTTATTTGTTTAATTCCTTTGACAGATTACCGGCGAGGAAGTGTCGGGTGAGGAGTTACACGAGATCCTCAGGGAGATTGACACCAACATGAATGGACAAGTGGAGTTAGATGAATATCTACAGGTTCATTACACTTTATATTCATTATTCCCCTTGTTATTTACAATAAACAGTTTGTCAAGAAAGAGATGATCAGATCAACTGGGAACTACAATTATCGTGCTGGCAATATTTCTAATGAAATTTTGCAAGTGTTGCCAGAATGTTTGGCAAAAATTTACACGCAGTGCCCTAATCGAATACCATCTCTTTCTTGAGAGACTGTACTTTAGATGGTTGGAGTACGGTCTTTCATAAAGTTCAGGCTCGAACCTTGATGTTGACAATGTATTCTGTACTTTACGATGCAGTCCATATATTTGTTGGCAGTGTGCCAGAAAGTATTAGTCTAAATACTAATTAACTGTGTTTTGTCTAATCTCATTTTGTGTTGATCTTACATAATAATATGTGTTGTAAACAGTGTTTCTGTGTTTTAATGCAAAATGCAGCTTAGTAGACATTAATTGTGTGTTAACTTTTAATGTTTCTGTCTTATGTAACAAATATTAAGCTAAATTATTAGATAACACTTAATTGTGGTATTATTGTTAATTTTTAATGTAAATGTGATTATTGGAGAGATGTGTAACTTTAAGACGGATGTAGTGACTGGAATGAATGTGAAGAAGCTCAAATGGTGTAGGCATGTTGGGAGAATGAATGATGACAAGATGATCAAAATAACATAATATACTCGTATGAGCGAGGTGGCGGAGCTGTCATAGACTGATCTGGGCTGATCATGTCGAGCTGATCTTCTAGGACCCACCGCTTTTGAGTAAAAGAAATTGGAGAGATTGTATGACAAATTGCATCAAGCATTCTGTTTTCTCTGCCTAAAAGATGAATAAATTATTTGACTGTTGAATTTTTTTTTTTTTTTTGTGAAAAGTGAATATACATTGTAATTAATAATTTGTTTTTATATACCTAGATGATGTCAGCAATCAAATCTGGCCACGTAGCGTATTCAAGATTCGCCAGGATGGCTGAAATGGAGGAGGCTAAAGCCGAGAAGGAAGCTCTCATGAAGAAGATCTCAGTGGAGCGCAGTGGAGGTGGACTGTAAATTAGTTTTATTGGTTATATTTCAAATAGTATCAAAAATAGCAATGTGACCTCGAGTTGATTCAGAGTAAAATGGAAAAATGTTTCATCTGTATTGTTATTCTGGACTCCGATATATTGCAAGTTTCTGTACATGAAACCAAGTCACTTTTTATATTAAAATAATATCTCGGTTATGGCTGCTCTTTTTGCCATGTTTATTTTAGGATAGGTCCATTTCTTCGTTCTCGACTCAATTTACGCGAAATCGACAGATTGCTGTTTTTGATCCTATGAGACTAAAATATTCTTTGTTGAGAAATACGTTTTTATAAGTATTATAATTCAATTTATAATTTTATTATTGATTGATGTGGATTACATAATATTTGTACAAATTTTACTATTTATACATTTATGTAAGAAAATTCATAATCTTACCTACGTGATTATATTTATGTATTGTGTTAGTAATTGTATATAAATCTAAAAAGACAACTTTTGTATTCTATTTTAAATTCTTAATATTTATTATTTATTGTAACTAACAATTCTGACCTGTGAAATTATTTTTAGTAGGTGAATTATTAGAATTAAAATTTACTTAAAATTGATTAGAAATGTAATTTCTTCTTGCTGGATATTAAGGTTCTCTTACACGGGCAATTTTTCGAGCGTAATCGCTCGGCAACTCGTATCGCCCAACTGGAGCAATTGCGCCATTATTTCGGCAATATTTGCATGTGTAAGCAAACCTTTATTCAATGTTCTCTTTTTTATGAAAATTACACAGTTTTATATATTTATTGTATAAGAATAAGTAACTTAAATATTCACATCAAAACTGGTTGCAAAAATCTTGTTAACTATTTATTTTTTAATAGTTCGTGTGAAAAGGTTGATAAACGTTATCCATCGATATGAACATTCTACTCTGCAACTATTTGATCACATATTCATCTAATTTTTAATAGTTTATACAAGCTTAAGCTATCTCGAAAATAGATTCTAAGTATTACTACACCACTAAATCATATCACTTATAATAAAGAAGTTTTTTTAAATACTTGATTTGAAGTTAAGTTTGCGACTGCCAATAAAAATAAGTAAAAAAATGTTTAACTCCATGTCTATAAGACTTTATTGTATAAATAAGAAAAAGTTTAATTAATTTCCTCCATTATTCCAATACCCTTTTGTCTTGTCCATGCGCAAAATTATCTACTGATAATGGGTGAAAAAGATTTGTACGTAACGCACAACAGTGCTCTAACGAGCAAGCCATCTAGCATGTTTGTATAGCATCTGTTCCCAAGAGGAAAGATTTAGGGCAAGGTATATTTAATTTTTGCTTATTGCAATCATTTTTTTATTGCTTCTGTTCAATAAGAGAATGTTAGCATAACAAAGTCATAGTGTAAAAGTTTGGAAAGAACAAAATTTTTATTTGCAAAGAAAGGATGTATGAACAATGAAGAGAATTTTTATGTATTATGAAGACTGTTTTGTTACGTTCTGTGGTTTCACCCTAAATTTATTCAGAAGTTTTTTCGAAAAGAATGAAACTTGAGTGTGTCGAGAAAGAGATGACTCTCGTTGAGGGCTCTACATGTAGCTTTTCGGCAACCTTAGTGGCAACACGTGTAGAATTTCAATAGAAATGTCATTATTGCCAGCAAACAAAATTGTAGTTCCCACATAATCCGACATCATCTCTTTCTTGGTGGACAGTAAGAGTGAGTGATGATGTTTAGTCATATATGGGAAAAGCAGGGAGTATAGTTATTTAGGGAAGATGATTTTGTATCCCTAAGTACTTAATGTTAAGAAGTGTCAAAACGATATGGACAATAATGATTTAACTATCATAAAAATAATATTTCTGTGTACAACACTACAATGAAAAAAGTGTAATATTTTAAAATATATTCCACATAACATGTTAATTTTTTGTTATGGCAATACCTATCTTATAAGGTTTACAACCTGGCTAAAGGCGATCGCCAAGCCTTTCAAAAAAGGGTTTACAACTATGACTACAAAATGTTAACATGGGCCTAAGCTGAATGAATCCCTTAAGCTACAAACTGTATTTCTTAAGAACAACTTTTTGAAAGTATTTATTTATTGTTGTTTCTAAACTTTATTGTCTTTTGCATTGGTCCTCAACTATTTTGATAACGACTGCCCACTCTTTGTGACTTTGCCTATGGTGAATTATCCTTCTTAAATCTATTTACTGGTGAGCAAATAATTCGAAACTCAATTTGGCACTTAAGATTTCAACATATGAGACACTTTTAACTTGATACCTAAGGGCACAAATTAAAGTAAGTATGGAAAGTGACAGTCATTGAAAACTCCACATTATGAATGATAAATTCCCAGAAACTTAGTTCATCATCACCAGTCGGCCAAGGTCTTTGGTTGAGGACCACTTTGTACTATTGTATCAATATTAGGTATAATGTTTTTAAACATTTCTTTTTGTGTAAGTATTTGTAATCTTGTTAAAAATAATAAAAAAATATAAAATCAACAATCTTTTTATTTCAAACTTTTTAAAATCACGTTGAATTTATACAAAATCCATGATGAGTTATGCTATTTTGCTGTGATAAGAACTTTTAGTGAACTTTTCAAGGAAAACGGAGTTTGTATGTAATTTTTTAAAATTAGATTTGTTATACAACAATAAGGGGTTATGTGATTCGTCAAAACATAAATTTTTATATTTTTTAGAAAAGTGGTGGCTGAAGATTTTATTTGCTGGAAATTTGCATGGATAACTATTGCACTGTGGAAATTATAGTATTAAGGAAAATCGATAGTATAAATTCAGGCGGGCCCAGGGAATCCCCTGTTCAAAAATCAGTCAAAAATACATACTTTAAAATTTTGATAAAAGATCGAGACTCAGCGATATAGTATTAATAAGATGGACATCTATTGGGTGAAGATCAAAGTACAATTTATTGACACTAATTCTAAGCTAACAAAATTTGTCTCTTTTGTTGAAAAAGATAATCGCTTGCAGAGCTATTTCTAATTATTTCGTCTGCAGTTAAGGATGTCTGGCAGTTTGGGAAATTCGGGAGGGTTTTTTGTCTCGTAAATTTTGAGCCTGGAATCTGGACCTATCAGCAACTCAAATGAGGATAACAATAGTTATTCATTTCTAACAGCTTATTGCCTTTTCGCCGGCTGGCGTTCGATTATGACTCACACTCTAAAAACTCGTCAGGTGTAAAAGCAGTTTTTTTTTAAGTTCATTTATTCAACAATGGTAAAAGCATCGTTCTGTATTTTGAAGGGGGCGGATTTCTATAAGTATGATCGCACCATCAAGTGCCAAATCGCCTTCTTTTGGCTCTGCCTAATAAATAGGTACTTCTAAATAGGTAGGTACCTATGGGGGGGAGGAGTCCATAGTAGACATGTGCGCCGGCTGCAAAAAAGCCGGCGGCGGCGCCCATGTCTAAAATTGCCGGCGGCGGCGCCACGCCGGCGGCGTGGATACAAAGTGGGGGGGAGCATTCGATTTTTTGGCATTATTGTTTTAAATGATTAAATACGCATATGTAAAAAAGGATAATGATAAAATCGATTTATTTATTTTGAAAAACTATGATTATTTCAATGACAAAGTAAAATAAAAGCCCATATTTGAAAAATAATGGAGAATTTCATTATTGCTTTTTCATGGTACTGGAGGGCAGATTAAAATAAACTAAGCCATAAAGTCAAACACGTCAGAATGAGCTTCACTATGGGCAGTGGTGCAGTCGAACAGGTTTCTCATTTGGCAATATTTGGGCTGTTAGCTAAACGATGAGTGAAATTGAAACTTTGAAATAAAGTCTAGAATTGCGATGACGAGGTCGACCTCCCACAAAATCCAAAACTCCTTGAGCATAAGCTGTAAAAACATGTGTTGTATGTACTGTTGATTGTAGTTGAAGGATAATTTAATAAAATTATGTAATTTAATAAAACTATCTTATTTGTGATGTTACTTTAGGTGTAAAAATAAGGATGAATTATGAATAAACATAAATTATGGCGTTTTTCGTCGAAAGGTGCACAAATTCATAATAATATCAACCGAAATACGTAATACTTACCGGTGGAAAGATAAATTACAATTTGAGAGTAGTCTGTAATCACAGTCTGAGAAACCACGTTAGGTGATTTTTTTATTATTGAAATGCAGCCTTGGGTAAGCGAAATAATGGGATTTTAACGTTAAAATATTTAATTATATTCACATTTTGCCACTTTGAAGGTCGTAAACGTCAAAAATTACCAAATGAATATCGTTTTGTCAAGAGAAAAGGAGTCATTATCATTTCCACAGTGTTGTATTGAAACAAATTAAGTAAAGCGAATCTAGTTAAGTGGATTAAAAATAATTTTGATTAGGTACTTCGATAATCAAAGGTTAAACTAATGAAAAGAGAGAACGGTTGACCGAAAAGACGAAAGGCCGCATATTTTGGTCAATAATTCTGCCAAAATTCACGTGGTTTAAAAATTTCAGCGTGATAAAATCGACCGGTGTCCTAAAAATCGATCAAAAAAACATAAAGTTGCTTACATAAAAAAACCGTTGGTTTTTCATTTAATTTCCACCACGAAGAACCAAATGATTAATGCCCCCATCCCATCCTATTTCTTGTTTTAGAATCGAATAAGTAAGACACAGAAAATTCCCCGATTTTTTTATGCAAAACCAAATGAACGAAATATTAGAAAACGAAATGAACGAAATATTTGTGAAAATTTCATTATTGCTTTTTCATGGTACTGGAGGGCAGGTTAAAATAAACTAAGCCATAAAGTCAAACGCGTCAAAATGAGCCTCACTATGGGCAGTAGTGCAGTCGAACAGGTTTCTCATTTGGCAGTATTTGGGCTGTTAGCTAAACGGTGAGTGAATTGAAACTCTGAAATAAAGTCTTGAATTACGATGACGAGGTCGACCTTCCACGAAATCAAAAACTCCAATGTATCCAAGAACTACGGTTGAGCATAAGCTGTAAAAACATTTGTGTTATATGTGCTATTGTTTGTAGTGGATGGGTAATTTAATAAAACTATCTTATTTGTGATGTTATTTTAGGTGTAAAAAAAGGATAATTAATAAATAAACATAAATTGTGGTGTTTTTCGTCGAAAAGTGCATAAATTAATAATGATATCAACCAAAATACGTAATGCTTACCGGTGGAAAGATAAATTACAATTTGGGAGTAGTCTGTAATCACATTCTGAGAAACCACGTTAGGGGATAGTATTTTATTTTATTATTAAGATGCAGCCTTGGGTGAGCGAAATAATTGGATTTTAACGTTAAAATATCTAATTATATTTACATTTTGACACTTTGAAGATCGTAAACGTCAAAAATTACCAAATGAATATCGTTTTGTGTCAAGAGAAAAGGAGTCACTATTATTTCCACAGTGTTGTATTGGATCAAATGAAGTATAGCGAATCTAGTCAAGTGGATTAAAAATAATTTTGATTAGGTACTTCGATAATCAAAGGTTAAACTATTGAAAAGAGAGAACGGTTGACCGAAAAGCCGCATATTTTGGTCAGATATTCTGCCAAAATTCACGTGGTTTAAAAATTTCAGCGTGGCAAAATCGACTGTTGTCCTAAAAATCGATCAGAAAAACATAAAATTACTTACATAAAAAAACGTTTGTTTTTCATTTAATTTCCACCACGAAGAACCAAACTATTAATACCTCCATCCCATCCTATTTCTTGTTTTAGTATTGAATAAATAAGACACAGAAAATTCTCCGATTTTTTTTTTATGCAAAACCAAATGAACGAAATTGAGACGACGGAATGGGTTAACACTGCATTAGTTATTATTCGATGTCTTATATAATCACTGAATACTAGCGTCGCCACAGCTGAATACTTAATTTTTTTAATTGGTAAAGTACTTATTTCGATTTTTGTCTAAAGAAACGCAGGATAAATACTTTTAGTTACACGGATTCCACGCCGCCGGCGTAAGCGTTTTGCCGGCGGCGGCGCGCCGACCGTGATCAGCGGCGGCGCGCCGGCGTGGCGCTCATGTCTAGTCCATAGTCGATTACCCTCCGTCCCTCCCCTTCATTCTATTCACCTTATGAATTAAAAATTCTAGACACATACATCTATAACTACATATCTAATTTTAAGCATACCTAACTTCTTATGTATCCATAACCATACTATAGAATATCAAATCAAATGCTGTATGTAGGTAGTTAGGTACCTATGTGGGGAAAAATACATGCGGCTTTAATATAGGTAGGTATGTCCCATAGTCTCTAGGTAGGTAGGTACTATAGGTACACAACTATTGCTGAAGCTAGTGGGCGGGGTCTCTCAGAGGTCCGTGGGTTAGAGGTTTTGGGGTAAGTACCTTTAAGTATCTTATCTACAGGAAACGATTACATAACCTCTATGTATAACAATAGAAATTTGGTAGGTACTAACTACCTTCTAGGTAAGTACTTACTTGAAAAACAGAGAAAGTTTATAATAAGGTATATGTATGTATTTCCATACAAACCTAATAGGTATGTTTGGCTTGGTTGGTACAGTAATTATATAGCCAAAGAATTTATTGTACGATAGCTTACCTCCCTTAAGCGAACACTTACAAACGCTTTAGGTACATACCTCCATCTTCAATAGGAAGCCTTATATAAGTGTTTTAAATTTTTCATCAAAGGAAATCGACAAAGTTTAAAAAAGTTTGAAGGTACTTTTTATTTGAATATTTTAAACTTATTCTGAACTAGCTGTATTTCCCGTGCTTCGCAACGGCTAAAATTGTGTACGGGTGGTGAAGTTACATCGTCTTAGAATTAAATACCTAATGCAATAAATTTTTGGCATATAGGAAGTAGACATGTGCGCCGGCTGCAAAAAAGCCGGCGGCGGCGCCCATGTCTAAAATTGCCGGCGGCGGCGCCACGCCGGCGGCGTGGATCCAAAGTGGGGGGAAGCATTGGATTTTTTTGCAATATTGTTTTAAATGATTAAATACGTATGTGTGAAAAGGATAATGCTAAAATCGATTTATTTATTTTGAAAACTATAATTATTTCAATAATAAAGTGAAATAAAAGCTCATATTTGAAAAATAAATAAATAAAATAAAATAAAAATAAAAATAATGGAAAAATTCATTATTGCTTTTTTATGGTGCTGGAGGGCAGGTCAAAAAAAACAAATCCATAAAGTCAAACGCGTCAGAATGAGCCTAACTATGGGCAGTAGTGCAGTCGAACAGGTTTCTCATTTGGCAATATCTGGGCTGTTAGCTAAATGTTGGGTGGAATTCAAACTCTGAAATAAATTGCGATGACGAGGTCGACCTTCCACAAAATGCAAAACTCCTATGTAGCTGAGAACTACAGTTGAGCAAAAGCTGTAATATATATTGTGCTGTTGTTTGGAGTGGACGGGTAATTTAATAAAATTATGTAATTTAATAAAACTATCTTATTTGCGATGTTATTTTAGGTGTAAAAATAAGGATAATAATTATTCAATAAGCATAAATTGTGATGTTTTTAGACGAAAGGTGCATAAATTAATAATATCAACCAAAATACGTAATGCTTTCCGGTGGAAAAATAAATTACAATTTGAGAGTAGTCTGTAATCACAGTCCGAAAAACCACGTTAGGGGATAGTAATTTCTTATTTTATTATAACGCAGCCTTAGGTGAGCGAAATAATTGGATTTTAACCTTAAAATATCGAATTATAATCACATTTTGACACTTTGAAGATCGTAAGCGTCAAAAATTACCAAATGAGTATCGTTCTTGTCAAGAGAAAAGAAGTCATTACTATTTCCACAGTGTTGTGAATTCAAACTCTGAAATAAATTGCGATGACGAGGTCGACCTTCCACAAAATGCAAAACTCCTATGTAGCTGAGAAATACAGTTGGGCAAAAGCTGTAAAAACATACGTGTTATATGTCCTGTTGTTTGGATTGAAGGGTAATTTAATAAAATTATGTAATTTACCTAATAAAAGTATCATATTTGCGATGTGATTTTAGGCGTAAAAATAAGGATAATTATCAAATAAACATAAATTGTGGTGTTTTTAGTCGAAAGGTGGATAAATTAATAATGATATCAACCAAAATACGTAATGCTTACCGGTGGAAAGATAAAATACAATTTATTTATTTATTTTCAATCACATACGGCTTTTAAGGCCATTAGTACAAAATATACGAGCATTATAACAATAAAAAAGTAAATCAAAACATAAACAATTTGAGAGTAGTCTGTAATCACAGTCTGAGAAACCACGTTAGGGGATAGTAATTTCTTTTTTTATTATAGTGCCGCCTTAGGTGAGCGAAATAATTGGTTTTTAACCTTAAAATATCTAATTATAATCACATTTTGACACTTTGAAGATCGTAAACCTCAAAAATTACCAAATGAATATCGTTTTTTGTCAAGAGAAAAGAAGTCATTACTATTTCCACAGTACTGTATTGAAACAAATGAAATATAGCGAATATAGTCAAGTGGAATGAAAATAATTTTGATTACGTACTTCGATAATCAAAGGCTAAACTAATGAAAAAAAAGAACGGTTGACCGAAAAGATGAAAGGCCGCATATTTTGGTCAGATATTCTGCCAAAATTTACGTGGTTTAAAAAATTCAGCGTGGTATGATAAAATCGAACAAAAAACCATAAATTCTGATTTTTCCTTATAATTCCCAGTTACATAAAATAACGTTTGTTTTTTATTTAATTTCCACTATGAAGAACCAAACTATTAATGCCTGGTGGCCGTCAAAACTATAAATAAATAAATAAATCCCATCCTATTTCTTGTTTTAGAATCGAATAAATAAGACTCAGAAAATTCCCAATTTTTTTAATGCAAAACCAAATGAACGAAATATGTGAGACGCCGGAATGGGTTAACAATGCATTAAGTAGTTATTATTCGACATTTTATATAATTACTGAACCCTAGCGTCCCTACAGCTGAATGCTTCAATTTTATTACCTGGAAAAGTACTTATTTCGATTTCTGTATCAAGAAACACAAGATAAATATTTTTGGTCACACGGATCCCACGCCGCCGGCGTGAGCGTTTTAACCGGCGGCGGCGCGCCGACCATGATCAACGGCGGCGCGCCGGCGCGGCGCTCATGTCTAATAGGAAGGAATATATTTGTTTTACCTAGTAAAATTATTTTTTTTGTATATAGGATTCTGCTCAATTCAAATTTCACAAAAAGATAGTAAAAAAAAGAAGAAAAAAGCGTTGGGTATGGAGTGGGATCGAACTCGTACCCTCGCATCGCATAACACTCAATTTAAGTTGAGTACGCTAGCCCAAGACAAGAGTGACAAGAATGAAAGTAAACAAACTAAGATGGTTTGGGCATGTTGAGAGAATGAATGATGACAGGATGACAAAAAAGATATATCTGAATGAGCGAAGAGGGGTGAGAAAGCGCGGCCGTCCGAGACTGACCTGGTCCGATCATGTCGACCAGATCCTCAAGGATGGACGCGTTTTGAGTAAAAGGAATCGGAGAGCGTGTATGACTAATTGCATGAATGTGACGGAAGCTAGGAGTGTGTGTAAGGATAGGGCTGTCTGGCGCTCTGTCCTCTCTGCCTACCCTGCAAGGGATGTGGCGTGAGGGTATAGATAGATAGATAGATAGACGCTAGCCCCTACACCACGCGAGTCAAAACAGACGACGACAGAAAGCGCCGCGGAGCAAATGTCAAAACTATTTTTTAATTATTATAGACACATTTTTAGTCATACAGAAGTATTTGTAGAGCAAAAACATTGTATAAAAATAATCCTTAGATGTATATCCTAGTTCTAGATTATGTAACGACGCAAACAAATTTAAAAACCATATTAATGGGACTACTTTAAATGGCTTCTTTCATTTTCATACTAACTTGATAGAATTCAGTATCTTGGGAAAATTGATAATTTTACCAAACCACGATACAAATCATATATTTTAATAGCCTATGTTGAAGCCGAGATTCCATTTGTAAGTTTATTTAATAGATGGATGTCTAAAATCGTCTGGTATTAATGTTTACTCTGGACGCGAATCGTCATTTTTTTCAGATTCTTTCCCAGGTCATTTATCAATCATAGATGGCGGTAGTGATGTTTTATAAAATCAGAAATGAAATAAAAAATCATTATAAATCAATAATTCCCTTTGTTGCACATATTTTTATCCAAAATATCAATACAATCTCGTGCAAAGTCAGTGGCGTATACGAATATCTACTTTTTGTATTGTACGTATATAATTAAAACAAAATTAAATTAGGTGCAATGCGAAATGTATTTTGTAACGAGTATATATACAATTTTCAAAATAACGTTCCGATGTGATTGTGACGGCGTTTTGTCAAATACTCAACGCTGCCGAAAATCCACAATTATTAAGGAGATTTGATACGATGAACTATTACCTAATATTATAATCTATCCCATTCCATATTATGTTTCTATATGACTGTTGTGATACAATTGACATGTCGTTATTACTTTTTTTTAAATATGCTTATGTTTTAATCCAAATGGTGAATGCATGATGTCAAGGATTGCTTGTACCAAATAGGGAATAGAATAAGTACGTACTACCTAGTGTAGGCAGTATGCAAGTAACACTGGGCCTGGGGTGTAAGATAGCCGCCCTCCACCCCTCGCCACGCCCCACCACCGCCCCCCGCCCCCCACGCACAACCTCCCAACGTCTAAAATTGACTGGGCCACTCAACATGTTGTCTTCCGGAGTACCCACTTCCGAGGGGGCGGTTGAAGGCTTGACCATAAGGTAGATGTGGAAGGTGGAACAATTGTTAAATTAGAAGACTAAAGCTAAGACATACCTACCTTATGTGTCGAATTGCGAGACAGTCACATCACAAGAGTTGCACATCCGGAAATCTCTCTCTGAAATCATAATCTAAACTTGATTGTTTGTAAAACAAACTTCAACTAAAATAGCTTTTTTACGTAATTGTAGTCGAACTCTTTTACATACAATCAAGTTCAGATTTTGATTTCAGAGAGAGAGATTTCCGCGCGGATGTGTAAGGTCAGCCTAACTTAAACTTCTGATTTCCACTGACTGTGAATGTGAATGAAGAAGACAACCCATCTAGGTATAGCAAACTATTGCAGAAGATGCACCGTAAGTAGATAAAAGAAAATTCGTCCCAGAAGATGCGTCGCAAGAAAATTAGTCGCAGAAGGTTCATCTTATATAACAAAGTTAATCCTATCAAGAAAAAATCATGACGATATAAATAATAAAAAAAATGATTCACAATGATGGCGGAAGACCATATTCCATTCCAACTATATGAGAACCATAAACGACTGTGTGAGAAGGAATAGCAATCAAATCAGGAGACTCTCATAGCTAGATTCTAGTGGAAGTTGGAGACTATGGCTCGCCAATCGCCAGGCATTCGCACATTTTCTAAAGATGATATACCTACATATGAGTCCAATGACTATGACTATAATGCTGGATTTCATCAACTTTTTAGGTGAGGAATAATAAGATCGATGCCCGATCCCACCAACTACCACCTAGGAAACAGACCCCTAAGGAATTTCCATACAAAACAAAACCACAGATAATTTGAGTGATTATTATAACTGTCATAACCTTTAAGATATAAATCCATACAAAATACAGCATGCAGCTCTACTTAGTTAGGTGGCCAAATATCTCGGCCCAGAATCTCCCTCACTTAAGTAGCTGCATGCTGTATTTTGTATGGATTTATATCTTAAAGGTTATGACAGTTATAATAATCACTCAAATTATCTGTGGTTTTGTATGGAAATTCCTTAGGGGTCTGCTTCCTAGGTGGTAGTTGGTGGGATCGGGCACGAGTCACCTAGCACAAATTTTGTATGAAAAATAATGGTAAATGGTTCCTATAGGTATTTTCTATTCCTCATCTAAGAAGTTGGTGAAATCCAGCATATTATGTGTCCGTCTCCCTATATAACAGGTAGGTATATAAAGTCCGAGAGCCCGCTGCTTAATTTATGACGTATCTGTTTTTTGATCGAAATGTGGTATAAATGATAGCTTAGCAATAGAGTATTACATCGCATTAGGGTTGCCTATCAAAATCTTGCCGCAACCCCCCCCTGCCCCCCCCGAAAAGGTCCCTCTTCGCGGTTTTTCGCATTTTATAGGAATATGGTAAGAGATAGGAGAAAGTAGTCAATGACAAAAATAATCCTTGCTGAATTGTCTACAAAATATGTTAATCAATTTTTTCATAGGACTAGTAATTTACCCGTAATGGCCGGTCAAAAAACAGGATATTTTTTGAAAAAATAAAAAAAAAAAGTTTGATTTTTTTTCTTTCGCATTCTTCCACCCATTATTACTAACATTTTATGGAAAAAAATTGGCCTGCGGCGCTATATCACTGGTTATTTTATGAAAATCTAAATTTTAAGAATTTTGGTCACTGAGTTTTATTGTAATAACTCCGAAATTATTAGATGTATGAACATAAGTTATAGCTCGTTTTGTAGCTAAGATTATGGTAATTAATTCGTTCTCTGACTATTTTCCTGTAGCTCTTATCAATTTTCAACCAATTTAGTTTAAATACATTTTTTTTGTATTTTAAATGAATTTCGGTTTTGGACCGGCCATTGCGGGTAAACTACTAGTTCTATGAAAAAATTTACCTAACATTTTTTGTAGAGAATTTAGCAAGGATTATTTTTGTCATTCTACTTTCTTCTATCTCTTACCATATGCCTATAAAATGCGAAAAACCGCGAAGAGGGACCTTTTCGGGGGGGGGCAGGGGGGGGTTGCGGCAAGATTTTGATAGGCAACCCTAGTGCGATGTAATACCCTATTGGTAAGCTATCATTTATACCACATTTCGATCAAAAAACAGATACGTCTTAAATTAAGCAGCGGGCTCTTGGACTAATAGAGAGATTTATAAATTCTCCTATTCTTATTCAGGTAGTGAAATTCCTTTCAGGATTATCCACATCCCTTGTTATAAAAAAAGCTTCGGTAGGTTTTAAGTTACTTAATTGTTTCTTATGGGATTAGAAAGATTCATACCTACAAGCTTCACTGTTAATGTAATGGTACTTAGAACAAAATCATTTTTTGGTAGTGCCCAAATTTCTTTATTCTTAAGGCATGGGCGTCGCCAGCCTCGGAGCTCGGGGGTGAGGGGTAACATTTTTTGAAAAAAAAAAAATAATAAGTACCTATAGCATAAAAAATGCGTAAATAGCGCCGCAGTCGATTTTTTTGTGAGAGATAGCGAAGGAGGTCGTGATGAGTTATGTTCATATGAAAATATGTACAATACTTTGTACAATAATATGTACGAAAAATGTTTAATACACAAAAGTAGTAAAAAGTAGCTCCGCAGGCATTTTTTTTTTATGAAACTGAAGGATTTCCGGATGTGTTACTCGTGAGGTCAGTCTTTTTCGAGCAATAATTGCCCGGCAACTCGTATTGCCTCGTTAATTAATTGCGCTATTATTTCGGCAACATTTCATACTTTCAATATACTTAGTTGCTCGGCAACTCGGAGAAATTTATTGCGCAATTATTTCGGCAATAGTTGCTCATGTAAGCAAACCTTTAGCATGGTAATCTTTTTAGTACCTATTAGATGAGTACCTAGGAGATGATGCAAATTTTTCCGATGCAAATTTTCGCGAATCTGGAATCTTCTTCTCTTCTTCTTGTTCAGCCATCCCTCCACTGCTGGATATAACGCCTCTGTCTGACCTCTTCTAATGTTTTCCAAATTTTTCTACTTTGAGTTTTGCTCAACCAGTTTCTTCCTGCGACTGGAATTAGTACTGCCCATCTCTCCTGTAAGTACATCAGTGACCATCACACGTACCTACATGGCTACATATACCGGGAGAGATGGCCAATTATATGGCCAAGTTATGATTAAGTATGTATTTACATACTTTTAAGATTTGTTTTGGAAGAAATTTCTTATCATGACTGCATATTCAACAGGATAGCCAGTAGAACGATCAATTGAAACAAAAAATAATAGGGTTGATATTCCATCGAGATCATAGGCAAGTTTTAAATTGGCCATCTCTTACCAATTTAGCCTAGTATTTTTTTAATACGTTCCTGAAATAAAACATCTAGACCTGTCACCTAGCTCTTTCACAGGTCTTAAAAAATAAAAGGGTTTTATTCTTTTTTGGGGTTTATTATGTTAAGCAATATTCTTATGGGTTTTTCTCCAGGATCATCAAGCTCAGGTTTTTCCACAATTTCATAAAAATGTAAAATGCAGCCGCAGTGTTGCCGTTTCTAGTATTTTTAATACTAAACTAGTATTTTCTGAGGCATTTTGAAGAATCTAGTATTTTCTGAAAATCTGGTATATTTTAGTATTTTTGACCAAAATCTATAGTATATATTTAGACGAAATCCTAGTATTTTTTGGTATATTGTAACTTTTTTTCGTCATGTTTCCAAATTTTGTTCAGAAATTGTACAGAAATTACCAAAGAACGAATGAAAAAAATGTGAATATTGTTGGTTCTTACATTTTTTATCCCCCCCCCCTCGCTCGCCAAATTTTTAGTCGTCAAGGTTAACAAAAGTAGCATAAACAAAAAATATAATAAAACATTCAAATCTTTCCCTCTCCCCTCCCCGTCGACAATATTTTCCACGGAATAGGTATATATCAGTCTTCGCGTTGGCGACTAAAAAAAAAAGGTCAACAGTCAATCATCGTATCCTAGGGACCCCCCCCCCCCCCCCGTCGGCGAATTATTCATAGAACAAGTAATTTTTTTGTGGAAGACCAAAAAAAAAAGGTCGACAAAAAAATTATCTGGTATTTTTCTAGTAAGTACTTTTTCGACGTCACCTAGTATATTCTAGTATTTTCTGGAAAAAAGTCTTGTAGTTTTGCAAATTATGAAACGGCAACACTGTACAGCCGACTCGCAGTTCCGAGCTCCAATATCCGAGGCGAGGCTCTGTGGGCTATTGGGAGAAAATCATATAGAAATAGTAGGGACCTACCTACAACTAAACTGAATCGTGTTTTTCATACAATATTACATTTCATAACGTTCCGGTAAAATATTATACTTTCTAGTAGAAACTGGAAAATTTACGACTATAAGGTAGGTACGCCACTGGGTACAGCGGGGCAAAATAAAACAGTCAGGTTGAAACAAATTATGAAATTATATAAGATTTCTTTCAGTGTAGATACAATTTATTTCAAAATCCAATTAGATTTGAGCTTTTGTCCCTTGGGCATATGTATTTCTGAAGGGTTTTTGGGATTTATTCATGTTAAGCAATATTCTTATCGGTTTTTGTCCGGTCACGAGCAATTCCCTGCAATTCCAGACCCATTTTTACAAAAAAATATATGAAGGGGACTAGGAAACGGCAGGTACCTGAAAATTCGGGGTGGCTATTCTTTTGTTATTTCCTGTAGCCCTTGCGTCCCCTTCTCTCCCGCCTACCGTGACCGTGGACCGGCCCACCAGCGACGCCCAAAACCTAATCATTCACAATACTATCCAACAAACTATCATCCATACGTAAATAGGTACCATAATCGCTTACTTTACTATCATACAAACTGTATTGTGTTCATAAATGTTCACTACCTAAATGTTAGGTGCATATCCAAAACAAGAAATCTATAAAAAAAACTGTCCAAACTTTCCAATACAAACATAATTCAATAGAAACAGATTGTCCCTTTCATTAAAGTTGTATGAAATACGCGTAAGATAAAATGTTTCAATTCCACGTGCAGTCGAGATAATAATAATTTATAGGTGTGTGTAAATAAATAAATTACTGCTTATGTAGAAATACGAGTAGGTAGTGTCTGTTTACAATTGGCAAGCTGGCGTCAGCTGAATGTTATTTATAAGATAAGTCATTTTTGTATTAATTAAAGTGCTTACTTATTATTTTTTTCACTAATCATTCAGAATATAAGAAAAGAGAGAACGCGAAGTAAAAAAGTTTGAAAATGTTAATAGGTGTAACAATGATGCTGACTGAGATGAGTGATATTGAGGTCTTGGTCTTGTAATCTCATGGATCAATGGTAATAAACACTACAATGTGCCTCAAGCGAGGGAAGGGCGACCCCATTTCACATCTGCCCCTACCAATAGCAGATTCCTGAAGCCACACAACACGTTCTACAACTTTATATTGCTCGGCCTCAAAATACATCGGAATTTTGTCAAGTAGTCCCATTTTAATCAATAGAATCCTTTTTAAAAGTACCCTAAAACTCTATAGAATAGCCAAGAAACAAATAAAAAAGTTGCTGTTATTTTTTGTTAAAAAGTTTTTGGAAGATAATGCCCAAAATAATGAAATAAACAAAAGATATTCACCTAATATGTGGCGGAGTAACTGTAGCCGATGATAGCCGAGCGGTCTCTTCGGTTAATTTCGTCTCAGTATCGTACAACACGCGTTAGTGGAAGCGTTCTGTTTTGTGTTTAGTAAGTGTTATTGAATTATGTTAAACAAAGAAAATAGATAGTTAAAAGTGTTTTTACAACGAATGATGTCGTCAGAATCTGCAAAACCCGACACGGAATATATAAAATTGGACAAAAATTCTAAAGTAAGTATTGACGTGTTTTAGTAGCAAAGTAGTGCGATGCGCAGGGGAGAGGCGGGGCAATAGGAGTAACGGGCCTCGGGGCACGGCTTGTGACGCGCGGGAGGTCTCTCTTCTCTTCCGGGGACATAGACTACTCCCTTTCCAAGTGATTCGCAGTGTGTTTGTAATATACATTATCTGATTTTATTATACACCCTAGACTCAATCTTGGTGTCCTATATACTACTTTAATTATTATATCCATGAAGTTCACTCGCCAGCTGATAAAAGTTTTAGTGATTTGACATTAGAGGATCGTATTATTATCATATCAATAAGAGAGGGCCGCTCCCTTCTCTTACATACATATTTTATTGTTTACCCAATTTTCTCGTTGTACTGAGACAGAGATAGAAACTGAGCTAATGTATTCCTGCGAAATGTCAGACATGTTTTATTATGGTACATCTTCTCCCACTGATAATAATATTTGACTGGAGACAATATCCAAGGTAAAGATAATATATTAATTACTGTTATGTATGTCAGTGCAGTGCATAATGGTATGCATTATAATTATTCAGATACGAGAGATGTTAGGTGTTATATTATTCCAAGGTTGTATGTACTCGTATTGTGCTCTGTTATGTTATATTGGTACTATTTACTACAATAGCAACTACCTAGGTACACATATAAATAACATTCCTAATACTCGACTCGACGTCTCAGCACAATGAATATTGACTACCTTGACTAAATATATTATTGTTTCAAGTGGTTATTTATCGTCTTATTGAGTTTGCATAATGGGTACCTGTAGTCGAACTGTTTACCTGATTCGACATCGATATCTAGATACGTACATTATAATCTTATGGTTATGGCAGCTAGATTGTACAAAACAAAATTGTGAAATTATTATTAATGAATCTATGAAAACATTCTAGAACAAAAACAATAATTTAAAAAATTGAAGGAAAGTTTTGAATCGACCTTCATTAATATTTATTTTATACATCATCCTCGAAAACCTTTTTAACACGTTTCGAACTATCTTACAAACTCACTTCATTATTTTACCGCATACGTAACAGACCCATACAGTTAGCTTCTCATTCTCACGATACGCAATGCAATCTCTTGAAATTTAAGTCCACTCTAAACAATAAAACACAAAAAAGACGGTGTTCATAAAAAAGAAATAAAAAATATCTCGAGAAATTTTACTAAAATAATTAGGTATTATATCTGTCGAAACGATTTTATTCTACTTTTGAAATTTGATAATATTCATAATAATTTTCGCCGTTTCGTATTTCTGGCGGGAAACTTGAAACAATAATACACCGTTTTATATTACAAACAATATAATGCGATATACGTGCATACAACATGTAGCTGTTACCCACATACTTTGAAGTTTACGATTCCCCCATAATATTGAGTTCGTTCCATCCATACTATTATATTGTGTTTTTTTTAAGTATGCCTACTTTTACCCCACCCCCCTCGTCTCCACAGCGTCACACGTGCATATTACTACATACACACACCTTCTAATATTCTGTAGGTAGGCTACAATGTTCTCTGCTCTAGATAAATAATGTGAAATGGGCGGTGCCCGTTTGACTTTTGGCGTGGATTATGATTCGAAGACAAACCTTTTTTTCGTAGCACGCACCTCGATTAAACACACACTGGATAATTGCATTCTATTAGAACTTTTTAGGCCCTCCCTACAAAGCTGTAGAATTTGTTATTTCGAAATTGTTTAAAAGTTTTCTTTTACGTACAAGTTGTTTTTTTTTTTAATTTGTCGTAATAATTTCAAGATATGTGTTTGTTGGTTGATACCTACTGTGTGGGTTATGATGGTTATGATGTTATGATGTAATGTAATGATATGATGTAATAATATTATAATATTTCAAACCCTGTTAATTACGGGATACTCCTCCCCCTTAACACAAGTTTTACTTTATAAGGGGGGGTAAAACGTTATTATATGTATTTTTAAGATCTGTATCCTCAAACACAAATTTAATCTGTCTATTTATTGTAATAACACATGTTTTGAATAAATAAAAATAAAAAAAATAAATTATTTACTTCGTAGCAATCCACAATCCACCCTGGAATATTGTCGACTCCACAAATTAGTTACGATTTTGCGAACAGATTACGACTTACAAGATGTCCTTTGTTTCAACTGACCAAAAACTCCCTGAAACTTGACGCTCTTATAATTTATATATTTTTTACTACTTGCATCAATCTCAGCCTTCCTGCATCCATTATTGAGTGTGGGACATAGGCCTCCCCCTTAGATCTCCACAAAGCTTTCTATGTTTAGATTGAGGAGATCGCATAATCCGACAACTTTTCTTATATGTCGCCTTAGTATCTTGTCACTCATGCCATGCCAGTTTTAGGAGTAAGTCGCTAATCCAGAACTTTTTCGTCCATTGGGAGTCTATATAACTGAGCAGGTATATGAAACACTGAAAATATGCTCGTTTCATGGACATACTACATACAGATAATTATATATCTCCTCCTATAGTTGCTGAATATTTTATTTCCTACGTAATGTAGGATTATATTAAAACTTGAGTACATATTTAATTCCATTGGAAAGTTATTATAAAGCTAACTTGCTCTTAAGGGACTTTGTGTATAATATATTCGTTTACCCAAGTTTTTGTTATTGTGTGGCTCTGTGTAGCGTGTTCTACTCACTTAACTCAGTGAGGTGGGGTGGCGTATGATGCTGTGCGGTGCGGTACACCCCACCCTCCCCTATACAGGCGGGGGTAGGTAGTAGGAGAATATGGAATTTAAAAGGGTGGATGATGCAAGGGTGGACACTTATTTGCTGTAGCGTTGCTAGTTACACTGGATCTTTGTGTGTTATTCTTCCAGGGGCGGGATTGATGGGGATTTATTAGTATTACCCACATCCTTCCTGTAATAATGAAGGAAAAACTTGTATTTTTACTTACCATTACCAAAAGTTTTCGTATATAATATCCAAATAATATAATCCAGCTTCCTTCATATGCCGTATTATTTGCGAGGTAGGCAGAGAGAATAGAATTCCATACTATAAGTTGTCAACTTTGCTTTCATCACGTTCATTCATCGCGAAAATTTTACAATACTTAGATGATAAATTACATTTAATGTGTTAAGATTTCTTAATAAGTAGGCACCTACATGTAGGTATATTTTTTATAAAGGATGTGTACCTACACAAGCCCAAACTTTCACAGTAAGCTAATGCTTGTGTCATCAATTTAAAATACATCGCCAATTCCGAGATTCGAACCCTGCACTTCCAGATTGAAAGTCCGTGCTCCAACCAATTGCGTCAATTATGTACTCGAATATTAAAAATTTAATAAACGTACTAAAGTGTTTAGGTTAGATAACAAAAGTCGACTTGTTATCCCAGCTGCGGAAATATAGGGGTAACTTTACACAATGGATACAAACATTTACACGTTTTTCATAATGAAATAATATGTAAAAGTTATGTAATTTCCGAAAAAACATGTTACTCCTCTTCTTCGATCCGATCGTGTGTAAATTTTCAAAATAATGTTGTTTAAAAATGGGGAGGCGCGATGCGGAGGGCGTGGTTGCTCACCCTCAGGGTACCAGTGTTCTGCCATCCTCTTATATAGAGTCCTTCCCTGGCTGGGCTTGCCTCAGTACTGTGTAGGTATATACCTATGTATAGCAATAGATACCTATTGGTAGTTGTTAGTTGCCCTTTGTAATTTACGCATATTAGGGCAGCCCGCGTATTCAAATTACTCCGCCTCGTATGGTACGATTATATTCCTGAACTTTATTTCGTAGAAATTTGAACAATTTGATATTTTGGTCACAGAATGTGAACTTTATACTTGCGTCCAAAATACCTTTTCCTTTTGTCAATCCAGGACTATTTATTGATAGCTTATCTATAGGATACCAATTATTCATTATGAGTGGATGTTTATGTCCAGATGTATTTCACTGTCAATAAATACGATATTTCGTGTTTGGGAACTTGAGAAGAAGTGCTCAAAATACTTTTCAACATTTTGATTGACACTTTACACAATAATTTTCAGTCAATCGAATCGGTTTTATCGTGATTTGTAACTAAAAAAAAATAAAATATTTAATTATGGAGTTACCTAATACATTATTTTCCTTTTTTCAAGGAGTCTCAAATAGCCCCTTCCCCCCTTGCCCTATTGGCAGCGACTTGTAGTAAAATTGGACCGAGTGCAACACAAATGGCGCCAGGCACAGCTCAGCAACAGAGTCAGCAACAGCCACAGCAACCCCAGCAGAATCATCAGCAACATCAAAATAATCAGCAGCAACAACAACCTCAGCAGAATCATCAACAAAACGCACAGCAACAACAGACTCAGCAACAACAACAGCAACAGCAGCAGCAACAACAGCAAAATCATCAACAGGGTCAACAGCAGCAAGATAATTCTGATCAAAAGTATACTGTTCAATACACTGTAACTGGTAAGTTGTGAACTTTTTTGATGCCTCTGTCAAGTTTGTCGTTCAGTAAATACAAAAAATATTTTTCAACCCTGTTGTTTTACAGGTAGCGATGTCCAGGCATTGCAGATATCTCCGCAAGTGTTGCAGCTGTCTCAGTTGCCACATTTGCAACAGCAGCAGCAGCAACAACAACAACAGCAGCTTCAGCAACACATGGCAGCTCCGCAGCAACAAGTCAGAGTCATTAGTGCAGCTCTAGTCCAACAGCTGCAAGCCCAGGGACTCAGTGTAAGATATTTAAATTTCCTCCAGTACATATGATGTGAATTGACCAGAGAAGTTTGTTTTGATTGCTTTCTATTTCCCTATTCCAGGGAAATGAACTGAACGCAGCCATAGCTAGTCTGGCACAACTGCAACCAGTGGCTCCACCACAACCACAACCTCAGGTTTGTAACTAGAAAAGGACTATTATTATAATCGTCACTATAACTGGATCATTTTAGAATCGAGAACATTATATACACATTTTCTTTTCACCATTCAAGGGGAATGTATTTTGAGACAAAAGATTGTCATAAAATGTAAAAAATGAATGATTTGTTATTTTTTAGGTTATATCGTTACAACAGCTCCAGCAGATGTTCCCTGGTGGTGTGGGAGTGGCGGAGGCCCCCCAGCCCCCCTCGCAGCCCGCACCACCCACACAGCCCCAACCTCCTCAAGACAAACATCAAGTGTTTGCACAACCACAGCAGATACTCTCTGTACATTCTCTGCATCCACAACTCTTACAGGTAAAATCAAATTTATTTGACGTATCCACTCCTGTAGTGGATGGCGGCAGTGGCTTAGTGTGGGTTTCTACCGTCCGGGGTGGAAATCACATCTGTCGCCACCCTTATTTAGTCATATAAATCCAAAATTCTCGAACATTTACAGGAATTTTAAAGAGCAATCTAGGCTGGAGTGAGACAACTAAAATTCTGATATTAATATGGCACAAAAAGAGAAAAATAGTGCTGCAGTAAAAAAAAAAATCGAGTTATTAATGAAACAAATGTGTGGATTTTTGTAATTTTCCCCAAAAATTGCTGCTCCCTAAATAGTGCTGCCCAGGGCGGACTGTCCCACTCGCCCACCCACGCTATGCTACTGGATGGCGGGTCCTCTGATTACGTTCAGTGCTTGCGGTTGCCGACCTTAGTTTGACAGAGACAATCATATTTTTCTGCTTGAAACAAAAAGGAACATGGGCACTTTAATGTATAACTAAATTTGTTCCATAAAAATATATTTTTATTACATTTTTGTCGTTTGCAATATTGTTCGCCCGAGAAATTCAATTATGTACTGGAGTAAGATGGCTATGGTGTCACAATAGACCTACTCTGGTCGCAGTGACGCAGGGGATACACGGTCCCCTGACCCAAGAAGAAAAAAAAAGATGGCTATCAAGACGACAAATTCACAAACTGTTTTGAATAAGAAAACTTCAAGACAATTTGGGTTAATAAATTAGTAATATATTTCAGGGTGGGATGTATGGACCATGTGTGGTGCAAGGAGGACAAGGTGTCGGGGGAGTGCAAGGGATGCAGACTGTGACTGTAGACGGCCAGGAAGCCCTCTTTATACCCGCCAACATTAATCAGGTACCCACAACAATATTAATAAAAAAATTTACTGAACTTTGAATGTATAATTTTTCCAATAAGTATGTTACATAGAGAGACGTAATATGGTGTACCTTATGATTTTAAACTAACAAAAATGGTGCTTTGTTTTTATTTTTCAGAATGTTGCAATGGGTAACATGGGAATGGTTGGTGGACAGTTGATTAGAGCTCCAGCTGTCTTACCAGCGGGTCTCTTGCAGAATCTAGTTCACATTCCCACAGGTAAGTGATGTTGTACACTCGGTACATCAGCATTAGATTCTTATCCTATCTTTTCATTCATTCATTCATACAACTCATTGTTACTCCCTTATTACTCATTATTTATCATTGGTGATTGTTAATGTCTTAATCGTTTCTTTCATTTAACCATGTCAATATAAAATAAATCACAATTTATGTCAAAAAAAAGATATCGAGGGACTATAAATGTTATTAATTTCATTTACACAATAGTTTTTGTCTTATATAACTCCAAGGACGACTACATTAAACTTGTGTAGTTAGTATTTTATTGATTCATTGGAGTCCGTATTGTGTGAGAAGTGTACTACATGTAATGGTACTTACAATACGCTAGTTTGTTGAAGGTTGTGATAAATTTTATATGAATGTTGCACGCTTTGATTTACCTTATGTTTTTTGACTTCATACTAATGGATAATTTTCTTTTTTTTTTTGTTTTCATTTCCTTCATCTTCTGTTATTCTGCTCCTAATATTTCCTTTGGCTTGTTGTGATGATAACTGATACTGCTTTCCTTCACGTAGCTCATGAAACACCACAAGTTACAATTACTATACCTGGCACCAATATATCACTTCCTCTCTCTAGCTTTGCTGGTAATGGTACCTCCGCACTGTCCCTTCCTTCCCTCCTCGCTGCCCCCCCTGCTAGCTCCGCCCCCCCCACTCCCACCACAACGTCCAATCAGGCTTCAACATTGTCAGTTACGGGGGCTAGTATTAATGTGACACAGACAACAACGGAAATTGGGAAGACAAAGGATGGTAAAGGTGAACAGCAAAAACATGTACAGGCACAAATTAGTACAGTGCAAGGTTGGTGGATGTCATTGCTTTATTCCATTACCTCTGCATGATAACCTTTCTGTTTTATAAACCATCAAACCATATGACAATACATATAAAAACATCTCTACAACTTCTTATGTAGTACATATTATATTAACTCGATTACCGAGACAAATATAAACCAGGTACTCACAGAAGTTCGAGCATCTTGAGTCTCTTATGTATCGTTGGTGATGTGGCAATACATTGCTATGTGACAAAAAGTCATGTTTTCAGGAGAGAAAAAAGTGCATTTAACTTTGAATAAAAAATTCATATTGCTACAAATACTGCATCTTGGTGATGTTTTGGTATGTCTTGATTTCGTAGTGTATGCGGATCACTACTGGATCCTATTACATTATGGGAGAAAAAAATTAAAATGTTTTTTTTTTTTCATTTGGCACATACATATTGCTATTTCACCGATGAGATGTAGAAACCTGAATTTACATGAAGGTCATATCATTATTCATAAATAATTTGTCGCATACGAACATGGTCATGGATAAGATTATGTTACCGCAGGGATTGGGTTAATATATATGTTATAGCTTGCTTTGGTCGGTATGCAATAATTCTGGACTGTGTGGATATAAATGTTTATGTATGTTATTTCTTGACCAAAAACAAACAAAAAAAAAAACACAAAAACTGAAATAGGTAAACAGTATTCTTATAATATGATAATGTGTGTGTAGGTCAGAGTGTGGCGCTCCGTGGAGCCGCGGGGGCGACTGGGGCTGGTGCGGGAGGCTTTGTCCAAGTCTTGCAGCAAGCGAGTGTGCCAGTGCAGGTTCCAGTGTCGGCTCCAAATGGACAGACTGTATATCAGACCGTGCACTTCCCGTTGCACGCATTCCAACAACCTCAACAGCAAATCATATCATCGCAGATGCAAATATTACCACAGCTGGCACAGGTATTTAACTATACTGTATTATTAAGTCCTTATTTATTTCCTAATTATTGGTCATGTTAAATTGTTGTTGCCATTCCTTCAGTACCACGTACCTGCACAATTATTGCAATACATGCAGTCTATAGATTGGTCGTGGATGAATTTGGAACTACAATTTTGTTGGCTGGCAACAATGACATATCTATTGAAGTATTTTTAAGTGTTGCCACTATGTCTTCCATGAAGTTGCATGCAGCGCCCTCACCGAAAACCAATTCTTGATCATCATGAATTAAATAAAGTAAACTTGTGTCAAGTGTTTGAAATATTTTCTGTAGTCAGTTATTACGACTGTCTCAATTTTTTATAGCGGTAGAGAATAATTCAAGACAGAATTGCCTTTCGACATTGAGTAAAACAAATATCCTATCCATACTAATCTAAATATTTGTATACCCGAGATGTTATTTGATTATTTTGTTACAGATGCAACCTCAACAGCAAGTAGCTAATGTCATCACCCCCTCTGGTCAGATTCAGCAGATTCAGTTGCCATCACTCACCAATCTACAGGTATGTTCTTAGTTATTACAACTGTAATGGGGCACACACTTTGTATACACATCTATTTAAATAAGTACATGTCTTATATATTCAGATGAAAATTTATTACTAACAGAAACAACAAGTGGGTAAACTAATAAAAGAAAAATGGTATGCATGATGTTTTTGTTTTATAATAAACTAACCAGAATTTGGTTTCGACTTATTAACATCTGA
The DNA here is from genome assembly GCA_963576895.1 of Ceraclea dissimilis. NCBI lineage: Eukaryota > Metazoa > Arthropoda > Insecta > Trichoptera > Leptoceridae > Ceraclea > Ceraclea dissimilis. Next base: position 4,015,055 of record OY756358.1, read on the forward strand.
TATAGTACTATTGCATGATACGGGGTTACTTTCATCTAACACATGTTATAATTGTTGAGATACATATACCTAAATTATTTTAGGTATTGAACCGGATTTATCTACATTGCACAGACGGAAATACATTGAGTTTTTTCCTCAACAGAGACGAGAGGCATCTTTATTCACACAATACAACCTTAAAAAATTACACAATTGACAACAGGACATGGTGGAATGGATGAACGTTGCCCTGGGCATAAAGTGGGTTTAAGCGTCGGAACACGTATCCTGCTTCCTCCCCAAAGGAGTTTACACAACGCTACATTATGTGAATGAAGATGCCTCTCGTCTCTGTTGAAGAAAAAACTCAATTTCAATAATATTGTAGATTCAAAAATTGAGGGATATTGTGGGTGATGGATGTGAGATATAAAAAATGGTAGGTTGCAGTTATTACATACATATGCAGAGATAGATACACACACACAAGGGTTTATGCTTATAGTTAACTTCATTGATTGAAGCACTGCGAAAGTATTTAAATTTGTAGAGGTGTTTGCCACAGAGAGTATTGTTAATTTGGGTGATGGTTCCACAGGGTGGTGGTACTCAGCAAGCGAGTGGAGGGAATCAGACTCCAACTACGATTACTCTTCAGGTAGAGGAACTACTCACAACTTAACATTAAACTATTATGTCCTCTGGTACATGTCTGTATAACAGAATATTCTCACAGTTGAAATGAGCTTCTCTATTATTTCATTGACTCAGAAACACAGTGCATACCAGAGTTGTATCACTGTTCAACCACTTCGCTTTAAAATTTTCCTCTAGTAACACCTTGTTGCACCATAAAAAGAGACATTATAAATGGGTGGTGAACCTCATTTCTGAACTTCAATGTCATTTTGTATTTGAATGGTACTATCTAAAAATTGTAATATGTATTGTTAAACAAATTGAATGCATTAGGTATGAATAATACCTACTTTAATGGAGAAGTGTAATTTAGTAAAAATACAGGATTACATATTTAATTGGGGTAAGCTGCCAGAGATTGCAAAACTGCGATAAGCTCGCCCCAGTGAACAAATATTATAGCATCTATTACTTATTATGCTGACATATTGCTGTATTTTGTTCACTTGAAGTGTAAATAGATATTTGCTAAGTAAATAAATAAATAAACAGGCAGTGCCGGGACAACAGGCTACCGTGTCCCTAAATGATGGCAACACTGCTACCAACGGTCAGGGTGGACAGACTATAAACATTACGTCGGCTCCCAATGGACCGCATCTGACAGTCATACCAACTGCCACCAACACTAATGTTCGTACAGGGAATATTATTCAGGTATCTGTGGTGTGGTTGCATGATCTGTTTGTCTCTTTGTGTCTAGTTTTAGGTCTGTATTTTAACATCACTACAATACAAAATAGTGCAATACACAATGCCCTATAAATAATGGATCAAAATTTGTATGTATAAACAGTTGCTTTTAAAAGTCATCGAGACTATATTATCCTAAGCAAAAATCTGTTGATTTCAGGTAAAAACAGAGGATTAGTAACTTGTGCATGGGTATTGTGTATTTCTAGTTTATTAGTAGTAGTTGTATGATGTCTTAGGATGCCTAGTTCATTTAGTACACATTAGTTTTTATTTCACTTATACTTAGGAGTATTTAGCTGCACATAAAAAAAATCTAATGCTATTAAGTGGATGATGTAATGTGAAATAGAATATCTATCTCTATACCCTCACGCCACATCCCTTGCAGGGTAGGCAGAGAGGACAGAGCGCCAGACAGCCCTATCCTTACACACACTCCTAGCTTCCGTCACATTCATGCAATTAGTCATACACGCTCTCCGATTCCTTTTACTCAAAACGCGTCCATCCTTGAGGATCTGGTCGACATGATCGGACCAGGTCAGTCTCGGACGGCCGCGCTTTCTCACCCCTCTTCGCTCATTCAGATATATCTTTTTTGTCATCCTGTCATCATTCATTCTCTCAACATGCCCAAACCATCTTAGTTTGTTTACTTTCATTCTTGTCACTACACCAGTCTTGCAGTCACTCATTTCCCTAATAACCTCATTCCTTATCTTATCTCTCAGCGTTTTCCCGCACATTCTTCTTAATGACCTCATTTCTACTGCATTCAACCCTGATTCATCCTTCTTCATCCACGTCCACGTCTCACTAGCATACATCAGGGTCGGCACCAAGACAGCATTGTGCACTAGCACTTTTGCTTTCATAGACACATTGCTACTACTAACAATCGGACCGAGCGCACCATTCGTCCTAGTACCGGCCAGCTTCCTTCTTTCAATGTCTCCATCACAGCGTCCATCTCTAGTAAACAAACTTCCCAAATATACATACTCATTCACTTGCTCCAGACAGTCATTACCAACCTTTATCACACAATTTGTCCTTATTTCCTCTCTTTCGAACACTAATACTTTCGTTTTATTTACATTCATTTTCATACCATTCATATCGCAGCTTTCGTACACACAGGATACTATCCGTTGTAACTCACATTCATCATCAGCCATCAACACTAAATCATCTGCAAACATTAACGCACATACTTTCACTCCATTTAGGTCCACACCAACATTCAGCTCATTCAGAGGACGCATGCAGTAGTCGAAGAACAGGTTGAACAACCAAGGCGACATGACGCAACCCTGTTTAACCCCTTTTGTGAGAGTGAACCACTGCGACAACGCAGCATTCACCCTGACACAAGCAGAGCTCTCCGTATATAGAGACGCGATTGCGCCAATCAGTCGGTCGCTCACCCCATATTCCGACAGTACACGCCACAGTCTTTCTCGGTCCACACGATCGTATGCCTTCTCCAGATCCACGAACGCGCAGAAGAGCCTCTGGTGTTTAGCCAGAAGCTTCTCCACGACCATCCGTAGGGAGAAGATCTGATCGGTGCACCCCCTGCCACTCATGAAAGCACCCTGCACATCCCATACTTTACTTTCAGTCACTTTTCTTACTCTTTCAATCAATACCTTTCCATACAGTTTGCCCACAGAGCTCAGCAAACTGATAGCCCGATAACTGCCGCATTCCAACCTTGAGCCTTTCCCCTTGTACAAAGGGCAGATGACTGCCCTCCTCCAATCCTCAGGAGTGCAGCCACTCTCCCAGCACAAGTTGAAGAGCCTCAGGCACCACTCGAGAATCTTCGGGCCACCTTGCTTGATGAACTCTATGGCCACACAGTCATGTCCCGCAGCTTTACCATTCTTTGCTTTTTTCAATGCAAGCACAACTTCATTCATACGTATTTCCTCGTCCTCAGCAATATTTACATTCATACTATCTGCAACATTCGTCTGGTTTGTACTAGTACCACTTTCATACAATTCTTCGAAGTATTCTTTCCATCTTTCAACAACTTCTTCTCCATTCATCACTAAATCACCATTCTTATCTTTGATGCAATTCATACTGTTTTTCTCACTTCCAGATCGCTTTCTTTTTACTTCCTTCCAGAATATTTTCAAATTCTCCTCGGCGTTCCTCGATAATTTCATACATTCCTCTTCCTCAAGTTTTCTCTTTTTCTGGCAAACCATTTCTTTCACTTCTTTCCTACACGCTTTATATATATTCTGCTTTCTTTCTTTCTCACCTCCATCATCTGGTTTCGCACCAAGCACATCATTCCACGCTTTCTTTTTCCTCACTACAGCATCCTTCACCTCATCATCCCACCACGCATCACCTTTTTTCCTTCCTACCAACGCTTCTCCACATACTTCTCTTGCACTATTTACTAGCACCTCCTTCATAACATTCCATAGTTCACTCGTCGAGCGTTCCTCATCATCATGTACTTCTAGCCTTTCGTTAGTTAGTCTTTCATATTCATCCCTAACATTCGTCTCTTTCAGTTTTTCGACCCTGATTCTCCGGACAGGCTCCAACTTCCGAGCCCTCGAGCGCCAACCGGAGAAAAGATCAATCCTTGTTATCACAAGGAAGTGATCCGTCCACAGTCCGGCGCCCCGAAATGCCCGGGTGTCCTTTGTCGCCTTCCGGAGCTCAGAGTCCACACATACAAAGTCAATCATCGACCTTTCAATACGATCAACTCTCTCTCTTTGCCAAGTGTACTGGTGGATCTCCTTGTGTGCGAAGAATGTGTTCGCCACAAAGAGATCCAACTCCAAACATACTTCTAACACTCTTTTCCCGTTATCATTCACCCTATCATCGCCATGCAATCCCAACACTCTCTCAAAATTCTTCCTTCTGACACCGACCCAACCATTCAGATCACCTGCTAATATTACTTTTTCATTCGCTCTTCTTTTATCCGCTGTCTCCCGCACTAAGTTCCAAAACTCATCCTTCTCATCATCCAAGGCATCATTCCCTGGACCGTAACCTATAATAAGGAACAGCCTGGTCATGCCTACCTTGAAACGAATCCAGATGAGTCTCGGTCCTACCAGTCCATACCCATTACGCTTCACCATACATTCAGTCATTCTTTTTGATAATATAGCACCCACTCCCTGACGTCCATGTTCATTTTCAGGCACTCCAGACCACATCTCTGCCATTCCATTCACCACATCACAATCTCTATCCTTTCTTTTCGTCTCACTATATATAGAATATCATATCCATAAAATATAATTCTGTGTATAGTTTTTTTGAGATGCTCCATGCTATCGAATTTTTATTAAGTTTGCAGGACATATCAAAATTATCCGATTATTTTATCATTTCTTTCATACTTGTATAATCCAGATAACGCTTGTCTTTGTGCAAATAGAAATATTCTTATTTTCATACACTTACATTTACTTTTTATTTTTATAGATATTTTCTTGACAGTAATGTTGATCTTTAGATAGATAGATAGATGTTAATCTTTATATCACTACTAGTAACTAAATTGTGAGTTATGCAAAATTAATGTTCTGTAGAGATAACAACTCAACAATGCGACAATCTTTTAAAAATTGACAAAAGCATGAAAAATTAATTGTCATACGACTCTCAAGATATGCTTAAAAGTTCCACACATATTTTCACTTTCTTTCTCCTTGTGTTCCCACTAGGAACTAGAAAGGATGAAATAGTAGTACCTGAGTACCTCCACAATGATTTTCGTTGTTCGTAATAAGGGGCTCTCATGTCATAAAAAGCAGCTACTCTTACAATAAAAATAAAATAAAATAAATCATCTTACCAAGTTTTTTTGTCCAAAATTAAAATACAAAAGTGTATATAAATTTATTTATTGCCACTAGGTGCCTACTCTCCAGTCATTTCCCATCCACAACATACCAGGGTTGGGAAACGTTCAGGTGATTCCCGCCAGTGCCCTCAACACAGGTGGCCCCACAGCTCTCCATCAGGTTGCACAGATGGCACAGCCACAGCACCAGATTATTGGTGAGAATATTTATTTACTTTCTTTGTTTATATTATCATAATATGAATAAATCTGTGTATCTTTTTTGTATGGGATGAATGAACGAGTTGAGATGGTGTAGGCATGTGGAGAGAATGTCCAAGAATAGAATGACAAAGAAAATATGTAAGTCTGAAAGAGAGGTAAGGAAACATGCCCGTCCAAGAGTATCCTAGAGTGAACATACTGACCACTCGAGAACGGTATATGCCTGCTAAGTGGGAGAAATTTCAGAGTGTGCACGAGGAATGCGACGAACATGATAGAACTAAGAGATGTTCGCTAGGACAGAAGTATATCTGTTCCTATTTCGAAAGGGATATAGTTAGTGAGATGGAAAAAAATATTAGATTTCCTTTGGAATCAGAAAACGCATTGTATTTGATTTCTGAGATTTAAAATTTCTGAGATCATTGAGACTGCAGACAGGAGAATAATTTTTTAAACAAGCAAAACAGTGTTGATGTTTACATCCCACACAAGCTTGTGCTAGGTAGTGGGATGAAAGCACAAAATATGGATATTCCATAAGTCCAGTATACCTCATAACCTCAGTATCATGGCCACTCTTCAAGTTTGCGTGTTGCGTAACTTCTACATTCTTTTCATGTTCATTTAATGGGGAATTTCCGTGGTGCATTCAGGTAATATTTTTACATCGCAACGCCGACGCCGATGTCTGAAATTGGTCTGAAACAGTCTGAAAAGCTATTTCGTAGGTGGTGGGCGTGGCCAATAATATTTGTATTGGCAACATTGATTTATACGTGAAATGCGCAAAAACCTACTGCCATCCTACTGCGACGCCGCGGACTGCGGCAACTTCATGTTAGTTGGTTGTTTGCGATGTGTCGGGGTGTCTTTGTGTGAATTTCAATTAGAAATTTCGGCAATATTTTCGCGTTTAAAGGTTGTAAAGGATGTAAAATCACGTAATTATTGCGAATTATCATTACTTTGTGTCATTGTGCGTTTCTCAACGTAATATGGCCGCTACTATGTTTATTTGCTTGTGTGGCATTTCTTTCACGACATGTCTGGTTTTTAGCGATGTCAAGACATGTCAAATATAGAGATGTGCAAATTTGTGTGGGTATTGTTAAATGTGACGATAATATATAACACGTTATTATTTTGAGGTCCCGTTATGGAAACCCACGGACACAACAGAAAGTTGAGTTTCGAGGAAAATATTATCACCTCGTTTTGCTCCGCTGTAAAACTAGAATAAGTTACATTTTTCGAATAATACACACCCTTTTTACAATTTTACACGATCAGACGGTAATCATATGTGATTTTGTGCGTAAATTAAGTTCTATAAGGGGTAATTTTTGTCCAAAACCCGTCTTTTTCATTAGTTGCTGTTTTGTTGTGTCTTGTGTCACTTTTTTGCTAGACATTGACCTTAATTATTTTGTGGCTCACAATGCCTCAATTTATTGGAAAATGCAAGAGCTAATGTATTTTCTTGTGTTTCCCCAGTCAATTATTTAAATATGTAGGAGCTTTACATTATCAGAAGTAAAAGTATACATTTTTGAGAATATTTTTCTTTTCAAACATAACCTAAGACGTGTTTTGATATTAAGATGGTAGATTTTTAAAATAAGAACATGAGAATTAAAAAAACTGTGAAACGTGAGGTGACTGAGGTGAGTAGCAGTTCAGAGGATGATTCTGTGCAGATCAAAGAGGAATGTGTCTCGGAAACAGATTATGAAGTTCCTATTGTGAATGATGAGTCATTAGACATTCAGTATGATAAGCAAACTAATAAACCTGAGGAATATGAAGTGCCAGTTGATAAATCAAGTTCTATTCGTTGGGTGAAACTTCCTGGATCAGGTTGGTTTACTGTGAGAGTATTCATTTTCCCAAGTATTCAGTTAATTTGTCTTCCTTGTTATGGTATATGGATCTGTTTTGGTCACTAGTTTAGTGAATGTTTAGTTGTTTATACATAATGAGATAACATGGCTGGGTTGATTTCTTCCAGGACAGCAGATAAAACAGGAGTTGTTAGATTCGGGCAAGTGGCAAGTATGTCAGGGTGTGGGGGCCCAGGGGGTGGTGGAAGCGGCCCCGCCCCCTCCCCTTATTCCCGCACAGCAGCAGCAGCCCTCCCAGCCCCTCCAGCAGGCTCCCCAGGGCTCCCCCGCGCCCCCCGCCGGAGCCACCAACCACAACTCAATCGCTAGCCAAATGCACAACAAGAAGAGGGTAGTCAGGGTGGCCTGCTCCTGTCCCAACTGCATGCAGGGAGAGAGCAGGGATAGTAACAGGAAGAAGCAACATGTATGTCACATGGCTGGATGCAATAAGGTTTATGGGAAGACGTCGCATCTCAGGGCACATCTGCGGTGGCACACTGGGGAGAGACCCTTTGTGTGCAACTGGCTCTTCTGTGGAAAGAGGTAATCATCAACATACCTACTAGTTAGTAGTATTCATTATGATCATATAACTGTATGTGTCTAGTTGTATAAATTACAATGGGCTTTGTTTCACTTTATATTCAGATTCACACGATCAGACGAATTACAACGCCACAGAAGAACTCACACTGGAGAGAAAAGGTTTGAATGCCCCGAGTGCTGCAAGAAGTTCATGAGAAGTGATCACCTCTCTAAACATATTAGGACTCATCAGAAGAGTAAACTATTTGTAAGTTTCATTTATCTCATGTACACAAATTATACACATAGATTTACATTGGGATTAATCACACCGTTTTCCCCAAATGTTTCTTCATTTGGAGCACTTATTTAGAATGGCCTTCAGTTCTTAATGTGTGTTTCTTTGTCAATTAGAATCTTGTAAATTTGTTATTATATTACAAAATATGCATAACAAATTTTATACAAACGTAACTGGTTTTGGATATTATTGTGTGAATCATTGACTATGTGATACTGGTTGTATCTGTTATATAAAAAATGTGTTTTACATTTCAGGATGCATCAGGAATGCAAGATGAGATCTCATCAGACAGTAACGACAGCTGCGAAGAGAAAATGAAGCTGACCATCCAGACGGATATGGACATGAGTGAGACTATCGTCCCATAGCCCTACATGTTTGTGGAGTCTCCGTTGATGCCAGATCAAGTGGAATACATTGTATCCGAATAGTACCTGCCCGCCCCCACCTCAACCCACCCCTCCCCTCTTGTTGTGTAGTTTGATACAGACATTATAACTACTAGAAGTAAAGTGAAATATTATTTGACATTCCCTCCGTGCTAGTATCTAAATGGATTGGTGAGACGTTTGCAATCCATACCTACGATACTAAGTTACAGAGTTTTTTACGGAAAAAAGAGAGGATGTCTATTGTAATACTATCTCTTAATGAATTATAACTTTGTGATTCCTGATGATACCTAACCGTGGTGATCATGCAATATAATCTACAAGTTGATTACGCTGCATAGTGTGTTGTTATATTGTTAGGTGGAGTGTATAGTGCCTTATTGTAAAACTATTTATTCTGATATATAATACTATGTCTATTAGTATTTGCATTTAATTTATCTAGATTTATGTACGTGAAAGGGATTCATAATATTCTCTTAATTCGTTTTATCGTTTTAGATAATGAATGTTGCATTATGAAATAGTGGCATGTTTATTACTTAAGACTTATGGAAGATTTTGTTAAACCGAGAATATTGTTGTAGTTAGAAATCAATTTGAATTGTATCGGATTTGGTTTAATTTCCAACTAGATTGTTTAAAATTTGACTGAAAATTTGATGTTTTCGGGATGAGAAAGAACCTGATTGGCATGCATATTCTTGAGAGCAGTTTACAAGTTGCTTTTGATATCATTGTTTGAAGTCCCAGTATCATTTATTCCTATCTAAAACATTAAAATAATGGAGAGATACTCTTAGTAAGGCAACCCGTTGCACAGCTGCTCAGGAATATACATATTCAATAATAACAAGATAGCCAACAACTTTAATAATATGATGTGCGTATTTAAACATGTAACACAAAATATTTTTCGTCTGTTGTAAGAACATTGGAAGAATTAAATTGTATTAATTAAACTATGCTAGTGTTGCCAATGTGCAAACCTGATAATGACGCACGTGTTTTATGCATTATTAAACACAATATGTAATATTGTGTATAAGTTTGTTCCTTCTTAAAAATATAAAAAGACATTCTCTTATTTATTAATAATGTACATTATATAAAATTACTAAATCGAATTAATTTTCATTTAACTATATGAGGTGTGTTTCCTAAATTAGTGAAATGTTTTGTCTCAACATTGTATGTACATATTGTACCTAAGTAAATGGCTAAAATTTGATTTGATTTATTATTAAGTACATAAAACTAGTCAAGCGATTTGTGTATAAGTAAATAGAGTGTATTTACAATACAAAAAGAACAACGTACATAATGTGTAATGTTTTATTAAAAATCTGAAATAGGACATATTATTTATAAACATTACATTTCTCAAAATTAATTGTATAGAAACATGAGTTATTTGTTTTAAAGTAACATGTTAATCTTGTTAGATATTCATGCCGCAGTCTCGTTTACTATCTCATGGTTTGCTTACATGGTGGGGTATGAAACAAACCCATCTGGAATGGAAGCCAAGCTGTGGCTTGTTGCTTTTGTAAAAAGTATTGTAATGTCCTTTTACTTGTTACTCATTTATAATTGAATTGAATACTAAAACTATAGTATGTAGATATTAAAATAGAAATAGAGTGCCATGAGTCAATTATATTGTAATGTGTTTATTGAACTTTTTGTTTAATTCTCATAGAAGAGTTATTCTGTACTGTTTAAAGTTCTGTCACTGTAAAAAAAAATATGATACTTGAAGCAATGCATTATAAATAAAACTAATCTGTTAGTGCACCATTTCACGCACCACATAGGTGAAGTCTTAGGGCTCCCACACACGTTCTAACATTCAGATCACTGAATCGACCGTTTGCAATCAAAATCAAAGTAACAGAGAGAGGTTTTGGTCGGAGCTATTTTGCAATGGTCGATTCAGTGATCTGAATGTCAGAACTTGTTTTCCCGTAGACTATTGTGATTCTACTGCTTGTTCTTTTCTGACGGAACTGAAGCAATGATAATCTAGATGCAATAATTTCACACATTTTCAGACAGTAGTAATTATATTCTTTTTAACTCTTTAACACCTTCTTTACATAGATAATGATATAATTTTAAAGATTTTAAAAGGCAGATTCACTGCATAAGAAAAACTAATTCAAAACTTGCTGTTGGTGTATAGAACAAATAAGAAAGAAGAAGTTGCTTTGTACTTCTCGTTTTTATTCTAAAGCATGTTTCTGGTCTGATTGCACGTAGATTAATGTTACCATTGATATTTTGAACTGAATCGAATAATCTTGTATTTTAGTATTTAGTGTACTATGTATGTATACTACATATTATAGATATTATCTTATACTAAATGTATATAATAGTTCTTGTTTATATTTGTAAATAGGAATGTATGTAAATATTATGTTTGTATGTATGCTGTAAAGAAGTAGGTACCAATTTGTAAGTAAATTATTTAATAGAAGAAATTGTTTTATTATGTTGTGAAAATATTATATTTTTATACAAAAATTAAAATACCTTTTATAAACAACACATTTTTTTATTTGTATCAAAGAATTTCAGTGAAGTCTTTTGTGCTACACAAAGAAAAAATTACAAAATCACGATTTGTACCTTATGGTAAGTATATGATCCAGGCCGGTGCCATATTGTCCATACAGGCCGGGTCCAACTGACATTTGACGATGATGACACCATGAAAATGTATGGGAAAAAATATTCCGTAGTTTAAGTGTGCTACTGAGACAAGGTGTTTGTCACCAATACAAGGTGACGTCACCAATCATGGTGGTGATTGAATTCGTGGATGTAGGCTTGTATACTATCGCTGGCTTCGATATGATTAGGAGGATAAAATGGTAGTAGGGATTATAAATCACTGACTTGAGATATCCTCATGGAGTCCCAATAGTCCCAGCTGGGTCATGTTTTGAGAATACCGGATTGACTGAGAAGAGTGGTTTCCCAATCTACAGAATATGCAATGGTCTGGAAAATGACAATCGGTTTAAAAAATCTATGGGTCTGGAGGACTCCGCTATGTACCGTTTCTGTAACAAAGATATCACGCCTCAGGAATGTTTTTTCCTGAAAAGTAAAAATATTCTATCATGTGCAAGAAAAAACAGACTGAAGAACCATTTTGACATATTAATGTGTATTATATTTTATTAATCAGAATGATAATTCATATAAATTTCCAAATAAGTAGGTAATAATTATTTCTTTATACCTAAGTGGAAAAAATAGGGTTCATTGAAGGTTATCATCATTTGTCACAGGGAATTTAGGTAACTTACATAAATAGGGTATTTCAATAAGTAGATAGTATAAATTCAGGAGTGCGTGGTGTGAACCCATCCTAACAAAATCAGATCGCAATGTGCTTTGTTTATTTGAAAATGTATATAATACTTTGTACAATAATATGAATGAAAAATGTTTATATAAAAAAGCAATGAAAAATATCGTCGCAGTCATTTTTTTTTCAAATGGGGATTTTCATGCTAATTTTAGAAAATTTATGATATGATGAAACAATGTGGTAGTAGTGTGATTTTTTTGTGAGGTTTTATCATTTTGTATGAAAAAATATATGCCTATTCCAATTTCTAGGGGGAGCAGCCCTCCCCTGACGACGCCAATGGATCATAAGTGAATGAAAAAAGTTTGGGAATCATCGTAACGAGTATAATTTTTAATAAATCAACAGAACATAATATACGATTAAAACCCTGTCTTGATTATAACCATAAAATATTTTTTAGTACGCGTAGTTGAGTAAAATGAACATGAACTTAGAAATAATGGTTGGTAGTTGGGTTATTAATAAAAAAAGTAGTTGTAGAAGTACGGAGAAGTAGATAACTCACGGCTCCTTCATCCTGAGCACTGAGCAGCAGAGACGGAGAGACGAGGTCGCAGAGCGTGACGTGCAAAGCCCCCATGAGAGTCACTCGACCATATCTCCGGAGTCCGGACCGCACTGCCTACTGATGGCTCCACACTCCACACCAACCATCAACCTGTACCCCCAGGCTTCACTTGACTTGACTTATTAAAGTATTCACTCACATAATAACACGCAGAACATTTCTACTACAAGAATTTTGAAGCAGGTTTTATCAAGAACGTATAGTGAAGTTACAAAAACTTTACATCGATGAAAAGTATTCGAGGAAAATTTCGTTTGCTGTAAGTAAATGTTGGGCAAGTTCTGCTTCAAACAAAACTAACCACATCATTTTCACATTGTGGGGACAACAAGCGACAGGTGTGTACTGTGCATTACTTATGTCGAAGGATGGAAAGAATGCATGACTACGCTTTTGCACGGTGCACCTCAGATTTCAAAACCAAGCGCGTGAATCTCATTCATCCATGCTATGACATGACATCAGGGGTTAGGAACTAAATGGAAAGAGGCAATTCCTATACGCACCGCCTAAAACATTCTAAAGTCTTGTGACCTCTCTGGGTTCCCTCGAGGAAGAGGGCGAAGTAATAGTAAATTAGTAGTGTACCATCTCTGTTTCCTGGCTTTCTTCTCTCTAGAAACTCATTATCAAGATAATAGGCATTTAATAATAAGTCTGTGTATATTATTCACATTCGATTCGGTGATGAACTTGAGGAGTACGGTATATGTCATCAAGCTTCTATACCTAATATTAATGTAGAGTTCAACAAAGACTTTACTTTAATGATGATGAAGATGATAGTGACTATAATAGTACTATGTCTAAATAAAAGGACAATGACACAAACATCACTTTAATTTTACAAAAAATGATCATGTAAATGACTTTAGTCATCGGCGGCTTTTGAAAACACCTTGAGGCCCTCGGCCCAACTATGACATCACGGTAATTTCCCACGGCATTAAGGTTCAAAACCGCATGAACAATCGCATGATAAAATTGTAAAAATAGCGTTTTTTCCATTTCTTGCGGATAATTTGGCTCAATCAAAAAACTTTTACGGTTATAGGTATTTATATTATCAATATAAAAAAAATGACCGATTCTTTCGGGAAACGAGTTTCTGTCTTTCGGAAAAAAGATCAGGGGCGTTTTTCACAATTTTTTTTTTGAGAAATCTATACAAGATATAAAAAAATCTTTTACGGTTATTTCCAGATAAAGGTTCAATGTACGAGTTGAGAGTATTGTCGAGATCTAATTAGGTCTCCCGTTTTTAGAAATTTTTGATACAAGTTTATAGTTTCCATCATCAGTATATTAGTATAGGCTCTAATTTTAAATATGTTTTAGCACTTATTATATTAGGTAGATTTCCACAAAGGAATTTTTTTAATTTTGTTTGTGTGATAGTCCTACCCACTCTTCGGTGCAAAGGCTTAAAAACGCTCATGTCGGAGAGTGAATCAATGTTAAGTAAATATGGCTACTACCAAATAATATTTGTTCCATTTATGTTGATCCAATAGTGCCTTTAGAATTGATTATTGTAGCTATTTTGGATTGATAAGAATCGGTACCTAGACAGATACATATATGTATTAATTTTGCCATTTGTTTCACAATTATTTCATTATGAGTCATTAGGTATTCTACAAAAACTTTTATAAAAGAAATAAACAATGGATTCTTTTTGACGAGAAATGAATAGAAATGTTGAAACAATAATTACAAGAAAGTAAGTAGGTTACAGTACGAGTATAGAACCAATACAATGGATCTCCACTCGACATCTTATGATGATTGTCCAAAATGAAAGCTCATTGTTTATTGAAAAAATATTATAATGACACCGCAATAGTATAGATCTATGCAGTGGCGGAACAAGGATTCTTTCTGGGGGGCACAAGGGTTCCTTTGTATGAATTTTGCTTCTCAGATTGAGAACGCACAAGCTCAAAGACCACCAAGGAGAATTTTGCTATTGAATTTTATCTCATTTCCAGACTAGGTGTTTTCTCATTTCCAAAGTTCTGTAAACTGTCACCAATTGTGTTAACTAGATAAAATTACCTCTTATGCACTACATTGGATCAACCTTCTTCAGTAGAGACAATAAAGATTTTGAGAGGATCCAAGGGTTGTGTAGGCTCTTGTGTTTGGTAATGTAGATATGAAAGGGCGTTTTAAAAGAAATTCGGATCGAAAATCAGATTTTATCCAGAAGATTAGAAAAGCGTGTCATTATTTTTTTATTAAATTTACTTGTTATCAAACCGTTGTCGTTGACGATATTTTCATGAAAAATGTAGTGTTTTTTTGATTGGATGTTACAACGGGGGTCGGGGGAGGGGCTCGTGACGCCGGTTGCCCCCATGCCCCCTGGATCCGTTAGTGGATATTTAGTTGTGTATACGGACTATTGATTTCACAGTAATACACAATACACCTTTCATTAAAATGATTGCTACCTGTTATTTAGTCAATAGTCAGATATCTATTGAATTATATTATTGAGACTACTGAACCGATTAGGTGTTGTACTTTGACACATTGTTTAACTTATTGTCATGCTTTGTCGACCATCATCGTCCGGTTCCTATTATATTTTTACGACGAACATACTTTTGGTTAAAGAGAATTACCATTCTAACACTTCTTAATCAATCGTTATTTCCTTTAATTAATTACACTATCTGATTACTTTAAAAACTATACCTACATAGATTCATGTAAAAATATACATCCACCACTCACCAGGGTTACAGTATAAAAATATCTTTGCGCCGATATACCAATTTTCTTTCCGATAGTGCTGATCGTAGATTGTGCACTCCCGAGAAAGAATACCTACATTATTAGATACCTTCTGAGAACTACGCCAAAAATTAAAAACCGAGATAGTCGCAAAACATATTTAGTAGGTATCGCCCATGAATTAATCAATCGTTCCAGCGGACTTTTTATGTTGAAATACTGATCTAAAAACTCAAAATATCGACTTACACGCGGTCCTTACTTACGGCGACTCACGACAGTGTTTATGACACATGTTTATGCCATATTAATAATATACATATTATCCATAATGGATAAGCTAAGCATATTTACAATCTACGCCTTTTATATGTAATAATCAAGTGTAAGTAGCCACATATCATAAATTAGATTTACCTGTAGATAGATATACCTACAGACAGTTAGATTGTATTTCAATAATTTATTAGTCCATGCATGCAATACTATTTGTAAAACTCTTCATTATGCGATAAGTTTCAAAATATTCCATTTGGACCAAGGTTTATTTCAGGTGTTTTCTTTTATACACGAGTCATGACAAAACAACGAATTAAATTAGTTATAGGTAGGTAAGTACATAAAAAAAACATATTAATTAAAAATAGGTATGATAATGATCTAAATAAAAAATAAATATGCGCTGGAGATAATATCAATACATATTTATCATTTTAAATTATTCAATGTTCATTGAGATTAATAAATTAATAAAAATGTGTATGTATGAAACCATCTAACACTTACTAAATCGTATTTGGATATTAATAAAAAATGATTTTATTTTATTGTAATTGATTGAGTTAAAAATCGTAACCATTGCTTTAATTACTCACTATTTTCTTTTAATTTGTTATGCTCGTACCTTCATTTTATGTTAAAATAATATTAGTACATAATTCTAAAATTTGGTATAATTTTATAGTAGATCTACTCGTATAATTAGTTCTACACAAGAGCATGACTTGATTTTGTTATAATAATGTATTCAACTGAGTTGAAACTCCAAATTCATTTACGAAATTGTGCGTAGAGCAAATGAAAAGGCAGCATCAGATGATACCGCGATTTATTCATAGAGATAATGTTACCTAAAGATTCTATCATAAATGATGTAAGCAATTCGACCATGTTACGACATTTTTCACGTCCTTTCCATACATATCCGTAGCGTATCACCGCAAATGCTTTTGAAAATTTTCTCTAAGTAACCGTATTAGTCAGTATTTTAACTTTGACTTTTCAAAACATACATGAGCTGTTGTTAATTAAATCAGTACCCTTCCTTCTTACGTCGATGTAGAGGGTCAAGCAAGTGAATTCAAAATTTCATTGTTTGTTGGTGAATTAACTCTGGACCCACCTGTGGAATTTTAATGTAGGTATGTTAGTTAAAATGGTACTAGGCTTGTAATAATATAGTAAGTGAAGTGTTAGTAGGTGTATCTAGTATATATAGAGTGGTATAAGATGGTAGAAGATAATGAGCGAAGGAAGCACTGCCGTAGCCAATAAGTCACGGTTGGAGACTATGAAGGGGACTGACTGCTTAACGAACTATGTAGGTATATTTCAGATACTTACAAAAGTATTTTATTTGGTAGGTATCTGCCTCTGGTATATCACAATATCTAGTACTTGCTGTAATTATTTTTAACAATACAACACGCGCATACATATTCACGTCCACTCCTCACATATGAAGCAAGGTGTCATCTATAGTTTCTTCGAGCTGTTCCGTTCAGATGAGCCTTAACTCCATTGCTTTGCTTGTTCTTATGTTATTATCCCAAGTCTGGTGATTATATTTTTTAGATTGTTATTGCAGGCTCACTGTGACATATCCTTATGGTCTTCAGAGTTCAGAGACAGAATTAGGCTTTAGATTTACTTAAATTATTTCAATATTTCTTAGAGGTGTTGAGATCCTAGAATCAGAAATATTATATTCTGCTATATGTTTGTAAATACTAATTCTTTACATGACTATAAAAGATAGTTAATAATAGTACTAATAATGAATTTCTATTATGTAAATACTACAAAATTATACTGAAAACCAGTTGTACGTTTTTAGAAAAGCTCTTATTAAAGTTAAATTTATACCTATTTGGTGTTTATACCAGAGGTTAAGCAAAGTCCAACATGGAGACAACGGCCATTAAATTAAGTCCAGGTGGAAATACCTAATTTATTATTAAATTAATACTATAAATACTTGTATTCATTAGAAACCAATTTAAAGATTATTCGGTACATTACTAGGTATTGTGTTTAATTAAGGGTTTGGCACCAGGAATGACGTCACAGTCTTTTCCCACGGCATTACGGTTCAAAATCGCGTGACAATCGCATGATAAAATGGTGAAAATAGCGTTTTTTCCATTTTTTGGGGTTAATTTTGCGTCTATCAAAAAACTTTTACGGTTATTCCCTAGATTTTAATGCATATTATCCGTACAAGAAAAAAATTTTACTCCGCGACTTTCGGGAAACGAGTTTCCGTCTTTCGGAAAAAAAGTCAGAGGTGTTTTTAATTATTTTTTTTGAGAAATCTATACAAGATATGAAAAATCTTTTACGGTTATTCCCTAGATAAAGGTTCAATGCATCTACCCTATTTTGTTCCAAAGCAAATTTAGTAACGATTGTCGAGATAGAAGGTCTCCCGTTTTTAGAAATTTTTGAAATGTCGGTATGCATACTCTTAAGTTTTTAACAAAGCCCCGATTTATTGGACAGTTGAAAATTTTCATATTTCAGATAAGATTCAGAATGTAATTCATCAATGTGTAATATTGTAGTAGAAGCTGTCATTTTCAAAAGTTTTCTTTAATAAAAATGATTTTATGAATCTAATAAACAAGTGGTTATTATTCGGTGGAGATCTCATAGAAGCTTCAACATCAGTGGTAGGTTTAGTAGAATGGACTGGTGGAGAGTGTTTCTTGAAGCGAAGACATCAGAAGTAACCATCTTTACAGTCACGCTTCCCTGAACGCATAAACCTGATGGAGAATCCTTCAACTTGAACGAATGCCTTCTCCTAACAGGTGGAAACTTACAAACTTGGATAAATCAGTGAACTCCGCTGATAATAAAATTATATGAGCACTCATAATAATCTACCTTATAATATAATTAGTTGTTATGTTATGAGTCGAGTATAAAACTCAAGTATAACTAACTCTGCTATGTAATTCAAATAAACAGCTTTGTATTATAGTAATGCTTTGTCTTTTGTGAAAAGAGGAGAAACATACATTAAATCCAGTGCCTTCATAATTTCTTATTTTTTTAATAATTGATTGATTGTTGGATATACTTTGACGATGATTACGATTAGTTATCTTAACAGATATACAGCGAAGGATGGACTTTCGGATCGGATCGTCGGCTGGCTTAAGAGTGTGCATACCGACATTTCAAAAATTTCTAAAAACGGGAGACCTTCTGTCTCTACAACCGTTACTAAATATGCTTTGGAACAAAATAGGGTAAATGCATTGAACCTTTATCTAGGGAATAACCGTAAAAGATTTTTTATATCTTGTATAAATTTCTCAAAAAAATATTTAAAAGCACCTCTGTACTTTTTTCCGACAGACGGAAACTCGTTTCCCGAAAGTCGCGGAGTAATTTTTTTTTTGTACTGATAATATGCATCAAAATCTAGGGAATATCCGTAAAAGTTTTTTGATAGACGCAAAATTAACCCCAAAAAATGGAAAAAACGCTATTTTTACCATTTTATCATGCGATTGTCACGCGATTTTGATCCCTAATGCCGTAGGAAATGTCTGTGACGTCATTTCTGGTGCCATGCCCTTAATGTGATCATTCATAGGTATATTTGTTGAAATAACTACTCGTTATTTAACTACGGCACGTGGAAAACTCGATCTTTTCACAAAAAAAAAATTGTGATATTAAAAGAAAGATGATCACGATGTTGGCAATGAAGATATTTTCTAACCTTCAGTTTCTTTAAGATGGGTATAGTTTGTATTTTACGCATATTTGGACGTACGACAAACGCATGTGGGCAAACTGGACGTATGACTATAATTCGACGTGACGTCTTTTTGTCATCGCGTCTATCTGTCTGCGTCCTTTTCTTGTGCGTCCAAATTTCCATGTTACTTTGTCGTGAATCAAAATTTTTGTTCAGTTTTCTATAACGATGTATTTAATAATTGTATAATTAAGATATTATAAATGAGAAACAAAACTCGTATGATGATTTTCGCCATACATTTTTCGTACAAGTGTGCAGATAGTAGATATCTACTTGCATGTAAATTTTCATACTATATAATTGTTATTATCTTCATAAACTCAAGTAACACTGACTATATTTATAAGATTATATCAAAAATGTTTCCTCGGGTATAAAAATAAATGAAATAATTATTCTATGATACACTATCGTATGTAAAAACAGTTATTTTAATAAAAGTGGTTTATTGCAGATTGAAGTTGTTGGTAACAAAGAAAAATTAAACTTTTATAATGTATGTATGTTGGTAGTGGTATCTAATCTGGTTGTTTAATGTCAAGCAAGCTCTGTAGCGTAACAACATATACTGGGAGATTTAGATTATGTGGAGAATTCATTAATTTTATAGAAAATTTCATTACTAATTTTTATGGTAATGTTTAATGCTTATTGTCTCCGAGAGAAAGAACTTGAGTTGTTTTCTTTGATAATAATTTTTTCAGGGTTATTTTTTTTAGAAATCTAGATGGAATGACAGATCTCTTGCAGTAATGCAACAGAGGAAGGTTCAATATAACTACCTTCTTTTAAAAATAATGTTAAGTTAGGTTTTCTGGATGTTTGTTCTGAATAAGTACCTACCCTTTTGGCAACACCCACTACCATAATAAATCTCGAGCTCTTGGGTTATTTTACAAGATTTTATTTAACTTCACTGTGGTGTCTGTGATCAAATCTTGTAATTTATTTTTCAACCACTTCTTGACTACTTAGAGAGCTGAAACTTTGCAAACATATGTAAACTTGGTAATAATACAATTCTGCATCAAATTGGACCAGCCTGCTCCAGAGGCAAAATAAGATGTAAAGCGTTTGAGAGGGATCTAAGAGTTGTGTGGGGCCATGTGTGGCATCTTATGAAAGGGGGTTGGAAAATAAATCCAGATTGTATGTCAGATTTTGTCCAACTCCAGCTTAGAGAGTCACTTATTTTATATCCGTAACATTATCGCTTGTCATACCTACGTTCTACGTTAGTAAGTTACGTCAGTTTACAGAAGTATTTAATAAATTTAATAAAGGATCTCTGTTACTTTTTGGAAAACAGAGGAATTTGTGAAGAAAATGATAAAACTCTGAGAATACGAAAATAGGGCCCCTTGTGTTCATTAAAATCTTCATTTATATAATTTGAAAGACGTCATCTGCTTACCTAATGGATACTCCGTCATTTTTTGACGGGAAGTCGCTAGTTGTATGATTTTAGGTAAATTAATAAATCTTTGAATTAGATTTCTAATAATTAATTTATTTATGTTCACTTTAATTGCGTACGCAGTGAAGGGATCTAGATATAGTAGAGGTTCTCGCCGTACTTCCATACCTAATATTGTTACTTTTGTAATACCTAAAATATTTATACATAATATATTGTTGTACAGTTTCATGGAGTAATAATCTTGATTAACAAAGTGTGATGATTTATTTATTTGCTTCTAGTAATTTACGTAATTATAATTTTAATGACATCGGCGATATATCTACCTGATGTTATATGTTACATTACACACACAGCTATACTTACATACACACATTACATGGTTCCTTCAACGGAGCGTCTCGCCTACTAATTTTCTATGAAATTATCATTCACACTAGCTAAAACCCGACAAAAATGACGGACATGAAAAATGATTTTCGTAGAAAAAGATAAATGAGTTTTTCATGAATCTACATCAGGATATCCACAGTAGATCGTTTCTATGGCAATCCAGACCCACAATTAATTTCAGTCAACACATTTTCTTTTTGTAATGTACGTTGAATTGTCGATTCTGCTATACTAAACTTGATGAATCTACTGGGTTCTGTGATCGGATAAAATCTTTCGGCGTACACCGTTCTTATTGTTGTTCGTAGTGTTAAACTTGAGATGACCTGTGAAGAAGGGTAAGCGCATTGTTCAAAAGCGCCTTGAACGGCAAAGGCCTGTGGGTGGAAACGACATCCATGGTTAGCAATTTTTGCGTTCATTGCACTTAAGTCCACACAAATTAAATCCAAACTCTTAGATTATAATGTCCAAACTATTATATCCTGTATCCGTTCCTATGAACTTGAATTTGGCGTTCGTGACCGCAAACGCTTTTTTGTCAGCGCCTCTACAAGCTGGTGACATTCCTACATTTCTAGGAGGAACGTTGGAGGCTCCAGTTGGTTATAGTTAGTTGGATGCGTTCTCTAACTTGCAGGTACTGTAGTGATAGACGAGTATAGCAAAGGAAGTGAACAGGTATGCAGATACATAGAATATTCTATTAAACTGGATAGTATACAGTAGTAGAAACCACAATGTTTTTAATATCAAGTAGTTGATAAATTGCTCGGAAGATTCCTTTGTGAATTTGCCGGGTGCTTGTGATGGCAAATACGAAGCATTTCTCACAAATTACACGATGCAGACAGTGCACACCATATTTACTTTCATCTCATAGAACAATTACCCTTTGGACTGTCTTGTACCGCAGCCTGTTGAGTGTTGAGACTTGCTCTGTCCAAGATGATTACCTTATAATCATTTCGTAAAAGGACATCCGCATGTCTGCGCGTTCTCTTACTTCAGTAAACCTATTTGTTTATTTGATCTGAGGAAAAACAACTAAATCAAATAACTTTTTTCATTTGAAGACTAGTTAGTGGACAAAGGAATTTTACTATTACAATGTATTGTCGAGAGTTTTCATGTTTTGTCAACTATGGTCAACTATCTATTATTGTAAAAAGTACGATACATTACCAAACTCAAAACACATCTTTAGGTAGTTAAGTTCATATTGTTCAACCCCAAAAAAAAATTCTTGCACATAAAGCAGTAATGTACGTATGTTCTTAAGTGACGAATATTTAACAATGGTAAGATTTGAACCTTCGATTGTTCGTTTATACGCTATGGACAACTGGACTAATTCCGAATTTCACCGACTTCTTAGGCGAGGGATAGCAGAAAAAGGAGCCACATATACCTATCATTATTTTTCATACATTTGTGCTAGATTAGTAACAATATAGCTCCTAGATTGGTTCTAGAACGGTTCTAGGACTGCTCTTGAACCAATCTTTGATCTAAATTGTTACTAGGGGTGGCTCCTATCTCCGCTATTCCTCACCTAATAAGAAGTTGGTCCCTAAAACGCAAACATTCCTAAATAGTACTCATACCTATCTACCTATTACCTCTCTCTGTGTCCATTTTACGTGGTGGGCAGACAGAACAACACGCTAAACATGTCGTATATTTTTGCACGTTTCTTGTTTCGGTTACATGGTATCTATTATTTAACACATTTCCTAGAAATATAATATTCCAAGATCTGGGAATAAAATGTTTTGTTTTCCAGTATCGAGTTGCAACTTATGCATAAAATGTGTCCTTGGTTTCAGAGAAAGGTGAATGATTCCTGGAAAATGGCTAAAATGATGATTGTACAAATGAACAATAAACAAACCTACATATAATGCTGATATTGTTGTGTTATAGATAAGATAATATGAATCACAATATTGTAATATAAAAACAATATTCAAACTAGCATGTCGATAATGTATCCTACTGATATTCAGTTACTAGCTTTTAACCCGGAGTAACGCAGATAGACTAAAACACCTCACGACCCACGATTTAAAGCTAGAGACCCAATTCTAACGTCAATAAAAATGTAAAATAAATAGCGTTTTTAAACTTTTTGGGGTTATTTCGCTTCAATCAAAACAACTTTTACTGTAATTACCATTTTAATGCACATCATCAATACGTAAAAAATCTGCGACTTTCGGGAAACGAGTTGCTGTATTTCGTAAAAAATGATCAGAAGCGTTATTCACAATGTTTTTTGAAAAATCTATACGAGATATAAAAAATCTTTTACAGTCATTCCTTATATAAAGGTTCAATGTACGAGTATCTACCCTATTTTTTTCTAAAGCATATTTAGTAAGGTTTAGATCTTAGTTCTCCCGTTTTTTGAAATGTCAATATGCCTACTTTTAGTAATATATTTGAATAATAAATTATTATGCGGGTACTCGTACTTACAATGTGTAATGGAAAATTGCGTTTAAAAATGTAGGTATCTAGCTAGACCAATTTATGTAGGATTGGAGATACTATAATTAAAGATGTATACACACGAACACTAATCTAGTTGATTGATAAAAATAATCATATTTGTTTTATGGTGATACAATATGTTTCAGAATCGATGATTTTATTGAATGGTTTCTGTGGTACCTGATGGTAATTATCTGTCTGCTATTGAGATACGATTCAGTGATTTATATTACCCACTTCCAATAAAACTATTATTAAATCTATTGTTAATCTTATATATCTTCAACGTCAAGACTTTACGTAAGGAACAATAACAAAATTGTTATTTATAAATTACTTAGTAATTGGATTTAGACATTTGAATTAAATTAATTTTATGAATTATATTTTTGCGAGCAAACTTCCATGACGATACACAGTTAGATTTTTAAAAAAATCTTTGAAAATAAACAATTCCGAATCTTCTTCTTCTTTTGCTCCCTTTCCCGTCCACTTCTGAACGAATAAGGCCCTCTCTATATATGTATTTCCATCTACGATGATTTTATCCAGTTGTTTAACATATTTCTATTCATTTTTTATTAAAGCTCCTAACTACATACCTACAATTAGATTATGTCCGAAAAAAGAACATCTGTAACTATACCTAGTCACAAATCATCCAAGGGTGGACTGCCTGATCTATCTCTATACCCAGAGAAATCTATACCCAGTATTATTTAAGTTCATTGCACTGTTTCTAACACTTAAATATAGTAGTGCATATTTGCAAAATGAATAATTTGTAAATTATTACTCATGGGTATTTATCTCATCAATATGATACAACATCATTTATCAGATTAAGGATCTACTTTATCCCACGGATATTTGCTCCAAAATACATTTACAAATTACAATCGAAATATTTCCCATGAGGTCCTAACTTATCTTTGCAGATACGGCGGGCTTTATTGTGTTATCCAAACATTCGAGGAAACAAACACATTTTTTAATGCATTTTTTAGTTCAGTAATCAGATAAAATTATTGAAATATTTCGTAACAAAAATATTAGCAGTTTTCCCACTTCTTCTGCATGTTTTTCACATTGCAATGATGACCAACTAGAATCTTCATTCAATGAAATCATGTTATATCTATAAGCCACACCTTTTGGGATAGTCAGAGAAGACTGAAAGAATAGAATTTGTACACGAATTCTCAGTTAACTGCAATATAATTCACACGACAACAAACTGAATGAGAATTTCCTACGTTTTGGGCAGTTGAAAAGATTGAATATGTTGCGATAGGTGATATAGGAAGTCAATGAATTGATGAGCAATCAAAAATAAAGAAGTTTACTATAAGTCTAAATTATCTTCATAAGAATTGAAGAGAAGGTTTAGCTTTAAAAGTTTATAGACCCCTATACATAATACTACAGCCTTTTTAGTGCATCTAGCAGATTTTCAGAATGGTTTACAGCAGACTTGGTGTTCTTCAGTGGCAATGTTTTCTTTTCAGTAGGGTAAGTTTTCGAGAAAACAAGTTGAATATGAAATTGTCCGAGGTGGTCGGCAGCTGGGTTGGTAACGCCCTCGACTATAAATCGGGTGGGTGCGAGTTCAATCCCCGGTTCAGACTTACTCTGCTTCACGACACATTCTTTTCTAGTTTACTGTGAAGTGCACAAACATCTATTTGGGTTTATTTCGATAAATTCAGATTAATTAAAACAACATAGTATATTCATACGTACTTGCATTAGATTAGATTTGTAGTCAATTCAGGTGACATGGACATGACGTATAGACAGGTAAGTAATGTCTACGTAATTTTTATATTACTTATTATGTATAGGTACTCCTCACATGTGGCACATTGGATCCACTACTATAGATAGGATTATAATAATATGCAACATCGGAAATACTGTCTATATAAGTATATAAGTAAGTATTAGTACTATTACGTATGTACTTCTTTATACACCTGATTGATACCTGTAGCTTAGCGGGCTGAGGCTAGTGGTGAGGGGGGTGGGGTAATAATGATTCAAACCTAGGAGACACCTGTCGGAGGAATGGAAGGGGGCGAGGAGAAGAGAAGTTTCACCGCTCGCTTAAACTAAATACATGAGTCAGTTCGTCATGAGAGGTGGCCGCGTGAGGTTTCGTCTTTACAGAGGGTGATCGAGCCTTCAGATATCAAATAATTATCTTTCAAAATAATATAATATCGTTACAATTATAATATTTGTGTGGCTGTGGCTAGACTGTAAAAAGCAACAGGTGTGCACTTGCCAGTGAACGAAGTATGGAGTATAGACTTTCCATTGGCCTCCATACAAGAGAACCTCGTGTACCACAGTTACTCCGAGACCATAGTCCAACTACAAGACAAGATACTGTATGTACTGTTATGTTATTATTTCAATTCTTCATTATGTTGACGTCTGCTGAAGCTTCTTCTGCTAGTCATGCTCCTAACTCCATCATGGTGATGTCCGTGCCTTCTAATCGTGAGTCAGTTAATATTTTCTCATTACCATTCTATTTACTTATCTGTTTTTATGCACACTGAATATTGCAACTTTTATTACTTTCATATACCGTGAAGGCAAAATTTTATGTCTTTTTTCATACAACTACTTATCACGAAAGTATAGCGTCGTTGTAAGGAAAAAACGTCATAAATAATACATAATGAAAATTTGAAGAATTCGTACCTCTTTGTATTGAAAGAAAAAATGCAATAAGGAAAATGATGCTAATGAACTAACAAATTTTTAATAAGTATGTTATTCTTTGTGAAGATGCTAGCGAATATTGAACTTTTCATATGAGAGTTTATTAACTTGACACACGCTATATACATTCGATTCGATATTAATAATATTAATCAGCTGATAATGATTGAACTGAGATGCATTCATTTTATACTCACCGATAGACTATAAAATTAGTTTTATGTTGTTAATGAAACACAGTCTATTTCACTATGGTGTTTTATTATAACATACTAAGACAGATATAATTTTGATTACTTTTGCGGTTTTTGAACCGATCCTGTTTTGTACCTGTTTTTTTGTATTAGAGAATATACCCAAATTATACCTAATAGTCAAGAATTTTGATGGTTGTTGTAGGGGTTTCACCGTCCTTGCCAATAGCATCGACACAGCAGTTGTGGTCTGTCGATATTATAGTCACATTAAAACATTTTCAAACCACATAAATTATTGTGTACCATTTACTGTTTCTACGAAGTTATATCAACAATTCCAGTGCATTCATCTAATAGATATTAGTCATATGAAATTCTTCTTGAAATTTGTCAATTCCATCAATCAAGCCCATCCTTCATTAGAAAGTTAGTATATTTTTGTGTAGTATAAAACTATTTTATAACATTCTTCACTATTCAATGCCCTCACGTCACGCCCCTTGCGGGTTAGGCAGAGAGAACAGATTGCCAGACTTTTGGTATCCTTACACAGTTACACACACTTCGTGCTTCGGTCATATTCATACGATTTCCCATACACACTCTACGATTCCTTTTACATTCTATAAAAAAAACATTCTTTACACGGTATAAAAAGCCTCAAATCACGATTTTTGTATATAGATTCTAATTACCTAAAACAACACGTCATGAGTGCACAGTAGTAATGAATATAATTTGGTCATATTTTTAAAGCGAAGTATGTTTAATTTTTTATATAGGAGTTACGTGTTTCATTATTTGTTTGGTTCACGTCCGGATGTCGGTCATTATCCTCTCTGTGATGTCGTTATAATAATTATCCCTTCTCCATCTGATCAAATCATACCCTCTCTCTATTCAGAACTCAGAACAGACTTGGTGGACGATGCACCGAACATAAAATATCATTAGAATAACAACAAAAAAACAAGATCGTTTTGTAACACGTCAATTCGCGTGAATTCAATTTTTTCCGTCTGAACGCTCATCGATTCTTTCAATTTAGATCGCACGAATGATTGACGACAATCGACTATAGTTTTTTTGAATGCACAATTTAAATATTTTCGAGAATTTTGAGATAACTAATAGGCATTATTATGTTTTGCCAAATATGGAGACTTGATCAATTCAGGATGGGTCTTTAATAGGTACTCAATTTTTTCATTGTTCAAAGGCCAACGGATGTTTTCAATGAATCATTGAAAATAGTTGGGTATCTATCAATAATAAGTATATGAGAGATAACATAAAAGTTCAGCAAAGAGGTTCATCGCTCCTTTTAAATGTATTTATTTCGGTACATGCAAGTACATGCATCGTGTCGTGGATCTTTTGTTAAGCCAGTACACATCCCACACCTGTTGCTGACTTTGACTGATATGAAGAATTTCGAGATGTCATAAGCATAGGATAGCTTGTGAACACATGGGAAATACAATATAAATATAATGGACGCAAGGGCAATATGATCTTCTGTTCTCTTTGTCTATCTATAGGGAGCGTAGCGTGAAGGGTTAGGGATGGAAATATTAATAGATCAAATAGGTAGTGCTTTATGTAACACTTTTATAGGATTTGTTCAAGGTAATAACTAATAATGCAAAGATCATATGAATATAGATGAATACTTTGAAGGTTTATATATATTACAGGTACACTATGTGATTATGTAGACTTTAGTTATTGGGTAGGTTGTTCACTTACAAACATAACGCTGACTCACATTATGCCTGTTGATTATTGTTGATAAAATAATAATATTGTTATCACATTGTGTCATAAAACACAATCATTGTGTGAACTGACGCTAAATCATATACAATCATAATATCCATACTTATAGATAGGTAAGTACATTATTTTATCGTACCAATATGAATGCAAACTCGGCAATAGGATTCGATAAATAATTGAGTGCACGATTGGTCGAGTTGGGTGGAGCATATCTACTTTTAGTATTTCAATAGACGATTGTATGTATTCCACACTTTACGACACAATTTTTGAACTTAGTGTGAAGTGTGCAGAAAATTGTTCCAGTTTATGTACGAAAACACGAAAAATGCAAACTCGTGTAGTTTTTATATACTTTCCGTGTCCGGTCTAAAGTCTACCACTCCAGTAAGGCGCGACTTTCATCGCTACTCTGTCATTGGCCACAATCAGTTCCCCAGGTGTAGAGCCCTCCTCCATCAGTGGACACATCAGTAGGTGGCTGTCATCCTGGGTGCCAGCCACAACCGCACAGTTACTGCAGTACGTATTTACTCAAGGCACACAAATTATGTAAACCATCAGACTTATGTTATGTTGTTGTGAAGTATGTCAGAAAGCCGCGTTAGTAATTTGATGAACCAAAATACACTCTTACAAAACAATGACAATTTATTTCATATGTATGCGTTGTGTAAATGAATTATGTCTGTCGAGTTTAAGTGATGTTATCGAAAGGTGGTTTTGTACAAATGTGACAGACCAACGTGTTATCATTCGACGCCCTTATGTGACAGGTGATACAGAGGCATACGGTATAATATTATGTCGCTATTTTGTTCCATAATGAGGGTACCTATCTACCTTGTCGATTGTAAAATTTATTCTAAATATTGTATTTTATACACAAGTATTCATAACGTTTATCTTCGCATGAGTTACGAAAATATCTACCACATAATACCCAATTTTGTATGTAGGTTTGTATGATTTTACGCAAACTTGATGCAACCTAATTTCAATTAATTTATTTCTAATTAATTATTTTGTTTTCGCACACCGTTTGTACCCATGTACCTATGATTATTACGCGTGTGTTTTCATACACTCACGTTATTTGCTGGTTACCGCATTATTCAGATATACCGTAATGCAATAGATGTAGGTACTAATAGTTTGTGTTAGGTATTCATGTACCTAATTTTTTAGAGACTTACCTTTATAATACATACCTACGCTTACCTAACAGTATCTACCTGTACTATCTATCAAACATGTGAAATAAAAATACCTAGTGGCGCCAAAGTGAACATTCTAATAATAATAAGAATTTTACTAATTGGTAATTTTGCGAGGTTATTGAACTACGCCAAAGTAGTGATTAGGCAATAGACAATATATAAGTAGGTACGTAGACTATTGTACCCACCTAGGTGTTAATCAATAGGTACTTTTATTTATATTAGACTCTTAGTAGACTCTCAAGCAGCACGCGTTTATACTCGTATACTTCTTAATGAGGCAATCCATTGTATTGGAAGGACTTACTGTTTATTCAGCTAGATTCTGAATAGTATATGAATAAAAGTGATACAAATCTCAAAAGACTTTTTGTAATTCCGGGGAAATTATCCCATTATGAGAAATGGGAGCTCAAGGATCTGACAATTCGTCCTGTTTGACGTTAGAGGTTGTAGGAACTGCGTTTGTTTCTAAATCAGTTCGAACAATTTTAACAAAGACCTGGCAGTAGAAATCTTTAAAGTAACCCCGAAATGAATAAACAGAGGAAAATCTTAATACGATCATCATACTTTTTATGCTAATTAGAAATCTATGATTGGTAGGTAAATTAAAATCAAATTCCTAAGTGTTTTTTGCGTCGGTCCAATGCGAAGCTAGTAATTATCATATTTTTTCTTTAAATATAAGATGTATGTACTGTGTATATGTATTCATATATGTTGCGACTTGAACGATAACAAAACAAACTAAACACCTCAATTCCTAAAGTTTGTTGTCCTCTATGTAAGGTTAATGTCATTGCAATGTATCATCGTGTTTAGATTTATGTTAGCAAAATGCAAATGAATTCCCTGCACATAACAAACATTATAGTATTCTACTTGGAAATGAACATTTTGTTGATCTTGTTGTACACATTCTGTGTCGTAGTATTTTTATCCGTAAACATAAAATGGCGTAGCTGACGTTTACGCAAACGAACAAATACTTATAATAAATAAGAAATAATTCCCATGCCATAGTTTTTTTCCTTATTAGGTCAGAGGACCGTTTATCTCCTGGGTCAATGCGACCAGAGTAGGTCTATTGTGAGTGTGACATCCTTCAATGTTACATCTCGTCTTTAAAGCCGACGTGTCTCCGAGTAGTCTTGCCTTCTCGGAGTACAGTATAGGAGCCCTCCAAGACAGGCGCGGATCCAGCCCTCAAAAAAGGTTGTGGTCACAGGCAGTGACGGATCCAGGATTCAATTTTGGGGGGGGCTGAAGGTCGTCACATGCAAATATGACCTTGAGGTATTAAAAATGTGAATTGCGCCGCAGGCGACTTTTTTTTGAGACTGGGTGAAGAGGGTCATGAAACCAATACCAATCGTTTGATTTATTTTCTTTAAACATAGAAATGTACCATGAAATAGCGCCGCAGGCGAATTTTTTTTTAGAAAATGTCGAAATAATGAACCTGATGCTTGTCTTTCTATAGCACGCCTGGGCAAACTTTTTGGATGAAGGGCCATTTGTAACTATAAATGAGCGACGGGCTGCAAAATACGATTTTAGATTATTTATCAGTGTTGAAATAATGCGCCGCAGGCAAATTTTTTTTCGAGAAATGCATGAAGTAATATAAAACACACAGTAGATCTAATTAGCGCCGCAAGTGAATTTTTTTAGAAAAATCGAATAAGTGATAAGATAAACGCAACCGATTTAATTGGCGCCGCAGGCGAATTTTTTTACCAAACAATATAGTTGTTTTAGAAAATTCATTCACGACTTTTGAGTTTGATTATTTATTTTTTTCCGCGCATCAGAACTTTGGCCTTAGGATCTCAATAGACCGTGAAAGTGTGACGTTACAAGTCTATTAGGGTTGTGGGCATGCCCACCGTGCCCACAACGGTGGATCCGCGCTTGCTCCAAGAGTGCTACTTTACATACATACATACTTTGCATGGTTGTGAAAATCAAAACTTCCAACATAAAGAAGATAGACACGATCAATCTTGTGAATATCTACAACACTTATTGACGAGTGAATGACACACTTGGTGCAGTTGGTTGGAGCCACTATTTCCCAAGCAGGATGTAACTATTCTGCAGTTGGCGATAAAATTAAACTGTGTGTCTTTATCATATTTATTACGGATTTTCACTAACTTTAGAATCACTAGTACACAGTGTCCAGTCGGTGAACAGAGTATAGGTACATATAATAAAATTAGACATAGTATATAACATATAGTAAATCATACAGAATTGTAGGTACGTTGATCTTATTAATATCTATTGATATAGGTCATTATTTTCTCATATACAGTTTTTCTAAAATGATGCCTACAGGTACAAACACTTCAAAACATGACATTATGTTATGTTCAACAAGCTGTTATACAACTGGCCTTGTACATGTGAGTGCTATAATATTGAACGTGACACATGCTGTTCTCAATTCCGAAAGTTCAACTCGATACTGAAGATCAAATTAATATAATACGAAAATACCACGCGGTCGTTATAAATATTATAATAAATAATATGGTATTCAGGTGAGGTGATAGCACCTTTAACATTCAACCATGTGGAAGGTCGGTAACCAATAGATGGATTGTATTCATTGGGAGTAGTTGACAGGTGCGTGGTGTGCAGTGTGCAAGCGCCATGCGTGCGTGGTGCCACAGGTGCGGGAGCGGGCTGTTGCCAACATTGGAACTTGAATGATTGTCAAGTCAACCGATGCACCTTGGACTGAACCCTCCTTCCTAATAATTATAATACTTGCTTCAAGATGTTTCTATACACTATACACTCTACATCAATATGCCGCTATTTCACTTCTTTCTAAACCTTCCTATTCCAAACTAAACCTATTGACAATATACGGATTGTTATTTCATCTGATTACAATGTTCTATCCACCAATCCATACTATATCACTGTATATCCTACAGCGTGGGATAATCAGTGACAGGCGTGTGTAAGTGCATCAGATACTTTTTTCAAAGCCATGCACGACACACACGTACAATGTACATAGCCATGAGACCTGAACTCTAGTTTATACATAGGTTATAAATTATCCAATAGGAATTTCAACCGATTAACCACACACCAGTCGTCGGTTACCCTGCATTGGGATAATCATGATGGTTAGCTATTTATAGCTTTACTTGACTACGGTTACCTAAAATCAGTCATTTTTAGTTATTACCATATCAGGCGCTGTGGTGCAATTCTTAAAATTTTGTACATATTTTTATTAATGAACCTATTTTTTCTCCTCACCTCCAAAAATTGTTAACGGATTATTTAACTTCCGTTACATTTTACTTCCGTTAATTAAGTCCGTTAATATTTGATTGTTTGCATAGACATCATCCACTGGCGGCGCTGGCATTAGATAATCCAAGGGTTGTATAATGTATGGGGTTACGTGTGGTATCGTATGTGGGTTGGGAGTTGGAAAGAAATTTCACTTTGTTGGGAATGTTGGGATACATCGCGATAGTGTAAATGTGATAGTAGTTGTACTAATGTAGTTCTACTTCATGCCATTTAACAGCAATTTTTTACATTAACGCTTTAACGGATTAACGTTATTTTCCGTTACATTTTTAAAAATGTAACGCTTTAACTATTAACGAAGTTAACTTTTTAATTAACGGATTATCGATTAACGAAGTTAACTTTTTGATTAACGGTGCCCACCTCTGCTTATTGTACTATACTCGTATGGAACTTGTAGTTGTAGTAGGTTCCTACCTACAGCTGATTGACAGCTGGCAGTCGTATTACAGTTTACAGTATGTCATGTCAAATTATGTCATGTATTGTAGTATGTAAGTAATCAAGGTATGTGATTTATCAGCCTTGTGGCAGGTTGCACGTTGCACTCATCAAGCGTCTGTTGTCATATTATATTAGGTATAATATGGTTGAAGCTTTTTGAGACCCAGCATAGCCCAGGTAAACAAACAAGAAACGAACACGAAAAAACGTATCGATCAAAAAAATATTTAAGATAGCTATTTTCTATCTCGATATGCTTATGTGATGTATGCAGGAAAGTGTGTATTTGGGTTTCCAAATCAACACATTTTATTCTAGCGGTCTATTTCTCAAATGTAGGATTGACTTTATTCACAGTCGCCTGATGATGATGAGGGTGCAAATCCTCGAACACTAGTCGCGTAATCTAAAGCCATTTTTGTGGATTTTAAACTAAATATTTAGTCTTTCATTTTCCCTTAGGATTGAATCAATTCTGAGTATGCAGCAAGCTCTTAGAGTTCTCTGGTATTAAACTGACGATGAATCCGTACACACATATACATATACACTTTCAATTATGATGATTATTGTTTAGGTATGATACCTGTATACAATACCTATAATATATTAAGTGTATTTTTATCTGTCCATAATATGCACTGAATACTTTTGTTACACACTATCATACGTGCGATAAGATACACATTGTATGGAGTACAGAATTTCGATACAATTACGAATTAGGTATATTACACCTCCAGTCCTGCTGGAATGTGTCTGTTCAAGTTGTGACGAGGCTGTGGTCTAAAAAATGTACACGCGAAATGCACCTTTTATAGGGTAATGAATACCTGCACTTACCTGATGCACATCTGTCAATTTGTTACCCAATATCGTAGCGAAATGCCACGATGATAATATGGATGGAATAAGGTTAGGATTACTTAGCCAGATTATTGAATTGTAGTTGTAGATATGCAAACTTATTAAAAATAATATGTATAAAACTATGCATAGATATTCGGTGAAATATGTGCCAATCAATACTTTTATCAATACCAGTTTTATTATCAGTAATTTATACAAGTTTCGTAGTATGCTATCGATTGAATAAACGATGACGATTTAACAATATATGACGTCAATATAATTTTATACGCAACGTCACACGAAATGCCAAACGACTGTTAATAAAAATAATTAACATGTTTTTAGAATAGTCAGACACTCTAGGTACTAATAACTTGTATAAATTAATTAAACAGTTGATGAAGTGTTGTAAGTTTTGATTGTTTATTTTGCCGTCATGATCTGATATATCGTATTGCTATTCATGACGATTTTGCATTAAAAATTTTACGTCATCCATTTGTATTTAATTTAGAAACAAAGTATTTGATTAGGTAACTAATGAGACAAAAGATCTGTATTTTATTTTACATGTTTCTGTTTGCGGCAGAGACGGCACTACATATAGGTAAGTTAGGCCACCGTCAGGTGTCATAAGATCTGGGGGAGCGTGTATTTTGGGCGATAGAAACAAAACCTTAAAAAAATATAAACGTGTAAAAAATGATACTGTTTACTATCGTTGTAAGTATATCCTTTCTTTTCTCTTTGTCATTTTGTGTGGTTGTATACTTATTTGATCTTATTACTCATAAACTAGTATTTCCGGAGTGACCTGGAAGAGATCACAGAATTCCCACAAACTCTCAGAAAACTTTGTCGACTTGGGAATTAGAATCCAAAACAATCTAGGAAAACTCGGTCTGAGAGTTCATTGCGATGTTGTAAAATTACCGTACGAATTTTGATCTGGGAATTCACCGAGCACAAAAATTGATTTCGCCGGTGATGATCTTATTGTTCTCAGGGTATGATGGTTTGAAAGACGTCGTTGAAAATTATGATTTACAAGAACACAGTAGTAGAAGAATAGTATACCAGTAAGGTACCTAACTAGATTTGTTTGTGGTTGAATAATTTTAGAAAGTTGTGGTGAAGAACAGTAGTTGTATCAAATCTAGTAGAAATAATAATTATTATAATTGCATTCAGTAGCTTCGTCGTAGTGATACAAATTGTATAAGTTGCATTAGACGTTTTTTGGTGTATTCCTACAACAGTGTAGAAGAATAAATTAAGGATGAACATTGTCGGGCTTACGACCGACCTCGGCTGGTTTTTAAGCTCGAGGTCCGAGAGAAACTACAGGATTATTAAAATCTCTACAAGAAAACAATATTGTTTGTTTTAAAAAAAAACTCTATTTAATTTAAGCGTATCCTGTTACATCCTCATTATCCGGTGCAAGCCGCGAGAATAAAGTGGATATAAAACAGGTTGAAAGGAAGTGAAGAGGGTATGGAGTAGGTAGTTAATACACGGGAACCTAACCTACCTGTTGCTTGCGAATTCAAATATAAAAAGGCAATCAATATAAAGATATCATTTCGATTAATTAATACAAAGGATATGATTACACTATCCGGTTGAAAAGAGGTCCGCTTCCACTTTATGTTTTTAAGCTATAAATTGGTAAACCCAGAACCTCGTTTGATAGATAGATGTGTTTACTTGTTTATTTATTCTTTAAGTGAATATCCACTAGGTACGGTAAAACATAATATGATATGGTTATTGTACCAAATGTTCACCAGGGCGAACTTACGTATCTTCCAGCACAACTAAACCCAGCTAATAAGATTTGATTGGAAGACATGGTTCTGCAATACGTTTTCCCTTTCAACTTGCTCTCTTATTCTTATAGTACTATTTATTTGAACTTCGTGTAAGGTGAAAATTTAGTGTTGATGTCCATGCTCTTGTTTGTAGATATATGCATGTAGCATCGTAGCATTAATATTGTCAACTTGTGAAGATGGTTCAGATAGTTGTAAATATTGCACGTATTGGATTTTGGAGACAAGGGTTTCATTCTGACTGTACCCAGATTATGGGTTTTTGTAGTTCTCTGATTGCATACCTTTTAAAATATGGATTATTTACCTACCTACTCTTGTGTTATTTGTAGTAATAATTAGTAGTGATTTTAATGCTTTATAATCATAATAAACTTAATATCGTCACAGGTCGTTAACAGAGAAACCTTACTTTAGTAAAAATTAGTAACAACCAGAAGACATCTAAGTGTAGCTATACAATAATAACAATAATTAGATATACCTAAATAACTACCTTGTCCAGTTCATGTAACTATGTAGGTACATTTGTACTTGTATTGTACAAGATGACTAAATCGTAATTACCTAACTACAGGAATAATTGCGTACCTACGTGATATAAAATATACACAAATGTATAGATATATAGTTTGTATTAGTTACGTTGAGAGGTTGCTGGGATAGTTTTTCATCTTCCGTGATTTAGGCGTGGACATATTCGCTTTGTTATCTTGTTTTATTTCGATAAAAAACTGTGGCATTACAGCTGTACCTACCTACGGGTTTTCGCCACTCACTGCAATCACAATCACAGTACAATAGACATAACATACAAGGACATTAAAAATTTAACTTATGCCTATTTGCGGATCCCGAGAACCCCTTTATAATGTGTACAATCGAGGCAAATTCTGTATAATGACATAATGAGTAGATACTAAAGTTGTACATTATGTAACCCGATTGAATGATTTTGTTCCTCTACCTTAGGGAATTCACAAGAATGTCTGTTCTTCTTGATGGTGGGTAGAATAGCGCATGTGTTTGTGATTTGTTGTGTGCATCCGGTAAATTAAATAATTTCTTAAAGAAATGTTCAATTATGAATAATCCCTCTAAGAAACTTTATGTGCCGAGTTCACCAAGTCAGTATTTTAGACCAGATTTTTAAGAACGGGCACGTAGTATTGTATCGATTGACTAAAAGGACTAAGAAGAGTGTGACTTACGAAAAATTGGATGCCCTTTTCGAGAATTCCTACTCCCGAAATGTTCACCAAATTCTTCGTGAATTATCCATCATCTTTTCTCTGTGACAGTCTTTTCTTTTCTGTTCACCTTCCATCATCTTCCAACCAAACTAACTTCCCCCTCTCTCATGTCCCTTACTCTGTATTCCCACTCGGGGCAGTCAACCGCGAGAAGACCGGCAGAAGATTGAACCACAACCATGAGAATATTGTTTAGTCTTCTACGGAAGTCTGATGGTGAACGTCGTGTGGTGAAAGTTCAATAAACTGTAACATCGGTTCATGAGCTTTATTTTTTACAAGTTTTTTTCGCACTCTTTGTGAACAGTTGTTTTTGTCTTCTGTTCTCCGCTACTAATCTGTTTTTTTTTTAATTCGGTGTTTTTATAATATGTATATTTATAATTGAGGTAAGTTTTTATTGTAAGCATTTATTGATTAAACCTGCAGATACTTATTATTTGTGGAAATTAAAATGTTGTTGATCCTATCTAATTGTATTTGCATTACATAATATAACATTTTTTTATGATTTTTTAATAGTTTTTTTTTTGGGAGATAATATTTAAATTTATTTAGCCTTAGTGATAGCAGCTTGTAAAACAAAACTTATTGTGTTTGAATAAAGACGGGTAATCTTGGTGGTTTTGCATTGAGAAGTTATGGGTATTTCCGGATATCCGGGTTTCAGTTCCATGTTTCAGTTATTTACCAGAAAACAGCTGTAACGAATTAAACCATGGTTTACTTTCTATCAATCACGAAACTTTTTTTTCACAGAGATTTCACAACAACAAAAATTTTAATTTCTGATGGTTTTAAAATTATCTGTGAAGATTTTTTAAATAAAAGTAGTAATTGATCTATCTAAGTGTTTGAGGATGAAAATTCGCGTCGCATCGTAAATTTTCTTTTTTCATTTCAAAATACTTCCACCAAATTTCAATATGATCGAAATAGTCTTAAAACCACATACTTACCCACCTATATATTATATTTATACATTTCAAAATTAGCTAGGAAAACTTGTGTTGTGAAGTGGGCTTTTAATTCTGATTACTTCAAAATTACTTGGGTTGCGCCGGGCACAAAACTAGTTACCTGGTGTTTGGCCGCTGAATTAAGATGGCGCCGGCGTTTGAAAGGTGATTGTACCTTCAGTAATTTAAATTACTTTTATAATCAACCTAATATTTGTAAGAGTTGTATCTATGTTTTTATTTGTATAAGACAGAACTTAGTATTATCCGGGCAACAGTTCACAACATAGAACTGTAAGGGTATATCAGCCGAATATTAAATAAATAGAGCAGAATCCAGGCTTTGGCATAAGCTATAAAAAATCCGTTACAAATGGACAGTGATTTCTGATAATTAATTATTTGTTAGTGCCTGCTTCATATGCAACCACTGGACATCCTCGTATTCGGGCAGATACGT
Source organism: Ceraclea dissimilis (assembly GCA_963576895.1). NCBI lineage: Eukaryota > Metazoa > Arthropoda > Insecta > Trichoptera > Leptoceridae > Ceraclea > Ceraclea dissimilis. Next base: position 4,053,746 of record OY756358.1, read on the forward strand.
ATCTCTGTTTATTTACATCAGATACTCGTAAGCTACCGACTGACGACTTTGTATTAAAAAAATCTTATCCATACTGCAGACCGCTGTTTTTTTTCATGAAAAAAGTACTTTTTCTATATTTCAACTTATTTGAGAATACATTTTTTTATATCTACCTACAGTTACAACGTATACTCGTATTTATTTTATTTATTAAAAGAACATTGTACTAAAATTTAATATTAAAATTGGATAAGATTGTTTTTGCCATAAAAATGTTTACTAGGGTGAGCTTTTTGTGATGTCACAATGTCTTTATACATTTTGAATATTGATTTGTTTGTTGAGTTGTTCTACCTGGGCAGCTCCGGGTACAAAATTTGACAATAAATATTATAAAAACGATACTTTTTATTAATAGGTAATAATAATGTATTTACTAATATAATTAATGTACACACTCGTAGTATCTGGTAATGTATATAATTAAATATCAACGTACCTATTTATTGTAATAAAATTAACTACTAATGTTATAGGCCCTTTAAAAGGTAATACAAAATATAAGTATAAAGTTTATACATATTATATATTCACTGTCCATGTAGGTACATATTACTTTTCAATTATTATTTTATGTATTACAACTTACCATATGTAGGTAAAATGGTCTTTAACCCATCTTTTATTTCTTTCTTTATAAAGCTCGCGACCCAACTATGACGTCACGATCATTTTCCACGGCATTAAAGTTCAAAATTGCGTGAACAATCGCATGATAAAATTGTATAAAATTGAGTTTTTTCCATTCTTTGGGGAAACTTCATTAAAAAAACTTTTACAGTTATTCCCTAGTTTTTAATGCATATTATCAGTACAAAAAAATATTCCTTCGCGATTTTCGGGAAACGAGTTTCTGTCATTCTGGAAAAAGATCAGAGGTGTTTTTCACAATTTTTTTTTGAGAAATCTATACATGATATAATTTTTTTACGGTTTTTTCTAGATAAAGGTTCAATGTATTTTATATATTTACTCTATTTTTTCCGAAGCATATTAGTAACGGTTTCTCCCGTTTTTAGAAATTTTAGAAATGTCAGTTTGCGTACTCTTAACCCATCTTTTATTTGTTTCTAAAAGAGCTTTTTCCTAGCCTTGCAGATGCTGAATGGGGAATGTCCATCCGCTATTTAGCAATATTTAAAAATATTTATTGGGAAATTATTGATAGGGCGTAGTGTCTCCCGCTATTTCACTATTTAAAAAAAATAGTGTAGCAGTATTGGACGAAAAGCGAATGGGATGAGATAGCTTTGCGGAGTTTGATTTTCTAAATATTTTCATTGACCACTGTTCCTCACTAATTGATCGTTATAAAGGACTCTAAATTTATTTCCTAGACAATTAATGTATCTTGAAATTTGATAGGTATAAACTTCCACACAAACTTTACAGTTGTATTTTATCTTGTTATTTTATTATTATGTCTCTTATTTTTTCTTTTGGTAAGTTTGAAAATGATACACCGTAATTGTATTTCATATCATTTCATTAGACTATTTTGATGTTAGTCTTGTAGGCTTTCGCAGCGTGATGAATCCATATCTTCGTTGTTGGATCTTCGGGTTTCCTTACTGCGTGTAGAGCGTGTACTCTACTGTGTACTGTACTCGACGAAGACAACGAAGATATTTTGACGTTGCAAATCATAAGTGCCAACATTATAGGTTTCGATCTTTTATTTGGAAGAATCTTCATATGATCGTAATAGTTCATGCTGAATAAAATAGTACATTGCTAAATAATATGTCTAAGTATGCGTGTATATTATAGTTGGGTTGATGTGCTTTATATAGCCAAGAACAAAACATTTCGTGAACTAATGATGATCCGGCTTTGACATACAAAGTTATACAATAAGTATTATGTATGTATATTATGAGGCAACCAGCACATATGTTGACCTCTTCAGCCTCCATACACGGTCACACATCCAAAGCTAATCGTATTTTGATTACCTCACATGCCTGAGCCTGAGACACATACGCAGAGTTATATTATCTAGCATTGTGCCTTTCCTCCTAAATATCTACACTACACTACATCATAACAAAAATCTCTGAGATTGATTGTGTACGGAATAATATTAGATATTAGGCATTACTATTGTGGATATTTATATAGTTGTTGTATAGTGTTGTGTTGCGGTAATAGTGAATAATTGTAGGCTAGGTTATTATATTTGTATGTGTGTGGTTCTGTAATTTGTGTGTCCATTATAATATTTAGTGTGCATGACGTTCTTTAGTACTTATATCATAATATAATAATACTATATTGTTATTAGCATCAGGTATACCAACTTACTAACTAAATGTATTTGTTGTCTCTGAATTTCGGAATTTGTCTATTTAGTATTTAGTCATACACTAACACATCAACATTGTAACTACTCTGCCTCTTATTACGATTATTATCTCACGACTACACAAACACTCCTTCAATGCTAGCATTCTTATGCTTCTTGGTCCAGTGTCTAATTATATACTCTAGGTAGATGTACAATGTACAATACTTACTAGAACTAGATTCTCTCTGGTATGAACATGAACCACCTTATTAGAGTGCCGGAGGAATGAAATAGTTTTTTCTTTCACAGATCATTATGATGTGATGAAAATGAGATTTTAGTACATACTACATGCATATACATACATAGGATCAGATATACCTTTTGTTTGATGGCAACCTAACATGATGAAATGTTTCACGTATATACCTAATAATACAACATATCATAGAAAAACTCCGCACTGTCTTTTTCTTTAGCCTAAATTTCCTTACTACTGGATATAGAAAAGCCTTTTCCATTCCCTTATGTCAGACACACTTCTCACCCATTTTTCATATATTGATGCATAGTTTACCTATTCAGAACATCCTACATCTTCCTACAACTTCCTACATCTTCCTTCAGATTCATAGTTTTAGTATATGATATGCGCTGACATTTAACCTCAATAACATCAGTAGGAACTTTCCTAAGCTTGTCTACAACCACGAGGTTGAAGCAAATTTTATTAAACACCTTTGTGGTATAACGAGTAATGAAGAGATATTACCATGCCTTTTTACATTGCGTTTTAAATTGAAGCAATTAATAGAGAAATCGTAAATTTATAAAATACATTTTTACGACTATTTCATATACGAGTCTCTAGATTTTAATCTTTCTTATTTGTGTACCGGACACTGAAACTTACGAAGTCATTAGTCATTACAATATTATTACCTTCCTATTGCAATAATAAAATCTTCTTAATTGTAGCTTTCTATACTGAGATTTTACACTCTGTTAATTATTATGCATTACAGTTTGTACTCATACTGAGCAACCATTTCCAACGACTATATAATACATAAGACATACTTCGTGGTCGGAATAGCGGAAAGAAATTAAAATTTACACCTCAAAAAATAAGACTAGTCTACTAACTAGTCTACTAGTTTACTTATTAGAAATTCCCTACGTAACTTGTAAGTTACACCTAAAAATGTGCAAATTGTGAAAGGTCATTCATTAACTTTGCTCGAATAAAAACGAATGATTTTTCTGATACTTTAAACTATTTTATTATTTAGGGTGATCTAGAATAAATTAGAGCATTGCGATTGTTCGTCCTAATAGCAATTTAGCCTACTCTTTTGAAATGGTAAAACAACGATAAGTTTGTGTGTAAGTCGGGTTGACTGTAAGATATTGCTTTTGCAATAAGTCCGCCTTTTAGCACACTGTATTATCTTGTTTTGTTTTTGTTGTTACATATATTTTCTGGCCAATAAAGTTTTATTTATTTATTTATTAAGTGTATAACCTTTATTCAGGGAACATTTATATCTGTTCAGAAGTTAAGTCTGCTGAGCTCTGTGGGTAAACTGTATGGAAAAGTACTGATTGAAAGAGCAAGAAAAGTGACTGAAAGTAAAATATGGGATGTCCAGGGTGCTTTCATGAGTGGCAGGGGGTGCACCGATCAGATCTTCTCCCTACGGATGGTAGTGGAAAAGCTTCTGGCTAAGCACCAGAGGCTCTTCTGCGCGTTCGTAGATCTAGAGAAGGCATACGATCGTGTGGATCGAGAAAGACTGTGGCGTGTGCTGTCGGAATATGGGGTGAGCGACCAGTTGATTCGCGCCATTGCGTCCCTATATGCGGAGAGTTCTGCTTGTGTCAGGGTGAATGCTGCGTTTTCGCAGTGGTTATTAGTTCTTTGAGCCAACACCACAAACAGCCTTAGTGGTTTAATTTATTTATCCAGATTATACCGTACACTGAAGTTAGTTAACAATAAATAATATATTCTGTCCACTTCTCAGCTCGTCCCAGGAGATGAACTTAGAAGATTGTAAGTAACGAGGGGAAGTATAAATGTAAAGAATAATGATTCACAATGGTTAATTTGTATTCATATTATTACTGCAGACTGCAGAACAATAATTCCTTGTTATTATTTGCATCAAGCTGCGTTATGATAATCTTCACGACTGCAATCATAATTCATTGTGAACAGTTAGAATATTTACTTCATTTTCGTTTTAAATAATATTTAAACGAGACTATCCCATTGTGCTTTCAATTTACTATTTCTTATCGATAATTACTTCTAAATTATAATCCATTATAATATAATGCAATTGTCTTTGCGCTTTGTTACTCATTTCTAGGAGAATTACTAAGTTTATATAAGGGATTAAAACAAGAATATATTTAAATAATTTTGTAGGCTTTCGCAGCGTGATGAATCCGTTTCTATATTGTTCGTTCTTCGGGTTCCTTTACTGCGTGTAGAGCGGTTGAATAACCGAGCTTTCGGCTCGAGCTTTTTTTAGTATCGCTGCCGAATATACGCAGTAAGGAAACCCGAAGAACGAACAACATAGAAAAGATCATTTTTGTAGTTAAACCTTCAGTTGTCTAGAAGATTCACAACAGATAGAGGTGACTTATTTTATTACAAAATAAATGATCAACAAATAGATAAAATATTTTTACGCATTGATGTCGTCAGGGGTCACTTTTTGCTAAGGGTTTATCTAATAACAAAAACGTGTTAAACTCTTTGTGAATTTTCGCGGGTAGGCATTAACTAGTTATGAAGATTTTTGTGTATAAAGTAGGCGAATCTCCATTTTTGCCTTTCATAAGGGAATGATGTATCATGCAATGTGTTATTAAAGCAAGCAAATGAAATAAGTTTTTCGATGCATAGACAAATAAAACATTAAGTTACCTACTTCATAAAAAAATAAACCGTGGTACTGAATTAATCTGTTTAAAGTCACGATGTTTGAGACTATCGGTTAGTATAATTTTATGTTTGTATTGTAAATCTACTTATTTCATTCAAGTCTTGGGATAATGATGGAAGAGCAATCACTCTATACAAATAATTTGCATCACTCTAGAACGTGAGGCCTTTCTGTCTCCCAAATAACAATGGTTTCAATTCGTGATCTCCGTAGCGATATACGAAATAAATAATACATTCTTATAACCATCGAATAATACCCATTCAGGCTAGACCTGATCTAATTCCTGTACAATTATTACTAGTAAATAAGGTAACTCTTGTTCTTATTCTTGGTCTAGGCACTTATATACAAGTAATATTGGATGGACATCAATTTGTATACGACAATTTGTTCAAAATATCACGACTTACATTATTCGAGTTAAATAAGCTGACGTGTCGAATTGAATCGAGCCCATTTCATACATTTTTATTCTTTTTCTCTTTTTGATGCTGTATTATTTTTATGTCAGATTAAAAAAAATACTAAAAAAGACTTAGGTCGTTTCCTCTACTGATTATTTTTCTATTTAAATGTACCAAAAATGTCCTTATTTATAGAACACCGTGCTTAGAAAACCTGTAACTCTTTACTCCTCGTATATTTGATTTATTTCGTGATCAGTTCGATAATGAATAGGGTGTGTTTAACAGTTAGTTGAAAGATCTTTTTTCGATGTAGATCGTTTCTGCGACTAAATTAAGGGGATCACATGGCATGGACCTGAAATTATATCCATTTCCATTTTCACATATTTCGGTGGTGGAACTCAGTTATGTATGTTTAGATCCTTCATCGAAGCTGTAATTTTAAATGTAACATGAATAAATACTCATATTGATTTGTAATGCTTTGGTGACATGGCGCAATGATAATTAATCGAAATACGAAATTAATCAATTTTTAACGGATCAAACAACGTTTCTATTCAAGTGGAAAGAAAATAATATTGATTAGGTACTTCTATAATTAATCAGAGGTTTCCATAGATGTTTCGTGATTTGCTGAGACAAAAGTTAAAGGACAAATGTAATTTTAATAAATTTCGATACATCAAATTTGTCCTGTATAGTTAGTAGAAAATATGTCAATGTTTGTTGTACGTTGTACTACGAGTATTATATTTATGTTTGGTATTAGACACAAGGTTCTAGAATGACATGAACAATTTGTGATAAAGTGATAATGTGTAAAAAAAATACTAATGGCATTTCAGTGTCACTGTACAACGAAGTAGACATCAAGCATTGTGTTAGTAAATTAACATAATGATATTTAGGGAATGTATAGGTACCCGTACCGGCATAATGACGATTGTTGTAACACATTATCAAGTTATAAAATTACTGTAGGTATACTTACAGTCTACACTACATATCTATTCTGTACATGGGCTTCGCCAGTCTCGGAGCTAGGGGGAGGGCAACAAAAATTTTGAAAAATGATGTAGCATAAAAACGCGTAAATAGCGCCGCAGGCGAATTTTTTTTTAGATATAGCGAAGGAGGTCTTAAAGTGGTTTGGTTAATTTGTAAATGTTAATGATACTTTGCACAGTAATATGTATGAAAAAGGTTATTTTATGAAAAGCAATAAAAAAAATGCGATTTTTTTTTTATGAAACTGTTGCATTTTAATGGATTTTCATACTAATTTTCGAAAATTTATGATATGATGAGAAAACGTGTGATTATAATGTGATTCTTTGAGAGGTTTTATAATTTAGTATGAAAAAGTTAATACCTATTCCAATCTCTAGGGGGGGAGGGGGCAGCTGCCCTCGTTTCTGTATTAGTAGATATTAGAATAAATGTCATGACTCATGACGTGTCTGTAGACTGCACAGTGCACGTATCAAACATTTATATAATGATTTTACCTTTTAATATTCACTTCTGAGGAAGGAAAGCGATGAATGTATTTGTAATATGATTCGGCGAATCGCTTCATAAGCATTACAATAACCACGTATTTATGTGCCGACACCTACTTAGGGTGTAGGGACACACCACTCAGGTTTGAATCCGGTAAGTCCGTGATTTTGTATTCTAAAAAATCTTGTAATACGAGTACTTATTTATTTTTAAGAGTATTATTAATTATCATATGTACACAAAGTTTTGCGGAACAAATTTGGCAAAGTATGCTACTACCTATAAGGTCAAGTAGATGTAATTTTCATATCATAAACGCATTCAGCAGAGGTCCATGATCTTAATTTGGGAGAGAGATAGTCCAAGTTGGCTATCTTTTGAAAATGCTACCGGACGATAATTAAGTAAAATGCCGCTGTTTTTACATTGTGTACATACGATTACAATCCTCAGAGTTTCTGACAACCTGGAGTACTTTTTATTTACTGGTATCTGCATTCTACACCGTTTTTCAGTGTACATATGGCGAATTTTTAGAGCCTTATAGTAGTATCATAAGAACTCGCTAAGAATAGAAATTAATTGAATAAGTTTTAACATCATTTTATTTTTATTATTTGCGAATAATTACTGTGAGAGTAATTTGTTACAGACAATTTCAATAGAAATAAATTTTCTTTTTTATCTTTCTGCTATTTATTGACTATGATAAATCATTCTCTCGTCAAGTCTTTTTTTCTCTGCGGTCGTGTGATGGAATTGTAAAGGTCTCGGGTTCATGATCCGATTGACCCGCACTAGGTATGGTAGAGACACACGTGCGACTATATAATCTAATACAATAATAAAGAAAGAGAGAGAACTACGTGGCATTATAAGAATCAGATCGTGAATATAGATCTTACTAACACGTGGGAAGAAAGTTTGATGCAGGGCCGACCCAAGGGTAGTGGCAGCAGTCAAGGGTGTATAGGCTTACAAAGCAAAGTAGCAATACGTTTTTGTAATCTTTTATCGAAAATCTCATTAAACTGTGTAAACATCTGCAGAGAGTTCGATTTTTTCATATCTGCATGCGTTTCTCTAGTTAGAAAAATGCAGAGTTTTTCGCTCAAACTTTATATCATTCGCGTATGTATTTATGTTGAATGAACAAATGATTTTATAAGATAGATAGACCAGTAAATCACACGTAATATATAGTCTCAAAAATATTTACTTCTCGTTCTGTAAATAGCTGCAAAGTTTTAATATTTTTTATCATTTCAGCACTATAATTTATTAGGTAGCCCTAGGGCTAACCCTGAGTTTGTAATGTTGCAATGTGTGTCGGACATATTTGGAAGAGCTTGAGTAATAATTACATATTACTGTGTTCTACCAGCGCTGGCTAGAAACAATAATTATATTTATTAGAGAAGATATTATCTACACAAAGATGACTAAAGAAATATCTCTTGTTTCACACAAAATAATCCCTAACATTTCATTAATATATTAATTTAATACGTCTATACTTTTATCTATGAGATGGACCGATCAAGTGGTGCAAACGGTGACCCCTTCCACTTACAGGGCTATGCACCTTGCGGGGGACAGAACCGCGTGGCGACAGATTGTCCAGCAACGGGTGTTTGGGGATCGCGACCCTCAGTAGTGAGGAATACAACCGAAGACAGAGAGATACTTTTAGCAAACTATACGCCATACAGCCAATAACAAAAATAGTGCGTGCAATAAGAAATTGAGCTTATCCGAATTTAGAGACTTCATCTAGCGAATCGCCTTTAATTTAGTCTTTGGTCTTCTGCGAGGAACGCGACGTGATCGGAAGTAGAAATGTAGATAGAAAAAGCATTGTCGAAACTTAACATCATGTCAAAAATTCCAACTCGATGCCCGGGAAAAAAACATCCTATAAATTGGAATGAGTATGGAATTGTTTTTCCAGAAAATAGGTTGAACAGACAAATAAAATAGTGTCAACACATATTGGGTGAGTTTATCGCGATATCGAGATATATGCCAATTACAAACTCATCTATCTAAAACTGTTTTATTTGATAGCAAATGAACAGCGTGTATATCTGTTCTCTATGTACATTTACTCCAGTCCAGTCTAATGTAATATAGCATGTTAGTTAAAACTGGAGTGTGAATAATGAAACCGTTGGTTTTGTTTAAAATTTACAGCTCGTGTAATGAAAATTTCAAAGTGTTCTGATCCACAGACCTGTGATCATTAATTTGGTGCGTGTCCCATGAGAATCTGTCGATATTGCTATACCCGGATGATATGAAATCGATGATGCTGTTGTAGGTATATTATATTGTAAGTATGTATAGATGGACAGTGACCTCTAGCGGGATGAATATTTACCGTTTCGTTCTGAATGTATCAGATTTTATGACTTTTTTGCAGAACCATGTTAGTTTTAGCGTTCGTTAAAACTTAGTATTTCTCATTGTAATTCTGATTACATAGTGTGCACTAATAAGTAAAAATGTAACACTTTTTAATAGGAACTCTACTTTTCATCACCCCATCTCTGACGCTCTGGCTACTCCTTTCTCTGTAATTGTGTAATGACATGGAAATTAGTAGGCACCCGCTCAAAGTGGCGGAGCCGTATGGCAGGTTTATGTTCCTAAGAGAACGATGTAGCAAGATGGAAGCACCAATCTTCCAAATGCGTTGCTTAAATCGAGCCACGACGTTTAAAACCTATTCTACTTTTCACGAGCTTTTAGCTCACTATGAAGCGTGCAGGAACGTACGAGTATTTAGCATAGGTATACCAATTTACGTCTTTTTTTACGTAATGATAAAAAATGAAATGATGTGTTTAGATATTCAAATGAACTTGAGGACACCGACTTCACTATTTTACATAAAATCTGAGTCATGCTATACTATAAAAATAATGTTCGTCATGACATAAATAGTAACATAGATAAATGTCTATACTATTAATTATATTCATGCCTATGTCAATAAGAATACATTGTTGTATATTAATATCGTTTAAGATAATCTTGTATATACGAGTATATTATATACGCATATATTGTCGTACGCATGATTGGAGTAACCGGTTAGTCCAGCAACTCGCAAGTCGAGTTAGTTCCAATGAGTAAGTCAAGGACTTAAACTAGTTTTTAGCGAATCCACGTGAAGATTAATTCAGATCACTCAGAGTGTCGACTACAAGATGAGATACACTCATAAAGTTGTGATAATAATTATTATATAAATATTTCTAATTTTTGTAACTTCGTATTCATGTTTGATATCGAACGTCAAATCAATAAATTGTATGTATTATAAAATATGGATACACAATAAAACACAGTGTATGTATAAGTTTAATGTATGCCAGTAAAAAAGTTGACACTTTTTTGTGTAATTACAAGTAGATGTAGCAATGTTGAACATGGTAAAAAAATGTTGGTCAATTTCGGAAGGGTTAATTTTCAGTTTAATTAAATTCAATAATTAAATTCAACGTATGCTTCGATTGTTTTGCTTCATATTCATTAATGTTTTCAATTACTGTGTTTTCACTAATGCGTATCAAACTGCTTGCGAAATAATATTATGGAAATTGAAATAGAAATTATATTGGTAATTATGATTAGCGTCTTCTTTTCCTTTTTCCTCAGCCGTATCTCCACTGCTGAGTGTAAACCTAGCGTCTAATGTTTTCCAATGCTCTCTTCTTTTGGCTTTTCTAATCCACCCACTACCCGCGACGCACGGGGAGAATGTCATTTCTTTTCATGTCCCATGTTTTCAATCACACTCAAAGATATGATCTATTTATTCCTTCTCTGGTAACATAGCCTGCTTTTTACTATTTTAATCAAGCAATGCGATATAATCAACTTGCAGGGGATTTATTTCTAACCACACTATTCATTCGTTTATCATACATGCATTCTTGGAATTCGTCATGAACGTCTACTAAACCAAATATCGTGAGAATTATAATGAATCTAATATAATTGGGTATTGAAAATTAATGTAAATCAGAGGACATCTTCGTAGTGATTTATCACAATATGGCAATTAATTTGATTGTAGGCATTCTTTTACGAGCACACCTCGTGGAAGCTTCGGAATATGTAATTGAATATTATACGCACATGTTGACTTGTAGCAGTTATAAGACTATTCTTAACCTGTTTGTGATATTATGTATGTTCATCAGTCCATACTTATACGTTGATTGGGAAGGTAGTTCATACCATACTACCTTACTTAATACTATATTGATGGCGTATCGCATTACATCGATGCATGTTATTTATGTATTTTTTATTAATATTTAACTCTTAATGATTATAATACGTGAGAGTTTCATATAACTCTGAGAATAATGGTTTGTTTTGATTTGAAATCATTGACTGTAGTATACATAAATTATTAGTATTAATTATACGTGTTATTGATTGCGATTACTTAAAAATACACATGAATTATTTTGTATTTAATTTATTACACACACGTACTACGTATATATTGCTTGATTAACTCAGATTTTTATGTTTGTGGCGCGAGGTTGCTCGGAATTTGTACGATATTAAGTACGTAAAGGACAGCCAAACTTAAAGAAGCGAAACTATTGGCAATTCATGCATGATTCATTTCGAATATTACAGTCAACCCGAACAAAAGCAATACCTTACAGTCAACCCGAACATAAATTTACACACAAAAATTACATAAAAACATAGAGGAGGCTCGTAAGTTTTTTTTAATACGAATGGTGAATTAAGATAATTAGGCTTTTACAAGGTAAATCCAGATTTCTATAAAATTCTTGTTAAATGATTCGTTAATTTTATTAATAGAGCTGTTATGTTATATTTTCCGGAAACAGTCTGTGTATATAATTATTGTATAATATACTTTATCTATTTCTATTTACTGTAAATCTCATGTTTCTGTTCAGCAGAGTGATCTCATTCATACAATACACTAATTAATATTCAGTATTTGTTTTAAAAATTCATGTACCTATACTTACTTACCTCTCTGTGAACAATTACGAAGCCCATTGTTGAATGAAGTTCTCCAACATTATCAAAATTAGTAATTTATTATAGGCCATGGGAATAAATTATTTTAATGCGGGTTTGACAATAGGTATGTCTATACGTGATTAAGTATATGTACCTACTTCTACACAAGGGAACACAGAAAGGTCGCAAGGCTTCCATTTATTAGACTTCATGATTTTTTGGAGTGCGCATTCTCATTCATACATCCGAGGTTTATTAAGAGTAAGATATATTCACATTTCAAGAAATTCTAAAAAACGGGAGACGTTTTAAATCTCGACAACCTTACGTAATATGTGTTGAAAAAAATAGAGTACATACATTGAATGACCGTAAAATATATCTTGTATTGATTTCTCAAATTTTTTTTTTTATAAAAAACTCTGATCTTTTTCCTGAAAGTCGCAGAGATTTTTTTTTGTATTGATTTTGGTGCCTCCCTTCTTCGACTCTGCTAAGCACCTCCGCATTCGTGATGTGGTCCCTCCAAGAAATTACCAGAATTCTTCTATAACACCACATCTCAAAAGCCTACACTTTCTTTTTGTCTTTTTTGGTAAGGCACCATGTTTACAAGAGCTCAATAATACTACTTTTATCTAATAAAAATGTGAACTTCCGCCATGATGAACCATCGGTCTAGCGAGAGATTTTAATTTATTTTTATTAATCGTTATTTAAATCACTTCTATTAGGAGCATATATACAAATCGTTATTATGTTTATAGACATTATAATAATGAATCAATTCGCATTAGTTCTTTGCAATGTATCTAGGTAAATGGTTCTGTGTTGGATGTGGGAGTATGAGATGCCCACAGCCTACACATTTAGTGATGATGTGTTTCTATCATACATAGTATCATTGTTATTATTTATTATACCTACACATGAGGTGGATACCCGTAATAATTTTAATGAATTTTTTGATTATCTAACAATATAATAATACTAGGAGCCCTCACTGTGGCGGGCGACTGTGTTGGTACATTGAATTTAGTTGCACACAAATTAAGTGCACACAAACCTTATTATCACTTTCAAAGAAAATTCATATTTAGATGAGTTACACATTTCACGAATGTGACGGAATCAATGTCCATGCTTAGCGTTCTGTCCTCCCCACAAGCAATACAGTCTGATGGGAAAAATGTGTATCGTCAAAACACGAAATTGAATTAGCTCGAGAAGATCGATGTGTCGCAATAAGCTCTCCCCAGTGTAGTACATTTGTTTTATAATTATGTATTACTTAAAGAATAAATAAATAAATTATTGCGTACTTAATATTATCATTTGAAATATTGAAGAAAATGCTCTCGGAAAGTTTAGTATACGCGGCAAATTACGTAACTTTTATTTTAAGGTTTCTGTCTTAACCACTCGTTATGTAATTTCATTGGGCATACCATACAAAGTTTATACAGACATTACATTACAGTTGAGTGGAAATACATAGACTAAGTAGAATCTAGATAGCGTCTAACTAAATAGAGAAGTGGATGATGGCGTTTGCAATCTGGATTGATTTTATTAATTCAATAATGGAGCGTAACTAATAATTTTTCTAAGTAACTATTTGTTACTTGATTGTGCTAACCATATGGTATGTGTGAAATGATTGATATATATACATAACAAAATATCTGCATAGATAGAGTTATAGAAATACAGTGTCCGGGTCCATCACATAGTTTTTTCTAAGTTTTTGTGTACTTGTTGATATACGTGGGCCACTAGGAAGGTTCATATAACCAGAAGCAATAATTTCAGAATCTTGTGTACCTAGGTATTCTCAGAACTGATGCTACGAATATAGATGGAGTAAAATCTTGCCTCTTATTTAGGCTATTCTTATATGTAGGTACCTACTCAAAATGCTGAAAAGTAATGAAAACTTGTGTTCTGTAGGTGCTACTAATTTTATACCTATTGTTTAGTCATTTACATAGGTCTTCAAAATTTCGATTATTCGTGTGTTTTTTGGTGTGTAGTATAGTACTTACTTTTTAACAGGGGAGTGTCAATCCACTATTTCGTGATGGGTATTTTTAAAAATTAGGGCATCATTGTGGTCGAGTGTAAAGGCGGATGCCCACGATTTGCTAGTTTTTTTTTTCTGATTGACTACTTTTTGCCAATTTAGCATTTAATTGATTATTCTTAGCCCATTTTTAAATCAATATAAAATATTTGCAACTAGGTACACTTGTTTACTACGGGGCGTACTTTGTACTCGTATTTTTTCTCGTTACGAATTCACTCCATTTACGCAACTAAATGTCATTTTCGTACTTTGTAAAAAAAAATGTTTTAAAAACTTACCGTTGGTTACTGACGAATACGCACCCTGGTCTACGCCCGGTTACAAAAGCTAGGTATTCGATATCAAAGAAGAAGAGAAAGAAGCTGTATTATATAATTGATAAATTTATTACGGTAGGACTTGAACATTTTGGTTAATCATATATCATATGGTAGGCATTACTTCGACCATATTATTACACTGATATACATTTCAAATATACATTTCAAATTACTTCATTTCATTACTATGTATCTATAACTATGATTGGTTTGTATTTATATTGGTTCCTAGATAGTAGATACAGATACTCAATAAATACCAAAGAAAATATCTCTCTAATATAAAAAGTCGAGTGGTCAGTTGATCTGAGCACATCTCCTGCGTTGACGTTGTCTGCACACCACGACAAACAATTTGCCTACTGCGATGCGACGCATGTATTTGATATTTCGACTTGCGTATGTTACAAGCTCATACGTAAGATTTTTTTTTATTATAACCAGTTTGAGAATACAGAAAAATATGCATCTATATGCGAGAAAGTAAAGTTGTGAAGATCAAAATCGAGATACGCCTCATTCAAGAGCAAGAAATTTACATCTTGTTCTGCACATATGATTTTTGTGATCTTTGCTCTGAGAATACACAATACATATCTATGTAGTAACCTCATCAAGCTTGAAACCTAGAAACTGCACCGGTATGTCCTTAATTATTCAATTTTCAGTGCAACTATATTTTGACATAGAGAAGAATCATCAACATGAAAGTTTGCGAGACACCTACAAAGGATTCAGAAGATAGAAGACCATAGGCCGTGACTTCATACTTTATCTCCAGAGTGTTTACTCTCCCATGCACAGGAAATGGCACTGGAAGAATTCACGGGTTTGCATTTGATATCCCGTGATCTCTTAGTGGCATCACTGGTGTAATGGGAGAATCATCATCATATGATCACCATCACATGTTGCTGGAAGAATCAACTTCAAGAAAATTGATTAATTTTAATATATATGTGTCTGTTGTATAATATGTAAGGATAGATGTGGGCTTTTTTCCTGCTCCGTAATAAGTAGTTAAACTCTTGATAATGACGAGTCGTCGTCTTACAAAGTCTGTATTTCACGTAGATTTTACATACTACGTTATAGTGTTTCGTAATATTCTTAACGTCTTTTTACCTTAAAAATTTAATATTATCAACTATCTGTCGAAAATCTTAGTAGTATGGATAAATAGACAGAAATAGATTCACATGTACCTATTTTAAAGATACGTAGGTATATTATATTAGATAGTAAGAACTATAAATCAGCTATACTTACTATAATAGAAAATATGTAGTATATGCAAATATAAATAGCCATAGGATGCATGAATATAAATTGATGAAATCCTTTTGCACGTAGCAATAAATGTTTGCCTTTTGATGTGCAATTCCTTTACAATCTGCATACATCCAAGATTCTTCTTCATCATCAATCTCAATCAATCATCATCTTCCACCGCTTTAGACATCAACAACAGCTGCAGTCATCACTGTGGAAGGCGTCGTCACATCAAGTTCAATTCATTTATATTATTATTCATAATAAAATGGAAATTGCATATTAACTATCAAATACAATTCAAGTTACATTGTGATAAGTATTTTATCATCATTACGGGATGGGACGGCTGATGGGATGAGGTGCTGTTTGTAAGGAATTTCCTGATGATGATCAGATGATCAATCCCCCAAGGGAGAAGTCAGTAGCTGATGTTGTTTGTGGTGTTGTTGAATTATGAGTTTATTGCTCCTTGTAAAATATGGATTACATCTACATCCATGTTCTATAATCATAACATCATAGAATGGCATTTATTATAATAAGTATTATCTACGCTACGCAGTTTACTAATGCCTTGACTAATTGATTTTGTTTTTCCAGAGTTTCTTGAAGAACAAGGGAAGCCTTCTATGTTTTGTCATTATTATATTAGCCCTAAGCTAAGTAATTAAAAGTACAAAGGGAAAATAACATCCGAGGTTAGTCGCCCCTTTGGAATGTCCCTCTCGTGTATTATATTTTATTTATTTATTTACACTTTTGGTGGACAACATATAGAGATATGTCACATTAGAAATATAAAATCATAACATTTGTTCACTAGGAGTGCTGGGATCTCTGCCAGCTAATCCCAACCCTTTACGTTTAACTATGCTATTTATATTTAGGGACTGGGAAATAACGGTGTTATTTTTCGGGAAACTGTACAAGGGTTGAAATCTATTCTAAATTTGCCTAAAAAACACGACACTACGATATTATCGTAAATGTAGATTTGGATGGTCGAAAGATAGGCTATTTAATTTGGCACGAAAATTGCAATCTCTATTTGAAACATTCTTTGTATGTTTTATCTATGCACGCAAGTGAACAGTAAAACGTTTTGTTAGTTATTTTTTCATCCTTCTTCGTGCTATATAAATTTGGTTACAAGCATCGACATCATTGCTTCTTCATTTTTGTTTCTTGTCGGTCATCTTTGTTATTCTCGGAACTCAACGTTGAAATTTATCAGACGGTGCGGTGGTTCCATATGATGGTGCTATAAATAGGTTCGTGCAAGTGCTATATAATAAAGTAAGCATAGAATTATAAGAAAGTAAGTAACGCTGAATGATAAATAATCGATAAGTATTGAACGTATGTTCCTATTAGGTTCTTACGATAAAATATCGAATGGTAGTAGGCAATACCCACTATGTATGCATGGTGGTTACTAGAAGTAGTTTTTTTTTTATACATAGATACATGTTTTGTACAGTTTTTTGTCTGGTGTATATTTATTTATTTATTATTATTCATATTGTGTTTCATTGTCTGGTATTTTATATATTTAATTGATTTCCGATCTATCCTATTAATATTTTTTCACTAATGTTTTTACATGCATTTCAAATGTGTATAATCTGGTAATTCTTGAGCCTTTACTGGTCCACTTTTTGTTGATGTTGTACTGTTCATATTTTTTGTAAGACTGTCTGTGCTCTTAGAAAATAAAATAAAATAAAAATATCCATTTAAAGTATAAGTTTAATCTCAATGCACGTACCTTAAATGAATAAAAAAGGTAAAGTTAAATTCTTCTCTTCTTTCTTCGTGCTATGGAAATTCATTAATTTAAACAGTGCTTTTATACTATGTAAAAGTACTTATACTTCGAGTACATTATTTCGCTCGTAGATTTGATCGAACGAATGCAGTAGACAATTTCAACGTTGTGGTGCTTTTTTTAGGACATAAAAATGTCGTGCTAGTAATAATTATTAATAATAATAAGACAGTCAAAATGATCATAATATGCAGAACAGTTAGACGATTTCTATTAACACCACCACAATGAACTAATATCGCTCTGTTGTCATGTTTATCAGGGTCTGTCTCTGATGCTAAGGACGGCACAGAACGAAATAATATATAATCAAACTTTATTGGCAGCAGAATCATATTTCAATACAATGTTATTATGAGACGAAACAATTATTTCCTGTGCTGGTCAAAGGGCGGTCTTACTGCTAATTTACAGGTACCTATTTGAAAAACATCGTATATCGTAGAAGTAATGTTTATGAGTTCTTCTTCCTGTAGAATTTACAGTTAAACAGAGTTGGTAATATTTCAATGCAGAATTGTAGATACTAGATAGGTACCTGCTTTCGACATTTCTTGCTGAATTTAATAACTGTTAGACAATTTATTGCAAAAGTACGTAAGAAGACTATAAATCTTCAACTTTTGTATTTGATTTGAATGAATGAATGAAATTTATTTTCCAGATATATACAACAACATGCAAAAACAATGAATTTTGACATACATACATATAAATAAATCAAAACATGGCATGAGGCACCAGTCGCTCAACTATCTTGTAAAATTTTACTGCCTCACTGGACCGAAGTCTGTTCTAAGACAGTAGACGCCTAATCAATTTGTGTACAGAAGTATAATGCTAAAACAACAATAATTAAAATCTATTTCACTGGAACAACACCGGACCATCAAAAAAACACGCTAAACATAAATTGCTAGAGAATATGTAGTTACAATTACATACTTTGGTACGACAAATTATTGTTTTCGCAATGTGAACTGGACCTAGGATGGCGAATAAAAGTTTTTTTATGAATTGTATGAAATTATTACGATTATTTGCCCGACTGATTGTAACGTAAAATGTGTTGAACTCAGATATATTACAGCCTATTACAGATATTATAACATGATAGTTACTAGTAGAGACCGGATTATATGCATTTGAATATTTGCATATTTTGGCAATTTATTCAGTATTTTGCACATTTCGACCAAAATGCAATGCATATTTGGGTATATTTTCTTAAATTTTAACTGTAGTTGTAAAATTTGAACGTTTCAAAATCAAAAATGTTGGTGTCTAGTTGAAAATGTACTAGCTAAATACAGTAGTTTGATAAAAAAAATAATTGCAAATCGTAATTATTAAAAAAAAACAAGATCTTATGATTTCACATCTTTTAACTGTTTTTCGAGGTCGTCCAAACGATACCAAACATAAATTAAATAAAAATTAAGTTAAATAAAATCTTGTAGTAACGTTAATTTGTTATATTCATTTAAATTTATGTTGCATATTTTGGTACTTTTTGGTGGTATTGTTGCATGTTTCGAGCATTTATGATGCATATTTGCATGTATATTTCAACCATTTTAAGTTGCATATAATCCGGCCTCTAGTAACTAGTGATGTAAACCTATAAAGCCTAAGTGCTCTGTAATGTGGGTATTATATTATATTATATCCGTATAGTAGGTATAGTTCCCTTGTAATGGCGTCATACTTCACATTATCGCCAATAGTAACTACTATTGGAACTACTGATGTGTTCTATAATATATTAGGTATAATACTATAGTGAACATTCTGATAACAAAACACCTGTGTTACTTTCCTTTGATAATAAATACGTTTCGTATTGTACAAAAACTCTAACAGTGCGCATACAAATAATGGGTAAAGTTTGAACCCATAACAATTACGAGTATCATCAGTCGAATGATAGAACTGAAAAACGTATGGAATAGTTTTGGTGTTATATCAATATATTGAGTTGCATAATAATTACATCAGAAGAATCTAAATTTACAAACACAAATGCTAAAACATGTTTTACACATTTCACAAACCCTCTCCCTACCAGAATATAATAAGAGGGGTTATAGATTTTTTTGACTATGGATTTCATATCTATATATTTTTATATGAATTTAGAACAATTTTTTTTGCGTTTTTCCGTTTAGGACTTTGCCCCATGCCCTCCACGCACGGAGGACACTGGTACACTGCGTTTCACCTTACTTGTCACATTTTTTCTATAGAATTACTATGTAGCTAGTGGCCAAGTTACTTGAAACAACCTATAGTTATTTACTGGTAAAACATATTTAGTCATAGACAATAAACATTCTATAATAAGTTTACCATGGATTAAGTATGAGAATTTGCTTCAAAAGGATTTTATTTATTTTATCTTCGTACTCCAGGAAGGAAAGTGGAAGTGAGAGGGTTAAGCAATTTTTCGGTCTCTCGAAGTGCAGAATAATATATCTTCAACATCTAGACTTTAATTTACCTATAACAGCCCGTTTAAATTTGAGGGGCGGCGAAGCTATATCTATTTTTATTCATTTATTGGTGTCATTGTCTGTCCTTTACATTTTATCGCCTTGTTAATTCACCATTAGCTTTGTCAATATCATAATAATTAGTATTACACCTGTCTCTCATTTACAACATTCATCTCACACAGATGATACGTCGCGTGCTGTATAATTATACTTGTACTATTGTACGCTAATTAAAAGCTATCATCCTATAAACAGGTAAAATTATATTGAAAACTGGCTGTTTACAAGGTTAGAGTTAGTCTAGATTACTACAAAGTTAGACTTAAAGTCCCAGTACGATCCGCACTAACTGATAGATACTTTTTCCTATGATCTAACTTCTAAAGCTATGGAATTCTAATATCCAACATAGTGCAATTTAGGGACATGAACTGCACCACATATTTCCAGCTGAAGAGAGCTGCAGAAGACAGAGAAGAATGGAGATCAAGATATACAAATTTGCTGCAAACCAATTCGCAGGATTGAGACTGATGAAGAGAGAACTACAATATGTCATACATTCTGTTCAATTTCTCTTACTCAAAACCCATCTGACCTTGAATATATCGTCGACAATATCGGTCTTGTATGGTCACGTTTCCTCACACCTCTTCGTTCACACATGTTTTAACAGTAATTTATTATGGATACCTGGAATACTAAATGATGGTTCTTTTATGTAAATGCTTCCAGAGTGATTAAGTTCCACCAATTGCATTAATACATTAATAGTCCGAGAGCCCACTGCTTAATTTATGACGTATCTGTTTTTTGATCGAAATGTGGTACAAATGATAGCTTACCAATAGGGTTTTACATCGCACTAGGGTTGCCTATCAAAATCTTGCCGCAATCCCCCTTGCCCCCCCGAAAAGGTCCCTCTTCGCGGTTTTTCGCATTTTGTAGGAATATGGTAAGAGATAGAAGAATGTAGTCAATGACAAAAATAATCCTTGCTAAATTCTCTACAAAAAATGTTAAGTCAATTTTTTCATAGGACTAGTAGTTTACCCGTAATGGCCGGTCGAAAAACAGAATATTTTTTGAAAAAATATTAAAAAATGTTTGATTTTTTTTCTTTAACTTTCTTCCACCCATTATCACTAACATTTTATGGAAAAAAATATTTGGCCTGCGGCGCTATATCGCTGGTTATTTTATGAAAAACAAAATTTTAAGAATTTTTGTCACTGAGTTTTATTGCAATAACTCCTAAATTAATTGATGTATGAAAATAACCTATAGCTCGTTTTGTAGCTAAGACTATGGTAATTAATTCGTTCTTGGACGATTTTCCTGTAGCTCTTATCAATTTTCAACCAATTAAGTTTAAATTCATTTTTTTAGTTTTTTAAATGAATTTCGGTTTTGGACCGGCTATTGCGGGTAAACTGCTAGTTCTACAAAAAAATTGACTTAACATTTTTTGTAGAGAATTTAGCAAGGATAATTTTTGTCATTGACTACTTTCTCCTATCTCTTACCATATTCCTATAAAATGCGAAAAACCGCGAAGAGGGACCTTTTCGGGGGGGGCAGGGGGGGTTGCGGCAAGATTTTGATAGGCAACCCTAGTGCGATGTAAAACCCTATTGGTAAGCTATCATTTGTACCACATTTCGATCAAAAAACAGATACGTCATAAATTAAGCAGCGGGCTCTTGGACTATTAAGTAGCAATAATTAAAAACCTGGTCATATTGTAAAGTGTCGTGTAATAATATACCGTTTTAGTACGTGGCACATATTAATAGCAACATTACACAAGGCGGAAGGTGTCCACCAGCCACCAGGTGGAAATCGACGAACACATTTAGTCTTCGTATTGTGTAGGTGGTTATCACTCTACCAGCAAACCTGTACTGCGTAGCGTACACATCTGCTATCTGCTGTAGATTAAAATATATTTATGTAAAGTAACGACACATTATCCTTGTTTAAATGTAGGTTTGTTTTACATGATGACAATTCTATACATGTTAGTTAATGTTCATGGATACTTGATAAGGATAACACAAATGAAAGAAAAAGGCCAAAGGAAAGAGTCATTGAAGAAAAATATTACCTATTTTTTGTTACGCCATCTTCCACATTCTAACAGCATGTGAAGTGAAATAGGTAGGTACTTTTATAATTTACATATATAGACCGCAACTCCCACTATTCCTGATTCTATACCAATTCAATAAAACAATGCATGAGCCATCATAACTTTTTGTGGTGAATGCAACTTTCTCTCGCATAGATGATTGATACTTACCAAATTTAGAAATTTAAATATCCATATGATCTTGTTTTTACGTTATTTTTATTAGTAAAGTTTGCATCAATTGTTTTTTTCTAAGTTACACCTTTTTAAAATTGACTAATATTATTTGCTATTAGCTTCGATCTAAAAGGAATTTCCCGCAAAAAAACTCAATAATATCTTAGACTTGAGATATACCTAAATTATTTTTAGGTATTGAACTTGGTTTAACTGCATTTCACAGACGGAAATACATTACAGTTTTTCCTCAGCAGAGACTAGAGGCATCTTCATTCACATAATGTAGCATTATGTGAACTCCCTTGGGGAGGAAGCAGGATGGGTGTTCCGACCCTTACGAGTAATAATTCTACTTAATATGTTTGGACAATGGGCATCCATTTAATGATCCTAACAAATTTATAACATCCCTTATATTCTATTAGCAGCTCTTTTTAATTATTTACGTACCTACATATATAAAAATAATTAAGTATACTTAGAATGATATCTTCCAAATAATCCGGTTCTTATGATATTTAATGAATTAATCCTCTGACTCTTGCAGCACTCAACCAATCGCCTCTAGAAATGTAAGCTCCCCCCATCACACGTTCTCCTGTGAATCCAGTGCGGCCATGAAGGAGACGCCAATTATCAAAAAACATTGCCAGACCTGAAAATAAGAAAGTACTATACACATGTATACACCTTGTATAGGGTCAAGTTCGTTGCTGAAGATCTGATAAAGTCTCCCCATTCATTCTTTATTTTTTCTATTAATCCTTCTCAACCGGTTTTTCCATTACGTGTGTTGAGCAAAGTGAATATCTAAATACTTTCTTTATTGGGATGAGGAGATTTACATGGGATCTTCCGGTTATAGAATAGCAGCCCCACTCTTTTTAGATTATTTTTTGTCCTGAAAATTCGTAAAACCTTCGTAATTTTTTTCTGGTTTCGGAAAACTCCTTGAGAATCTGATAGACACGTCCAAGTCACGTTATTCAGTCATTCTCTCCACGTGATTAAATCGACTAAACTAATTCACTTTATTAAAAAAATTACAAATATTAAATAATGTAAGTTGATGTGATCTTTCTCTTCAAAGTACTAGAAGACACTTATTAAAAATGACATTTACCTGGTTTTAGTTTGAATACCCATTTCACTTCTTCTGAATCGCATATTTTTCCAAATTCACGCAGAGCTTCGTGCGTTTCCTTAATTTTCTTGGGATCGGCTGATACGCAGTGCGATGTACGATCATTCACACTGTATCTAAAATCATGTTTCATCACTTCAAGTTGAATAATTAGAAAAACGAATTTGAGAAAAACAGATGTCTCTAACAGTGAAGGGTGAAATTGCAAAAAGCGTATGATTAATAAAATTGTGGTCATCTGGGACAGTGTGATTATTTCACATTTATCAAACCTTTACCAGTTCAATTATTTCTTTGACTGTTATCTGATGACGCGGGGGAAGTTTTATTTATGTACGACCATCTTTACAGTGTCTGATACTTTTTCAAAGATCAGTCTTCGACGTGCTTGAGCACGATGGAAGATCACTCCTATACAGTAGGTATATCTGTTCAAATAATTAGTGTTGTTACCTAGTTGGATAATTCGTCGTTTCACAGAATGACTTGACCTTCAAAATATGGTTTCAAGATCATGGCTCAATGGTTGGTTGGAGCGCCGATCTTTCGAGCGGAAAATCGCGAGATGCTTGATAAGAACGTGACAATGTAAAGAACCCAAGCCATTCATGCAGGAAATGAGTATTTAGCGTCTGTGAAGTGCATGTTTAAGAAGGTATCTGGGTTTGTATATAAAATATCCTTTTAAATAACGTTTTTATATCAAGAAAATTGTGAGTAAATGGCCACACAATTTTCCTCAGTTGTAGCACGCAGTTGTATCTAATGCGACAAAAAATATTTATTTATCATAGTAGTAAAATACGAGTATTTCCTATATTTGTAGGAGTCTCAGCTGACTACCTACTCGACCTATTTGTTGAAACAATATTTTTTAAAGTAGGCAATTGATATCGACCCACGTCATACGTTTCGAGTTTCCTGAAGAAGCTGGGTAGTCCAAAATACAAGACGACAAAAAAGACGCCTGTATTTCATGAGGTAGTTGTGTCGGCATACACTTGTATGAAAGTGGCATAGCAATTATGTGGGTACCTTATTTGACGTATCTGTTGAGTCAAAGGATCAATCTTGATCACAGGATCACAGTGGTAGTGATGCCAGCCTTCTTCTTCATACTTTGCAGGCTGCAACTCGGTGGTTAAGGTTTTGTAACACGCTGGTTTAGTTTTCTTCAATAATTCGGCGACGTATAGACCATCCATTATTATTGATTCCCCTCCGGTTCCATCATGTTTCAAACAGTGTAACACTTGTAATCTATATGGTAGGAAGATTAGTTTTAGCATTTTTAGAAAAAGATTAAAAAAAATACAAATAACTTCATATGGAGAGTTAATTTCTGAATAATATCAGTCTTTGGTTGAAATTTTATCTATCACTATTTGAATCTAAATTTTTATACCCTGGCGAATCTGCGAATTCCGACCCATCAGTGTGAGGAGCGAGTGGTTTATTAGTATAAGAAAGATCAGGTCTTTCTAAGTATGATGTGAATTCCCACATTTCTCCAAACACTGTTCGTTGTATCGGAGCAACTCTTTTGATTACACGTTCCGTATCTTCCAAAG
Organism: Ceraclea dissimilis; assembly: GCA_963576895.1. Taxonomy (NCBI): domain Eukaryota; kingdom Metazoa; phylum Arthropoda; class Insecta; order Trichoptera; family Leptoceridae; genus Ceraclea; species Ceraclea dissimilis. The sequence goes on from OY756358.1 coordinate 4,079,006, forward strand.
TCGGTTCAACCTGAAAGAAGTAAAAGAACTGTATGTTTTCGGAGTATACGTTATTTTGTTATTTGTAACAGTTTTTTTATTTGTTGTGTTGTAAAATACGATGCATGGTTAGTTAATTCAATTAAATTTAATTTTGTAATAACAAGGAAATGGGAACGCAGTGTATTTAAAACAAAAACGTTCAGTTATAAACTGAACATATTATTAAACAACAAATACAATCCTATAGTGAAACAAATATTTTCTCCACTAAAATGAATTCAGGTTCTCATTAAAATCGCCGAAAGGATTCCCTCCCAAACACCCCATCTCATTAAACATTTCAATAAACAAATTTGTAATTTAACTTGAAAATATTTATACATAAGTTTTACTCACGTTTTCAACGAAGGCCACGCCGAATTTCAGAAGAGAATTCAAAAGATCTTTAAGAGAGTCTTCTGAGTTTAAGAATTTTTCTCTGTCAATATAAACAATCTCATTCGGTACTTTAATTCCACTCCACATGAGTTTTTCATAACTTTGACTGTTTTTCCAGTTTCCGTAATAGTTATCGTAGAGAAACTTTGAATCGAATGTTGATGTGTGATCATCTCCCCCTTAAATAACATGAAAATATGAAAGGTTTGTTTTTGAAATGAAAATTAAACGTATTGGGTTTCATAACCAAATTAGGGATTTGAGGAATCAATCTGCTTTCCAAAATTATGTATAACTTATTCATTATTACGGTTCATATTTTGCGTACTGAATTTCTGTCGGCGCCTAAATTATCGCTACGTTTCAAATGATTTTTGCTTACTTACATTTTAAAGTAAATATATCGCTTTGTTTCTCGATCTCCAACAATTTTAAATCTTCTGGAATTTCCATAATGTGCCCAATCCTCTGATTGACAGCAGAACTGAAGCATTGATTGCATCTGGTAATTATAGAATGAGATAAGAAAAATGTCTTTTAATATGTTTTCTGGAGTCGTTTAACATTTATAATAGTTTCGACGTGTCATAAATACAGCCAATAAGGGAAAAATATTTATTGGATCAGTATAAATAATGAAAATTTTACTAAATGAGTGTGTCAACGACTAAATGAGTGTGTCAACGACTAAATGAGTGTGTCAACCACTAAATGAATCTGTCAACCACTAAATGAATGTGCCAATCACTAAATGAGTGCGTCAACCATTAAATGAGTGTGTCAACCACTAAATGAGTGTGCCAACCACTAAATGAGTGTGCCAACCACTAAATGAGTGTGCCAACCACTAAATGAGTGTGTCAACCACTAAATGAGTGTGCCAACCACTAAATGAGTACTTCAACGACTAAATGAGTGTGTCAACCACTAAATGAGTGTGTCAACCACTAAATGAGTGTGCCAACCACTAAATGAGTGTGTCGAGGCTCATACATAATTAAAGGGATTTATTATTGTCAAATTGATTTCGAATACTGGTAATGTTTTTAAGAGTAAATATTCAGTTTTGGTGGACGAAGTTTTGTCAGAATGATCCAAGCTGCACACAAGTAGTATAGTTTTTAGATATCGATTTTTTTTTACTTCTCCTATGCCCAGTTCGTGTCAAAGCCCGAATTTACCTTTAATTATTAATCAACAATGATTAAATTTATATTGACAAGACAATTTTTTATACCTGCAGTTATCTCGAAACCAGCAGTATGGATACTCCGCTTCCACGTTGTCATAAAATTTAATAGAAATAGTTTTTTTTTCTTTATTATCTCTGAACGATTCTACTTCATCTGAAATATTATAAGTTGTGTTCTTTACAATACAGCACTAAATTTCTGAGACCCAAAAACATGTGGTAAAAAATGATAGATGCTTACAAGAATTTTGGCCATTTTGTTTAATACCATTTTCCTTTTGCGTACTCGTATGAGACATCTTGTAAAAAAATATAGAAAACTGTTTTGAACTGTACCGGTAGAATGATAAACACTCACTGACACCTAAATAAATATCTTGTTTCATAGTTTCATATTATGTATCTACAAAGGCAGGTACATACATACATATTGATAGATATATACTTATGTCATGTCTTATAATCGATTAGTAATTTTGTAGGGTAAGCAAAGATATTCTCTTCAGTTTTTTCAGGTAGAGAATCTTAATTTCATTTCAAATATAATCTGAAGACTTTTATTCTGCGAGTTGGTGATTCGAAATGACGTCAGTGGATTTGAATTATCAGGTGGGAGTAAATCCCGGCGTCACTGTGACGTAATTTCCATCGACAAGTCGTTCTGAAATGTCGCAACTTCAATTCCTTTCCCAGTTGAAGTAATCAATTGTTATAATGGAATTATTTATAGCTGGCGAACGCAGGAACGCACTTATAGCTCTGGCATAAGTGCGAATAAAGCAGATAGTCGTCCCTTCTCGGTCACGTTCTTATTACTGCGTTCACCAGTTAGAAATAATTCCATTATAGTTTCTGTTGTAAGTGCGCAAAATTCAATGTTGTTTGCTCACTAGGACGAGGCTTATTGCAGTACTGGGATCTCTGTCAGCTAACCCAATTACATTATACAATACTATGCAAACATTGTAAGATCTATTGAATTTCAGGATTCTGTTCTATTGTTACCAAATTATGTGGTCGCGAGTTCTCCCGTATAAAACTGATTCCTGGGTGAAAACATAGGTGATTTAGTATACCTATTACTCCCACAATGTGGATATGGAATATGTATTTTGTAAAAAATTGTCACCATATTTGTTTCAGGAGAGCCATATATTTTCAGTTTTCATGATATATAACATGGATATCGACCTAAGTGTTTCCTGTTACGAGCTGAGAATTCTGTCCCGTTCATTAGCCGTTGTACATAAAAAGAATAATACCTACCAACTATGTAAATTGGAAAGCATTAATACAATAAAAGCACAATGTGAAATGAAGATTATGAGAATAATATTCAATGAGCATTGTTTCTCTGCTTATCCCGTTAGCGATGTTACGGAACTCTTACGGGATATTATATAATTAAAAATACATTGTTATATTTACCCATACTTATCTATAGGTATGTTATGTTTTTCCTCAAACACAACTATTTTTGCACTATATTTTTGTATTAAACCTAACTGTTTAGGTACATCAAGTATTAGGTACCTATTACCTTTCTGTAAATCGTATACAAATATTATGTAAGACTTTGAAGCAACCCGTATAATTAATAAAAAAAAACTGCACAATTGTACATACACACAATGCTTTCTGATTTTATATAACCGCAAATAAAAATCTGTCCTAAAGCCAATGTTCGGACATAAACATTTCTTTGTAATCATTGGTAGTGGTACTCGTGTGTATTTGATGTTTTATCTAAATATTGGATACCCTATACTGGAAACACAATTATATATATTTTTTTTATCATCAATGATGACATAGAGGGCAAGTTCATGGTGAGTCTTGGAAACTATTATAATATTACGGTAATGAGTATATTGCTTGTCTTATAAACAATTATTTACCCAATATGTATTTGTATTGTAAATTAATTTTCGTTCTGAAGTTACTAAGATTTCCTCCAAGAAAAACGTAGTAGTGGTAACGTAGTACCCTTAAACCGCCTTGAAGGTGCATAAAATGTGTTGATGTGTTTAAAATGCTTTGGATCAATGGACAATCGGGTTGACTGAAAGATATTGCTTTTGCAATAAGTCCGCCTATTGGCAAATTGAATTGTCTTGTTTTTGTTGTTATATATATTTACTGCCCAATAAAAAAATATTTATTTATTTAGATGAAATGGAAGAAGAGATAGATATGAGTATTTAAATGAAAATGAAATATGTAGTAATAGAAGTTAGTACAATTCTTTAGTATCTTCTGTACTCAAACTCAGATAGTATATTCCTGCACACTTCACATTAAGCCAAAAGCGTCGTGAAATGCAGACATCGTCTGCGCCAAGATTCGAACCGGGCCCGTTTGGGAGACCTACTCCAACCAACTACGCCAACCATACACTCAACTTATGATACATTTTAAAATATTTCTTGGAAGTTTGTTAGGATGGTTGAGAAACAGTTATAAGTATTTGAGATTATTCTCACACTTATCTTACGATATAAAGCTTCTACTCATAAAATGCGTGCGATGCTTAAATTTTCTCAGACTTCAACTAAATCTAATTTTCGTTGTGCTCCCGAAAACTATTAACGTGAGGCGCCAGAGATGTTATACTCGTATTAAAATACACAGGCCACTTCCTAATAACTATTAGTAGTACAGTACGGTACGGTACATATGTATTTATTACTAGGTAATTCTCTGATTAGATTTTATTGAGAGTCACTGTATTACACAATGTACAGACAGTAGCAATAAGCTTCAGTAAAATTCAATTTCAATTAAATTCAAAGTTGCTAAGTACTAAGTGACTGGTAAATTTTGTATGTAGTTATTCGTTCTCGATTCTTATACCGTCTTTTAGTTTTCACCCCCTAACATTTCTCATATAAACACGTAAGACCACGAGTCTTCTTGGAACGTACCATCAAGACATTCACAATGTAGGGTAACCAGCGACAGTTGTGCGGGTGTGCATTACACATTGACCTGTAGTATATATTGGTAAAACTATGCTGTCAAAATATGTCTGACGTCTATGAGGATTTAGAGTTCAGATAATATACTATTTCCTGCCACGATTTACATGTGAGGGAACGAGACAAAAAGTCCTTCGAGTAATGCGATTATACCTGCACTTTTTATCCTTGGAGGCGACAGACATTTTTCTATGAATATGTTGAATGACGAATTCCAGATAAAGTATGGAAGTCGATGGCATTGCTTTATCAAAGTGTGTACACCACACGCATGTGTGTGCCCACTGCCCACACAAATGTGCCTCGTCGCACCCTGCTCAATTGAGGCATTCAGAATGGCTGTGGTGAACCACGAGGTTCCATGAGGAACCATGAGGTGCAATGATGCTGAATATATAAACCGCTTATTGTACTAACATAATACTTATTAAACACTTCGTGATGCAGGTGCGAGTAATCAAATGATAAATTGTCCTTACGAATAACCTCTAGCTGATGATAAAACAAATTTAAATTAAATTGATCCCGTTTTGTATTGATTATTATTAAAATAATATCGAGATTATTACACCTTGCAATGAAATAATCACTTAATACTCTATACACCTTATGTGATGCACGGTAGAGTATAGTATGGTATCTACCTGTAAGACTAATGTGTTCGCAGGTATATTATTTGAATGTATAACTGTTTCAATTACCGTTGAAATTATTTTCAGATGCAGTTAGATGTATGTAATATAATTTTATCATCTCCCTACTACTACCATAGCATACACACTATACAGGATGAGTTACAATTTGCAATACAATAATTGCATTAAAATTGTAAGGAAGGCATGAACTACCCATAATCCATATACATAACATCTTCTTTTCCTCATTTATTTACTTTATATACCATACATGTCTGTTTCTTAAAAGTGCTGCTTCTTTTGCGAGGATGAATTCTGTGAGACTGCTGGTGCAGCTCGATATACCTACTCTTAAGGGAGTAGGCTTGTGTCAATTCTTTGGGCTTGTCTATATCGCTCCCTCCTTCGTTTATCTTTCACAGTAATACTTGTTTCACGAGCACTCACCGAAAACCTTATAGGTTTGTCGTGACTCAACTGTTGTACATATCTTCTTCTCCAGTCTCAATCCTGCAGATTGGTGTGCAGCAAATTCTTACATCTCGATTTACATGTATTCATTGAGACACTCAGCCAAAAATTTTAGGTCAACCCCCCAATTACGAGTGTCCACAGCATGCACGTAGATATATTATGTTACAAGACAACAAATTAGTAAAACTGAGCAAAAGGTATGAAAAGCGACCAGATATAAACTAGACAAATACATTCTTCTCTGTCTTCTGCAGCTCTCTTGAGCTCGACATAATATGTGGCGCAGTTCATGTCTTCGTACACCTGGTCAAGTTACTCTTGTCGGCAGTTGTATTATATTGTACATAAATATTAAAAAAAATAGGGTTATTGTCACCAGGTTTTTTTTTTTCAGAATCGCTCATCCTGTATGTTAAGTACCTATTGTTACTTACTTGAGAATGATTATCATTACATACTGAATGAACTGAACTGAGATTATAATAATGAGTTTAATGGATCCGTAACAATGAATAAATACTTTGTTTAGTTATATATACTTCTACAGACTGATTTATATTATGAGAAATAAATTATTATTGTAACAAAACGGTATCGTTCTCTTACTACGTACAATTTACAGTAGGTACAACTATTCACTTAAACTCGGATATAGCTGATTATATAAGTGAAGAATAAATGCATACTTCGCCCATGAGGTGATAATTCAATTTCAACGTGGATGCAGGGGAAAATTGTCTTTTTTCATGAAAGAACAGTAATTAGATACTTATAAAAAAAATACGAAAATTGGACTAAACATTTGCTGTCAAATTTCTCGCGATATACGCCCTAGAAAATTTTACAAAATACCGATTAGACGGGGCTTTCTCCCCCCCCCCCCCCATACAAACTCAACTCACGTGAACTTTTGGCGTGCGGAACGATTTTGAAAATATTACGAAATACGAAAAGCATATTAGGATCATTTGTAAGTCGAATACACGTCGCATAGCGAGCGTGTAAAGTTACAAAATACCATTCTCGGTAGCCCGGGTGAGTTGTACCAGAAAGTAAGTATTTGGATTTGTATGTATTCATGAAATTAGTGGTTTAAAAAAATCGGTATTAAAACGGGCAGTCGAAGAACACGTTAGACTATAATAGCTTGAGTAATATAATAAAATAATACATATCAATTATAACATATCATTCATTAAATGAATAGAATGAAAGAAAGAAAGAACCGTCCGTGCGAGAGGAAATTATAAAAGGAATCAGCAAGTTATGATTTAGTCATAAAAGTGGTAGTCCAATTAGTGGCCAACAGCGCTTCCGGGTGGTGCCCATGGCGGCCTTGTGGCCTGTCTTATTGTCGTCAATATACTAGATGAACAATCAGGGGTGACACTTGCAAAACGTTTAATCTATATTTTTTAAATAAAAAAAATATTTTGGAATGTAGTGACACTCATCTTACAACTTCTATTTGTTTTGATGGACGTAGAAAAATCTGTTTTGGAATTCAACTAATACAAAATCGTGAAAGATTAATTAAAAAAAAATAGCATCTTAAGATGAGATGTCAATTTTACGTGATAAGTATTATTTTTATTCTAATACGATTTTCTTACTATCGCACAGAAAGGAAATGTATGAATTCAATGAAAAGTAACGTCGGGATGCAACCTGCATCATCCATATTAGAACCCGTAGCCAATACCACTATTTCTATATTCCTTTTTATTATACTACCACCACCTCCTAACCTCTCTCACTCCCTGCTTGTTCCCTTATATTTTAGTTTTAGTTTTCTAGACAATGCTGATCAAACTATTCAGCGAAAGAGCTGGGGTTTTAAAATATTAATTAGTTTAAATTGAAGAAGATTGGCAGAAGATAGCTGGCCGAAGCAGGTGACAAAGTTGTGCGAGGAGAGACTGTGGTTGGAGTGGCCAGAGGTCCTGGAAGCTGCAAGTGACAGGGGCCTCTGGCGAAGATACACAGATGCTTTGAGCCCCCGACCCAACCAAGGATAGAAGGGGAAGAAGATGTATGTATGTATGCACTGCGTGTTTTTGGCATATTTTTTCATATTTCTATACAACCCTGTTCGTCATGTACGAGATACTCTTAGGTACAATAAATGTATTGAAATCATAGGAGTACAGTGTCGATATGATTGAGTTCTCTTATTGGAGATTGATGATGGACTGTAATATCTACGTGACATCAGTGATGATGGTTATTATATCAACCAATGTTGCCGTACCAGCGCACGAATATAATATAATTATTATATAGCCCCTACATTCCTATCAACTCATTACCAATTTACCACGTAGCTGAGGCTGGGATGTGATAATACTATTCATAGATGATAATAATATCATAGTAGAGTACCCTTGTGGCATTAGGAGTATTGCTAACTAAACTACATTATAAATTATATTAGAATATTGGGGCTATAAACTGCATGTATTTCCATACAATTTTCCCCGTCGCAAATTGAATCAAGACCTCTGCAGCAACTATGTAGCTAAAGCCCGTCTGAATGGCCAGTAAATTACTTTATATTATAAATGTTATTGAGTACTTTGTTGTGTTTTGGATTTCCTTTCGACTTTGGAGAGATCAACATAAATTAAAAAGAGTGTAAATGAACATATAACATAGTTTACCTGTCCAGTGTCCAATAACAATACAGGAAAATAACGTAAATGTATCCCATGATGAAGGAACAGAGAGGGCTCAGGGTTCGCCAGAAGGGCTCCCTCCGACAAAGCCCTCCCTGATTTAATACAACCGTCAACGTTCACAAAAGTCGTTATATACTATACAGTTTCCTATATACGCAAAAGTATGTAAAAAAGGAATGAAAAATGGTTTACTAAAAAGAGACTAAACCATAAAATGTATGAAATATTTTACATATTTTAGCCGTTCTTGAAATTTGATCTGAAATCTGAAAATTATCGAATTTCGAATTTACCAAATTTTCTTTCACAGGTGTTTTGAAGATACATATCTAGAAAATCAACGAATTTTTAAAATCATGGGAAATAAATCAAACTTTCGATCATCGAGATTTTAGTGAAAATTTTCATTGAAAACCTGAAAACTTTAGACCCAAAAAATATGTTACTATCTACTTATCCATTTTTACATCTTATGTTCACGTATAAGAAACCGCTACATTATCTTGATGAATATTATCTGTGGTCTGAGTATTATGTAAATATTTTATCTTTGGTTATCATTATCTTCTAAAAGGTTTTTAATTCATTTTCACGGTAAGTTCATTGCCTCACACCAATAATATCTGGTGGCCGAACATAATGAATACATGCGGTATCGATTTATTAATAATGCCATAATTTCCCGAAAGCAATCTGCTAGACTTAGAATTGCATAGTTATAGCGACGAATACCTTAACAGATTGCACAAAATTATTATGTAGAATATTTTTTTTATGTTTTATACAATTTGCACACCTAACAGAAAAGTGTCCGAGGTAAAAAATGCGAAATTGAGTTATTACCATATTCTAATTCCTGTATATTTAGTCTGTATCTCGAGCTCGGTAAAGTTATTTTGTACACCTATAAACCAAGATAATTATATCGAAAAATGACGTTCTTCTAACAATTATATGGGAATTTGTTAGTTTTTCGCGATTTTTGCAAAAAATGGATTTTTGATTAGGGATACTTTTTTGATAGCTGTGCGATTTGCTTTGTTTAGCTTGGTTATGATTGAAAGCTGAGATAAATGAGTTCATTGCTTACGATTTCTCATGCTCGTGATATTCATTTTATGTATCACTCGAAATCGGGTGTTTGCCTAAAGAGAGAGATAGGTATTTATTTTGCAACTTAGAGTAGGTATGTTCTCAAAAAGGATTTAAAGCACTCATACAATCTTTTTTAAATTGAGGTAGACTATCAGTAATTAAAATTGCCTTTGAAAGAGATTTTTTGAGTTAACTCAGTGAAGCGGGTTAAAAAATAGAGGCATGAAAATTATGAATTATAAATGTCGTAATTTATAATTTTTAAATTTGTAATTATATAACGTGGTTGATATTAATTTAATGACTCTTGTAGTCCTCCACGCTTTAAACATTTCAATCAGTTATTAGTTTGATAAACACAAGACTTCAGAATATAATTTTCCCATCCCATCTCTACAATATCTAATAGTTGTTTGCTACAAATAACTTTAAAGATTCATGTTTTTGTTACACTATTATATTTTGTGAGAAAATTCCGCATTTTTGTTCCATTCACAATGCGTTGAATGGTCTGTCTATAGAAATATTTATCATAATGTGACCATAATAATTATATCACGATGATGGCTTCTCACAATGCTGATGATTACTCGGATGAAATATTTTTGACGCTTTAGAAATAAGTACACAGAATAATTAGTATTTTATTTCCAGTAAGCAACCAAAGAACGCTTTACGTAATTTGCTTTTGGTTCACGAGTGTCTTCTTCTCTGACAACATCAGACGTCGTGTAATAGAACGGACACTGAACCCTTTATACAATCCATCGATTATGATTATGTTATTGTTTCATCCAAGTGCTTGATGAAATGACAGGAATATAACAAATTTATAGGCATTTTTAACCGAGATTAAAAGTTGAATGTTTTTTAGTTGTCTTACTTTATTATACCTACAAAGCTTTTGAATATCTATACTAAATTGGCATACTGTTTCGCCTTTTCGCTGACACACTACTTTGACAGCTATTACTAAATTTTCTGTGATCCTCGATCATTTATGGACACTTTTAATTGTCTTCCTGTTGCAGTAACCTACTCTTTTAACAACCCGTACCTAATAATAAGGCTTGAGTGAATGAGTTCATATTGTCATCGGCAAAGTCTATCCAAAAAACTCGACACAAAGTTGTAAAAGGTATTGCGACCACTAACTTAATATGACTCATGGATATGCCGTGATAACATATTATTATCGTCACAAAGATTATTGCAAAACTAAAAGAATTATTGCAAATTCAATAAAGATTGAGACAACTTACTAATTCTATAGCAGTGAATGTTTATAATATTGCTGTCTAAGAACTTAAAATAGTGTGCATTCAGAAGTCAGTGCAATAATATGATGTACCAATATTAAATCAATGCTTTCTGGTTACTGTAATGACGCCATACTTGGGGCCAATGAGAAGCCGTGGTTCCGCTCCGTTGCTCATGCGGTTACCAACCATCATCGCTATCTGATATACCAACCAGATTCATGACTTTTTTATGATCTATTTTAATTCTTTCTTTCACAGGTTCGGCAAGTTAATACAAGCAGATTTTTGTCTACACAAGTCGTTGATTTAGCATATTTAGTATACGCTATAATAGATAATTTAACAGAATTGTCAAATTTTTGCTCCATTCTTTCAAATTATTTTCCTACACAATATCATATCTACTTATTTCGGTTCTGATAATATCAATCACGATACTTTAGTATTATACGGCGCTGTTCCTCACACCAATTTACTTTGAAACCAAAATGTCGAAACTTTATCATGAGTCATGACAATCTTGTGATGAAATTATAGTACATACCTACTTACTACATCGACAGACGAGAGTCAATAAGTAAAAAGGTAAGGTAGTTATACATCCTACACGTCTACTTAAATTAGATAACATTTGAATCAGTATTAAACTACTAATTGAACCAAACCTATCAAACTCATTTCAGGATTGTGTTAAGAATGCAGTAAGCTATGTATCTACCTATATTAATACAAATATGTGTCTAGTTATGCTGTTATCATCTTCATCTGTTTTTTAACCCCTGGGGGAACATCTCTCCATTGGTCTCTTTTAGACAATTGTCATTAGGTACTATCCTGACATTTGGCCCACGTACTTCAATCTCTGCAAGCGCGGAGCCTCGCCAAGTAGTAGCTATTGAGTTATGCTATAAGCATCAGGTAAGTATATAAAAATTAATACTCCAGCCACACGCCCGTCCGAGTGCCGAGCAAACGGTGTTCATGAGTAAAAAGGCGTCAACCGTCGGTTACGTACACGCCAAGAGAAACATTTAATCCACACACCTTTTTACTCACGAACACCACTCGGACGCGACCCATGACGATCATGTGGCGCCAGCATAAGAAATCCAGTACAGTACTTTCTTCAAAAACTGTGTGAAATTCTACAACATGATTCCATAAAAATGACAGGTATTATTTTAATAAGTCTAAAACAGTTGTTTTTTATCAGATCAATATGATTTGTTATTTAACAACTCTTGTAAGTCGTTCGGTACCTAAGTATTAATTATTTAAAGTGATTTTCAACACTTTGACATTTTGCCTACTTCCTGTCTACCACTCAATGTTCATCATACTTCTTCTTGTGGTATACACAGGTACCTAATAATTCATCAGCAAACAACAAATTAATTTTAGTTTATGGATCTTCAGAACGGAAGTCGATTTATTAGATGTTGCATCCTCCCATGGTATCTCTGTAAGAATCTCCGAAACGATGATGAAGAGATAAAAACTTTGATGTGTTATCATCGTTATACTTTCTTCAAAATTGATTCAAAATATCGCATCGCTTTCGGCAAAGATCCCAAAATATATCTATAAAACACTTACAGGTTATCTTTGTAATACAAATACATCGCGTTGTGTTCTCTTGTATAGAAATTCACACACTTTTTTACCAACAACATACAATAGTATTAAGTTTAGCAAGCTTTAGGTTTTTAAATGCAGGTATGTAATAATGTTTATGAAACATTTAGGTTCACTTTTGTACTGAATCAGAGACATGTTCGTGAAGATATTATATTTAGAATCAATACAATCATGAATATCAGCGAAATAAAATAGGTGTAACTTTATTTACTTCGGCATAAACGTCATAGTTACTGGTTTTCATTTAAGCACAACTATTTTTTGTTTGGCTGCGTAAATTTACCACTTATTTAAGCCGATATTAAACCCTAACCTATATACACTACTGTGATTACAAAAATTATGCATTAGCGACAATTCGTTAGCTATTATTCTTCTCAGCATCATAGTCTCATCTGCAGTGATGAGTTGAGTATGGCATAATAACTCATACATTTTGAGTTATATTCCTAACAGGTTTCATTAGATTTTTTGACTGATGATATAGGACCAATGATTAATTTCAGTTACTAATTTTCGATCGATTAATATCAATCAAAAACGGTACCACCGAACGCGGCGCGGCCTATTATAAATTAATGCAATTATCCTCCCTAGCCGTATACCATAATTTGAGATGTAAAGAAGCTGTATATAATATTGTAATTAATTTCAACCTCTGATAAAGTGATTATATTCGTGGCAGATAATATTATACATTATGTATAAGATATATTGAATTAAATAAGATTAGTATGTACTACGTATGAATATTATAAACATATGGCAAATGGCGGAGTCTTTGATGGTGCAGGTACTATATTTACATATGAGGATTATTTTCGTCAATACAAAAGACAGGTATTATACAATATTAATGGCTCAATCATAATATGAATGTCGATGACTTATATATAATGGCAAAGCATTTGATTTGGAGACAATGAACTTGAAAGCAAATCGCATACTAAATAGATCATTGGCAGACGAATGCAGAGCCTTAAAATTAAAAATAGATTGAAAAATGTAGAGTTTTTTATAAACTCAGGATCGAGGTTATCGGAATGTGAAGTCATCAAGGGAGTACTGTGATGCAAAATAAGTCTAAAGAAAGAGTACGCTAGCGACAGATATTTTATGAAAAATAGAAAAAAATACTATACAACTGGTGTGTCATCACTCATCAGATTACAAATTGGGTGAACTAGTAGCCTCCGTGGACAAGAGATCGGCAATTAGAAATTGAAAACGCATTGACAATAAATTGGTACGTAGACAATAATTGATGGATCATTTTATTTATTATGATCCATCAATATTTTATTTATTTTATTTTATTTATCATTTTATTAGTCGACGCATTGTCAATTTTATTTTACCCATGCCATTTAGAGAAGTCTTAGAAGATTTTTAGTCACTGCTGAATTCGAGTTACAAAATTTAACTGCCGAAAATACCGTAAGAAACGGTGATAAAAAAGGTTGACTTTTTTCTGTTCCCTTGTATTCAATCATATGAGCAGTTTATTTGGGAGAACCAATTATTTCTATACTTTTTCATTCGTTTATATCTCATCGTAATGCTGCGAATAATCACAAAAAAAACTCATTAAACTTAAAATCCTTTCACTCAATATATCCGTAGGACATAAAAGATAATCAGTTGGTTTCTAATAAGTAGTAATAACGTTTTTTTGCGCCTTTGATAATTTCGTCTAATCATATCGTATCACCAAAACAACCATACGAAATGTATGGAATTATATCAGGTACATTATTATATAGTAGTAAGTAAGACATATGGTATGTTAACTTTGCATTATTATAATACTATTAGTTAATCTAGTTTCATTCACGTCTTCATGATGTTTGTCTCGCCCCCAGACAGACAAATTATAGGAATAATAGTGTTGTACTGGTATATAAGATCATGCAAAGAAGTCTGCAGAAGAATCGAGAGAATTCGCAGTTACAATCAGAACTCCTTCGGTGATTTTGTTTGAGCTTACGATGTTCGTGAAACTGTCATTTGAAGCAAGGACCGCTTATGTGCCGACTTTAGGTATTTTAATCTTTAATCGAAATGGATATTTCAACCTTAGATACACTATTTCAATCATAAAGACTCCGAATTTTCATACGCAAACCCTGTTTTCTTACCTCCATCCCATGTACATATATGCACGAAATCATATGGGCGATACTATAGATGGTTTGCGCGATTACCTCGGTTTCAACTTTTGGACATTATCGCGGTTCTTACTTAGAACGGCAGTGTATGCATTGGAAAATCTTCTTGTTGGTTGTCAAGATGTTGATTTCGAATTGAAGATCTTACTAAAAACATTCAAGAGAAAATAGTACTTCAAAAGAGCTCAACGCAACGGGCGTTTTTACTCCAAAATATTTTCTGTTCTTCTTTCTTGACTAGAACTGCTGTTATGTTTTGACTGGAATCTACTATTCTTCATTTTGTATTTTCATTTCACCTTTATTTCACACTTGCATTATTACTTCAAAGAATGTTCAATTATAGTCAATGGTAACCGTCAATATAAAGAGAACAAAGTTTAAAAAAATATCTTTTCGTTTATTTCCTGTGTGTCTCAGAGTATTCATGTTAAAAGATTTTTGCCCAATTCCACCAACTTACACCTAGGCAGGGAGCCGCTAAATAATTTCCATACACAAACAGAGATAATATTATTAATTTAATGAAGTTGAACTCTCCTACGTAGCAGATATTCTGGGTGGAGAACTTTCGGCACCTACGTAGGAGAGTTTTATTCTGAATTTCATATGGATTTATTGCTCTACTAGGTGTCCAACTTTATTAAATAAACAATATTATCTCTGTTTGTGTATGGAAATTATTTAGGAGCCCTAGGTGTAAGTTGGTGGGATTGGGCATAAGTGTCTACATTTTAATCACAGCCTGTTCTTACAACTAACACTATCAATCTGTTGCTAAAATCTTCCATTCTTAATACCAGTTATTACTCTTATAGTGATCATATGACACCAGAACTAATCAAATTATTCATAACGATACCAAATCATAGACTGGACTATTATTTAGAATGTGATCATTGGCCATATTCGTATCACAATTAAGTTAAGTAATAAGATTATATATATTGTATCTAACTACCAGTGGCGAAGAGTGGATTTCTGCAGAAGGGAAGCCGGGGCTAACATTTCTTATTGGATTACGTTAGATTAGACACTATTATACCTATCATTTTATCCAAAAGGTAACTCGATGGGAATCGTGTTCTTAGGTAGCTTCGGGCCTGCTAACTAGACAACTGACCAGAAAAAATGTGAACATATGGATAAAAGTTTGAAATAATGAATAGATAGAATCTACGCCATCAGCATATAAGAACTACTGAAATTGCAGTGACAAAATGTAATCTAGATTCTATGTAGTCAGAGGTGGGTATAGATACTAAGATGTTATAGAGTAGGTACTCTGAAAATAATATTATACAACTGAGTGTAATCAAATGTTTAGTTGGTAAGTGCCCTTCCTTCCTACAGATACTTGATGCCTACTAGCTGCTAATAACACTACATTACCTCCCATTGCAGTACCTGTGTACATAAAAAGCTTTATAATCTACTAATAGTAATAAGTATGTATAGTAGCATTATCTAACAAGAGCAATGCCTAATGCCTAAAGGCGTGAGAACTCCTGGAGACAAATTAAAAAGCTTTTTGTAGAAGATAACTTGAATTGTGTGACCATAACTTTATAATTTATGTTTTTTTCTAGATTATTTATTGTTTGTATAGAGGGAGGAACATTAAAATACTCGTCTGTATAGACAGGATTGTGTCTTTGGTGTAATTGTGACTTGACTATTGAATTCTCTTGCTGATTGCTACGCAATGCCACGACTGATGAACGACGTCATTCGAAATTTTAATGCTGGAATGATTGCGTCTAGTTCTGATGGAGATAAAGAGCCTTTGTAGAAGCATAGTGCACTTTTAAGCGAATAATATAGTCATCGTCTATGCTTAAGTATTTCTCCACACGTACATAAAATCATTGATTTGTAGTAATACAATTAAAAAAAAACTTGACTAGATCTATTGGTCACCCTATATAGAAATGTAACAGGTTTACCAAACAAAAGATTGGTAGTAGTTATTTATAGATACACAATATTGTTTGACATAAACTAAATTCCGAAAGAAAATTGCCCATCTTAGTAGGAACTATTTAGTATGAGATGTATACCAATTACCTGCAGTGAATCGTTTTTTAAATTTAAGGGCTTGGCACCAGGAATGACGTCACAGTCTTTTCCCACGGCATTAAGGTTCAAAATCGCGTGACAATCGCATGATAAAATGGTAAAAATAGCGTTTTTTCCATTTTTTGGGGTTAATTTTGCGTCTATCAAAAAACTTTTACGGTTATTCCCTAGATTTTAATGCATATTATCAGTACAAGAAAAAAAATTACTCCGCGACTTTCGGGAAACGAGTTTCCATCTTTCGGAAAAAAGATCAGAGGTGTTTTTAATTATTTTTTTGAGAAATCTATGCAAGATATAAAAAAACTTTTACGGTTATTCCCTAGATAAAGGTTCAATGCATCTACCCTATTTATCGGTTAACGTTATCGAGATAGAAGGTCTCCCGTTTTTAGAAATTTTTGGAATGTCGGTATGCATACTCTTAATATAAATTGGTGCTATGTATTTAGATGACAATAGGCCCCTATACGATGACTTTTGCGTCGAATAACGATTTTGTGTGGAATATTTGGAAACGTGATTCAACAATGTCGTGTTAATTATCGTAATTAACGATATGTCCATCCAGCTTCTAGATCGGAAACATCAAGGCGGCTTACGCATCGGCAACCAAATAATATCGAAAATCCATGGATTGCCAAAGAGTGATGTTTTTGGAAAGTAACAAATTTTATAATTTAATTTCGATTATGAGGAAATGTAAAATCGGCAATGGTAGTTGTGCAAAACTGTAAAGTAGTATCATTCGATGATGTAAATTCCTTGAAAGCCTGAAGAAAGAAACAGTATTGGATGAATTTAGTATGCATACTTCATGAGCATTTCCCTTCAGGCCAATATCTAGCAGTGGAGGGACCAAAGTTGACGAAGAAAACGGGATATCTTATACTCATCATATTAAACCGCAATTGTATCTTAATACTCCTTTTATTAACACATTCATGTGACCCCTGTAAACTTCGAATAGGTATTTCACACATTAAGCCATTGCTTTCGATGATACCTTCTATGCAGTATTTAATTACTCATTTTTTTGTATTATTTGAGTTACATTTCGTTTGCACCGGGCCTGTTTTATTTTAGCATTTTCCTCTACTGCAAGCCTTGCAAATTTCGGGTAAATATAAAACAAATTTGTAGAATACTAAGAGGTATTCATCCACTCAATAAAAGGGGAGTTTGTCTATCAACCGTAGGGATCTACATAAATATAACATCCGTTTTGTAGATCTGTAAAATATAATAAAGAAGAATTTAATTTTCAGTAAAAGCTCATTTGTTAAAAAGCGCTCAAAAGGGTTGGTCAATAGGCTTTTGGTTTTGCTTAATTAGGAGTCCATACGAGTACCTACATTTCACTTTGATCTTATCTGATTTAGAATTAACCTTTGATCTCTTCCACGGTATCGAATCAATTCATTTGATTATTTTATTACCCTATTCAAGACGAAGCTTGCGAAGGCTCAAAAGTCTTCAAAGTTGTGTCATAATTATTTCGTGACCCGATATTTTATTGATCGGTGGAGCCTGTATTGTACAGTAGTATAGTTAGTATAAATAAATCAGC
The DNA here is from genome assembly GCA_963576895.1 of Ceraclea dissimilis. Taxonomy (NCBI): domain Eukaryota; kingdom Metazoa; phylum Arthropoda; class Insecta; order Trichoptera; family Leptoceridae; genus Ceraclea; species Ceraclea dissimilis. Next base: position 4,097,195 of record OY756358.1, read on the forward strand.
CGTGTATAATCAGTTCGTGAGATCTTGCACTGGAAAATTTATTGTTCAAATTGAAGAAAATCCATCGAATATACAACTACACGAGTAAGTTGGTGTAAAGAATTACAGAGAGTTATTGACCTCATAGAATTCTACAAGTCATAGTAGTACATTATAGGAAAGTATCGTAATGTTCATCCTAAAACGGGAATTATAAGTAAAATTGATATTTTTTAGTTACCCGGTAACAATGCTCTCACTCGTTCCGACTACACTAACAAGTCAAGTATGGCTAATGGATCGAAAAAGAATACTTCTTTTTCTTCTTTCTGTCCTTTGTTCTTTCCACACTTCTCTTGTAAACATGTTTTTCTACTATCAACAAATTTATTCATTTATGAAGATTCCTTTTTTTTCGTTTATACGAGTGAATTATTTATCATCAGGAGTCTGATCATAAAACCGTTAATTTTGTTCCATGACATTTTAATAATTATCATAATATTTGACGTCATTAGGTATGTAATCCTTGCGTGTTTTTTCTTATACTCAAGTTATTCATGAAACAATTAACTTAGTATATAATATTGTGGAGAGTTATAGCATAATAAATTTTAAGGTAACGTATGAAACCTACAGTGCGTATAGTTTCCAACAGTGATTATTATGGGAAATTAAATTATAACGTTTTAAGTCCGTTTTTATTCATAAAGACGTCTTGTAAACGATACACTCTCCCTTCGCCGTTCTGAACTTCTACAATATCATACGAATTAGAACGATAGTACCAAGAAACTTGACTGTATTAAGCTATGCTCCTCCATTCTTTTCGGGTGTACCGTGTGTAGGTTGTCGATGTTGTCGATTTACATTAGTCCTGAAGATGGCCTCAGCAAGTAGGCCGAAAGCTCCACAACATCGACAACCTACACACGGTACACCCGAGAAGAATAGAGAAGAAATTAACAAGGACCGTGAAAGCTATCTACAAAGTTATCTAAGCTATGCTATACAACAAACTAGAAGGTGACAAAATTGTCGAACGCGATATTGATTTCAGCATAGGAGCCCGGAACTTGTAAATTATTACAGAGGTGACATACCAATGACCTGAATCAAACATGTACAAATTAGAAATAATAAGCCTATTTTTCAGTCAATTATATCACAAAGTAGACGGAAAATTTATATGTTATGTTTTCGTTCCAATATTCCGAATAGTCGAAAAGCGAGGTGACGTAAACTCGAGTTGTAAGCTTAAATTAGAAGCTTGTGAATAATATTATAATTGTAATTAAAGGGAAACGTACGTACAAGGAAACTAAGCGAGTAATAACCTGTTGTATGAAGCCTGTTGCATAATCAACCTGCCCTTACATAAGGATAGGCTACTTAGGTAACTGAGAAACTTCGAAAAAAGGGAAAAATATATTTTTATATCTATATATGCCATCACATAATGTTTCTATCGGAGAGATTCACACAATTTGATCATTTCATACATACCTCGCTTCTACACATTCATACAATTTCTTTTACATATACTCGTACGTTCAACGGTCTATTCCACATGTTCCACTCAGAAGTTATCCTTTTTTAAGATTTGATAGAGATCGAGTACACAGTGAGACAAAAAATAATCGAAGAACAGTTAAGTTTTCTTAGAATTCTCACTGAAATTATTTATCAACTAAAATATGGTGAATACTGCATTCTTATGCCGGATGTGGAATAGCGGAGATAGGAGCTACCTAGCACAAATTTTGTATGAAAAATAATGATAAGTGGCTCCTATTTCCACTATTCCTCATCTAAGAAGTTGGTTTAATCCAGCATTAGCCTTATTTTAAATTGTATACCTCTATCAATTTGTACACACCTAAAGCCTAGAGTTTCAAAAAAATATCGATACACCAATGGAGCTTTTTTTTTATTATTAAATTTTCAATTAATAATTTAATTTATTTTCAGGACCTCATTGATAATTTCACCAGATTATCGTGTGACTTTCTAAAGGAACTGTGATTTTTTCAATGTTGAACTTTTTAAACACTATGTATAAGTTATTCGAGATAATTATTTATAGATATATATTTATTTAGAGATATATATTTTGTTGTTTTTAATATTTTATCATGCTTAGAGAGAGAAAACTTAGTGTCACATTGTAAGATGTGTTGTCTTGTTTGTGGTGTATGTACATATATTATTGTTTTGTTTGCATGTTTGATTTGGTGAATAATATTGTTTGAAATCGATTGTATTGATGGTATTGTTGTATTATAATGATATTGATTGTCTGTTTTTTGTTAATGGCTTATGGCCGTATATGAATGAATAAATAAATAAATAATTTTGTCTTAAACGAACGTTTACTTCAAGGATGGATAAGTGGTTATAATATAAAATCATTTATAATATATCCTCTCCTACCCTATCACAAAGAGTTCGTAGATAGTTCAACCGTTGTAGAAGACATCAAGTTATAATAATTATAAATTATTTCATATGAATTAATATAATAATCTATGTGTAACTAAATATAATAATCCTTTCAGAGTCAGAGGCGTTGTAAGTGAACACGAAAACTAGTTACTTCACGGGACGCTGCATATCCTCGCGTGCTATACATATTTATATGAGATAGGTACCTGCTTCAATTTTATATCCATATTATTAAAATACCAGTGGGTCCCGTGATAATTATATTCACGAAATTTGGAATTTTTAAGTTAATAAACTAACTCTACCACGCCCTTCAAAGTTCTTCGAAGGAACATATCAGAGAGGGTCTTGGTCATACCTACTTTACATACTAATTCTACAAACGCACCTACTATACATATGTACCTACAGTAAGTATGATTAGGTACTGAAAGAATTCGAATTGCATTCTCTATCAATAATATAATAGGTAGTAGGTATATATGATTATAGAAGTACCTAATCAAATTATTTTCTGGTAGGTACGTATGTATACTGTAGTACTTTTACGCGGAAAATTATTTTCATTCATAATTTCATTAGTAGGTACATTCCATATTTCAAATTTTAATTCATAAAAAGTGAGACTTCGACGAAAATTTTAAGCCACCCTGCTTTAAATTTACATACATGTTCATAGAACTTGCAAAATTTGCCAAAGGGCCATCTTTACAAACATACATGACTTGGCTTTTACCAGTATTATGTAATGGAATTCATCACATAATAATAAGGTGTTATATAATAAGGATAATTTAATATATTATTCACTTATTTCAATAATTAATCTATAAAATATGACTATTGTGTGTATTCGTGTAATGTTACCAACATTTTTATGTTAATTCTCGCCTACTCTGTGAAGTAAATACCTAATCGTATCCTGTTTTATCTTAACGGATGTAGGTTCCTAATTCCTAAAAGTACTAAAACTTGTGCTGGTCAATTTCGGGAAAGATTTGGAAATTAAGATACGAAAATTTATTAATTAGTTTTAGTAAACTAGTTAAGTAATTTGAGTACATGTTGGAGTGTCGGTCTTCTAAGCCGGAGGTGCCAGGCTCGAATCCCAGCGCTGACGATGTAGTCTGCTCTTCACGACACAACTTTTTAGCTTACATGTTGTGAAGTGTGCGGGAAATATATCGGTCTGTGTTTACAAGCCCAGATACATTAAAAAAAAAGAAAGATACCTAGTTGAGTAATGAAGTGAAAATTAAAAACACCTTTTTGCCAACCTGTGCATAGAGCTAAGACATTGACTTCGTAGCTATACTTACGTAGGATGTAGAATGTATATACATAGATATAGAAGACATTTGCAGGCAGGTACTCGCGTCTCAGAACCCTGGACTCTGCCGTGTGAACAATGTTCTATGGTTCCGGTTCAGCGCGCGGCTTCCGGCCCCTTACCGCCTCAGACCCTCTTCTCTCCTAGCATTCTAATATTCACCAGCCGCTGTACACTCAACGGCAAGTGCAGCTATGTTCAGAGGTAGCTAAACAGGGCCGATACCAGCTGTGTGCATTAGATTGCTATTGGAAGGGCTCTATATTAAATTATTCTACATAGTTGCGATAATTTTCACGAAGGTCTCGCTTGAGTCGGTCCGCTCCGTTGTGGTCTGAGTCTAAAATAATATTTATGTCTTGTGTACTATATTTTATAAATGATATATAAAACAAATAAGCATTCGTCGGAAAAATATATTTTTATTGCCTATTTTACTATTTACTATTGCTGTATATATCAACAATTATACAGCAAAGGATGGACTTTTCATCAGGCTTATGACGGATCGTTGGCTCTGTCTTAATGTGATTACTATTATACTTAAGTAACATTCACCAATTACAGTCCATCTGTTATCTGATGAGTTGAGATAATTATTTGTCATATTCAACTACAACACGTAGAAAATACCGATGTTCTGACAAAACATAAATTTTGATTTTCAAAAATAATATTCTACTATAGTTAGGTCAGGTACTTTTTTTTATGACCTATAATATCTGATGAGGGTATGTCAAATGAGTCACAAGAGGTCTTAAAGTTATAATATGTATGTATGTATATATTTTCTACTTCGTATATATTTTTTTTTATTCAATTTCTTTTTTCTGTTTTTTCCAATATTTTTGTTCAATTTCTTTTTTATTTTTTTTCTGTTTTTTCCTGGGGTTAACTGGAAGAAATCGCAGTTATGCGATAAGTTCGCTCTAGTGAACAACGTTTTATAATCTGTACTATGTCCATTTTGTATATTTATATGTGTTTGTTGTTTATTTTAAGTTTAAATAAATAAATAAAGTTCTCTAATATTACGAGATAAAGTGAGTTCTACCTCATAAAATAAACAATATTCCTACACGGATCACTAGTGGAGATCACACTCTAAAAAGACTATTTTTTTTTCTGGATTCGATCCTGGTGCGTCAGTATGAGAAGTCAAACAACTCGAAAATGATTATTATAGCGTAGAGGAGGTACCAAAATCTTAACAATGAGTTTAATAACTCGCTGTAATAAACATTTCATCTATCAATAATTATTCATGAACATTGATATAAATCTAATGAGACCACATATCATAATAGATAGTATACCCACATTTTATATGAAAACTCACCTAATGATTATAGTCACTTTAGATTCAATCGTAAATTAAATTATCTAAATATTTCATTCACTAGCTTCCACAGCTATTTAAAAATTATATTAAATGTCTTATTTTTGAAATCTCATTTTTTTTGTGAGATCATCGGAATTTTTCTACATGTTTGTAGTTGAATTTTAACAAGTAGTTATATCTCAACTCAACAGATACACAGCAGAGGATGGACCTTCCATCCGACGATCAATCCTCTGCTGTGTATCTGTTGAGATATTACTACGTATTAAATGTATATTTTAGTGTTTCTTATCCTATTCCTAGCTGTTTAAAAATAACAACAGGAGAAAATTGCCCCCTCTCCGACGTTGAAAGAAAGCTTTCCTGTCTTGTACGGTGAGAAACACCCCTCCCCCCACAGTTCTGATGCCCATCCACTTTCGGATGTTTTGGAACCAAGAAAGCTGCTTTCTTCTGACCCCCCTACGATACTCGAGCATCCACAGATGGAGATTTTTCTATTCTATTTAGTTAACCTTTCAATGAATTTTGCCTTTTAGACGCTGTTGATTTATTTGTCTTCAGATGAAGCCCTAATTTTCGAACGTAACCGTGAACAAAACCCATAATAAACAAGCAACTGAAACACAGGCACTATTACGGCAGTACTGTCGCGTGTTTAGCCAGGCTTTTAAAACACTAGTAGATGCAAAGGGGTATAATATGTTTCATATGTGGACGAACAAATTAAAGTACCTACCTAAAGAAAAATAGATTAAAGTATAAAACAAAAGATTTAAAGACAATTTTGTCAAGTCAAATACCGAGACCGCATACAACTTGTACCTACGAGTATATAAAATTGTAATAATTATTGTCATTAGATAAAATGAGTAGCGCGACTAGCGACATCATTACTGGTTTTTAGCGTGACAAAAAGTGTAGCAATCTTGTCATTAAGTCGTAGGTAACACAAAGCACTGATTCATATAGCAATATAAAAGTCTCTAGGTGCCTAATACTTATTTACAGTCAGTAGTTTCAAACATAAAATGGCGATTTCGTGAATTGGAAAAATGAAAATTTGGCAAGAACATCAATGCAATACCTTACCACCCGCTTTTATTGAGGCGAACGATATTTTTCAGTTTTTTGTTTTAATTGCGCACACAATAATTGAAAAAGGAAACCCCTAGATCGTTTTTCATGCGAAAGGCAGTGGAAACGATAGATATTATATTAGAAATAAATAATAAATATTATAATAGTTGTTGTCTGTTTTGTGGTTTTGTTTGTAATAAGATAAAAATAAAATAATAAATAAAATATTCACAACGAGCCTACGAATCCAACAAGATCGCAATCTAACAATAGAAAAAAAAAACAGTAGTCGAACTACGAGTACAAAACAGTGTTCAAATTACAAAACTTGATATAGATCTGCCTTCTCATCTGCCCTGAGAGGGCAGATCTATATCATTCTGTAATCTGCAATGTCTGGGAATCCCGGAAAGTTTAGATAAATAAATAGAATAGAATTGAAAGAATAGATCTATTTTGTAATCCACAAGGTTTTCTTGGAGGCCATCACTTGGAGAAGACGTTCAGGAGTGGGCGGCTACAGGCCGAAGATGAAAAAGGATGCACAAAAAGAAATAAACTAAATAAAGGAGAAGCATGCCTAAACGGAGAACCAGTTTTTCCACAAAAATTTCCCTTCAATCAATGAACAATGCATTGCATTCTACACTTTGGTGCGGGAGGCGAAATAAATTGGATGCGAATGAGTTAGCGAAAAGTGGATTTAAATTTCGGTGGATTGATCGAAGAACATGATGAACCTCTCAATTATAAAGAACGCCGCGATGCATCGTACCTACAAGATTATTTATAACAATAAGTATTGAAAAATACTATAATGTGGCACGCGATGATGAAGATCAAGGGAGTTACAATTATTGCAAGACAAGCAATGAAGTTGAAGAGGTATACTTTGCAAAAAGGACAACGTAACTTTAGGATACAGTCAAGGCAATTCATAAAGCGTAGACAAATTCTTGTTATCAACACGCCAAGGCCACCGATTGAATTATCAGAAATATTAGATTTTGATTAAAAATTCATCTAGAAATATGCAATGTCTTTTCAGAAATGCTCAACTTTTCGCCTTGATGTTATTTGTGATGTATTATCTTGTAGCTTATTAATGTTGATATAGCGATATACTACGAATCAAAATTTACTTTGTTTCAATACACATGCGAGTACATAATACACGAAATATTTAGTGATATTTTGTAAAAAATATTTAGTGAGATTTTGTGATAATGTGCGACAGACGCGCGATTACAAAACCAAAATAAAGTACCTACCGCTTAATAAAATAAAGTACTAAGTACACGTCCTAAGATGTTTAAAATCTCTGAATTTTTCTGTACACGCGACATCATATATAGTACCTACCTAATGATCTTTTTTCTATTAGGTACATGATGTCATTCCATAGCCATTATAATAAAAGGCAAAACGTTTGTTCGCTTTGGTACTTGTTTCTCATAGAATTACAAAGTAGTGTGTCTAGACGATTTGTGACAGAGGGCGGTAAGTTATCAAAAATGAATGTTTAATGTTTTTAGAAGGAAGGTATATCGTATTAAATTGTGATTTGACCTGTATTGTTTATATTGAATTGTAATGTTTCTTAAACTGAAATAAAGCAATTTTTATTATTATTATTTATTATTATAATAAACAAATAAATTTTACACATCTACGTTAGATGTGCAAAATGAAAAAGTCACTTTTTTTTCAGGTCATCGACGCAGTAAAGTTTCGAAAAATTTTCGCGCTTTTCGCAGCACCTCTTAATCATTCCATATTAAAATAACACAGTGAATGTGTTAAAGAATAAACGTATTTAACCCTCCGTGAATTTCCACGGGTAGGTAGGTACAAACTAGTAATGTGATAATTATGTTGGTATCAATTTAAAGCACGCTAATCTAAAGATACGTACCTGAGTTTAGTAAAATTAGTTCTTTGTGTATTTTGTGGACATTTTGCAACCCATCATTTTCGCCCTATTGGGAAACCCGAGAAATTAATTTGAAATCATCTCGATACAGAGTTCAACAACCTTACGTGTAAAATAGACAACAGTCAATGAAACAACTGTTTATATAAGAAGGTATATAGGTACTAAGGTTTCGCACTAGAATTGAAGAAGATATTTTTTTATCTTGATAAGTTCTTTCATCTTGTTGCATTACTGTTCAGATACTTTTGAAACTTTGATATAATAATTGCTATAAACAACTTTATTAAATGGTATAATATAGTATTATTACTACACCATCACGGTTTATTCCAAGGTATATCACAACATTCTCTTTGCGATGTTAGTTTATAAATAGTTTTTTAGCAATGACTGAAACTCGGTTTTTATATTTGTTATTTATTTATTAAACATAAACGGCGTAAGCCTTTAACAATGTTCTTACATATAAAATAATAGATCACATGGCATCAATAAAAAATACAACCAAAACAATAAGTCAAAATCTACCAAGACAATCTTCAATCAACAACTACACAATATTAGGTATAATGCAGGGGACCAATACATACCTAATTATACAACATAATAATACTAAAATACTGGTGTATCTCCGTCAGATAACCAAATGATCGATTATAGCGTCTAAAATAACATAAAATCGTATTTTTATCTACTTTTCCTTATATTGCTCCAATTCACCTATCCTCCCCTATATTATGTGGAAGCATTTTTGTCATTTTGTCAAAAAGAGATTTCACCAGGTTATTTCTATGCTAAGTCTATGTGTCACAACTCAGAATAGATCTATTCTGGTTGCAGTGGCGTGAGGGATGTATCATCCCTTGACATTCCTTTAAAAAAAAGACTACCACTAGAAAAATCCTTAATGTATTAGGCAAAATGTCATGCAATTATACTTTTGTCAAACTAGAAATGATAAATTAATAAAAAAAAAATACATACGTTAAAATATTAACATACAGAAAATCATAATACCTGGCTAGTACCTACCTACTATAATGTTATGTACCTACAAACAGAAATCTATCATTGTAGGTACAAATTAAACATTCTAAAGTACAGAGAGGATGTTGAATTCTTGATGTGATGGTAGCTGTATCGAATTATTGAACCACCGCTATTGAGTATCGAATCTATAGATACTTATATTACCTATACTATAATAACAATGAGATGGAGGTTGGTAAGTAGGTACTTGAGTGTATTAAAAAAAGTTAATCGAAAATATTCGGTAGCAGAGATCAGCTTGTCAATTCGGCATGCATTACACAACCGCTACTGGTCTTCAATGTTGATATCACTTATTGTATTATGAGAACGGACACGAGATTCTCACAATATCAAACGGATTTATATTTATCTACCTTAGCTACGATATGTATCTCGATCTATCACATCGCAGCTTTTCTCAGTGAAGTTATAATTGTTACCGAATTTCTGTTTTTATATTCCGATTTAATTCTTCTTCTTATCGGTCGGTATCCCCATCCTCTTCCAGAAAGTCACAATCTCTCCTGCGTCATCTTCCAGGGGGGAGTAATCTGCGACTCTCCCATGTGCACCGCCCAGGAGCCATTGGGCATGCCAGGAGGTGCTCAGTGTCCCGCAGCTGCCCTCAGTCTCACGTTGCGTCCACAGCTATATTCCCCGCAGGTTCTTCCTAGTACGGCCGACCCCAGATCTGATCCTGATGAGGGTTTTCTACGCTGGCCAGGATATATCGTGTCCTGGGCTTCTATTGGTGTGTTAAATATGGTCCCGATTTTAATGAAGTTTTCAGAATAATTTACATAGAAATGTGTACTTACTCCCACCTAGTGCATTAACTATATTTCTAACTACGAATATGTTGTTACATTTCTGCGTACCTAGCTAGTTTATATGTAGGTACAACGTTTCCATACAACTTATAGATGCAATCAAATTCTCTCAATTGAAATCTCAAATCATTGGTTAATTCATTTGTGTTCTCTACTTGTAATGCTGTTTTCCCAACATGGTGTCTCTTAAAAACTATACAGTGTACCTGTATAGTTTTTCTAATTTTTCATTCTCTAATATTAGATTTAAAATAGCAAATTTTCTTATCTAATCGTTCACACAAAATAGAGTAGTGAACTGCCTATGTTATAACTTACTATTTATAAAAACTATCATCTTTTTCTAGTAAATATTTATAATACGCATTATTTATTTCCTCAACGGTCATTAAATTTTGTGAAATATTTTTTTTAATGAAAGTACCTACCTACTAAGTATTTATCATAAAGTATATAAATTTTTGTGAACGCCGTCAAGTGAGATGGGGAATTATAAAATATTCATAGAACGGGTAATTATAATCATTATTTATTATTATAAAGAAAAAATGGTATAGTTATACATTAGTAATTATTTTTATTATAAAGTTCACTATAATGTAAAAATATTATTATTATGGCATGAAGTTAGATGTAAAGTGTATGTAAGTAAGTAAGTACTGTAAAAACATCTTTTCATGTGACTACCGGAGCGAGACAGTCAAGCATCGCTGATGAGAGAGTTCACGTCTTGTTTGCTGTTATTGTTGTTGTCTGATGTCTTCTCTATGTTATTTTGTACACGGTTTTGCTGCTGTTGGTTGGAAAAATAACCACCATAAACCATCAATAAGGCAGTGCACCGAAAACAATTCACAGAGTTGATTGATATGTCGCTGACTATAGGTATACACTAGTCTCTACTTCGAACTACTTCCAATGACGTACCGAGGATTTCACGAACTTTTACGTTCATTCGTTTTTGTAAATCTTCAGTAGCAAAGATATACGGATTGTCTTATTCCTCACTTAACAAGATGAAATCCACGGTTAGTGTTCGTATCGTGTAGCGAAACGACGACATCAAGTCAGGTAACATGAAGGTTTTGGTAGTCGAGGGGAAAAATAGAAAATAAGAAAAAATATCGTTCGGCTATTCCAATGCAATTTGACAGAGGCAAGGGACAAAGTTGATGGAATGGACGGAAGCTACGGAAACAACCCAAGACTAGGACCCCAAAACACACTTGGAATGCTTTTATCTCTACATAGACCTTCTTCTGCAGCCACTCAGGTCCATTGTTACACATAGGCCTCTAGACCTAGCTAATAAAAATACAGCAGTGGGTGCCTAAAGTTGGGCTTGCCAAAGATATATATTTTCTGTACAAACAAACATAAAAAAAAAATGGAGCAACCTCACGAAGTCATATTTCATATAGGTATTAATTTACTATTTACTATTTAGATACGATTTACAAAGTATTGTACATATTCCAGTATTATGACATTACCTATTATATAACATATTTTGAACAAGAATGATTCGGTGAATTCATGGTCGGTGAATAGTTGTTAGAATAATTTCTTTGGTTGTAAATTGCGGTCAATGAATTTTCCTAAATCCATAGACCTACCACGTAATTATCAAGCGGCAATTAAACCTCAGTGCATGGCAGATGTTATCATCCAATATACCTACCTACAGGTGCTTTAATAATATCTCTAGGAATTATAAGTTAAACAAAGATTTCTTCAAATAATAATTCGACCATAATAATAAATATCTATCTAGGTATCTTGGTTTAGAAATTTAGATATGCATATTCATAGAGCAACATACACAATTTTTCGTAATTATTGTACACTTTTGAATTTATTGTAATTAAAACAGATTTATAATTGTATAATCACGCCTTTCATCCTCCCTTTACTCATAATGAGTTCTATTTCTAGATTAGGTACCTACATATTATATCACTCACTTTTTCTACGTGATCTTCATTCTGATGATCGTATAAGTTCTGTAGTGTAATAAACAATAAAGAATGCACATCTGATATCACCTGATGATATCTAACGAAGTGTGGAACGAATCGTTGGGAAGACGTATACTCCAAACCAAATAGACCACGGCTTAAATCCTGGAGAACACTCACTTGGATGGCAAGATGATGGGGTAAGCTGGCAGAGATCGCAGCATTGCGATAAGCTCGTATAAGTGAACAAGTGGTATTATTTATATTCTGTATTTTGTTCACCGAAAGTGTAAACAAATAAACAAAATGATCTTGCAGACCACAGAAGATGGAATATGAGAAGTTCATAAGGAGAAAATAGTGTGTTTTGGGTCGCGTATGAGAAAGAATATAATTATTGTACGAGTACCTATCCTATAACTTGAGGTTCGATGTTCAATACTGTTGATAAAATTGATTATAAATACGCCTGACAATATGCAACGTCTATAACATAGAAACTTGGAACAAAATGTGATTCTATAGTGAAACAAATCACAGGCGTTTATATGAATTCGGAATTTACAGACAATCATTGTTACTTTATGGATTAAAAAATAATTATTTGTAGGTACTTGTAAGAACATACGTGAGAACGGAATACTGGGGATGAAGAGGCTCTCCCAGAAAATCACGTGCGTTACAAAACTAATAACTACTTATTTTCTTGTTTATTGGCCAATTTCAAAATCAAACATGGCCCAATCAGCGCACCCTGAATAACTTCCACTTCCAGGTAGCGCACCCTAGGTAACTTCATAAGTATATAGGTTGACACGTACTTCCAGGCTGGCGAACTGTCCAAAAGGCACTTCTCGTCAGGATCATCGTCATCAGAAAAAGAATTAGGTAATAATGTGTTAGCATCGTACCTAATGTGAAAATTGCGTTTACGTTTACGTGGAATGATGATAATGTATTTGTACCTAAACGGCCCTAAAACGAAATGTAAAGAAATATTGGATTATGAATGATATGTTTATAATGGCGGTCGCCTGAGTCATTTCATGTTGTCAAGTTGGTGAAATAATATAACGATTAGATTATCATTCACATCCGGGCTGGAGTTGGAGCAATAACCCATTCATAGAGTCGTATCAAGGTGTATGCACTACGTACGCTACAAATTGATGTAACATTACACTCTTTCTCTTTATATTTAACACCTATTTATAAATAAAAAAGATCTTCTTCTTCTGCTTCATCTAGATCTGCTTCCTGTCATTGCTTGGAGCATGATCCTGGGACACAGATGTCCAACTATCTCGCCATCTTTTATGTGGTCATCCTGGGAGTCTGGTACCTGACGGCAGCTCGTTCGCTGCTACGCTCACCACTCTCTCAGAACAAGCTCTCTCCACCCGATCTCTCCAGTAGCGTCTTCTATATATTCCCCAGAAGATACATAATGTACATATTATTTAAGACAGCTTTTCCCTTTTTCAAGTAAATTATTATGTTTCCGCAATTACGATGCCACAGTATGTTGTGATACAAAAATACAACTCGTGAAAATATGATTTTTTAATAGAAAAGTGTCACAAATGCAGATTTTATATTAAGAATTCAGGCATGTCTGTCAACTCGCCTCAGTAAAAACTTTAGCAGTAATGTTGGATAAGTTATTAGACGCCGTTATGCGAATATCTCAATCTCAGGGGTGTCTAATATATTATTGCCTAAGATCCGGCCATTAAAAATCGGACGCACTGTATTTTGATCGAAATAAGGTTTAAATGATCATGGCTTACCAATATGTTAATACATCGCACCTATCAATGTCTTACCGCAACCCCTCCTGCCGCTACTGGTAAGCTATCATTTAAACCACATTTTGATAAAAAAACAAATGCGTCATACTTTAACGCCAGGATCTTGGGCTATTACAAAGAAAATAAAATAAAATACAAAATCCAGTATGCTAGCGTGCATAATATGAGGAAGAACAGAAGAACATGGCTGACAAAAATCTTTCTACTAGAACCCACTTTAAAAAAAGGACCTTCAATATTAAAAAAAACTGAAAAAAAAACTGCATCCTTGCCACGGCTCGCCCGAACCACAGAGACGGCTCTGTGCAAGCAAACATTACTCATCTCATCTGTATTATGAACAAATTAGGTACTAGGTATATTAGTTATTAGTAGACCGTACTAAATCCTAAATACAACACATCGTGTGACATACGGTGCCATAATATGTCTATTTCTTACAATAATTGTCATACATATTTAGTTTGCATTGTTGTTGTCCGTTGTAAACAATGTATGTTAACAAATAAATTAATCGATATATAATATATACTATATGTTTTCTAGTTACAAATGCTGGATTTTTCCATCAAATGTTTTACAATGTAAGAAGTATAATTTCTATGAATGCACTATGAAGGTATGTTTACAATATTCTTGTAACTATTACTATTTCAGTGAGTGCTTTGAATATGAGTGCATTATACGTGTGCAATATTATTATTTTTGTCATCAAGATTGATCATGTCTCAAAATTTCTAATTAAAATAATTAATTTTAATCTTCCTTCTAGTGTAACGTGTAAAAAATAAATACATAAGCAATGCATTATGACTATCGAAGGTATGTTAATAAATAAATAAATCTTTATTGGCCAGAGAAAATATTCATAGTTACAAAAACAAGACAATTATAGTGTGCCAAAGTATGTACTTACGAATAAAAAAAAAATCTGTCGAATACCTATATGATAATAATATTTTCTAAGGATATGTAAATTAATAACTATGATTTACAAATAAGTTTTATTTATTTTTTTGAAAATTATGTGTAGTGATTTCGGTCACGTGTTTTTAATTTTATTTTTTTAAAAATTCAACATTAATAGTATGCATACCGCAAAATTTCTAAAAACGGGAGACCTTATATCTCGACAACCGTTACTAAATATGCTTTAGAACAAAATAGAGTAGATGCATTGAACCTTTATCTAGGGAATAACCGTAAAAGATTTTTTATATCTTGTATAGATTTCACGCGATTTTGAACCTTATTGCCGTGGGAAATGACTGTGACGTCATTCTTGGAACCAAGGCCTTAATGGAAAAAATATGAAACTCGAATACCGTCGATCAGCTGGGAAATTTGACTGAATAAAAGGCATCAACAGTGATTTTCGGTAGCCAGAAAGACACTCTTCGACTATATACCGTTCATATGGCAATAAGACTACCAATAGGGATTAGGATCCAGTCCAAACATAGTTGCTCATAATACATTCCAAATTTTGATTTTCATGAACCTGTATTTTTCAGAATACGTACAATATAATTAATCTGAAAGTAAAACAGTTGCTGTGAACTGATATAGAAAAATATATTGGAAATTGCATCTTGTAGGTATACCCTACAATGTTTCCGTACAACTACATTGTATTGAAATCACATGCAACATACAGCCATATTACGTAGAGTGGAGGAATGCGTATCTGAGGTCAATGAGTGATGCCCCTTCCAATAAAACTCTAATTAACAGGTTTAAGATCACCGGTGCAATGTCAGAACAATGAGTAATATGAACCTACGTAATTTTCAGCTAGTTACATCTCAGTCTAAAGTAATTTGTGTAGTGGAAAAAGAAGAAATTAGTCGTAGAGCCGTAGTCGTAGACGGGGTAAGACGAAATTAGTCGTAGACGTAGAGACTTAACCCAAGTAGAGTGGGACCATGAGAAAATAAGTGTCCAAATGTAGTCGATGAAATTTCAGGGATACAGTGAGTAGAAGTGATGACTATTGGAAAAATAGAAAAGTTTTGCCAGCAGTGGAGAGACAAACTAATCCAAACTTAGACACAATTGAAACATTCGGTTTTGAGTATTGGTTTGGATGTGACGATTGATTGTCAGAAAACCATTAGAGTTGAAAAAATATCTTAAACATAATTATTATTTTTAGAGTTTACTTTTCAGGTATTTCTTACGAGGCGATATATTCAGGTACATTCCTAATCTATACATAGTAATTGTAATACCTCTATATTATACTCGTAAACATCAGCTGTTATAATGAATAGAACAATGAACTTGTTGCATTACATTACAATAATATTGATAATCGTATAAAACATAATATTTCCATACTAAAGTGGAAACAAATCTGTGTGTTAGTTCATTGATAACCTAACCGTTTTGCATTA
This sequence comes from Ceraclea dissimilis, assembly GCA_963576895.1. NCBI lineage: Eukaryota > Metazoa > Arthropoda > Insecta > Trichoptera > Leptoceridae > Ceraclea > Ceraclea dissimilis. The sequence continues at coordinate 4,113,334 of OY756358.1, forward strand.
TGTAAATACTACTTCTCAAACAAAACTCCGTAAATCCCTGAAAAAGTGCATGAAGTGCACTTATTTGCTCAAAAAATCAGCGCGCTGTAGAAAAAAGGATTTAAGTCAGAACCATTCGTAGGTATGTGACAACAGCTTACTGAAGTTTCAATCTCAATCGGATGAATGGTATAGGAATGCAAAAGGACAAACAGACAGACATTATTTTTTTAGTATCAATGTAAGAATATTTATTTATGTAGAACATTTCACGAAAGCAGATTTTTTTTGTATACCTAAATGTTTTTTTGCTTTTTGGCTTCCTTATGTTTTTTTTTTACATACTTGTTAGTTGATTGAGTCAATTGATCAGCTCGGTTTAAAATAATCGCGCAGCCATCGTGTGGACGGGGAATTAATACGTCTGTCACTTTGTTTTGTTTTGTCACTTTATCACTCGGAGGATCTGATGGACAACAATCTGAATTACAAGTAAAATGCTTTGAAGAGTGATTGAAATATCTTATCGCATTCTAAAATTAAGTAATTAGAAGTGTGTAGCCAATGAAAAGTGAATTAAATATTTTTTGTACGTTCTATAGTGTAGTGCTGTGCAAAGAAAAACAAAGACAAATCTTAAAACACCATCAGATGATAAAACCATAAAGTACTTATTTATTTATTTTTATCTTGTAAATAACATAATAAATAGCAGTAATAAACAACAATAAATTATCAAATAAAAAAAGTAAAAAAAAAACAAAATAAGTAAATAACATAAAAACGTTTAAAAAATATATTGAAATTTAAAAAAAATCGAAAATCACAAGTTATAAAAAAACACAATATTGTTGTGTCAAAGGATGAACTTATTGCAAACGAAGATATTGATCATCCGATTCATCCCTAATTATAAAATAAACCAGTTAGTGTATCCATGAAAACTCGCAGATAAATAAAATTTATCTTTTTTTTTATGGATGTTCACTCGAAATGGGTGATTTGTGATAATTTTATTCGTGTTGATATTTGCAGTTACGTGACTAAGTAAAAAAAGCTTAATTGAGTATGTACCTATTACATTTACGATAATTATCTTACTTCATGTTGCATCATCGTGCATTTATTTTCTTTCTAGTGATTTCTGTGCTAAAAATAATAAGTCGGATTGAATCAAAATTATGAAAATCAACTCAAAACGGAATATCCATCACGACAAAATGTGTGTGAGAATGACTAGGAATGATTTATCAAAGCACGTGTGGAGTGTTCTTTGCGGACTCACTGTGGCTGCCTTGATTACCTTCATATGCTTAGTGGCTCAGAGGAATGTTGGAGCTGCTAGGGAAAGGAGGGAGATACCTTCACTTCTAGTCAAAGATATCAACCCATCGCCCTATATATTTACAACTAGAAGGTTTGTTTTGTGATTTTCTTTATTTGCGATAAGGGCAGTTAGCATATTGCATATTTTATATACATGAAAAACTAGTTAAATCCCTACTAAAAAAACAAGTTTATAACGGAAAGAAGCAGAGTTTTCCTGTATTACATTTTCCCTCGAATGCAGCTCAGTACTGCTGTTAGGAAATTTGACTTAAAATGCTCTGAGGTATCGATTTTTCTTCTTATTCGTTTTGTGTTGTTCATATCCTTCGATGAAGGTGATGATTAGTGGGAACTCCTTTCGTTTCTGCGCCAGTCTGATCATAATTGTCTAGTAACCTTATTGTCCGTCTTTCTTTCCAACCAGTTGAAGGGTATATTTTTTGCACATGGCTTTTCATTTCTTGATAGCCGTTCATCTAACAATAATATCGTTTCTTCTTTCGTTTTCCAGTTTACCAATCGATGATCGCATGATGTGTTCTGTTGGAAATGGTCATGTAGCCACTGATGTATTCAGCAAGACTGTTTATATGAACGGTCTTTATAATGGAGCTGCGGGGGAAAGCCACCGAGCAAGAATTCCATCATGGTTCAATTTGCGTATAAATTCTACTATGACACCTGACTTCCGTTTCAAAACATCGTATAGTCTGGACACAAAAACAGGAACGTTCCAAGTCCATGTGGATAGAGATGCATGTACTGTGGAACAGAGGGTTTATGCTCACAAGTACTACACCAGGGCATTAGTCAATCAGATTGTCATCACACCGAAATATAGAGGAGGTAAGGGGATGACAACACAACATCTTTGTAAATTAAAACCATAGCGATGGCACTGTAGAATAACAATGTATTCTTATACAAAATACTCAATATGGAATTTGGGGTTTCTTTTAAGGCATATGGAGAGATTACAGTACAAAATATGTGGAGCTCTCTTTCATTCCTGGACCAGATAGCGAAGATATCAAATTTGATCCTCCAATCCTAATGAAGATTGAAAATCGTGTCGTATGGTACTCGTGCGGAAGAACGAAAATTGTGGAAGATAAAAAATATCAAGAAGAAACATCGCCAGTCTGTGCTTACTGGACTTATGCTCCAACTCATTTGGTTGTGCCGAAGAGAGGAAAAGTTATTCACACTTTTGTCATGACCGTGGATTCTGATCAAGAAGTGGCCCTGAAGGAAATTATAAAGGGTAAAAAATTTCGTTCGGTTCAGATTTTATACACGTTTGAATCCTCAAAATAATGTCTTTTTCCAAGGTTTAACAATATTGATATAACTCTTTGTTAGTTTTCTTTTTCAGTTAGTTAATGTGAAATATGATAGTTTTACAGGAAATTGATGACGACTTGTTTGAAAAACATAAACGGGAATGGGAGAAAATTAATCATGTTGGTAATATAGAAATTGAAGGAAACCTGCCCCTTGTAAGTGTAATGAAGGGAATATTTTAATTTATTAAATGCCACCAGCTTTTTAATTTCAGGATGGAATTCATATAATATGTGTGTTTTAGGCAAAGAACATAAATGCAATTTTGTATTATTTCTTGAGTTCTCTACCATCAAAGAACACAAATCAACAACCGAATAAATATTATGGACTTAGTCCCGGTGGCTTATCCCGAGGATCATTATTGGAGGATTACGAAGGTTCGACCACCAGGTTTATTAATTAGGTAATTTACAATATGCGTTTGTATTATGAATGGAATAATAAAGAAACGCATGTTTTGTCAATATAGGACACAATTTTTGGGATACAGAGATTTGGATGTTCCCAATAATACTACTCTTCCATCCCGACTTGGCAGAAGAATTGTTGATGTATAGAATTTCCATGGCTGCGGCAGCAAGTGACTTGGCAGCTGCTACGGGACACAGAGGGATTAGATATCCTTGGGAAAGTGCTTTCACTGGAGTCGAAACTACTCAACCTTGTTGTCCAGAAGTAGCCGAATTTCAGCATCATATTACTGGCTGTATTGCATTTGCTGCTAGGCAATACATTTCTGCTACTGGAGACCAAGGATGGTTAAAAGTAAGCGTTTAGTAGGAACACCTAATTATGGTTTTCAGAGAATATTATGAATATTATCATTAGGAATGTGAATACTCTCGTTATAGAATGGTGGTTGTTCCATGATCACGCAGATGGCTGAATTTTGGGCATCCAGAGCGAAATTCAACGAGTCAACTGGATTTTATGACATCAAAAGTAAGGTGGAATAAATTTGTTAATCTCTTTATATCGCAATGCTGTGTGGAGCATGAAAATTTATTGTTTTTTTGTAGATGTAATGGGCCCAGACGAGGACCACTTTAACATCACTAATTCGGTGTTCACTAATGTAATTGCTGGATATGCTTTGTACTTAGGAGAGTAAGTAAACGTGAAATAAATTGGAATCATCTTACGAGTAAGTCTGGATGTTTCGTAACTATACGTGTATACTTTTTGCAGGTATGCAAATTGTCTCTGTAATTTCACCCAACCAAAATCCTGGGCAAAATTGGCAGCTTCTTTAAGCCTGCCTTATGATCAGGAACTCGACTATCATCCCCAATTTGACGGTTATACCAGACCATCAAAGATCAAACAAGCTGATGCGGTTTTACTTGGGTTCCCTTTGCAGTATTCAATGAATCAGTAAGAAATTTATTTAAACATGAAGAGTTCTTACATCTAATAAAAAGTGGTGCAGGATCAGTTGTTTGTCGAATTTTTCCGCAGGTCAACAAGAGCGAACGATCTCGTTTATTACGAAAACGTTACAAGAGAGACAGGGCCTGCGATGACATGGGGGATGCACGCCATAGGACATCTGCAAATTGGGAATTCCGATGATGCCGAAAGACTTTTCAGGAAAAGTTATCAAGGACACGTTAGGGAACCTTTTCATGTAAGAATTGACAGTTGCGTAGAATCATCATCATTATTTACTCACGAATTGAATGTACCTGATGTATCTACAAGTCTTGAATTTTGTGCAGTGATTATGTACTCATTGTATAAAATATACAGGTTTCCTTGACATTTTGGTTTCCTTGATTTCACGATTTGTTGTTTCACCTATCCCAAACACGTGATAATTTTTCTTCAAAATTGAAATTGTTTTGTAATTTTCAGATCTGGACAGAGTATCGCAAACCTCGCATCGGAGCAGTGAATTTCTTAACTGGAATGGGAGGATTTTTACAGACAGTAATTTTCGGATACGCTGGAATCAGTATTCATTTGGACAGACTGGAAATCCTGAAACCGGGCACCCCACCGAATTGTACCAGATTGAAACTATATGGTTAGTACCTAGAATGATAATAATCTTAATTAGAAATTTGATATTTTTATTTATTATAATTATAAAGAAATATGATGTTAAAAAATTACAGGTCTTAAATATCACGGTTCTAAATTCACTGTGGACATTCATCCCACAAATGTGACTTTGAAGATGATATCTGTACCGAAAGATAAACCTTTGGTGTTGGTGATAAGAAAAAATAAAATACCGCTGTATTCTGGAGTCACAGGTGAATATATGATTTTACTATAAATTTAGGCTGATAGCTACATAAGAAGTATCATATCTAATACATGGTTTAAATTCCTAATTTTGTTTGACGCTTTTTTCAGTGAACCTTTACGGCAACGGTCCATTCACTATGCAACGAGTTGATGGAAATAAATGCCCTTTACCATTGGACATTATAGGACAAAAAACTAATAATTCTATTATCAATAACGTGTTTCCATAACAAATAAATGCAAATTTAGAAATTGTGAGGAGAGTTAGCTTTTCTAATGATAATTGTGATATTTTTAATACGATATAATTTCACTTTAAAGCGTTCGGGCTAGGTTAGGGAACCTGTATAAATGGCTAGGTGACAACGTAAGTAAGATGAGACTAAAAGTAGGTAAGGAATTCTTAAATGTTGTTATTGTCTGAATCAGGACAGTGCTGAAAAGGGCTAAAGGGGCCTCGGGAGCTGAAAACGGCTGCCGCAAAAATCATCCAGGAGTTGAAATGTCTTTTAAACCCGAATGGGAAGTCAAGCTTTTCTTCGGAGTTCCAACTTTGATATCGCGCGGCCGTTTTTTAAACAGCGAGCGCCTGAAATATACTTAGGGCTGTTTGTGTATTATAATTACATAAGTACTAATTGTGTATTATATAATTCATTAATTTCTAACATATCTTTGTTTTGGTTCTGTACTTATTTGTAATTATAAATTAATATTAACGCCTCCTTAGTGTTATCGTAGTTCTATAGGTACTGAAATGTACTAAAGTATGATTAAAATAATATGTAAAATAAAATATTAGAATCTATACGCATTTTATTTCCATCCATATTAATAAGAAGTAAGGGATTAGAAATAAATTAATTACCTAATTAACTGTGACAACACACACCTGGACACGAATTTCCCAAGTAGGTACTACACAGACAAAACAGCTGAAGTTGCGAAGGCTTGTGAATTTTCATTACGAATGTGAAAGGGCGAAGTAAAGTACATCGAGCATTTGGTGTCCATGAGTAAAAAGGCGTCAACTGTCGGTTACGTACACGTCAAGACAAACCTTCCATCCACACGCCTTCCATCACAACATAATGCCAACTTAAAAGCTAAGGTGACCATATTCTTAAAATAAAAAGGAGGACAAGAAATTAAAAAAAATACCTATGTAAAGTACCTACAGCGTATCATGGGGGTCGCCAGCCTTAGAGCTAGGGGGGGGGGGGGGGGTGGCAATTTTTTTTATTGATACTTATAGCATAAAAATGCGTAAATAACGCCAGGCGAATTTTTTTAGGACAGTGAAGAAGATCGCTATGTAGCTTGATTTACGAGTACTGTTTTCTTCCATAAAATATATAGCTAGGTATAGTAAATTCATGATATGATGAAAAAACGTGTGGTTTTGAGATTAACAGATTCTAGTTTTAAAATGTTTAAAAGTAAAAAAAGGAGGACACTTTTGGAGGGAGGACAGAACCAAGAAAAGTAGGACTGTCCTTCCAAAAGGAGGACAGTTGGTCACCCTACTAAAACACAACATTTCTCACTCATCTTCACGAAAAAATTGTTCAAATTTAATTGCCTTCCCCAGAAGTTTTTTCGCCCCCCCCCCCCCCCCACCAAAATAAAAACCTAGGTATATACGCCACTGAAATGGATATAGGGTATAGTAGATAAATTAGTATATATATTATACTTCAGTCTAATCAGTAATCATAATCACCCATACACAACACAATTAAATAGATATACCTATCTATATACTTACCTAGACACTTAACTAGTTGACATTGTGGTGTTGTTTCGCGTGTTATCAAATACACACATACCCACACTCTGATAGCAACAGGTGTCACATACAAATACAATAACATAGTGCCAACACCTACACCTAATCAAGTTTGTTATTCCGTCGAGTCCGGCTGTCAGTTTTATTCAACAATATAAACATCAACTATGTCTGGGTCAGGTTTACCGGCAACGTTTGTGAAGGGCTTCCATAATGAAGAGGAAGTACGCAAGATGAAGTATAATAAACTGGGAAATACTGGACTGGTAGTTTCCCAGATTTCTCTGGGAGGTGGAGCATTCAGTCACTTTTATGAGTATGTCTATATTGTCAATATCTAACCTATTTATTTGTCTTTATATCTTACTGGTACATACTTATTTTTTATTTTATAGCTGTAGATATTTAACTTTTATTCATTTAAAATGTTTTATACTTTATGTAAAATATAATATGCCACAGGTAACTTTTTAAAAGTAAAAAAATGTAGTATTGTTTACTATTACCTGAAAGTAAGTAGGTACCAATTGTTTAAATGAATAAATTTAAAAACTCTAGAGTTTGCAGTTAATATATAAAGAAACTTTATATCTACTTTTCAAATGACCACTAATTTTCACCCCTTGTTTTCACCCAAGTGCCTATTGTTATTTTTATACTTAAGTACATACCTACATGTTCATGGATGGATATTTTTTAAATAAATATTTTATTTATAAAAATTCTAGGTATTATAATAAAATAAATACACAACCTAATACCGAAATAATTGACCTAAAATAATATTTATGAATGAAAAATACCCAATTTCCAGGAAATTTGAAGAAGCCGATGCTATAAAGGTAATCCAAGAAGCTATCAGAAGAGGAATAAACTACATTGACACAGCTCCGTACTATGGACAGGGGAGATCAGAAACAATCCTCGGAAAGGTGAGCCATGGATACCTGCTATAGTCATTACTCATTAGGTCACACACCAACAACATTGTATGTTTTAATGTGTGATTCTGCCAGCAACTAATTGTATGAATTTATTTGTTTAACCCAGTATAACTCCTCTTTACATAGTTGATATAATTCTAGGAAAGATGTGCAGCTTAAAAAAGGATTCAAGTTTCTACAGGCTCATTTCATTCATCCAGTGTCTGAGAGTAATAAAATGGCACCGACGATAATTACATTATTGTCATGTTTTAGGCTTTGAAAGGAGTACCGAGAGAGGCGTATTATATTGCAACTAAAGTCGGACGATATGAAATGGATTTCGAAAACATGTTTGACTTCAGTAAAGAAAAAACCAAAGCATCATTTACTGACAGTCTGAATAAGTTGGGTTTGGATTATATTGATGTCTTGCAGGTAAGCGGTTCTACAATTTCAAGTAGTTATGTAGTTATCTTGTTGCTATTTATGTAATAATTCTTATCTCAATATTGCAATAATCTAATATAATAATCACACTTCACAATAAGATAATTATATTAGTGTTATCATTATTATTGGTCAATCAATTCTGATATTCTACCTCTTCTTCAGACTGTCCATTTCTTCAACAGGTTCATGATGTAGAATTTGCTCCTTCATTGAAAATTGTATTAGAAGAAACTTTACCAACTGTTAATGAAATAAAGAAATCTGGAAAAGCTAAATTCATTGGTGTAACTGGCTACCCTATATCAGTCTTACAAGATGTTATCAATCAAACTGATATCAAAGTGGACGCTGTTTTATCATACGCAAGATATAATCTATTCGATTCATCACTGTCTAAATATATTCCTGGATTCCAAGTATGTCACTTCAGTTTTAATATAAGAAATAATTTCATATGCAGTCCAATTCCTTATATAAAGGCATCATTTTGACAATTACTACATCAGTTTACTTTGCAATGGTAGTCGTTTTGATTGTTCGACTTAAAAGTAAATGCAGATATGAGTGGCTCTAGAAACGATCAATTTACATATATACCAGATACCTATGTAAATGTTAAAACTTTGTATGTACTTCCAACAGGAAAAAGGCTTGGGTATAATATGTGCAGCTGACCATGCTATGGGCTTGTTGACTAATCATGGACCACAACCTTGGCATCCATCACATCAAATAATCAAAGATAAATGTGCGGAGGCAGCCAACTATTGTAAGGTACGAAGTGTGTCACTAATACACATGTTTATCTAGGAATTGTAACTGATTCAATGCTAAGCCGAGGCCAGCGCCATATTGTTCATACAGGTCAGGTCCAACTGACATTTGACGATGATGACGTCACCAAGAGTGGGAGAAAATGTATGGTAAAAAATATTCCGTAGTTCAAGTGTTTGTCACTGACACAAGGTGACATCACCAGTCATGGTGGTGATGGAATTCGTGTGTGTAGGCTTGTATACTATCGCTGGCTTCAGCTAAGCGTACATGTTTATGTTAAATTCAATAGATGGCGGTTTACAAATGTGAGATGGTTTCTTTCTTATTTTCTCAGCTATGTTGTGTGTATCTTTACAAGGTTTATGCCCGATCCCACCAACTACCACCTAGGAAGCAGACCCCTAATGAATTTCCATACAAAACCACAGATAATTTGAGTGATTATTATAACTGTCATAACCTTTAAGATATAAATCCATACAAAATACAGCATGCAGCTATTTAAGTGAGGGAGATTCTGGGCAGAGATATTTGGGCACCTAACTAAGTAGAGCTGCATGCTGTATTTTGTATGGATTTATATCTTCAAGGTTATGACAGTTATAATAATCACTCAAATTATCTGTGGTTTTGTATGGAAATTCCTTAGGGGTCTGCTTCCTAGGTGGTAGTTGGTGGGATCGGGCATAAGTAGTTTACACTAGTATAAAATATTGTATTCTTCTCCCAGGACAAAGGAGTAGAATTGGGGAAGTTGGCTTTATCATACTCCATGAAACAACCAGGAATTGCAACTCACCTCATTGGAATGAACTCATTGAGAATTCTGGAATTCAACTTGGAAGTATCCAGCAATGATTTGACAAATGAAGAGAAGAACGTATTGCAAGAAGTTAAAAAGTAAGTTGGAATAACACAAAGTCATTTGGTGCTTAAAAACAAAATTGTACGGATTTTTTCTATTGAACTTTCAGTCACCAAACTCAATCTGTTTTATACACAGATGGAAATTCATTAGAATTTACAAAACTACCCAATTTTAAGGCGTTTTAGCGACGAAGCAATACAATACATAAGAAATCTAGATTTAAGTCTCTGACAAGCAGTTCACTCAGCGCTTTTAACATGTTTTTACACTTTGACATAACAAATGTTAAATGATATAGGCATGATGTTGGCCATACGATAAATAAATAAATAATAGATTATGTTGGCTAGAAACATTTTCATTTCAAGTAAAAAGTCAAAATTTGGTAAACCTTGTTATTCTCAGTGACAATATTTTTATTTTCTAGGATATTGGAGCCAATTAAAGATATGAACTGGGAAGGTGTGGAAGTGGAGAAATACTGGAAGTATATGAAATCAATTCAATGATGAAAATCCTCGTTTTAATTCATCAACAAAATCAATGTATAAAAATTTGTGTAGATAGTAACAAATGTAAAATCAATAATTAAAACTAAAAATATTTGTAGAATTGTATTAATTATATTAACTACCTTGGTATTCATTCACTGCTGAAGGGAAATAATCAAATATCCATAGATTTATGTAAAAAATAATTTGGGTTTATCAAAATAAACCCAAATGCGTCGTTGTTCACTTCACAGTAAGCTTCGAAAGCTTGTGTAGTGGAGTAAGTCAGCATCTGAGATTGATCCCACGCTCAGCGGAATTATGGTCGAACGCGTTACCAACCAGGCTACCGACCACCTCATGTATGGTGAATTATATGGTATAACAACATACGATAGTGGAATAGTATGGAATGACGTAAGTCCATTACACAGTGGATAATTTCAGCAAATTATAATAGCTATTAGATATCTACGTACTTACAACCTGGAGATGCTAAGTTCGAATCTCCTAACTTATAGCTTACTGCGAAAAAAAAAGAGTTTCTGTATACAATGAAGAAATCAAATCCTTTTTTTATAAAATAAATATCATAGCGTGAAACAATTGTACTAAATTATCTATATATAACTATATTATCAAGGTAAGTACCTACTTATGATATAATTATTAAAGAGAGCAAATAACTTAGAGTTAAAAAAATACATTAATGTTTAGAGTACCTATAAGTACAATCATAACAACTGATAATGCTATTACAAAAATTATATTGCAAAAACAGCACCAATACAATCGAATCAGTCATTTCAAAAACCATACAAGTCATGATTTCTCACAAACATCAACTGATTTGGCAGATTCAATAACTTTATGGGTAGTACCACTTTCCCTGGAGAACTTACATTGATTACATTACGGTAACATTAATACATGACATTATATTCGCAAGTCATCATCAACTTATGTTTCTTTTTCAAGAGACACTACGGATTTACATAGATTTGCTAATGGTATTAAAATTTTCACAAAATCATTTCATTTTTACACACCTACCGTCATTTGTACGTTATTCAAGATACAAATTTGAATTTTATCTGATGCAGAAGATTAAGCGGATATTTAATTTCTCTGTGTCCAATTACTACCTAGCTTTCCAATCATCTTGCTTGATTTATCTTTAAGATTGAATATTAGAAGAGTAAATTTCTCTATTCATTCAGCGGTAAACATTTTCTATAGCTTCCAGTAAAAAAAAGACTCTGACTTGTGTAGTTTTCAAAAAGACTGATTCAATTAAGTACAATATTACTTATTTAATTACACTCACAATTATTTGTTATTACACGGTAACCAACTGTCACAAAATACTGAAAATTAATATTACATTAAACATTATTAAAATCACAACACCAATGAATACAGAAGATTTTGTGATAGAAATAATAAGCGATTACAAAAGCATGCGGGCAAACATGGATACATGGTGTGGTATGTTTTGAACAGCGCATGGGTGATTGAATGTGGTGAGAATTGTTAGAATCTAGTTTGTACAAGGAACAAAGATGGGTGAAAAATAACTGGTATTATGTAACAAAGTTTGTGAGTTCTAATGTTTTCAAAATGTCTAGAAAATACCACAAAGTTACAGCCAAATAAATAAATACAATTTGTTATTTTGTCTTTAAAAATCACCTCTTTCTATTCTTTAAGATTAATACTCCGAGAAACGAATACAAAAAATGATACCTTAGCTTACATTTTGCATAGTAGTTATGGTTTTTGGATATGTTATAAAGGTCGGTCCTGTGATTAAGAATCCAAGTTTTCGACCTCCCAACCCTTGTGCGTTCACTAGGGCGAGCCAAAAAGTGTCAAAATTTCGGTCATTTTTCAGTTTATTGATCATAACTTTTTTACAATGCATTTTAGAGAAAAACATTGTACGTAAAAGTTGTAGAATATTAAATTCCCTGCAACTTATGTTTACAAAGTTTTTTGTAAAATCAATATACAAGGAGTTATGCGTTACCAAAATTTCAATTTTTTTTCAAAAAAATGCACTTTTTTTACAATTATTTTCTTTAATTGAATATATTTCCTAAACGGTACATTTTAGAGAAAAGTGTTGTAAGTAAATGTTGTAGATCGTTCAATTTCCAATAAGTTTGATACCAAACATTTTTGTCTCGGACCAACCAAAATAGAGTTGTGATTTTCAGTTTATTGATCATTATTTTTTAATTATCCATCTTAGAGTAAAATATTGTATGTAATAATTGTACAGTATTAAATTTCCTGTAAATTAGGTTGGAAATATTTTCTTTGAAAAGCTATTATTTAAAGAATTATATGATAAAAAACATATTTTTATTAAGAAAAAATTTTTTTTTTCACAATTTTTGAGTTTTTTTTTCAGCACGGTACGTTTTAGCGAAAAATGTTCTTAGCAAATATTGTCTTATATTTTTTCAGAAGATCACAACTCTATTTTGGTTGATCTGAGACAAAAATATTTCATATCAAACTTATTGGAAATTGAACGATCTACAACATTTACTTACAACACTTTTCTCTTAAATGTACCGTTTAGGAAATATATTCAAATAAAGAAAATAATTGTAAAAAAAGTGCATTTTTAAAAAAAAAAATTGAAATTTTGGTAACGCATAACTCTTTGTATATTGATTTTACAAAAAAACTTTGTAGACATAAGTTGCAGGGAATTTAATATTCTACAACTTTTACGTACAATGTTTTTCTCTAAAATGCATTGTAAAAAAGTTATGATCAATAAACTGAAAAATGACCGAAATTTTGACACTTTTTGGCTCGCCCTAGTGAACGCACAAGGGTTGGGAGGTCGAAAACTTGGATTCTTAATCACAGGACCGACCTTTATAACATATCCAAAAACCAGAACTACTATACAAAATGTAAGGTAAAAATACCCATTACCTGGACTATAAGGCCAAATTGAAGAATTATTAATGAAACATTTGGGAACCCAGGTATAAGGCTTGCATGAAGAAACAAAATAGTATCTAATTGATGAAGTGTCAATACATAAAAAAAAATGCATAAACTAAACATACTTAAGTATATAAATAAAATTAAAATGTTCACAACATCTTGGAGACTAGCTTGTTTTTGTGAAAACAATAAAATTGATTTATTATACTTAAGGGAAACATAATTATAAAATTATTCTTGTCATGGTACAAACATAAAATGTGTAAAAAATACATATAAAAAAATCTAAAAAATTATGTACTACTATGTATATAAAAATGTGTACATTTCATCACAACAAATTATGCTAAGTCAAAACCTAATATATTTTGCAAATCATAATTAAACAGTTTAAAATCACTTTTGTAAATGTTGTACAATTTACGTATTAGTTCTAGATTAAGTTGCATTAAGTACTTCTTTAACTTTGCATTGGTCCCAGCAGTTTTGGTATCACGGGGAAATGGAATGTGCGTAGCATTGATTGTATGAAGAGCCAAGATTGAATCGTCTAGAATTGTTTCATATTTACCTGAAAACAAGTTAGCTATTTGTATTCAATCCAAGAGATAGAGCCTAATAAATCTTTAATGATGTGATCACATAAGGCATTACAACAAAAAGTTCAAATGGAGTTATTAGTCAAGCAATATTATTACCTATGATATTATATTTAACAGCACACGGATGACACAATTTGCTTATCGACTCCCAATGTTCGTTGATCGTATACAAAGAATCGTTGAACCTCTTGGAAGGTACGGTAAGGAATTCAACAAACTCGTGGAATGTTACGTCATTACCTAATTGAAGGGATTTGTTAGATGGATTCATTCTGAATAATTTTACTATTAATTTTCCAACCCTTTGCTGAAAATAAAGCATTAAAAAAAAATAAAAACTACAAAGAAAGTTGTACGTAATTATTTAGACTGAATCATTAAAAAGACTTACTTGAAAATAAGCAGCACTGGGTGATTCTATTTCTAATTTGTTTCTATAAGCTGACAGTAGCCTCTCGAAGGGATGTCTAACAAATATCAATTTAGTGTAATTCTCCAATACATTATTTCTTTCCTCTTTCGATAAGTTACCTAAATGTGGGAATGTTCCTGGAGTGTGAGCTAGAGTTGCTGGTATTCCTAATATATCTGTATTGTTCCATTTGTCAGAGAGAACCATCATAATTCTCTTCCAAGTAGTGCAAGCAATCTGGAAAAACATGATTCAAAGGGTAAACTGATAATTGCTTTGTATGTTGAACATCTAAAACATAAATAGCATATTTGGGATTTCCAGGAAGCCTTCGTGCGCACTAAGTTGTATTATATTTTTAATAGATGGCATTTAATTCCAAATTTATATTAGTGTCTCCCATTTCATCACTAATTTTTGATATTTTTTCAGTTTTCATATTATTCAATCTTTCCATTAATTTGTAGTTATATTACAAGAATACTTCTCAAATTTTTTAATGGAGTTGTGTACGAAGCCGCGGTAGTACTGGCAGTACGATAGCCTGTTTGAGACTTTTTTAAATTCTAGTTTACAATAAAGAGAATAACATAGAGAATATACTCAAAGTGTCTCTCTCTTCTCCACACCATATCCCATTTATTTGGGGTCGGCGGCTCGGATACTCCCTCTCCATTTTCCCCGATCGAGGCAGTCTTCTGGAGTAAGCTCCAGGTGTTCCATGTCCCCTCTGATGGTCTCCTCAAGGGACTTCTTCGGCCGTCCTCTCTTTCTTTGTCCTTCCACTGACCAGTTTGTTGCCCTCCTCAGAGCGGAATCCTCGTCCCTTCTCTGCACGTGTCCATACCACCGAAGTCGGGCCTCTCGCGCTTTTAGGTCAATCGGGGCAACTTTCATAGTTCCTCTGATGTGTTCATTTCGGATTTTATCTAATCTAGTTACCCCGAGTGACCAGCGCAGCATTCTCATCTCGGTGGTGTGGAGCAACTGTTCTTCCTTTCGTTTCAGGGGCCAGGACTCCGCCCCGTAGAGCATGGCAGGTCTTACTACGGTCTTATAAAATTTTCCCTTGAGGTTAACGGGTATTCTTCTGTCGCATAGAACACCTGAAGCCTCTCGCCACTTCTTCCACCCCACCTGCACTCTGTGCCTCACATCTTGCTCAACGCCTCCCTCCGTGCTTATGACTGCTCCCAGGTACTTAAAGTTGTTCACTTGATTTAGTGTCTGGTTTTGGATCTTTACTGTACCACTGGTTTGTTGTGTACCTGGTCTTACCTGGTACTCAGTCTTTTCCCTATTAATTTTAAGGCCGTTGTCCTCTAGAGCACTCCTCCAATTTTCCAATTCTATTTCGAGCTCTCTCTCATCCTCACTGCACAACATGATGTCATCAGCAAACAATAAATTTTTGTGTGTTTCTCTGAGTAGGCCTCCAGTCAGTGTTTCCATAATGGTGTTAAATAGGAATGGACTTAGTGCTGAGCCTTGATGTAAGCCCACTTCAACTGAGATAGGAGATGTGAGCCCACAGGCTGTTCTTATCGTGGTTGTGCAATCTGTGTACATAGCCCTTATTATCCCTACATATATTTCTGGGACGCCAAATTTTCTTAGTGCCCACCAGATAAGATCCCTTGGAACCCGGTCGTAGGCCTTTTCGAGGTCAATGAACACCATGTGGAGTGTTTTCTGTTTATCTATGTACTTATATTGGGTGTTTCTTACTATATGAATTGCATCAGTTGTGCTTCTTCCCGGCATGAACCCAAATTGACACTCTGAGATTTTGTTCCCCAATTCAGTTCTCAGTCTATGTTCGATGATTTTCTCGAACCATTTCATGGCATGGCTTATAAGTTTGATTGGGCGGTAATTCTTACAGTCTTGGATGTTTCCTTTTTCTTTATATAGAGGTACCAATACGCTTTCTTTCCACGCAGTCGGAACATTCCCTTCCTTCATCATATCATTGAAAATATCACAAACTATCTATATATATATAAAGTGTAGTTAATCAAAAAAAAAAAAAAAAACAAATCAATTGTCAATATAGTAGTATTTATTTTTTTGCGAGTATATAATGATATTGATGCAATTGAGTGAATGGAATCATATGCTATAATTAAAATGTGTTACAGAATAACCTTGAGAGTGTAGACGTTAATATAACACCACAGTGATATAAAATACAAAGTCCTCTTACATACAACCTGCCACTCATACATAGGACAACATATAATTTATGATATTATGGCACATTGGTCACATTCAATAAAATCCAGTGAAACATGGTTGAACTCGAATAGATCGAATAATTTTTAAAACACGTCTTGATGGACTGTTATCAGATGATATTGAATTTGTTAAAGGTGATCAACTTTTATCTAAGGAAAATGAGGACACACTACACTGAGGACCAAATTAAAAAACGCGTGACAAAAAAGCAGTTAGTACAAAATCGGGACAAAATCTCACATGAAACATATGGTAAATAGTAACATCACACACACAATGTATCCATTCTGTAATACTTGGGACAACGGATTGGAACATTGATAGGAATAATCAGGCAATGGATAAAATCTCCATTGATTCAAAGGTCTGAATTAATAAGTTAATATTTAGGGAGAAACGTATTGAACATCGCTGGTATGACAACTTCAAAAGTCTCTGATGCCTCATCCACATGCTGTCCGTCCTTCCACGAGTCCCGCGCGAATGAGTAAAAAGGCGTTAACCGTCGGTTACGTATACAGTTCAAGACAATCACCTCGTCCGTACGTCCTTTTACTCATTCTCACAAAACTCGTGGAAGGACGCCGAGCGTGAAGCGGCCCCATGAAGACATTTCCCCAAGTTGGAAATTTTTTTTGGCACCATACAGGTGATTTCTCTCTATATACCTACTGCTCATTAAAGTCAACCAGTTGCAAAAATAATAAAATGTCATTCTATAATAGGCCTAGGGCTGCCACCACTTCGGGTTTGAATGGTGTTCTCCGGGTTCCAGATTAGCATAGTGTATCTCCGGGCCTACCCTAGCTTTGAAAGTTGGCATAAACAGGCCCCAAACATTATGAATTATTTTGTTTAGTACTTACTTTCGGAACATAACAGTAGAGTAACTTGTGTTTGTGATTAACTAGTAAATGATCCATGTTCTCTGGTTTTATATTCCCAATAGCGGAATTAGGATACAAATTATCACACATTTTCTGTATATGCTCCTGTCTTGCTAGATTAACAGACTGAGTTAATTCATAAGTGTGACTTGTGGAACTGTCACACGAGTCTGTAGCTGGCGATGATACATCATTAGAGCAAGCATTCTCACCAAGTAAAATATTTGCATTAAGTAACGTGATTAAGAGCACAAGACATAACATATTGCTAACACAGACACTACACAGAATTAATTAACGACTAAGGTCTGTAGGTCATCTCAACAACAGATAATTTTTACATGTTGTGTACTTAGATTTTGGACAAAACAAATTTTACATAAATTACACATGCAAGCCAAAATAAGCATATCAAAACAAAACGATGACACTATAGTGATATTGAAGAAATGGTAATTTATCTCAACAATGTAAAATTTTAGTACACTAAAAGTAAAAACAACACCTCAGCGTAAACATTTCCGCCACATCCAATTCAATTTCATAATTTGAAACTGACGTTTGACGGCAAACGTCTAGTCGTCCATCTTTGACCAGAGCACAGAACACATATACTCTAACGAGAAGAACTACAACTACATAGAAAACATATGCATACACGGAAAATGTATAGCACCGCAGTTGTGGCCAGTGCAAAGCTCCTTGAAGAAATTGGCGGCAGATTTGAATGTATTTCTAGACCATAAAGAATATTTTGATACCACTAGTAACTAAATAATTCCACTCCAGTCAAAAAAATGATGTTAATCAAAATTTTTAACTGAAATGAAATCATTTAATTACTAGTGTGCACCAAGCCCAATGTTACCGAAATGTAGAATAAAAGACACTAAATTCATCAAACTATTTATTGTTTAAATGGTAATAACACAGAGTATATAATATATATTTTAAGTGAATGTAGGATTTTTAGGATAACTGTGTTTCAAAATTTCATCATATTCATCATCAATTTCATCAAAATCAAAATTAAAAACACTTAAAAACACAAAAATAATAGGAGTCCTTGTCTCAGTGCAGTTAGCAATAAAAGAGTCTATTTCTCACAGTTTTAACACTTAAAAATAATAGGAGTCCTTGTCTCAGTGCACTTAGCAATCATCATCATCATGTGAGCCCCCCTGCGTCCATTGTCGAACATAGGCCTCCGTCATTGATTTCCATAGCTCCCTATCCTGGGCAGACCGCATCCAACCGCCTCTCGCAACTCGCCTTACATCGTCCGATCACCGTGCTTGAGGTCTATCAACACTTCTTCTGCCTGTTCTAGGTCGCCACTCCAGGACTTTCTTTATCCACCTAGAGTCTGTGGTTCTGGCCACATGACCAGCCCAACTCCATTTCTGGCTGGAAACTCTGTGAACGACATCGACGACCTTGGACCTCTCTCTGATCTAAACATTAGTTTTCCTGTCTCTCAGTGAAATACCCAACATTCTCCTTTCCATGGCTCTTTGTGTCACTGATAATTAGCAATAAAAGAGTCTATTTCTCACAGTTTTAACACTTAAAAATAATAGGAGTCCTTGTCTCAGTGCAGTTTGCAATAAAAGATCCATTTCTCACAGTTTTAACACTTATAAATAATAATGAGTCCTTGTCTCAGTGGGGTTAACAATAAAAGAGTCTATTTCTCACAGATTACACCTTGTAACTACAATACGAAAATGATGGAGTCTTTCAAAATGAACATTTGTTTCAACCAGTGATATATATCACTGGTTTCAACGCATAACAGAATCGTCTCATACACATGTTTACTATGAGGCAGTAATGTCCACGTGAACAAAACGAATAACAATCTACCAGTACGTCACACTTTAAAAGATATGATCTAAAAGTCTATTTCTCACAACACATATGGTTTATCTACAACACAACCATTAAAAACAAAACGAAAACACGAGAATGAACACGAGACGCCGATTCGTAAAAATGGCTGACATCAAAACAACGATTACAAACAAGCCAGAACGGCGTCATTTCGTGTGCGTGTTGCCAGCTGTAAAATTTAAGATAACCTCACGGAAAAATTCGCCGTCAACGATTATTAGGCAGTAAATACAGTTTTTGTTCCCAAAATATATAACAAAATCTTATAATTATTATTTAATTAGGTTAAATTTTTATTATAATCGTAAGAAAACAAGACTTCTGAAAACCAAAAACACATTTTTTTCATATGTCCACATATTCCCATATGATTGTGTGAGAGTAAAGAGAGGCGACTATATTCTTATTCAGTTCATCCGTTCATGCCAAACGGATCCTATACCTAAGTATGCAAGTGCCTAGAACAAAGTCGTACCCCCGTGGACCAGAGATATCACAGAACATATATACTCTCTAACGAGAGATATGAAGTCATATGAAGTAGTACAGATTCACAATAAGAAGAGCGTTTTAGGTCCCGCATTTCTAGCACATCCGAAGTTGCCGCAAGCCACTCGCAAATACAAGCATCCCCGAAGTTAACTGCGAATATCGCAGCTAACTTCAGGTGTGCTAGCATTTGCAGGAACTTCGGAGAAGCTAAATAGTGCGGGACCTGACCCCGATTTCTTATTCAATCTATACTACTTGATATCTCTGGTCTAGAAAAACCATAGGCGGGAAGAAAACAAGAAAATAAATGACCTGTCAAAGAACATTTCGAAGGAAATTCCAGGAAATTAATTGGAATCGGGGAAATGTTCGTTCGTGTCGGTGAAGTGTACATTTAATTTTTCCATTATTTTTACAGACGATTGTAAATTACACAAGAATTGTAGTGAAGAGAATAGCATGCAATCAATTTAAATAATTGTACTATGTCTGTCTGTCGGTCCATCTGTGCGCAGCGCGCGACGAAAATAAATAGTACCGTGATTATTATGCAAACTAACGGATCGAATCTATGAAATTTTGAAAATGTTCTCTACACTAGCGCTTTACATCGGACGAAAAGTGTTGGTTCAACAATACGTTTGACGTAATGTGAATTCAAACTTTTTGAAATTTCGAATTATTGGTACTTGGTGAATACAGTAACTTATAGGTAGGTACGTACCTACTTGATACAGAATGCATCGAGTTTTTCGAATCATACCTACATACTATATATATAGTAGGTACGTATAGCCAAATGGAATGAAAACAGTTTTGAATAGGTACTATCAGTTGGTTCGTATGATTTTGAAACAATCAAGTACTACATACATACCTACCTACCTATTATATTAATTATTGATAGAGTCATTCAAATCATAATTACTGTAGGTATAATATAGTATAGGTACGTATGTAAAATTAGTATGGAAAGTAGGTAAGACCCTATATTTTTTCACACCAAATAGCGACCAATTCTCCACACCTCTTACCGAAAAGACGGTAATGTTACCTTAGATTATTTTTAGTGTTTATTTTTTTAACGTGCCCAAACCAGAAGACTATCAGACCGATCTTCAATACTGTGCGAAGTGCACAGCACATGGAGTGGATATGTATCAAATACATCCTATATAGTGAATGTGAAGGGACATAACGATTCACGACAACGAATTAGGGGATTCAAAGTAATCCATATACCTACTATATTCCAGTTCGCCAACTGTAAGAAGATGTTGGCTACGAAAAGTTTCGCATGGTCCTATATTCGGCATGTTCCAATAATACAAGACACACAGGGTTACCCATGCTCAGGAACCCCCTTGCTCTTTACGATACATTGTTCCTATTACAATGACATCAGAACATTGTCAGGGCAGCATTATCAACAGCAATAGCAGGGGCATGGGAAAAGACTGAACCTTGTGATTTCCCTGATGTGTTCCTTCGATTAACTTTAAAGACCGTGGTAGAGTGGCAGTATGAGTATGGGAATGACACAGGTAAAGAGGAGTCTTGTGGCTTTCACGGGTGGGTACCAACTAAGAAAGTCGACGATGTGAATCTGGTTCTACGACTTTCTTGACGATATTGGAAAGACGGGGAAAAGACGGAGCCTTGTGATTTTCCTGTGTTCTCTCGAAGAATTTTGAAGGGTGGAGTAGTAATAGTGGTTACACAAAAACATATTAAACCAACCTCCGTGAATTCACGGGTAGGTACCCACTAGTATTAATTATTGATAGAGTCATTCAAATCATAATTACTGTAGGTATAATATAGTATAGGTACGTATGTAAAATTAGTATGGAAAGTAGGTAAGACCCTATATTTTTTCACACCAAATAGCGACCAATTCTCCACACCTCTTACCGAAAAGACGGTAATGTTACCTTAGATTATTTTTAGTGTTTATTTTTTTAACGTGCCCAAACCAGAAGACTATCAGACCGATCTTCAATACTGTGCGAAGTGCACAGCACATGGAGTGGATATGTATCAAATACATCCTATATAGTGAATGTGAAGGGACATAACGATTCACGACAACGAATTAGGGGATTCAAAGTAATCCATATACCTACTATATTCCAGTTCGCCAACTGTAAGAAGATGTTGGCTACGAAAAGTTTCGCATGGTCCTATATTCGGCATGTTCCAATAATACAAGACACACAGGGTTACCCATGCTCAGGAACCCCCTTGCTCTTTACGATACATTGTTCCTATTACAATGACATCAGAACATTGTCAGGGCAGCATTATCAACAGCAATAGCAGGGGCATGGGAAAAGACTGAACCTTGTGATTTCCCTGATGTGTTCCTTCGATTAACTTTAAAGACCGTGGTAGAGTGGCAGTATGAGTATGGGAATGACACAGGTAAAGAGGAGTCTTGTGGCTTTCACGGGTGGGTACCAACTAAGAAAGTCGACGATGTGAATCTGGTTCTACGACTTTCTTGACGATATTGGAAAGACGGGGAAAAGACGGAGCCTTGTGATTTTCCTGTGTTCTCTCGAAGAATTTTGAAGGGTGGAGTAGTAATAGTGGTTACACAAAAACATATTAAACCAACCTCCGTGAATTCACGGGTAGGTACCCACTAGTTACTATTATAATACATAACAATGATGTGATTTCGTGTCGCTGGTAATTTGACATTACGTAAATAATTAATTTAACTTTAACCTTAGAGCGATAACAATATACTACATATTGTGGTGAATAGATAACACATTTAAATAATTTATTCATGTTATTCCCAGCTCTGTGACACAGTCTAATAATATCTGTTGAATATAGTTTTTTTTTTATCATAGTATCCATTTGATAACCTCTCAAACCATTTTTCACAGTGGACAATATATTTATTGGAATATTTTGGAATTATTGTACATATTTGTGCATGCTGTTTAATATATAAAGTAATTTAGTTCACTATTTTAATCTAATTGTTTGAAAATAGCATATAAATGATATTGAGAAGAAGTTTGTCTACAATGGCTAGACAGTTGAAGCCAATTCATGTGATTCCTTGCACTGGATCTTCACACACTGGGACTCTTATTTTCTTCCATGGATCAGGTAAATATAATATCTCAATAATACTTATATTAATTATGCCGCGAATGCCCATGACCCTTTAAAAATGGTTGAGTGGTATAGATGCAAATAATTTGAGGTTATGTAGATTTCTGAAACTCAGGTACGTAAATGTTTAACCGTAAAATGTATTTTTGATTGCAGGTTCAACGGCTGAAGCAATGAGATACGGCGTTGCAGCTACAATCGGCAGAGATTTCTCATTCCCTCACATTAAAGTAATATTCCCGACAGCACCACTGCAGCCATACACTCCATTTGATGGGGAACTGAGTAACGTTTGGTTTGATCGTCTAGCCATATCCGACCAAGTCCCTGAGATCTTAGAAAGTTTAGAGGAGATAGGAGATGATGTAAAAAGACTGATTCAAAAAGAGAATGAAGCTGGAATACCAAATGATAGGATTGTAGTCGGTACGGGAACTTTAAAATACTATTTTGTTTACCCATCTATGGAATGAGTCAATTATTCTACAAGTTCTTCTTCTTCTTCCTCTTGTCCTAGGTCGGGTGACCTGTTTGTGACGGCGGGCTGTCCTGGGATGAGGAGGTCCAGCTGTCCTTCCATCTCTTGGGTGGCCTTCCGGGTAATCTTCTACCAGTGGGGTTTTCAGTTTTTACTGTCTTTGCCAGTCTGGTATCATCCATTCGGTCGACATGGTCCCTCCAGAAGCGTCTTCTACTTCTCCCCCACCTTACTATATCCTCAACATCGCAGTCAGAGCGTATAGTCTCATTTCTGATCCTATCTCTGAGTGTTCTGCCCGCGATGGATCGTAGGGTTTTCATTTCAGCTACTCTGAGAAGACTTTTTGTCCGGTTGGTATCGGCTCTCACTTCTATCCCATATGTCATGATGGGACGGACGCATGTCTTGTATATTCGGACTTTGCTGGTAGTTAACATGTGTTTATTCCTCCATACAGTGTCCCGTAGGCAACCAGCCACGGCTGTTGCTTTACATTCTACAAGTTGTTAACCTTATATTTACATTTCAGGAGGATTTTCAATGGGTGGCGCCCTCGCTTTACACACAGGCTACAGATGGCACACAGATCTTGCAGGAGTGTTTGCTCTGTCGTCCTTTCTAAACAAAGGTTCCGTAGTGTACGAACATTTAAAAAATAATTCTAATATTAAGACTCCCGAACTCCTCCAGTACCACGGGGAGAAAGATGATTTAGTTCCAGTCAAGGCTGGGAATGATACGTTTGAACAGTTACAATCTATGGGAGTAAAAGGTAGTTTTTTAATTGAAAATAAAATACATCATTCTGTTACTAAGGCAGAGTTACTTAATGTACATTCGTGGGTCAGCAAATGCTTGCCAGATAAATGATAATATATTAAAACATTAGATAATTACAATTTGTATTGAGAATATCTATTAATACAACTAAAATAGAAATATGTAATTCATTTGACGAACAATGTTGCCAGGTGCACAATGCTATAAGTACATTTATTACGTCATATTGTGAAAATATGGTGAATGTGTTCTTGTTGTGTGTATTTATAAAATATTCTGATTGTTTGCAATATATTTAAGGTTTTATTACACTTTTTTTATAAAAAAACATATTTCTTTTGTATTATCACACTATTTTTTCTCGTAATGATTCACACAATAGTTAATAAGGTACGTTGCATTTGGATAGTACTATATGTAATTCACAAGAAAATATATCATTTATTCGTATGGATTACATAATTGAAACAGCTCTTTGTTAGTGAACTTGAATAAACCAAATTATTAACTTTCTGATTCATCTCAATTTCAAAAGTCTTTGACATCAAACTGTGAGGGATTCTGGAACAATATTAAGGTGTTAGTTAGCAGATTGTTAGTGACTGAGAATACTTATTACATCTTAACAATAGCAGAATGAACCTTTAATTGTTGAATATATTCAAGTTGATGCGGTTGTCTTATGATTGCAAAGGCTTCCTCTGCGACGTTCAATTCTTTATGTTCCCACGCGAGAGCTGCTAAGCAAGCCCACAGTATATCATCCTTTACAATTCTGCAAAGCTATAAACCAACATAGAATACATAATATTTACTGCATGGATATTGCAATCAGTTGAAAACATGCAAATTTATTAAACACATGTAGCATAAAGTTTGATTACTTTCAACGCCTTGGTCCATTGGTTGGCCGATACTTTCCTCGCTAGTTGTGCTGGAAACGGTGATATAGCTACATGAAGTAAAGATCCGTCTCCCCGTCTGACGACAACTCTACCTTCGTCCATTGTGATCAGTGTTGGGTTCTTTCCAAGATCACTGAGATGTAATCATAATAATTATCATCCTATAAAATATAACAAATATTCTGAATGTGCATTCATTCTAATGTTACTTTTCATACCTGACATCTCTATGCATTGTTGTTAAATTAAGAAACGCAGGAGCTTTTGGACATCCGAATATAGTTAATCTCCCCTCTTGGAGCGCTACAAGGATCGCAGCATCCTCACACCACAACATACCGCCTACTTGGACAGCTGGAATAAAATATGCATTCAGTAAAGCATTTGTGTTTCGAGAATCAGCTAAAATTGTTTTCTAATATTTCGACTCACCGAATTTGAAGAATTTCACTTTATTATCTTTGATCAGACCGACGTATAAGTCTTTATTAAAATCTATGATGGCTAAATGTCTCTCTCCAGGTGTACCAGCTTGATTTAGTGCTAGGGACGATACTGACATGGAATGTGAAACTGTGAACATAGACTGATCTGTAGAACTTCGAACCGTTAACCCTGTTGGCAGCTCAAATAGGTGGATCACTGAAATATAAACAGTTCCTTCTTACATTGCAACTTATATGCACACAATTTTTTAGTAACTTATTTTATTGGGGATACATACATTTGGGATCGCTCTGATCTATGACGGCCATCATGTCCACTCCCAAAGATATGGAATTATGTGGAAGAATATCCAACCGCATGGATCCCCAGCGAGGACTGGCGATTAGTCGGCCGAGATAGTTATAGACACTCACGCTGAAACTCTCGACGAGGCAGAAACATCTAGAAAATCAATATCAGTTATAGATGTGTTACTTGATATGTTTTCATACAATATCGTTTTTGTTACAATCTTACTTTTCAGATAAATGTATCATGCATATATTCCCTTCCTTCAAGTCTAATATAACGGGAGTGTTCCAGCTCACAGAGGAATGTATGAAACACTGCTTGGCTGTGACGGCAACCAGATGATCATATCCCATTACCATCTGCACTATTCTATTAGGAAAATCTAATTGTTCCACTGTGTCATTTGTTATGTCTCTTAGTGTTATCGTCTTGCGCCCAGTGAGAGTGCAAATGTAGTTTTTCCAATCTAATTGTCTGAAATGAATCACTGAATTATTTGTGATGTTCATAAGGTGATTTCTTGTTAATTGAGGATATTATTATAATACCTTTGTATAACATGAGCAAATAACACATGTCCGTCTGAACATCCGGCGGCAATCTGTGTGCTGTCTAAAGACCATCCTATACTGTGGATACTTCCTGTGGTTGGACGCTCCAAACAGTGTGACCACTTCAATAATACAATACTTATTATTTTCATGCCAAATAACAATTTATTCAAGAAACATGCAATGTCTACTCACCCCAGTGGAATCGCACAATCTCAACATATTGTATCCTGCAATGGCAAACATTTCACCTGAGGGTGCCCAGCCGACGGACATGATAGGGGAATCGTGTTTAATACTACATGACAACTGTCCACCGAATGCATCCCATGTCTAAAAAATCCTAACAATTAATTAAAATTACAATATTTAGGGCATAGATAGATGAAGATGTGCCAACTTTATAAAATATAATACAAACCTTGAATACTCCATCTTCCCCTCCAGAGAGTATAATGTTCTTATTGAGGTTCCATGCTACTGACAACACTAATCCTTCGTGTGCTCTCCACTGAAATAAATAAACATGTAAGCATAAAATATTTAAAATTTGTCAATATTTGTTCAATGCAAGAAAAACGACATGTAAGTATGTACAGTGAAACTTCGAATTTACGTTTTCGTAAGCGACAGAAAAAAAAGTGAGGAAATGTAAAAATGAGGAAATGCTTTTTCTTCTCCGATTTGAGTTGGATCATCATTATCTGATTGTTTTTTACAAAATAACAAGATTAACGACAAATGTGAATTATCACAACAAAAATTCAAATGATTGAACTGAATTTCTAAAAATCATACTTGACTGTAGCAAAAATATTTGAAAATCGTGGTTTTTTCTTCAACCAGGGATAAACTCAAGTAATTCCTGTATGCTTTTATTGTTTATATTATTGTTACTAAAGCGAAATTTAAGATAAACAAATGGGGAATAGTACCCAGGCAATATGATTATACCAGCTGTATAAATTATTGCACCAACCTGTATAGTTTTAGTATTCCCTTGCATGCGAGTTAGGACTAGAAAATTAGATTGCCCATGAACTAAAGATGTTCCCATGGGTCCCCATATGGCACAATATATTGGTACACCAGCATTTGCGACTATGGATCTGGGAAGACCGCTGCGAGACCATATCTTCAATATACCGTCCTCGCCAGCTGGAAACATTAGATAGTTAATTACATTTCTAATATTATTATGGCTGGACCTTGATTAATAATGTTGAATAACCTGTAAGGAATCCAGTTCCATCGGGACTCCATTGGCCGTTTAAGCAGGCACCTTCGTGAGCATTCACTGACTTCTCTATTCTACCATTTTGACTTATTAGGTGAAACCTGCAACCAACAAGTTCCTATATAACAATTAGATACTTCTCTATGCTTCAGTTATTAAAGGGCGAAAGAAAGACGGATTCCATGTGTTTATTTTATGGTTTCTATTCCAAAGAATGAATGTTATTATTAGAACTCTTGTAAAGTATTTACCTTCCATCAGCCGTAGTCAAGAGTATAGTATCCTGAGAAGTCTTATTGCCCCCATGTGTAGAAGATCCAACTTTAGGAAAAAGATTGATGCTCGTTGGGTAAAATGTTTCCGGTAGAGTGGCTACAGTCAGAGTCTCATTAGAGACTAGGTTCCATTTTAATAAGGTATGGTCATCACTAAAATAAAACGACGTAAAATTAAAATCACTACGAATTGACGCTCGACTGTACAGAGTGATATGTGTAGGTATATAAATATTAAAAGTATTTCAATTTCACTTTACCTGCAGGAGAATAATTCTTCTGGATTATTCCAACTAACACATGTCACAATATTTTTATGTTTTGGCTTGAGTTCGTGCGATATTTTGAGCTTCATTTTCTTATTTTAAAATGTCCTTAATCTCTAGAATCACCAAATAATTATTAATCATTTCCTTTAATTTGACTTAGCCATTAATTCAATATTTTGAATTTGGTTGCTAAGAGACTGCAGTATTTCTTGCCATACTTCAAATTCTTTTTTCCCTTTTTCTACACCGCAATGATAATTATTATTTATCAGTAAAATACACTGTTACCCGCTGTTTTATTTGTGTACACATTAAAATTACGAGTAAAATAATAATGAGGATTGCCCTTAGACGATTGGCTGTGTAAATATAATCTAGGTATAATCTAAATAAAGGTATCTGTAAAACACGTGTGGACCATCCTTTTTTTGTAATTAAATTCGCTACTTGCAACATTCACTGTTCCCATGTGTTGCTCATAACCTAGAAATTATCTGTCAATCGCGTTGTCTGGTGGGGCCGCACTTTGTTTTGTTTGATTTAAAAGTAGTTTTCAAAGTTATAACATATATTTTAGTAAAATGGAAACTCAAGACGATATTCCAGACTTAAGCAGCGATGAAGAATGTGTCGCCGATGACGATTGGGAAGAAATGGACGAAAGTGTGGGCAGTGACACACTGGAGTGTTTGTTTTGTAAGGAAATGTTAAAAGATATTAATGTAGGCTTTGATCATTGTAAATCTGCGCATAATTTTGATTTATCAGCTTTAAAAATAAAGCACAACATGGATTTTTATTCTTACATTAAATTGATAACATACATTAGAAGTGTAAATGCAGATGCCATATCAATAATGAGCGCCCTCAAGCCTTTGTGGGACGATGACAAATATATGAAGCCAGTTAAACAAGAAGAATGGTTAACATTTGATTTTGATTCGTTGAATGAAGGATTGGAATCTCCCAAAACAGCTTTCCACGCTAATGTCGAGAATGGACTAGTGACATTGTCGGAGGCGCATTTTACAGAATTACAAAAGACTATTCAATCTCTCACAGCAAAATTAAAGGAATCACATTCTCTGCTAGCTCTCACTAAGGAAGATATGGAAACAATGAAGAGATCTATGCATAATATTATGAATGATAATAATGATCAGACAAATTCTGGTAGTAAGTCTGTAGCCGTGGATTGTGTTCAGAAAGTGAATTTAGAAGACGACGAGGGATATTTTAATACTTACGCTCATTTTGGTATTCACCATGACATGTTGTTTGATAAAGTGAGGACCGAGTCCTACAAGGATGCAATCCTGGGTAACTGTGATACAATCAGAGGTAAGAGTGTTATGGACTTAGGCTGTGGAACTGGCATTCTCTCTATGTTCTCTGCAACAGCCGGAGCTTCTCAAGTGTTGGCCATAGAGATGTCGGATATTGTTTATAATGCTATGGATATAATTAGAGAAAATAAACTCGAAAAGAAAATTAAGATTATTAAAGGTAGACTGGAAAATGTTGATTTAGATGAAAAAGTTGATATCATTGTATCGGAGTGGATGGGATATTTTCTTCTATTTGAAGGAATGTTGGATAGTGTAATTTATGCCAGAGATCATTATTTAGCGCCAGGGGGTATTCTCCTTCCTAATAAATGTATCATAAGTCTTGTTGGGAGTGGAGATGTTGAAACACACTCTAGATTCATTAGTTGTTGGTCCGATGTATACGGATATAGAATGAATTGTATGAAAGGGGAAGTAATACGAGAGGCTAATGTTGATATTGCTTCTTCAAAACACATCATAACATCCGCATGTTTGTTAAAAGAGATTGACATGAACGTCTGCACAATCAATTCTGTAAATTTTTCATCAGAGTTTAAGTTAGAAGTTTTATCCGATGGTCATTTGGCATTCCTCGTTGGATATTTCGATTCATTCTTTGATTTACCTAATCCAGTTTCATTCTCTACGGGTCCTCAGGCTACGCCCACGCACTGGAAGCAGACAATATTTTATTTGAAGGAACCTGTTTCTGTGAAAAAAGGAGATGTGGTAACGGGGTCATTGACTTGTAATCGAAATGTTGCCAATGTTCGTGGTTTAGTTATACAGATTCAAATATTTGGAAAAACTTATCAATATATTATG
The DNA here is from genome assembly GCA_963576895.1 of Ceraclea dissimilis. NCBI lineage: Eukaryota > Metazoa > Arthropoda > Insecta > Trichoptera > Leptoceridae > Ceraclea > Ceraclea dissimilis. The sequence goes on from OY756358.1 coordinate 4,143,564, forward strand.
AGTTAGTCTAGAATTTATGTAGGAGCATTACTTTGGATGGCAATATATTTTTGTTTTTGAAGTTTGTTGCATTCCTAACTATTTCATATAATAAAAATGTTATATTTACATGTACTCCTGTATGTTTTATTGTTCACTCCTGTTGACATGTTTTCCTATGCTTCGGGGAGTTTTGATTTTCAATAAAAAAACACATTTTATAAAATCTGATTTTTATTTTACATGAATATATATATTATATATAAATTATTTACACATGTAATAAGTTTCTAGGATAGATAAATATTCTGAGAAGAAAAAGATATTCTATATGTTTTGTTTTTATTTTATACACGGAGCATTTTCTAGTTACCCTAGCACTGACGTCCGTGATGGTGGAGTAGTAGTAATTGTTGAGAGATTGGGTTTAGTAATGAATCATGTTATGCAGCGGAATTTCACAGTAAAGAAGAATCAGAGAAATTTTATATAAAGATATTTCGGTTGCAAGCAGATTATCTAAATTGTTATACTTATGTAATTTTAGAGTTTCTAATGATGTATACAAATTTGTCGCATAGAAGATTCATTTTCAACGCTAGCTACAGTTGAAATAAAAATATATACTATTCACTATATAATTATGAGTTACAATATAATTCAGAATTAAAAAATTATAATTTTATTATTTTAGAATTTCTCTTGGACCTAATCCAAAGCTGTTTGTTTTATTTTAGTGAATGGACAATCTAACTATCTTTATTTAACGGGAGGATGAATAGAGTAAATATCTCTACGAATAAAATATGTTAATTTCATAGTTCATAATGGACAAGTTTTCTTTATTCTCATAAGTAAACTATCCACAAGCTTTGACTCTCAGATACACTGTACAATGGTCGCTCACATACGAGAGATGAAGAAGAACAGATATACTGGCTAATCTTTATAGGAGTTATAATTATTCTTACAAATGACAGTATATTGTCATAGTGAGTTTGCTGATACTCTGATTTACTTCTGTGAAAATTTTTATGACCATGCACTTACTACAGATACTCGAATGTTTGTGTTTTGGAGTAATCTACTCGCTGTGAACATTCGTCATAATCAGATGTAAATTTCCTCCACTATCGCACTCACATCTGTCGTTACATGAATGTATGCAGAGTTTCGACACACGGTTGATTCATTCCTTTAAGAATAAGAAGGGCAGGTATATTGACGTGTTGGACTAAATTTTATAATAATGTTGACTTCCGTTTTAAATATAATCACAGGATATGTTTTTTGGTCGTTTGGTATCTAATTTCATTCAGACGTTGGGAATTTTCTTTATTTTTTTTTTCGCTAAATAAGTATTTTTATACAAATTTATAGGTATTAATATAATACTTTATTTTCAATAGTTTTTCTAATAAATTTTTGGATTTTAGTGAATAATAAAATAGTGTTTATAAAGGACAGTCAGTCTGTTCTAAATATACATTAATATATCATTTAATTATCATTACATTTAACATTTTATCAGACAGATGTTTGGAACAACACAATGTAAGATATTTAATATGTGCGTAGGTACAAGTAATATGCAGACAAAACCTTAACAATTCAACATTATAATGAATAAACATCTTGTATACACTTTATTATTTTAACTTGTGAATTATACGAAATAATTAGTGAATACACATTACCTACTGTTAATAATAATCTGCATTATATTTGGTAGGTATACAGAATAAACAATTTAGTATTTGTTTTAAGTAAGTATAATAATAGGACATCCACTATACAATTTTCACACTACATTTTTGATAAAGCTATGTTCCCGATTAGCTAGTGGTACCTAAACTAAACTATACCATCTATCAACACATCCATTAGTATTAAATCATTTGGCCAACTTGTGATAATATGTACTATCAACGTTGGTAGAGTATTATAGTACCTAGTGATAATACAGGCCCATTAATAAACAGATGCGCTGATTGATAATCTTAGTAAGAATGGTCCCTCAAGCCAAAAAACTTGAATAAACAATAACTAAAGACACATAGTAAAGTATAAAGTATTAACACATTCAATATACATAAATTCTTTTGCCTAGTAGTAATTTCAATGAATAAAACGTTTATATACAACATGGAATTATCTGTATGACAATAATATTATAAGAAACATTTAGTCTTTCCCTTTGTTTTGACGTTTTCATTTATCTTAGAGACGGGGTGTAAATTTGACCGTTCAAATAACTTGCCCAAAATCACCAATTCAACCCACCTTCGCCTATGACAAGATGCATGCATAATACATTTGACGATTGTCCATTAAGTTGTTTGTATCGCATAGCACAAGGGAGTGATTTGAGAATTGACCGCAATAAAAAGTACTTACTACATTTAAAGGAATGTGGAATGGGACAAAGGAGAAGGTATTGGAAAAGACCATGTGGAAAGCATGGATTTTAAAGACTAACACGCTTCGTGCATCAGAAACCAGAGGGAAGAAGGAGCTTGGAAGATTTCCCAAGAGATGGAAAGACAGGTGGGAGTCCACATCACAAGGAGAAGCAAATAGGTCCTAGTGGCCTTCAGTCAATATAAGAAAAATAAAAATTTGAAGGGAGAAAGTTGTGAATTCATTCAAATTGATTAATAAATAATAAATGAATCTTTATTGGCCAAAGAAAAATATGAATAGTTACAAAATCAAGATAATGGAAGTGCGCCAAAGGGTGGACTTATTGCAAAAGCAATATCTTACAGTGAACCTGAGAAAATAAAGAATTACTCAGTGTTCTGAAAAACTGTATGAAATATTGTCTTGTAAGCATGCTTTTTGTCTGCCAGTATGGAAAGTAATGTTCATTTGATTTATTTCTGTTACAATAGTTTGCAGATATATGCGAGATAACACGTACTCCCAGTCATCTGTGGAGTTACATTTTCATTTTTATCTTGACGCAAATGAGGAATTTTATTTACTGTTTGCCATAATGAATTATATCAGACAAATGTGACTAAGGTGAATTAAATAAAATTCGCGGGATATGACGATTAAACAACTTGGACTAAAGACAACAATATTAATGTCATGCACATATAAATACATAGATAATATTTTACAATTCAAAAACTTGGACGGCACAACTACAAAATATTTTATTACAAATGAGAACAACAAATAATCGTAATGCATTGTTTTACAATGTTCATTATATAAATACATATTTGTTGCAAAACGCAATGACATAATAAGCTCGCTTTGCAGTTTTGGTCTTGAAAAGCATTTTTCTTCACCGCGTAAGATAATTCTAATAATGTTTTCTGTGTGAAGGATCGTAATTCTGATTGGTTTGAATGAAATTAGTATTAATGTTATGTTATGTGCCTCAGCTCAGAGTATTAGCATTTAATAAAGAATATAGAAATCAATACAACTTTGTGATGAAACAGAGATCTAATTTTATAATAGTTTATAATATATAGACATGATTTCAGCTCCTGTAGATGTAAATGGAGGTAATAGGATACAAAGAAGCAAATTTTGTTAGGTACAGTTAAAAACAATTATCTACAACAAAGAATTACAAGTGATTTGTCAAAGCTTAAAATAAATTAGACGTGCATTCATCATTCTGGAATTATTTGCTAATAAAATCAGTCCAGCTGATATAACTAAAAGTACTTTAAATAAGTAATAACTACCTTTATATGTAACTACCATAATATTTGCAATATTTAGCAATAAAATTAAATAATGGCAATTATTTTGTGCTTCTTACAATAAAGAAATATTATAATACAATCACAAACAATAAGGAATAATTTAAATTTGTGGACTACAGTTGAGCTGCAATAATCCAAACTACTGAAAAATAAATGTTTAAGATTTACAGAAAGTACAGATTATAGTGTTTTAGATAGAAAAAATTATTAAAACAGCTATTAATACTACATTATACCGGATAATATTATAAATAATACGCACCCGAGTTGTCATAATATCTGAATTATTCTCAAAATAATCATGTTGGCACAACCTAAAAAGTCATCGACATTACTTGTAAATTAAGTACGGCTTCGGTTCAATAGTAATAATATCATTTATTTTTTATTATCAACTACAATCTAAATACATAAATAAATAACCTTTTTTTCCTGTTTTGTTTTTTATAATTACTACATATTACCTTTTTTCTTCAGTTTACAATGTACTTAAGTACCTATTTCATTACATGGAGAAATTAATGTAGCATTATTGAGTATATAATGAATCCTAATGTAGTCGATTTATACCACTGTACCTAGTAAATAAATAAATTGAAAGTTTTCATTGAAATTAAATAAAAACTTCCTTACCTATATAAATATGACTTCCTATACCTGAATGAGCCAGCGACTGAATATATAAAGAACGTTCAATTTAATTTTAATGTTTAATCTTCTTCTTCTTCTTCTTCTTCTTCTGAAGAGAAGAAGAAGAAGAAGAAGAAGAAGAAGTTTAATCTGACGACCAAGCTTGCCTGAATTGCCCAATGTCCAACTATCAACTTTTTCCTTTGAGGGATGTGGTATACTTCTTTTGACCATACGATAAATAAATAAAAAATATAAATATGTAATATGTATTCTAAAATTCATGTAGGTACTTGGTACATACATAAAATAGCTATGTTTTTAATTTGTTATTACATAATCCATAAGCACAATTATAAATGTTCATTTTCACTGACTTTAGTATCTTACCATTTCAGACAACATTATTAACCTGTTGATTGCCGACAGATTTCGGATATTTGAACGTATATAGGCACCATGAAAATATTGGAAATAGAAATTGTCATGAAAAAAAAACAAAAGAAAAAAGTTTTTCCAGTAGCAATGCGATTTCAAAAACATGTTGAATAGGGTACTTGCATTTTTTTTATCGTTCAAAAAATATATTAAATCATTACAAATAAAAAAATTACAAATAAATTATGAAATGTAATTTTAATTTACCGTTAATTTATAATAATTAATTGAAAATGTTAATTTGACGAGTTTTTCTATGGTGCTCTGAAACGAGCGGCCATTGTTTAACGTGATTGTAACGTCACGACGCCATGAAATTCATAGTCAGAATTGGATTGTTTGTGGGTTATGTATGGAGGGATTGGAGAAAGTGACGTCACAATATGGCGGCCAGTTAAAAACCTGTTTTTGCGCTAGAATCGAATATGAGACTTTATTTTATAAATATATTCACAAAGACAGAGGATTAAAATCTCAGATTTTTGGAAAACCTTAATTTATAGTTAACGTACCGAAAACTAAAATAAAAAAAACATGCAAGGACCCTATTATCAATATAAAAAAACAATTTTTTAAAAGAAATGTTAGGTGGTTGAAGTCAGTGAAAATGGACCTAAATTTAGTGTAAAATTTAGGTATTTTTTTACATTTAATGTTTAAACTCCTCTACAATTTATTCTACCTACTAACTTTATTCTTTAAGGCGCAATGTAATGTTTAAAGATATACATAGAAAAAGGTTTTACAAAGCTCGCCAGTTCAAACAATCCATTTTTTTTATTTATACATTCTCTTCTATTAATTTATTATTATCTTTATAATTCCAAATAAAGAAAATGTTATATTATTATAAAAATATTTATGCAGATTTTAAAATATATTTATCATTATTATTTCTTACTATAATAATATGTTCTCTTTAGTGATATAATTAGTATAATATAGATTTATATAAGTAATAGTCATTTAATACTTGTGCGAAATTATTATAGTATTATGTTTAAAATAATGACACACATACTTCTCTGATATAGTGAGAAAGCATAATTATTTTCTATTATATTGTAACCATACTATTTTTTACTATATTAATGAAAGTATGATCCCAGAAAATGTGAAAAAATGTTGTCACGAATATTAATATGAATTAATCTCAATTACTGACTCATGAATTTGTAGCATTTAGAGTTCTCTTGACAATGCCACTTAGTAGTCGCCGAAAGCACTCGAATTTTTTCATATTTTTGTGAAAATTGAATCTGTGTAATTATAGTTTATTTCAAAATGACCATGTTTAATACACATTGTCTCTTCAAAGGACATTCGGGCTAAAGATTTCCTGTGATGTTCATTTAGGATTTCAATGGCCCCTAGCGTTATCAAAAGTTGAGGACCTTTGAGGGACAGCTAAACAAGAGTCACACATAAAATTGCTTCACAAAAGAGTTACAAATGCCTTTTTTGTAGAAAAGACATTTGTTTATGTTCTAATGTCGAAAACATTATTGTAAGATGGCAAAATAATCATTCAACGTGATCCCTCTTCTAGGTTGTATTCTGATAGTGACTGCCAGATTCGATTAACGAAGAGCCTTGTTAACCCTGGTTTGGCGCTTTATGGTCTTTTTCCTAAACTTTTTTCTTAAAATCTGTCCCATTTTGCCAGTTCGCATTTTTTTGTTTTATCCTCTCGTATATTTGTTGATTGTATCAGGATAGTGATACCTCGTTGTAAATAACTATAAAATTCCCACAAAATATGGAAGTTTTGTATGGGAAATGATTAATAATCAAACATTTACTGTACTCTCTATTTTTTATATGATGATTTATTTTGATTTGTGTGAATTCACCTACATATAACAATTTCATTAAATAAACTTTATTTTCCATTGGACCACAAAAAAACTATAAGTACTCACATAAACTTGATGTCATTTTAATAATTCTCAGAATAAAATTACCAATCATTAAACTTTTACTTCACTTAAATTTTTTGTTGTATTTAAAATTTAGATCAATCTATAGACCATAGAGACTAAAAAGACCATTGCGCAACCAACGAGGGTTAAAATCATCATCTTTTGGGTGAATCTTCAGTTACAGTCCATTTTTCTTTCCTATGTGGTAGAAACCCTCTTTACACAAATTTGATGAATCACACAGTTTATATTTTTGAAGTTATTAATATTAATAATTGATTCAGTATATGTAATTTGATTTGTGTTTTATAATGCCAAATATTAAATTAATATGAAGATGCAGTTGACACAAAGAATGATTAGTGAGAACAGAACTAAGCCACACATAATGAAATTGTATGTGTGATCTCTATACATAATTTATATTACTTTTTCCACATTTTGCTTAACTCTTAATGAAATCTATAAATGCATTTGGTGTTTAAAATTTCTAAACGTATTCCCTTACATTTGGAAGTTAACGTCTTTTGATTACACGATTATTGTAGTTTTTATTATATATACAAAATGTTATATATGAATAAGTACATATAGTACATAATATATACTATGTTCCTATGGTGGTGGGTGAGTATTAAAAGTTAAAAATTCTTTTTATACACATTGATAAGAATGATGAGAATCAATCCTCGTCAGCGATTGGGGCTTCTTCTTCTTTTTTTGCCAATGCTCTTGCCTCTGCATCTGAAAATATAAATAAATTGGATTGGATTTGCCATTTGTCTGTTTCTGTAGGGCGGAGAGTGTAGATATATTTGGAGTTTTTGTTTCATTCTCAATTGTGTAAATCATAGGGAAAAACTTATGTCGTATTCCTACAACATTGTAAAAGAATTAAGGATGAACATTTTTGATCACTGTACACTCAAGAAACATTCGCCATTTCAGTTCACCCCGGCTGGGATTCAAACCCAGACCCTCGTCTCGCATTTTGTCCAAATAGTGAAAATAAAGCGTATAATATAATGAGACGTTTTCTTACCTTTTGCGGCCTGATCCTTCCATATCTGTTTATTGTCACTTAAATAATGGGCCCAGGGCTTCTTGAATTTGTATGTTGTTTGTCCTAAAATAAACAATATTAATTAATCATTTTAAAAATTACTAAACTAAGTACTGCTCGCATAAAAAATATATTAGAACTGAAGGGAAATATGAGATTAGTAAAGGATAATGACTAATGATCATTAGCATCTTACCAAATAGAAGTTGCTTTTGTTCAAAAACAGTACAAACGAATACGGGTTCTTCATCGACACATCAATATACTCGTAGGTATGTATACAATATAGGTAATAAGATCGTGTAGGAATTTGAATCCATATAACGTACCATTCTTAGGGCTAGCGGAGTCTATATTATCCTCCTGAATTGTTTCATTAGATCCCTGAGATGGAGATCCTGTTTTGCATCCCGTATGAAGCGGCGCCAGGATGTACTCCAACATATCAGAGCACACAGCCATACTCGGGTCCACAATAAATTCTATAAAACCTATTTGAGATTCTGCCACTAGAGTATTGTTGCGGTCGCAGAGGGGGCTGAATGGTAGTCCCATCTCCTGCTCCATGTCACCTTGGCGGAAGAATTCCTCCAACAGTAACATTGTCCATCTATTATGAATGTCCCATCTCTGTAAAAATACAAAAATGGAAAAGGTGACTCAAAAATAGATTAAGATGGTACGGGCACATTTCGAGACTACCACAGGATAACATGATAAACAGGACAATGGACATAAAAGTAGGAGTTAGAACTCGGAAGTCCTCCTTAAATAGGGACCTAAAGGAGACAAGGTTTTATTCAGAGGACGCGAAGGGCAGAAGGGCTTGGAGGATGAAGACTAGGAGAGTTGAATACAAGTAAATGGGACAAAGGCGAGGGCAAAGAAGATTATTTCAGACTTGAGATGGTGGCCTCAGGTCCTTAGAAAATACACAAATAATTAAGTACCTAATGTAATGAGTTTCTAATTAACTTTATGTTTAATTATTCATCAGAGCCAGGTGCTTTCACGGTGGTTTCTTGACTTCCTATAGGATATATTACATTTTGCCTCCCTTATAATAATATTAGGAGTAGGTACCAGCAACATGTAGGTGTAGGCCGAGGTTATTTTGGTGTAGGCGATGTATTTTAGGAAAGGCATAATCTATAATTCATGCGAATAGCTTGTAGGGAGATATACAGTGGCGGATCCAGGATTTCATTTTGGATGGGGGCTGAAGATAAAAAAAAATTTCCCGAGAAATTTTTTGTTGACCCCTTTTTTTTTTTTTTTTTTTGGTCCTCGCCTAAAATTTTGAGCCGTTCTTATGCGGCGGAAAGATCGCAGACGGGGGGGGGAATCCTGCCGTAATCAACTGATGACCTTTTTTTTTAGGTCATTTACATTTTCTACATATTTTCTACATATCTACATTTTCAGTTTAGTACTCAAGGCACTAGAAACGTCACTCAACATTTTGAAGGGGGGCTAAGGGACTGAAATCCCTACATTTGTTCTATATACCTATACTACTGTAATCCATGGTTTTGGGGGGGGGGGCTTCAGCCCCCTAGCCCCCCCCTAAATCCGCTAGTGGAGATATAACTCACTTGTTTGTGGATAAGTTAGTTCTTTAATTTGGACTACACTACAATATTAATAAGGAACGATGGTTTCTTTTTTTTCCAACAGAAAAATACGTAATGAAAATATGTTGGGTAAATTATACATACTATTGATTTTTAGCTCCTTAGTAAGAAGCATTTTCTTCAGTAACCAAAAGTTTTCAGTCTGTCGAAGATAAATAATCACCAAAGACTGTATGATGATATTTCCGACTTTGTAAATCAACCGGAAATAGTCTAGGTTAGCTTTAAATTCTTGAATGGGGAAGATGGGATAGCATTTGAAAGTCTTTCCGTTTTGAAGCTTACGTACTTACGGTGCGGTTCACAAAAAGTGACTTTTGCGATATATTTTTATATGTTCTATTTTGAAAGCCGTTTAAATATGATATATTATTAAGGCCCTATATGCTGTCATTGGGCTTCGACGCCCTGAATTTTACCCAGCCAATACTAAGGGAATCGTCTTGAAACTGAAGATAGTGATAGCTGAAAGTATGGACTACAGATCGGCTGTTTTAGAATTACAGGATTTGGAAATTCCTTGAATAAAAAAATATTCCGAAAGTACTCCTGAAATTTACGGGATCTGAAGATTTTCCGTTCATTTTTTCAGTGCATATAAGCCCTTAATCGAAGAAGGTAGGTACTTTCGACGGGTGTTCCTTTACACAAAATTAGATGAATACGTGATCTCTAGAATTAGGAACAGAATATATTTGGTTCCACAATTTGCAGCCCTGCAATGTTAGGAATAAGAATCATACAAAATGTTGTATCATACCTTTGCTGGATGTGATATATCACAACAATGTAGGACAAGTGACACAGCCTTTGATTTGTCTACGCTAGGCTCTGCTAATGTTAGAAGGTTCCTCATGTTCTTGATCTGTTGGAAATGGAAGGACATGTCTGTCGCCAGCACCATGTCTATCACAAGTGTTCTGAACTCTCGGAATTCGTCTCTGGATAAATTTTGTAATATGTTACATTCCTCCTCCTTCATTACCCTGCAAACAAGTATAAGAAACAATTTGATAACCATATAATACTTAATTAAAATACTTATGTGCTTAAGAGCTCTCAATCACTTCTCAGCAAAGTTTGTTGCTGAGAAGTTTGAATGAATTTAATTACAAATTACATAGGTACTGTAGTCGATGAATTCATAAGGCGAATTTGTTTTAATTGTCAATTTAGGAACCTATACATATTAGAATTTGCAAATCGACTACTTTTACTCATCACGCATCCGTTAGTAATTTAACGTATGTTAAGTAAGTATTAGTAGAATTAGTATGAAACGTGGTTAGGTCCCCATATTTCTTCATACTAAATAGTGACCTCTTCTCCATAGGTAGGTACGGCAGTATGCCTTTGTGTCACACGAATGAAGTGACAACAGAAAACAGAATTTCGAGAAATTTAGTCAAGGGAAAGCAGCTGTTTGTTATCAAACCGATGAGTCTACGTAAATATATAAGTCGAATAAAAAAATTGAGAAATTGGTAAAATAGGTAGGTAGATCACATCAACGTTTCACAGAATTCATTTTAGATCTTACCTATATCAATCAAACCTAAAATGCAGGAAAATAGAAATGAAACTTTTTAAGAGCACGTTGTATCAAACATAATAGTCCGTGACGGCGATGCGTCTTTCGTAAGTAATTTATAAATTTTTGAGAGTCGTCGAGTTTCCTCCGAAACGTTAAAAAGTTGATAGACTTTTACGAAAACTCAATTATTTGGCTTCAACTTCAGGAGTCGTAATATTTTGTCTGAATACTAATGAAGATAATTAATGGTTTTTATTATCGCATTAATGTTAGGTAGGCATCTATTATACTCCATCAGGCTACCAGGATATTATAAGAATCATTTAATTGAGTATTGCCAACCCAGCGAGGATTAATTGCACTTTCGAAAATTTGTTTGATGTCCAATTTGTATAATTTATACCCCCCACCCCCACCTATTTACCTACTCGCAAATCCCAGTCAATTAATTACAGCCCGCAAACCAATACCAATCGTTAGAGGTGTAAGGGGGCAGCTGCCTGCAGGCTTCATAGGAAAAAAATATCTTTTATATCAAACTACATTACTTCACCCCGTCTCACAAAAAAAAATTGCCCGCTGAAATATAAAACGTGTTTTCTCTTAAATCTATATTAAAAATTTAATGCCTCCTCCTCCCCTAGCTTCGAAGTTGGAGTCTCCCGTGTCATTTTTGCATATTTAATAACCGCAGTTTCGCAAAATATTTTTGCATCCAAGAGCTTGAATATTATTTTATTCGCTAAAGTTTACAAGACTCTCTTTTGTCTCTTTTAAGAGGAGGTCGCATGCACGGAATTACACGAGTAATATTTTTTTTCTATGCGACTTTCAAAAAGGGAGTAATTTTCATTGAAAAAAAATCGGACAGATTTTTCACACCTTATTTTTTCAGGAATCTATAGAATAAGTGTATGTATGTGAATGCGCAATTTAATTAAGTATTGTTTTAAAATTAATAATGCAGGGACTCTTCATAATAAGCTGTCGCTTAATGCCTTTTGTTCGCATTACCTAGTCCAGTAGGTAGAGAATAAGTAACAATGCTGGATTAACACTGTTATTTTCCTAGTATATACGTCTGTCAGGTATAGTTGCTAATTCGTTACCTACTCGACTAAACTACTGGCCTAATGTGAACAAGGCATTACGGCGCTGGGCAAGCTGCGGGGAAGTCCTTAAAAGTAGCTGATTTTAAAATATGATTTTCAGTTATGTTATAGTACCACGTGTAAGTATTATTTTATCCAAAATAGAATTCCAAACTTGTTTGATGTGTGTATTGTCAAAGGTATTTTTAAGTAGGTATTTACCAGACCTACCTCTATTATTAAACTATTCCCTCATAAATGAACAAGATGCCTTAGGAAATCTCAAATTAAGAGAATATGAAAGACATATCAATTTCATTCAACAAAGTTAATTCCCCCTTTCATGTTACATCAAATAGGTACTTATATTCGATACCTTTTAACTTAATACCTATTTACTGTGAATTCAATAGGATAATAACTTGGTAACAATGTATGTTTGCTAACTCATTAGTCATTAAACTCGAGTAACAGTTCAAAAATAATGAATTGTCAGGGCTGACTTTGTCGGTATAAGCCATAAACAAATGAAATTTAAATTATCTTTGATTCTTCTTCTTCTTTTTATGGGCCGCTAGACCCTCACCTCCAGGTTCCGCAGCCATGAAATCCGATTGATGAAAATCGAATTGATGAACTATCAGATACTCACGGATGAGTAATTACTGAAAATTACTGAAAAATAAATTGTGAAAAATACCTTCGAATTTCTATTGAGATTTAATTAGTTGTTATCCATCTACGACGTGTAGAAAATCTGAGATTTTCATAAAAAAATAAATGGTGTCAATTACTATTTCAACTATTATATATGTATTTTGTTCCCCGACTGCGACGGACAAAAAAGCTAGAGTAATTTATTGAAAGTATCGACAAAATATCGCTATAAAATTTTCATATAGATTCTAATCACTCCTAATTAGGTGGGTATTATATGAAAAGAAAATAAATTATCATCTTTGATGTTTTCATTTCAAAGGAACGTATGGTACGAGTATAATAGAGAAGGTGAGAAGAGAATTAAGAAAACTGAAACGACTTTTCTACGCGTTTGAAAATAATTTCTTTGATATGCTTAGTTATAATAAAGAAAATATTTTAAAAGAGGCTTTTACTGCGAAATCAACTACAAAGACTAAAAAGAATTTCTCTATAAAATTGAAGGCTAAAAATAAAAGCCTGGAGCGTCGAATTTTAGAGAAATTCACCACTAATTTCAAATTTAGCATTTATTATGTTCGAAGTATTTTGTTGGTTTTGTTGACATTGATTCCGATTACTTCTGATAGAAATGTAAACTGTGGGTACTGGGTAGTGTGGGTCGTATCAACGAATAGATCTTTGAAAAGGTACATGAAAGGCTTTTGAAAGCTGTCTCTATATCGTTTTAAATAAATCATAAAAGTTATATCGTTGAGGTTACTTTTTTGTGGATAATGATCTTGAAGACGGAAACAGGTAAGTATCAAAAATAATATTATGAAATATAATTTAACGACATCTCATCTGACGTATTTTTCCACTGGAAAATCTAAGCTGACATATGATACGGCTACTCAGTTTTAGTGAAGTTGTTTTCCCAGCTTCAAAAAACTTCTGGCTTCCCAGAAAAACGCCTGTGTTTGGAATCAGTCCGCACATCATATTGGTGCACCATGGTGATGTTTTTCAACGACGTATATAAAGTTTCTGATGGCTTGGAAAATTATTTTTAACAGTACGCTATCAGTGTCGCAGGAATGATGTGGGAGGAGATAAATACCTGGCTCTCTTTGTTGATTTGATCCCTCCCCACACACGAGACTTGTCTCTATTGGGGAGATATCTCGAAACATGTATAGCTTTAAGGAAACATATTTGTATATGTAAAATATTGAAGAAAAATAAAAAGAATTTTGAAATTGAAAAAAAAAAAGAATTGATTCTTCTGTTTCTGGGAGGAATAAAAAAGAACGAAAAGTAATCTGATACCAGAATGATTCGAATAGAGATTCAATGTTTATCAAGGGATCCGGGAGTACACTCACTCAGTAATATGAAAGTACCATTTTGAAATTTCAACTTCGTTACTATAACTGACTTTAGGGTTTCACAGTGGTAATAAGGTTTCAGTTGAAATTGTTGTGTAATGATTTTGTATTATTATTTGTAGGTATATTTGTATGTGTGGCCGAGATACCTGAGAAGAAGACGTTTCTCTCCGGCCCTAGGGAAATCTCGCTACCAATCTGTACGAGTTGGGTGTAATTTGTTGTTATTATGTAAGAAGGACGTATACGAGTATTTTAATAGACTTGGTTACATAATAATAAAATATTTTATTGCTTTGCTACACTTTCAGCAAAATAAAAGCAGATATTTTAGGTACGCACTTAAAAAAATAAGTATTTGAGTTGTTCTGATGATGGTCCGACCTGGGACATGTTTTAAGAATACCAGATTATAGCTGGTGACAAATAGCACAATTTATTAAACCACAGGGTCTCCGACGACCGGGAACACTTTTTATCACGACATATTGTTCCTATGATAATGATATCAAATCAACCGTCCGTGAATTTTCACATGTGGGTTCTTGTATTATAATAAGTTATTATTAACTTTATTTCACTACATACAATTCAAATTTTATTAAAATTCAAAATTTTAAAAACACCGGAAGTATCGGGACGTAGCCAAATAATTTTCGACGAAAGTAAATGCGCTGCTATCGCGATGTTTAATTTTTTTTTTCAAAAAGATTATCTATACTCGTAATTGCATGGTCCTGCCTTACATTCATACGAGGATATAACAAGAGTTATTTACCGTAGTGGATAAGATTGATGTGTAATTGAACCGAAGTATACAATACCTACATGTTTTTAGGATCAGTAATTGGAAAGAAAATCTGAGAATAACTATTTGCATAATGACATCAGGTACAATGTTGTTATTTTATTTGTTAACTACTCAAGTTGTATTTCAAAGTCGTAACTAAATTAATATATTCAAACCACGTCTCTGAACATAAAGATGTTTAAAAGGTCGTGAAAAGTTTTACTTATAATAAGTACAAGAGTAGTAAATATTGTCAAAAAAGTGTGGGAGTTTTTACTCCTGAAACTACGCGAAGATAATACAAGAATACCAACTGAAAATAGGTTTTCTTTTGTATAATTATAATGTCTAGAATGTTAATGTCTTTTTCCACCATGAACCTAGTTCTGCTTCTATTAGACAGTGTCTATAGGGAATGCGTTTTAGACATACTCGTACCTCAATGACATCAGACACAAGATCACCTAATTTCTAGCACCAGTGTGGTTCTAGTTCTGAATATTCTACGTGCAGAGAAAATAAATCATAACTTAGGTATAGTTACTACACATATTGTTTGCGGTGAGAAGTTATATAATAGATAGCAGTGTTTCTATGCATTACGTGAAGCGACAATACAAACGATGTCGAATGTTTGTAGAATGAAAGATTAGTTTAGATTGAATCTCTCTCTATCTAATCTTAGTTTCTGTGCAATGTTTTACTGTAAGATTATAGGTTTTAGAAGATCGATTTAAAAATATACCGTCGCATATTTTGAAACAAATTGAAATAAGGATTTATGAATATGACCAAGATATTTATTTAATTGTTATCATTTCATTCAGCATACAAGAATACGAGAGTATCTATATTGAATTGGGAAATAAATATTATACTGCTTGACCTTCGTCCGTTATTAGACAAAGGGAGAGTTATAAGATAACAATATTGATGATTTAGCGAATGTATTTAATATGTACCTAATACAATACAATTTATTGTATTGAATGGTCATCGTTTTATTTCACGACAATGGGGAAAATAATTACAAGAAATAATAAAGAATATCCATTAGTGAATGAAACTGTGGGTCGCCAACAATATAATAATCAAGAGATACAATGCTACTTCTGTCTATTTATATAATAACCAAATAACCTCTCAACTGATTTCCAATAATACGAACATTGTGTTTATTTTGTGTGCGGACTCTCGAGCCTTTTTACGAGATGATTAGTTTTCGATGTGATGGAGTAGTGATGGATATTAAGGGATTGGTACCAAGAATGACGTCACAGTCATTTCCCACGGCATTAATGTTCAATATGATATAATCGCATGATAAAATGGTAAAAATAGCGTTTTTTCCATTTTTCGGGGTTAATTTTGCATCTATAAAATAAATGTTACGGTTATTCCCTAGAATTCAATGCATATTATCAAAACAAAACAAAAAAAAAATTGAGTTTTTCCCCTCAACAGCGACGAGAGGCATCTTCATTCACATAATGCAGCATTATGTGAACTCCCTTAGGGAGGAAGCAGGATGGGTGTTCCGACGCTTACGAGTCGGCTTTGGCTGGCTTAAGTGATCACTTTATGCCCAGGGCAACGTTCACCCATTCCACCACATCCTGCTGTCAATCGTGTTGCAAATGTTGCATCTACTTCTCAACGGATGGCGTTAGCATCGAAAATTAGGTTAATTGTGAAACAGTTTCCAACCGCAGCATATATACAACTTTCAAAAATACACGATTGACAGCAGGATGTGGTGGAATGGGTGAACGTTGCCCTGGGCATAAAGTGATCACTTAAGCCAGCCAAAGCCGACTCGTAAGCGTCGGAACACCCATCCTGCTTCCTCCCTAAGGGAGTTCACATAATGCTGCATTATGTGAATGAAGATGCCTCTCGTCGCTGTTGAGGGGAAAAACTCAATGTAATTCCGTCTGTAGGTAAGTACAGATAAATCCGGTTCCATACCTAAATAGCTTAGGTATACCTCCAATCAAAAAAAAAATTGCTCTGCAAATTTCAGGAAACGAGTTTCCATCTTTCGGAAAAAAGATCAGAGGTGTTTTTCATATTTTTTTTTGAGAAATCTATACAATATGTAAAAAGTATTTTACGGTTATTCCCTAGATAAATGTTCAATGCATCTACCCTATTTTGTTCCAAAGCATATTTAGTAACGGTTGTCGAGATATAAGGTCTCCTGTTTTTAGAAATTTTTGAAATTTCGGTATGCATACTCTTAAGTGATGAAATGATATGAAAGCACTTTAATCAAACTCACCTGAATGCTGCACTGATATGATGATTTTCTAATACTGCTTTATCATTGTACATCAAGGCTATATCGGATCCGGACATCACGTGAAAATTGTTAGTGGTCCCTGTGTGTTCGAAGTCGTGGATCAATGCAGCCACTAATGTTGCAAATATCTCTAAATCTGTTAACCAATTCTGAAAAAAAGTGATAAAGCATATCTTTAATTTAAAGTACATTACAGGAAACTTACTTGCTTGTTCTAGCAGGTGAAACAATCTCTATGAGTCTCGACGCAAAGGCACAGATTCGTGAAGCGTTTCATAGATGAATTGGTTAAGCAGGACATCAAAGAGATTATAATTCTTACAACTGTCGAAAAAGTGAGAAAATAAGGTCTCAACCAATACTACATTAACGATGCTCGGAATCATGAATTATCTCATCTCTCAGTAAAAGAAACATTACATAAACAGTTTTTTTTTTTTAATATTACATATACAAATGAGAATAACTGAGATGTGCCTTCGAGTATAGATAACGTAAAGTAAGAAAATCCGTATTGTATAACAATGTATGTAGTTTCCTACTTAAAGTAAGTTATAAAGACTCGGTTCAGAAAATCCTTCTACGAGAATTCTTAAATTGAGGTTGACACCTCTGCGTTTAAAACTTTACTCGTTCAAACTTGAGTAAATTGATTTAATTTGATTCCATCAAATTTTCATAACAAGAGAAGACAAAAAGTACGTGGGGAGGAAATCTTCATAGGGAGACGATAGTTGCATGGGTGATATTGGTATTTACATGATAATAATTTACAGTTGTGTGTGGTACTTCTAAAATTTACAATACCTTGTACTTTAAATTTATTACCTACGTTGTATGGTGATGAATGGTTTGCTTTTTTGGTACATTTTGATGTGTGCATTAACAGTTCTATGTGCAATTAAAATTAATTTCTAATTAATGATAAATTGTCATATAATCATCAAAGTCAAACACCTTTGTTCGTAAGTCGTATATACATGTCATGGGTACAAATTTAACACGGCGATTATGAATAATGACACTTCCGTTAGAGAAAACTAGATATCATCAAAAGCCAACATCAGTGATGGTTCTGCTGCACTTAAATAAAATTTCTAGTAAAAATTATAATACAACTAAAAAATAACATCATAATCTGATTGTGGTTATAAAATATCATTTCAGTTGTGTCATAGAAATCTTTCTCTGTGCTGACATCAATAGTATAACACGACACTCTTAATTTAATACAACGTTACCGCGAGTCCAGATTGGTACAGCATACAATGAACGGTTTGGGCCACGTCTGCTGAATGGAGATTGTTGTGGTATGGATTGTTATGGAGGCAATAGCCTGATTCGACTCTCATCAAAAAAGCGTCCAGGGTATTCGGAGAAATCTTAAATATATAAGCAAAGAAGATATAATGTAATTTGCAAATTGGACATAAATATTTACCATTAATCCAGTTTGGCATAACATATAGTGCACGCTCTGCGATACATCCGCCGCGTGGAGATTGTTGTGATAGGGATTCTTGTATCGGCAATAGCCTTCTTCTATCTTCGTAAGAAATAGTTCAAGAGTTATGGGAGGCACCTGAAATGTTTGTATTGAAAATATTCATCACTAATTAGTGGGACACGAAAGCTTTATATAAAAGACAAAGTCAACTTTTATTATTACCATGCACGAAGCAAAGAAGTTCTGTAGTACTAGTAATAATAAATATGAAAGAGAAATTATGTTCAGATCAGCTATCGTCAAATATATGTATGATTAATATGGAAAAACTAGTTGAAAACTTTTTTTATTAATTTGCTTTAGTTATTTATTTGATAATCTAACAGAAAACTTTGTACTTCAAAGCAATTAATTAACAAAAATATGGATTGATAAATTGAATATTTAGAATAAATGAAGGAAAATCTCACAATTTATGTGATTAAAGACAGCTTTTGACGGACTAGGACTTTTACAAGCGGTACTTTCTAGGTTTCATAATTATTTATGGTAAAATTATAAAGCAAATGAGAAAGATAATGAATAGTACCTGATTGTAGAATGATATTGTACTGACATTCGTTTTGAAGTGATTGTGAAAGGTATTAAATGTTGACATTGTATAGAAAATATTGTTATACTTTTGTATACTTACTAAGTCCTTAAAATTACTATCAAGAATATGAAAAGGAAAGCAGAAATCCTCATTCAGAGTTTTAAAATAATTGGGTGTAAAATGTACAATTAAAGTGCTTTGGGGTTACCCTAGAGGAAATTCAATAGATACTGTTGTCTTACTTTAGTGATCTTGTAAACAAAGTAAATAATATAAATCAGTGAAATTGACAATTCTATACCTGGTTACATGTGTGGTAGCTCCATCAGATATGTCATTCTTTGAGAATAGACCTACGCCTTAATAATTTCACAATATCTACATTATTGAAAGAAAAACTTGCTATTGACATTTAGCAAATTTTTTTTTAGAAACTTTTGATATTTAGGAAGAATATTCATAAACAAACTTTACTAATTGTTAAACTCATTAATCATGACATGACAAATGACACCTTTTATTAAAACTTTGGTAAACCCCTCGTATTTTTATCCATAAGAAAACTGCCTTCAAAAGTTTCGAGATAAGCTTCTCAACATTTTCATGAAATTTTCGGTTCTGTTGATTTATTAGGTAATTAGCAAAATTACATCGGAATACGAACTTACCTTAAATTTGTGAATTATTCCGTAACGATTCAGTAAATCGTAACCCAGATATTTGACGGGTTGACTGTTTGCCGCTTCTGCTAAACTGAATACATCGAAGGACCAGTCGTCGAGAGTCTAAAAGCAAAAAAATAAACATGTTAAATTTTTAAGGTCAAAATTCATTTTGGAAATCATTAGGTACATTTTCATTACATGTCTTAGTAGAATATCAGGTAGCTCATTAATTATTATACTCGTATGCCTTTGTGTTGAAAATTTAATAGCTACTTGCTTATTATTATGCTGTTTTAATACCTACATGAAATAAATACACAATTGCATGAATTTGGAAATCTTAAAAACGTCAAATGTGGTATTTGAAGAATTATAAATGCAAAATAATTTAATTGTAATGAAAATACTTCATATAAAAATATCAAACTGGAATTGTATTTCAGATAATTGAACCAAACAGAATTACAACCTACCATTTCTTATTTATAATAATAGTTTATTTCTATTGTAAATAAGTACGATATTTTTACCTACAACTAATTATAAAAAATAACTCCAGGTTAACGAGAAGCAAAGTACATGTAGAAAAAGTGAACATAAAACAACGTTGAAAAATTAAATTGCGTCACGAAAAATTATATCAACGAGTAAATTTGTTTCATATTCTGCCTCTCTGTAGCAAAGTAAACCAAATAATAATGTTTTATTATTGTTGTTTCAATGAGTATTCTCCTTTATTAAATTATATTACTTTTTAACAAGTTACTATCTTTTCCAGTTTCATGGTGCCTGTTGCTTCCGAGGCGAGCATAGCACTTTGTACAATTTATAATTGAGTTTGTATTCTCGGCATTAGGGGCGGGAAAGGTCACGATAAAAGTTTGTGGGATTATTATTGTGGCAAGAAAATTATATTTATGTACAAATCTTACAAATTGTTTTCGAATTTCTCTACGGGGAATTGAACAATGTTTTTTTTATAATACTTGCGTACATGGTAACGAGAATTGTATAGCTACTTATCGAAGGCCCAAAATGTTTACCTACTATAACTTTTCGTTTTTTTTTGTTAAAATTAAGTTAGCAGTTTGTGAGATACCTATTTAAAAAAAAAATCCAATAAGCAGTTTTAATACTCTTTTTTTTCAATAGCAAATTTTCTGCAGTGATTTTTTTGCAATTTTTTTCTTTCTCTATCTATCAACCGTTAAAATATTTGACACAACATACTCTATAGAGTCTATAAACCCGACCGTGAAAGTTGAAAAAGATTCTTGCGCATTGAATTTTATTAGCAGCTTTCGCCTAACATTAAGCACATCAAGTAATAAAACTTTGCCGTCATAAATACTTGGTGAAGCAGCGTGGGAGGTGTTCTTGTGTAAATTTAGGAAAAAAAGGCAAACGTGAACGCGCGATTAGTTATAGCTACCAGCTACCTACTGGTGAAAGTTACTTAGTGTAAGTTAGCAATATCCAGTAGGGGTGTGGATGTGTTAGAGTTCAGATATTAGATATATAACGTAGGATGTAGATGAAAGAGTTTTATACAACCTCCGGGTAAATTCTGTTCAAATACCACAAACTCCACATAAACACCCTCGAGGTTTAGAACAACGGGGTGTGTTAGTATAGAGTATATTATAATAGATGCCGAGGTAAATTATTACACAAGTTCTCTTATATCTCCAGTTCGCTATATCTTCATATTATTATACATTTTTGGCTGTGAAAATTCCTAAATAAATTTACATAAAATATTTTGAAAGTTCAGCAAGTATGAAATATTTATGAAGTAATTTGACGGTCCTTAACGATTTCGCGGAAAATGTCGACTTGTTTCATTATTTTGTACCTACTTGCCTATATTTCAAATACCTTAAAACTTGTCTCGCCTCCGCAAAAAATATACAGGTACAGAGTACAGGTACATAGGCAGTTCACATTTGGGAATTTCCGAGTTTTTTTTTAATAAAATCGGAGAATTTGCATAGGTAGGTACACAATTGTATGGAAAATACTACGTAAAATGGTGAATTTTATTATCTGAATTGTTTTATGTAAAGTTTGGTGGAAATCGAGATAAACAAGTCCATTATATCTTCCAATTAGCGAAAAAATAACAAATTAAATATTGATCAATATACGTTCTTCGTTTAGTACCTATTTTATTCAAGGAGTTTGTATAGCGGTTTTTAAATTAAAATGTAAGTCCATTTTCATCACCTGTTGATTTCTTAGTAAAATAATTCTTACCTTTAATACTTTAACTACTTCTGGTGGAAATTGCATCATGGCTGAATTAGAAACCCTCCTGTAGATTCTATCAACGAAGATTCCAGCTCGGATGGCATGTGCCACAGAACGGAACTTTGGTTTCTCATCATTTTTACGTCTGGTGGTCGCCAGTTGCCTGGTGAAGGTGGATGCCAACCACTCCCGGACTTCTGGAGGGACGGCATCTGGCTGTACTTCCGACAGCTCGTCATCTTCGTCTGCTAATCGCCTGTTTTTGTGACAGGAAAACAATATACATTAGAACCATCGAATGACAATTAATAAAGGTAATATAAATAATTATTTTGAGACATTGTGGCAAACATTAGAACTACCTACAAAAATGCGTGTATTGAATAATAAAATGGATTAATGAATCTACATATCTATTACACAAATTGTATATAAGTATGTATCTAGAGATATTAAAAAAACTAGCCAATATTAAAAAGGAAAACAAGTTCTCAATGTTTTCAGAAAGAGTTAGTTGCAGCTGGCTTCACCAAATTATGAATAAAATTTCGAGATAACTTATGAAATGCTATTAATTATTTCCAGATAAAGACAGTTAAAAGATAAAATAAAAAAAAACGGTCGAATTATTACATAAACGATTTTACGGATATTTAGTTGCGATAGAAATTTTGCTAATTTTCATGTAAGTATCTAACATGTATTTGTAAACCCAATGTACCTATATTATTATATAAAAATTAGTGGGTGAATTAATAAATTAATGCTTAACAAGCTAATAACATATAATTATGAAGGAACAAGAAAACTGCAAGACAACATTTTGTCAAAAAAATCATATTATATTTGGTAGAAATTTTTGTCAACTAGTTAGAAAATAGTTTTCTTGTTTCTTTCATACCACAATTAATTTCCCCGTCTGTAATCAACTCGTGATACAAAAGCTTTGAAAAAAGCTTTTAATCACACTAATTTTTAATAAGTTTATAGAAAAGTATTCTTCTCATATATTAAAGTACATACCTTATCCTTTTTTTTTGTGTAAAAACGTCAAAACTAACATAAAATACACAGCAAACAAACATGTACAAGGCAGTAAACAAAATGCACTAAGGGACATTCTCCAACCATACAATATATTGTTAGGTAATTAAACAAAGAGTAGGGTGCAGAAAATAGTGAAGAGTTTTTAATATAGGAAATTGAGTTTTCAGTGATTATTTCTATACTATATTGAACTACCTACGTTAGACAAACAGAAGATCCAATTTTATTAGTAGAAAACCACACGGCAAATGATAATTGGTAGTGAATAATATCTACAGTAAGAAATTAGTAGTGCTCATATAATTGTATGCCTAATTGTGTCTTACTACAGTTAAACAATGGTTTTTAAAGCCACTTTTACTCAGGTTTCAGCTTTTTGTCCTTATTATTTATATGTTCTCATAACTTAAAGAATGTTTTAAAAATAAAGAAAGTTATTTCATACAAAGACTGTAAACCACTAAAGCCGATAAACATAATATCTCATTACTATAAGTTTACGAGTAAATTGAGTAAGCGAAGATCATGTCGGTAAATAGCGAATTAGGTACTGGATGCGCAAGGAGGAATATAAAAGAGGTATACCCACAATAGTATACATCCAGTATAAGGAGATTGGATTTGAGGGCAAGCTTTGTAAAGCTTCCGTGAATGGCATGCTACTGAATTGAATAAAATAGAGAAAGTAGGTAGATACCTTTAATGTTGTGTAATTTCTCAATTTTTTATACCTAGTTTGAAATAATTTCGTTAAAATATACATATTATTATTCTGATTAGGCATGACTACGCAAAATACACGTGTAAAGCAGATTTGTGATTATTAAATCAGTGTTTTGCTAAAGTATAGGTGTGGTTAATGATGGTGTATGTCTTATTCCAGGAATTGCGCTTTGTACTAGCCGCAAAATTTATAAAATGTGATCCAATATTAAATATGAACCTAAATATTCATAGCATTTCAAAGAAAGTTAAGAAATATGTGTTATACTTGAAATTTCGGTTGAAAAGGTGATTTTATATAAATAAAATACAAACTCCAATAGTGAATAAAATTACTGAAGTTTTTTCATCACTTAGCAAAACGTTTACAAGCAATTGTAAATAAATTACATAGTTTCATTCTATCCCATTACACTGGTCATTTCATTAAACATATATGTAATTAGAATGTATTGTATATCCTCATATTATAGGATTAACAAGGAAATATAGATCTACCTAATACTAGCTAATTGCATTGTCATTGTAGAAGTATTATTATGGCTTAGGAAATTAAAATTTCTACAATAGTTCGTAGATAACATTTATAATACAAGTTGTTTACGACCAAGTCGCATGAATTTATTTAGTAGCTACCTTTAATTTAAACGTAACTTTAATTTATCTAGAAATTTTTTCGTGAATGTTTTTACAAAAATGTTAATGAAAACAAAACATACCTACCTAAATAAAAAACATTGTATAAGCACTTATGTAATTAGTGGATTCATGTTATGGCAATATTGTGTGTCGTGGATAATCGATTTATTTTAATAAGTCAGGTATATAAAAATGATCGTAATTGTGTCTGTCGTTTTGATGGAGTAAATATTTTATGTTGAAAATAAACAAATAGAAGGAAAAAATAATATATGAGTTCACTCATTCTTTCATGACCCGAATCAACCGTTGATGCAGGCTAAACCAAACTGAAGTAGGTATGTGTGTGTTTAATTTTCTCTGGTAATAAACCTCTGCCATGCAGTCCGGATAATCTCTTTTCAACAATGGAACGAAGCCACACGGATGAAATGGTAATATGACGCGGGAAAAAAAAAGACGAGAAAATTCTTGTCTCTTTCGATCTTCATTGTTTCGAATGAATTCGAATTTCAACATTGTCACCTCGGTGAAAAGTTTAAAGAAAATTAAGATTTTTTTCACTTTTCGGTCATAAATTGAAATCTACGCTTTTTAGAAAAAGAGACCTAATACAGCAAACCGTGGACAACGTAAAATTTTCTACAAATTACGAAGAATTAGTTCGAAGTGAAATTTGTAAGTTTTCATTAAACTATGGACTACTTACACTAAAATATGTGGTAGAAAAGAAATAAAAATTTTCGCGATATTATTTCAGCTCAAGTTTGGATTAGAGAAATTTTTAATACAAAATAGTGTGGTTCAGAATTAACAACGTCAATTGTTAAAATTTCTTTTTACCTTTAGTGAGCATCCTTGTTTCCATCCTTGGACAAGGACACTGAAGGAATTTAAGTTAGGGGTGGGGTTTGTCGGGGGGCTCCCTTTTGGCTAACTCTGAGCCCACCTCTTAAAAAGATTTTGCCAAGAAGTGCGGGTAGAGAGGACGCTATATGCGCCTGTGCTACCCGGGGATACGGAGGGCCTTAAGCCCGTGGGAGTCCTTCAATGTAGTGAGCACAACAAATGAACAAAATAATAAAAAATACAAACGATAGAGAACTTCAATTTAAACGCTGTAAAAACGAAAACATTTTTTATTTAATTTCATTATTGTTGAAGTTGTCAAGAGTTCATCATCGTATTAAAGCTCTAATGCCCAATCCCACCAACTTTTACCTAGGAAGGAGAGCTCTAAGAAATTTCCATACAAAAACAGAGATAATATTGTATTTATTGAATAAAAAACATCAGCCACTAGTACCTGCGGATTCTAATTTCATATGAAATGCAACATGCAACTCATCTACTCTGGACGGAGATATTTGGGCACCTAACGTAGGTGAGTTGCATGTTGCATTTCATATGGAATTAGAATCCGCAGGTACTGGTGGCTGATGTTCTTTATTCAATAAATACAATATCTGTTTTTGTATGGAAATTTCTTAGGGCTCTCCTTCCTAGGTAAAAGTTGGTGGGATTGGGCATTAGTGAATTTGTGCAGGATTGGGGCTGTGAATAGAAAGCTTAAAATATTTTTAAATGTAAGATTGTAATTTCGATTTTTAAAAGCAATTAGGGGATTCCAAAAAAGTAGGACTGTAAAAAACATTTCTCTCTAACAATAATTAAAATGAGACGTTAAATTATAATTATGAAGGTTAAGTTATGTGGGTAAGTATGTCGTTACTTTACTGTAAGAGGTTGCTGGTTGATATTTGATATCATTGTGCGTGTCTTACAACTATAATAGGATAATATAACTAAGAATAATACAAATATCTACCTACGCCCACGAATTGTTTTAATATTATTAGGCAAGGTTGGTGTTGCTCGAAATAAAATACTATAGTAATATCATGAACATCCTTAGGGTTTTCACAGATCGCAGCATTGTGTGAATTGGTTTGGAGAGGACGCAGGATAGTCGTTCCGATGTTTTTAAATTGAGAGATCGCTTATGCCACTGCCACCTAGATAGGAGGCGTTGCTTATGTCCATGCAGGCCAAAGTTGACCCATTCTACTAGATCTTCATATCGACCATGTATTAGATGCTTGAGTGGTTGCATAAATACGTGTGTTTAATAGCGACATTTTATTTGAGTTGGTTGGATGGCATTGTGTAAGCATTAAGGCCGCGCTTTAGTATCATCGAAACGAAATACGTATATTTTTTTTTATGTTTGAATGCTGGACATTTTTGATATTTATTCCAATATGGATAAATCTATACACGATAAATATTAGAACGATTCATGAATTGACGATATAGCATTTAGCTAGTAAAACTTGAAACGTATTTTTTAAACTTTTCTTTCTAAAACCACTGTCTTTTTGGGCAGGTAAAATTTATCATTTAAGTAGGTATATTTACTTATTTTGTAATGGTAAATATCGCTTAATTAATGCATTAAAACTACTGCACGATTCACAGAACAGTCATGTAATCTAATAAAAACGTCATTCAAACATCTGTGTATCTGAGTCGGTCAATGATCTACAATTTCTAGAATCTAGCAACACTTTTTCTTATTGAAAAAAACCAAAAGTTTTTCCCCTGAAAAATGAAAAATCGCTCAAACTGTACGTTCACAGATAAATAATGAACTTATGAACCTATCACAGTACCGGATATACAGAAAGAAACTTATTCAGGTATCTAAATATTGTGCATTGTTAAAGTTTGCTTCATTCAAAAAATGTGGCGTTAAAGATTGGTATCATTATTTAAAAAACACACAATGGAAAGTTGGGTTCTCGTTAAAAAAGCTTTTAATGTTTCAACAGAAATGAGTACCAATATTATTTTCACAGCTATGAAAACAATACGGGAGTACTGTTGAAATAATTCTCAAAGCATATTTTGGAACGCAGACACAACCTTTTATTTTACTGTTATTAATTATTTATAGATACCCTTTTTCTAAATATGAAAAAGATATAATATACCTTCTCGGAACCATTTCGTCAATTCAAATAAACTTTATTAATTTAAATTGTGTATCATGTTATTAGTAAAATAGTTATCATTAGTAGCAAAATTCCGTCTGTAGGTAAGTATAGATAAATCCGGTTCCATACCTAAATAGTTTAGGTATACCTCCAATCAAGTTATCATTTTACTTAGAAATTTGAGGGTAGATTTACTTACTAATGTTCATGTTAAATAGTTTATAGTAGGCTGGAAAATATGCTTTCAGAATATAATGAAAACATTTAACTTCTATTATTAATATTGTCTACAAAAGCAAAGCTTCGTATAGCAAACATTGAAACATTAATATAATAAGTTAGAAATTAATACTAAATCCATACCACACATGAAAGCAATCCTGTTTTACCCTATGTTGCGGTTCTTTTGCCTTTCTCACACATATTGTCAAATTTCTCATGATTCTCAGTAACATGATGGGATGTTCTTGAGTTTTTATTTTATAATATTACGAGTATTTCAATATCTCAAGGATATTTTGTGAGACCTGGCAAAAAAATGTTAACAGTGTCAACTTATGTATCTCCTGATGCCAAATATTCATATGTTTGATTCACGAAACCTTAATTTTCATTCTATGATTGTGCAAATATATTAAACATCCCTAATAAAAACATTCTGGAACTGTGTTCATAAACGTAATTAGTTCATGAGAGAAGCTGTAGCGTAGAGAGTCATTTAAAGCAACAAGAGAAATAACTAAAATTATTGTTTTTAAATTCGAAGAATAATTTTCAAATCAATGATCGAAGGGACCCATGCCTCCATAACATACGAATACAAGTATATAAATTCTCTAACACTAGTAGCAAAAATACAATAAACTCGAAAGCTTTGAACTGAGGTTTTTTTAACAAAAAAAAATCCCTATAATTACACGCAATTTATAACAAAATTAATTTCAGGAACATTCATCGTTCATTGATTTGAAATTGCTCAACAATATTTTCCTGATTACTTCCACACGTTAAATTAAATGTTTTCATTGAAATAATATATGAAATGACCCACAGTACATAGAATCTTTAATTCACAATGTATGTAGACATAAGCACAGTGCATGTTAGTGAACATAATTTTCTAGAAGAAATATAATGAGACAATTAATTTCACTCGTGCTTATCTAGAAAAAATTAACAGCACGTTTTATTTAGTTATATCTAAACTAATATTAAGTATTACTTAATAAATCTACTTATTTCTAATAGTAACGCTTATAAAATTAGCATAACCACATACCTGATGATAAAAGTAATGATATCATAGGCGACTGAGCGATAAGTTGCAACGGTGGTTGGTTGCATCTTTAGTATTTGTTGTACAATCAAGTTGTAAAACTCTTTCAAAACGTTTGATGAACTTCAAGTTAAACGTATAACAAAAGGGAAATAGTAATAAAAACGTGTCCACTCATCTATTCGTTCAATTATACTGAAAGGGCTCACTCCATTACAATGTTAATTAGTGTTGTTCGTGCAAACAAAAGAAACTGAAGAAGGGGAGAAGGGAATGTCAATATACTAATAGACACCACTTACCTACAGCCAAAAGTCTAAGGTGTTTTCTTGTTCTTTATACGCATCACATGTTCTGTACTTAAATACAATTGATCATATAGATGTTTTTTATTTGTCTTTGACCTAAAGTGTTTACCGAATCGATAAAGAGGTTACCTACTAAAAGATAATTAAATCGATTTAAAAAACGAAGACTTAAGGTAAAGACAATTAACACTAAACAATTAAGAAGGCTTTCACGGCTATCGGTATCAACTCGTGCTAGCGGGTGATGCAAGTTTTTACTTTCGACGTTCTAACTGAAGCCGTCATCTTGTGCACATTTCAATTTCCATGTTAACTCCGGCGATCGCTAGTTTATACCTGCTACATACGAGGGAAAAAAATAGATCACGTGACATTAAGATGACATTGAACTATCTTAGAATAGTATCTATTGATATTCCTATTGTATAGAGAATATCTCCCATTGTGAACTTGATAAAAAACTAGTATAAATATGGTAATGTCCCGAAAGAAAAATGTCCACTGAAGGAGCAATGGTCAATATTGTAGGTAGATATTTACCAACTTCAATTAAAGTATTCTGGAGCAGATCATTGATATTCCTTTATTGAATTAATTAATACCTACATACCTATGATTAAATTAATGGCGCATCAAAGAATAAAATTCTCCACCTGTAATTTTATTTTACTTTTACCAATGTATACCAAAAAATACTACGTTTTAATAAAATTTTCCACCGAAAAATACTCAAGTGAGGAGTTTTCTGTTTATCGATTTAACTTTTGTAAAAAAAATGTTTCTCGCTTGGAGAATTAGAATATTTTTTTTACATAGTTTTTATTGTGTTCCGTGTAAATTTTAGCTTTATAGTATGTATCTATAGGTTGGTATCTAGGTATCTACCAACCTAGCAACATTAAAAAAATGAAGAATTTAATTTTGGTTAAGTTTGTGAAAGCTACTTAAGGGTCTGACGGAGCGCTCTGATTTCTACAAAGGATGTTAAATGTATTTAGTTTTTCTTTTTATGAAACATGATTAGTTTTTATGCTTAGAAGCATTGGCGTGCGTCAACTCTTAATAATTACATTTTCGATTAAAAAATGTACAATCGAAAATGAAAGAAAAACGTTGAGACGACGCAGTTGCGTTTATGCTTCGTAACACTTGGGCATATATTGACAAGCTATTGCATGCCTATCGCATATAAAATCTATAGATGCATCAAGTCAAACGGAGTCTCCTGTAATTGAATCTAAAGGCATCTGCGTAACAATTATGACGTCACAATATATTTTCAATTATCTATTGTAAAACACGAAATATTTTTTATGTACTTTTCTATACTTCCTAAAATATATTATTACGTACTCCGATGTTAAATGTCAAGTAGATACTCGCACGACGTACTTTCACCACGGTTTACAAATTATTATATTACGGTCTCGCGTGAATGACATGTCCTCGGGGATGGATGACATTTTAGTATTTTCCACTGAATAAAGTAACAGTAAAAGTAAGTGTGTATGTAAAGGGGAAAACATTGGGAAAATAATATAAAATTAGGGATATTGAAATTTGGATGGTCCCAGGTAGACCATTTTAAATGTCAACATTGCTTGTGGGTATAATAAAATAACCTAAATTTACTTCTTTTTTAAATTGGATTATCATACACGAGTAAATCCTCCTACTAATCTTCTTGACTAGTTAGTCCCTCTAGACGCTTCTTTGTACATTTTAGAATCATTTGATCGTTATCGTTGTTGCCTTTTTTACTTCTTTGAAAAATTGCCGACGAGAAATCTTACTTAGATAATGTATTGTGTTCTGAATTTTACATGGGCCTTTTGTATTTTGTTGCCGAGTTTAATACTTAGCAGGGCGAGTTGTTTTACCTAACCCAAACATGAGTGGATTGATTTTAATTTAGTGCAAGTATGTTTTCCTTTTTAAGGCGTAGATCTTCCAAGCTGGAGGAACTAATATATTGGCCACTTTACGACACAAACTTGTGAAGTGTGCGGTTACTGTGAAGTTTGCGGGAAAGCACACAAGTCCAGCGTACTTAGTGAACATTAGAACTATCTATAGATAGGTACACGAATAGCATGGTATGTCTAGGAATTATTGTATTAATGACGTGTAGTATCTTTCTCGAATAAGACATTATTAGGTATAGATGGTGTATGATGAAACACAAACAATAGCGTGCGAGTTGACTATAAAAAACCTACGAAACACGACTTGTACATACTTGTATCTTAAAATAAACACTAATATGACACAAGTTTTTCCTTTAATGAAAAAATATCTTATTAGTCGTACCTGAGTGTTACCTAACCGAATTCTAATTTGGGCGTTAATTTGTTGTGACGTCATCTCATACGTATTCGACCCAGAGGTTACCTGCCCATCAAATGGTACTGTAAGATGTGTCTGCGTGAAATATTCCTAATATTCTAGCAAATTGGATTTTCCGTAGAAAAAATATCCTTTTATATACGGTCTTCGGTTGGGATGCATTATTTGCTCAAAAGCTCTCGCTTTTGTTACGAAGCAGTTTTAAGTCCAGTTTTTTTTTTATTCTGTCTGTATTTGGACGGCATTGTAAGAAAAAAGAGAAGTTGTGATGTCTTTCTATAATCCTTTAAAACACGGAGTATTAGAATGTAATTGATTTTTTCCCTATTTGTCGTTTTCTTTTTAAGCTAAAGGTTTGCGATTGGATGTATTTTGGATGATGAAAACGTGAATAATATGTTCATAAGCTGGAAAATTCAGTAGGTAATAGATAAAACCGAAAACAGCATTTATTTAGGTATTTATTCTTACGAGCACAAACAATGGCACATCACAACAACATAAAATTACATAATCAAACCATCAAAGGCTCATAAACTAATAAAAAATCAATTTAATATCAACAGTACTTAAAATAAAATTGTTGTGAAGGAGTCAAATCGATTTCATTTCTTTGCTCATTCTCGTGATTAAGACAGACGTTTATTGCGACCTTCATTGTTAATATCATTATCAAATATTGTGTCGTAATCGTTATTTTCATTATCATTTCACACGAAAGAGAGAAGAATTACTTAGGGAATACAGTGGAAACCTCGTAAGCAGTAAATAATCTTTCCTTTATCGATATAAAGGTTTTCGAAACGGAATCAGGGATCAAATATGCGATCAGTAGAAATACAGAATTCCAATCGGACAAATCTATGACCAAATCGGATGACCATCTAAAAGTTGAGGGAAGCGAATTCACTGAAGAACGGAAAATCTAGCAACAGATGAAGGAGAAGATGCTTTGTAATGGGTAAAGAGGCTTTATGGAACATTGAAGTAGCAAATGAAGGTATATGTATACTTTAAGCACAGTGTCATCAATTCTGTTTATGTTTTATCTTAAGTAGGTACACATCAACTTAAATTTTCCTTAATAAAACTAGATTGTATTATAAATAGTTTGTTCCTACCATCTAGCCCATATCATTTATCTTATCCTCGTTTTTCTTTTTCGTGCTTCATACTGGATAACCAGATTACGTAATATTGTTATTAATGATGCTGTTTAACAATACATTTCCTCTAGGGGGTCTGTTGGGTATTGTTAAAGGTCTGAAAATTATTGTTAATTTAACCTTAATATTGTGGCATTCTCAAATTGAAAATGATACGAAAAGACAGTTCTGTAAGACTTACTACCTACTGCGAGAAGATTATGAATGTAGTTAACCTAAATCCAAGGACGTATGTATGTAAGACGGACATCACCGTACTTATCAATCATTAGGTTGGTACGGCGATCGCTTTCTACTAGAGTGACTACTAAGCTGCTTTAAGAAATTAGTGGATACGACATCAAAGTAAATTCAACTGATTTGAATTTAACTCTTTAAAGTCGGTAGAATCAATGAAGACGATCAGTTAATACGATATAAGGTTTATGTTATAAACTATTTCACTAGTAAATACGTTAGTTTAGTTATATACTGATAATGTTTAAGAGATATCAAATCTAGGAATATTGGAAGGGGGGAGGGGGTGCAAGAATCGCAAAATAACAAAAAGTTGGGTTATGAACTTTTGTTCCCAGGAGTGATTACAAGCTCAGAGTTGGTAATTATAATTCTCTTGTTATGAGTTAAGTAGATTTTCACTGTATAGGTAATTGCTCACTGTACTAAGTAGGCAGACTCGTGTAAGGAAGTAAGTATAAGACGTCACGAACGGTTTCGAGTATTTCTCAGGGATATTTTCAATTACAAACATAATACACACCGCGCATCTATCCCCCTTTAATCAATTACGTACACATGGCTCCGACTGACTGTAAGTATTTGAGGTAAATAACAATAATGTAGTTTGCTATTACGTGTAGGTGTTTTGAAGGACGAATACTTCTGTATTTTGTAGAGAAGGTAAGATACGTTCTAAACATTTCTTGTAATCCCGTACAATAATAAACTTGTGCATGCATTTTATGTAAACACATTTGGATAACGTGGGAACCAACTCCTTGTATTGAAAGAAAATATTGGATTTTTAAGGCTGAGGCCTAACAGCGCAACCCCGCGATCCATAAAAGATAGTAGGGCCCTGAAACGATTTAAAACTGAAGGCGCACTAGATCATATCTTTCTTTATCTTGCTCTTTAGCTGCGGGGGTTTTAGCATTTTTGCGACTGGTTCCCTGTTGGTCT
Source organism: Ceraclea dissimilis (assembly GCA_963576895.1). Classification (NCBI taxonomy): domain Eukaryota; kingdom Metazoa; phylum Arthropoda; class Insecta; order Trichoptera; family Leptoceridae; genus Ceraclea; species Ceraclea dissimilis. Next base: position 4,177,348 of record OY756358.1, read on the forward strand.
TGGAAGTGTTCCATAAAAACTTTGTTTAGAGTTTTTTTCTGGAATGGATGTGGAGCGCGCCAACAGAATAATAATATTATGATTAAATTTTTGATAGTCTTATGAGAAAACGATAAAAAAATACTTAGCAGAATGAAGTAAATTTTGCATGGCACTTATATTTTAGCCTACGCGGTTTGACGGTAACAATACTTACTTACTTTCTTTTTTAATGTAAAAGCTTCATCTTTTTTTTGCAGAGAATAATAGAGAATAAATCTTTTATCTGCGCTAACTTAATTAATTTGAAAATGAAAGTCTAGGCATTCTTTGTGGGTTTTATAATATTCTCTGAATTTAATTTAGCCACGACGTAGTGTCAGACGGCGTTACGTCAAACCTGAAAAGTGGATGAATTCAGCAGAAAAAACATGTCAGTCGTCTTCACGTTAGACGAATTTAAATAAATCTCTCAACATTTTTAATTTTAGTATTTGCATTGATTGACATTATTAAAAAAAATTTAAAACGGATATTAACATATCAGTCTCACTAAGAAATTCATCCGAATGTAAGTGTCGGTCAAACAGATGGAAGGGGATGATCAGGGAGAAAGGTCAGAGAGAAGAGTGGTGCACATACGAGTATAAGAGGTGAAGAGGCTTCTTTCCAGCAGCACATGGATACAGGCTGATTACATAGGAAAGCCATTTTCAATTACAATTCGTCGCCGTCCTCCCCGGGTTGTAGGCTTGACTCTTTTTTAAATATGTGTTCGAGTGTTACGTAAGAGACAAGTGTTCCATAAGATATTTAACAATGAGATTCGCCGCCCATTCTGAATGTCGTATACATGATGGTGCGAAGAGAATTTCGTATGTTTTGTACACATACGGCATTCACTTGCTACTTCATATTTGGATTACCGCGATGGTACAGTATGGTAGATTTATACCTCGAGGTATTTACATTTATATTTGCTCTTCGTATAGTAAATATTGTTTGTCTTTAAGAGAAAAATATTGATTGCTTATTTTCAAATTTAAAACATTAGTAGATAAATAAATTCTCAGTCCTATTATTAATTGTGAGTACCTGGAATCATGGCGGTGACTTGTTTTCCGGTGACAGTCGAGACGGAAATTGTGAAGATGGAGCATTCTGTTACGTCGCAATCAAATTAAAATATAGACATGAAAGTGTTTTTATGATGCAAACATATTTTCAGTAACATATCAACAAGTTATTTTAATACTAAATTTAATACAATTTTCTTTTTAAAAACCCAATAACAATTATCGTACGTAAAGTATAAATTCCACCGTACATAGTATAGAGAGTTTTTCGTTTAGAATATTGCACCCCAACGAACAATGATGTATTCTTTTAATGACTTATTATCGCCGTCAAGTTAGTTTTTCAAAGGTTATTCCTGAAACGATAAGTTTTGCCTAGTACATCTACACAAATTGGAAGACAAATGTTCTACCTCATACAAATTGAAATACGGGTTCTCGTATTTCGTTTCGCGTTATCTTAGGTTAGACTTTTCTTACCTCGCTCTGCAGTAAAACTGTGTTATTTATTACGTTTTTCAATTATTTATTGAGAATGGGAGTTGGTTCTCAAACTGTTTTTCAACAAGACTTATGATTCATTCATCATGCAGTCAAATGAACGGTGACATTTTTGCTTAAACTTTCATCTAAGTTGAAATTATTTCATTCTATGGCTCATCAGAAGATCTTCAAGATTGTTATTTCCAACCAAGTTTTTTTATAAATAATCTTGTAGGTTTTCGCGGTGTTATTCAACCAAAAACTCTACACGCAGTAAGGAAACCCGAAGAATCAACAAATAACTTTTTTATAGTGCCAATAATTGAAAAGATACCGGAGAATACAAACATGATGCGAAGCTGTAAGGTGGATAGACCAGTTTGGGCAGAATGTGGCCAATTTCATCAACGGGACCAAAACACAGGCTGCATAGCGAAAAAATATTGTTTAACGTAGAATAGGTATTTGGAGATCACGGAGCGGGGAAGAAGACACTCCGAGAGAAACTTATGTTTCTTTTTAATGGAAGCATATAATATTACAAAGTAAAAGTCTTTTCAATGTGACCAAAAAATACATTTTTCATTTCTTTTTTAGTATGAGAATTTCATAGAAGTTTTTAGCTTTAAACTAGAAATTTTATCGCGTAGGTAGGTACTAGGTACTTAGATTGCGCAAATGTACATAAATTAATGTTTGACTGATGAAAGTTGGCTAAATTGTTATCAAGTCCCGACCATGGATCTGAGAAACGTTAAGGAGGAACCATCTATACACCGAAGTCATACAAATGGTATTTGAACGTTAAGTGGATTATGAAGATACGTGACAGGAATGGAATTCTTTATTTTGCTCTCGCGTTTCATGGATTTCATTTAGAATTCGCGATCTTCAACTACCAATATAAAATCATTGTTGTCTCATAAGAGCTCTTATTGTCGAGACAACAACGCCAATAAAAATATGACTGAAACACAGAACATATCTAACAACTATATTAATTTATTCTGTATGTGAACGTAACATTATACTTGTATGCAATCGTAATAGTCCGAGAGCCCGCTGCTTAATTTATGACGTATCTGTTTTTTGATCGAAATGTGGTACAAATGATAGCTTACCAATAGGGTTTTATATCGCACTAGGGTTGCCTATCAAAATCTTGCCGCAACCCCCCCTGCCCCCCCCCGAAAAGGTCCCTCTTCGCGGTTTTTCGCATTTTGTAGGAATATGGTAAGAGATAGAAGAAAGTAGTCAATGATAAAAATAATCCTTGCTAAATTCTCTACAAAAAGTGTTAAGTCAATTTTTTCATAGGACTAGTAGTTTACCCGTAATGACTGGTCAAAAACCAGGATATTTTTTGAAAAAAAAAAAAAAAAAAAATGATTTTTTTTCTTTAACTTTCTTCCACCCATTATCACTAACATTTTATGGAAAAAATATTTGGCCTGCGGCGCTATATCGCTGGTTATTTTATGAAAAACTGAATTTTAAGAATTTTCGTCACTGAGTTTTATTGCATTAACTCCTAAATTAATTGATGTATGAAAATAAGTTATAGCTCGTTTTGTAGCCAAGACTATGGTAATTAATTCTTTCTTTGAATATTTTCCTGTAGCTCTTATCAATTTTCAACCAACTTAGTTTAAATTCATTTTTTTAGTTTTAAAAATGAATTTCGGTTTTGGACCTGCTATTGCGGGTAAACTGCTAGTTCTACGAAAAAATTGACTTAACATTTTTTGTAGAAAATTTAGCAAGGATTATTTTTGTCATTGACTACTTTCTCCTATCTCTTACCATATTCCTATAAAATGCGAAAAACCGCGAAGAGGGACCTTTTCGGGGGGGACAGGGGGGGTTGCGGCAAGATTTTGATAGGCAACCCTAGTGCGATGTAATCCCCTATTGGTAAGCTATCATTTATACCACATTTCGATCAAAAAACAGATACGTCATAAATTAAGCAGCGGGCTCTTGGACTATAAAAACATTTTTAAGAACCACGCTTATATTTCTTCATATAAAACATTTTAATTGAAAAAAGTTCATAATGAAACAGTGATACGATTTCAAGTGTCGCCTACAGAAAATATTTGTCACAAATTTCACTGGGAAGCTATTAAAATTATGGTAAGAAATGTTCACTAGGATGAACTCATTGTTTTAAAGCAATCTTGCATATAATTTTTAAAACACTCCTACATGTTTATGACTATTGAATTCAGTAGATGAAGTATAGAGGAAAGTATTTGAGTTTGTGTGTGTCAGTGTGTGGAAGCCCAGATGCTTTTATAAAAGAGTAAAATAAATTAAAAGTTGTAGGTAGCGTTACTATTCCAGACAACCCTGATTTATATTAAGAAAATTATTAACGACATAATTCTCATTAGGAAATGCATGAGAGCGAAAACAAAGCAGGTACTAAAGTAATACGTTATTTAATATGGACTGAAGCATTAAAATGAATATTTAATGCGATTTATTTATACATACATTCCTAATACCACAATCTACTGAATGAAATCCTCTTACGTTGTAGGTTGCAGGTATGTTGTATGTGATGTTCGTCATGTGAGAGACGGGGAAAGCTTTCGAGAGGAAACTTATAATTACTATTTCATTGTAAGCTTCTACAACAATAATAATACAGAGTGTTTCACTCGTGTACGCTGATTAATTATGGTAGTTTACAAAATGATTACCTAGCTCGCACACAATACGGATAATATTGTTTTCGTTGTAGGTTGAATAAATTTATTGAAAAGAGATTACGAGTGATTTGGTCTATCAATATTAAAATATTTGTATAATATGGAATGCGAATGAGCTATTGATTAGTAGACTCTGTACCAATTTATTTTGCTTATCATAATAAGGGATGCCTATGAGGTGATAATTCATTTAATACGTTCAGCGCCCCTTATTAAACACACCCTTTCTACTTTGCAATGTGAGATCGAAGGGCATTTACAATATTAATTAGGAGTAGGTATTCGCAAAGCAATGTTTTATACATTTTTTTAATGTTTGTAAAGTTTATTCAGACATGATTGAGTAAAAAAACTTTATCAAAAAAAAAAAATGTGCTTCTGGTTTCGACAGGTAACCTGTCATCATCAAGCGTTAATTATGTTTAAATTACGAGTTTATTCAGGTTGGATTCATTTTTTCAGAACACGTAAATTTTCTTTTCTCGGGTTGACTGAAAGACTTTGCTTTTGCAATAAATCCGCCCTTTGGCACATTTCTGTGTCTAATAAGATTTATTTGATATTTATATTTGGTCTGTGGCTAATAAAGATTTACTTATTTATTTAATTCCAAACTGTATGTTATCTCTCTGTTATCTCTTTTTATCTACAAAGAGCAGTTTGTTTTTTCATCATAGGCACTTCAGAGTTTATACGATCTACGTCTATTTTAAAATTCTAATGAGTTATGCAATGTGTATCATGTATTGATTTCATCAGTTTGATATGTTTAGTAGAGTAGTGAAGCTGAGAGATAAGACTGACAGTAACATGACAATATGGTAGATATTGTCACTGCACTGTGACAATTATTGACAACACTAATTATAATGGAGTTATGTTTTGTTAAAATATAAAAGTACTAGTAAAACAATATAATGTAGCGAAATCTTTATGTGTGAAGTGTGCATGAACTGGAATATGGAAGAGGCCTATATCCAGCAGTGGAGGACAGAGGGCTGAAGAAGAAGAAGAAGAAGAAGTGCATGAACTGTAAAAACGTAAAAGAAAACTACATGTCCGTAAGTAAGAGTAAGTAAATCTGTGTAAATTGAATCAGTAAATCTATATGGAGCTAATATTACTGAATCTTGAACTTTTTATCTTTAAGACTATGCATACCGACATTTTAAAAATTATTAAAAACGGGAGACCTTATATCTCGACAACCGTTACTAAATATGCTTTGGAACAAACTAGGGAGAAGCATTAAATCTTTATCTAGGGAATAACCGTAAAAGATTTTTTATATCTTGTATAGATTTCTCAAAAAAATAATAATAATTTAAAAACACCTCTGATCTTTTTTCCGAAAGACGGATACTCGTTTCCCGAAAGTCGCGGATTAGTTTTTTTTTGTACTGATAATATGCATTAAAATCTAGGGGATAACCGTAAAAGTTTTTTGATAGACCCGAAATAAACCTCAAAAAATGGAAAAACGCTATTTTTACCATTTCATCACGCGATTATTCACTCGAATTTGAACCTTAATGACGTGGGAAATGTCTGTAACGTCTTTCTTGGTGCCAAGTCCTTAATTAATGTATTTTAGAAATACGTGAATGAAGAAATTCAGTGAAAATTCTTAATTATACCTATTTCTGAAAATATAATTTTGTACAGAATAACGAATTAACGTTATTTAACTTTACAATAAACTAAATAATGTACCTGTCACAGATAATTTCGGTGCCTTTTATTAGCTGAGTACCTAGTAACAATAGTTAATCTTTCTTTTGAAGTTTCGATAAAGTATAATCAAATCATCAATCAAAATTATCAAAAAATAATCATCTACTCTATTAATTGTTTCGACATTGAATGACACTTATTAATTTTATTTAAATTGGGTGATTGGTTTTGTTTACATCAATATTAAACAGAATATTGAAAAACGTAAATGTTGTTTTGTTGTTATTTATTTTATTTATCGTATGGTCAAAAGAAGTATATCACATCCCTCAAAGGAAAAAAGTTTGAAGGTTGGGCATTGGGCAATGATAAATTTCGCAAGCAAGCTTGGTTGTCAGAAATTAAATTTAACGTTCTTTATGTATTCAGTCGCTGGCTCATACAGGTATAGGAAGTCATCGAAGCTTCCTTCGTATGCTCGGAGGCCGCACTCAGTCACAATGTGGCCCACAGTCTGTCTCTTGTTATTCTCGGCTGATGTATAGTGAAAAATGTGTATCGGATGGGCTTAGGGTAAAGTGATCACATAAACTCGACTCGACGGTTAACCCTAATGGAAATGTCTTTCAACTATATGTAAAATCCAATGTCCGCAAAATAAATCGTGTTTTTTATTTAAAATGCGGAGCATTCCACTAAAAATAGCTATACATGCAGAACTAAACAACTTATGTCATGAATATTTTAATCGTTATACTATTATCGGACTGATTAAAAATTTAATCAATGAATCGCAATGGTGCTGAAAATGTTACTAACCTAATTATTGTTCGATGTTAAGAATAGAAATGTTATAATGAGTTCATCTATAAATGTAGATATTGAAATATTTAGTAGGTTAATAAAACAATAATAGAAAGATAGTAATAACTAAAGCTTTTATGTGATACAGCATCGTACATTAGTAGAGAACAATTATAATACAAATCAAAGCGTGGTAGAAGTCAGCCCATACTACATAATATTAATATTTATAATTTAAGACTTTGGTATGTTTAGTAATGAGTTATATACTTAGTTATATTGAAACAATTCTTTCTATAAAAATCACAATCTAATTAGGAGTAGTACTATTAAGAAAAATATTTTGATGTATTGAAGCACTCATCATACTTGTTCGTATTGTGAGTTTTGTTATATAAACCCAGCTTAGGTACAGATAAAGAATGTTACTAACAAAGTAATTAGGTATTGATGATGTACGAAAGCGAGGTTAAATAAACTATATAGGCTATAAATAAGAAATTATTAGTATTATCATTACTTCTAACTGAGACTTGCAAATAATAATCGATACCCTATTTTAGTATCCGACCGAATATTAAAATAATGTTGTCGGATATTTGGTTCACCAAATAATTTATTAAGAACTTAGAGAATATCTAATGAATATTCGGGAAACATTGTGTCTCATTTTGTCTTGTACTACCTACCCACTTTACATATACTAATCGGCAAACGATTCGATTCGTCCTTTGTAGCCTAAGAGCTGGCCGCTCAAAATGTGACCTATTTTTTTTAAAGAAATGTGGTTTAAATGAAAGTTTAGACATAGGGTCATACATAGTACTACGGTTGCCTATATCAAAATCTTGTCGCGTCCCCCCTGCCCTCCTCCCGAAAAGGACTTCTTACAAACTCAAATCTATGGGAGATTTCTATTATGATTTATTCATTTCATTTTATTAGGAACCGCGATATAATTAACGGTTCTGGAGCTTTATGTCATTGAGGTGATGTCTTATAATTTTTGACAATCATCTTTCAAAGGAAATAATAATGGCTAAAGTAGGTATTGGAAATAATTGTATCGAACAAGTATAATGAGTATTCAGTTCATCAAAAGAGTTAGAGATTAAAGCATAGAGTTGAAGTATGATGGATCGACATCGACACACCTAACGACGAGTGTTGGAGCTGACTGCTGCCTCGGAACCACTGGTCTACAAAACACCAATCACAACAACACACAGTGAGTCAAACATACATTGAACATTGAAAATATCTTGGGGAACAATCAATACTTATAAAGTAATACATTTGTTGTTGGTTTTTCGGACTTGGACCTTCATTGTTGAATTACAGGAGTTTTGGGAAAAACAGAACAGGACGCAGAATCGTGGGCTGGTCCCATACAAGGATGATAGAGATTCGGGTTCAAGGTGACAAACGAATGCAACTGAAACGGCATTGTGTATAACAAGTATGAAACTCTGTTTGCTATGACCTCACAACACCATGACTATACAGCAAATAGGAGGTATTCCCGAAACGTCGTACTCGAAGAATTTAATCAACATGATCGAGCCCGAAAAACAAACAACTGATAACTGGATCATAGTGAAAATAAAATATTTAATAAATAAAAAAATAAAAATTTCTTCATGTTCATAGATCAGGAAAAGGTTTTTGTTTTCTGAATGGCATTTATTTAAAAAAAAATGATTTATTCAATTTATAAACAACGTGTCTTTATCATTTTCTCAAGGTAAGTACTCGTACAGGAAATCTCCGAACCATATTAAAATATTTTAAAAGAAAAGTTAAAGATACTTTTTTATTGAACTCGATGAAATCCAAAAGAAAACAGTGTCAAAAATAATAAATATGTAGATGTAAGTTTTACATTTTTCCCCTTAAACGCAATCCACCCGACAGCAAGTGATTTATGAAGTACTATTATTTTTTAATGGACTTTCATCTTTTAAAAAAAAATCACAATAATTGAATTGAATAAAGTGAAACTTTAATGGTTTCGTTTTTATAAAAATAAGAGGAATGTTTTTAATATGAAATTCAATTTTTTTTTAACGTTTCAGTTTGTAGCGCCGTACTTTCGTTAAATTATATTATTGTTGATAATTAATATTTCATCAATTACGCTACACTAATATTTGAGTTGTTGTTTGCGTTGGTACAATTATCATTGCGAGGACGTTTGTTAAATAGGAAAAAAATAATTAATTGGACGAATAAAGAACATTTTTACTCATTAACTTGAAAACACGTGAACGAAAGTAAATCCGTATATGATTTGTATTCACAATAATTAAAAACATTTTGTTACCATTACATATCATTTTATACCCATACTTATTCATATTGGTATTTTATCCCTCTCTTAGTTAGGTAGATTATTAAACATTAATTGTGGGATTAATTAATTACATAATCGTAACCCGTAAATGATTAATTGCCGGGATTTCTATCGATAATTTATTAATACCTACCGATTATTTGCCACCGTAACGTTTTGTTACGTTTTTATCTTGTGAGCGAAGAGTTGGTTAATTCATCGAGGTGTTCATTTTTATAAAGACTGAAAAAAATGAACTGGTTCGGTCCGTATAAGATCTTCCGGAGAGTTGTTAAATTCAGTTATTGCTTAATCAAACTTTATCAGCAGGAATTGTTCGACAATTCTTTGCCTTCAAGTGAACGAAATACCTAAAGAAATATCTTTTTAACACATTAAAAGAAGTAAGATACCATAAAATTTGTTCACTGGTGTGAGCTTATCGCAGTGGTAAGATCTCTGACAGCCAACCCCAATAAATTATGCGTAATTATAGCTCATAACATATTATGTTAAATACAAGTTAATGGGCCGACAATCTTACAAAAAGATGTTTTCTCGAGCTAAATCTAATGAGAAAATTGTATTTAATTTTTGTTACGAAAAGAATTTTCAGCTGACGCATAAAATTTAAGTAACATGATATTTAACACGTAGGCATTTTGTAACATAGGTAGCTTAGATTTAGCGAAGAATAAAATACCAATATTTCAATGAGAAAATATTCAGCTTTATGCTTATTATGTAGGATTGCGCTATGAAGCATTTTTGAGTTATTTTAAAAATTTTAAACATGCACGCTCAACACTAAAGCTAAATGTGGAATGGTATTGGGATAACAGAGAATTTTATAATTGAATACTCTCTGGGATGTACTTATTATATTATTCGAACGGGAAATTCTATAAGCTATGAATACAATATTCTATTTATGGAGCAAAAATAAAATAGAGAAATTTGCAAACAAATTATTATTTATTCGTTGTATGGTTCGTTTGATTGGATTTATTATAATTTAAATAAATAATAATGCTTTCAGGATTGTTGAGTTTGCAGAATAAAATATTCATACAATAATGAAAGATAATTCGAAATTATAATTAAAATATTCATGCGCTTTATTAATCGCGTTTAGTTTTTTGCTGCTACGAAAAATCTCTTTTAAAATCCAGTTTATTTTTTTAAAACCTAGGCGTACGCGTACGTCTTATAAGTAGGTATTGAATTTCGTCAGCTTTTTAGGATTAACGTAATAATAATTTAAATAATCAAGCCGTGAAAATTCATTATAAATTTACCCTTCATGACGCATATTTTGATGATGATGTCGAAAACACGAAAAACGTTTTTATCACTCGTAGTTTTAATATAATCCTACAAAAACAACAGAGACTCGTAGAAAAACTCAAATGAAGTATGAGTCCTGATCAAATGAAATTTAAATGTTTTGGTTTCAGTCGCTGGCAAAATCATAGACACTGCTATTATCAAAACAAGAAATATATTTTTTATAATTTCAATTTTGGTTAGTTTAACGATATAAGTGTTTTGTTTTTTTTTTTATTATTTTCTCACAATATTATATGCCAGTTACATTTTTGTGGGTCCTAATTTTTATATGAACCGAAGATAACTAGTTTTTTTAAAATATCTATTTTATTTGGCCTTACACTGTCACTGTCGTACAACTGTCTGCAATATAGTCACTAGTCAGAGGGGCCTACACATGAGGCCGAACTGAGTTGAACAAGGCACAATTTTGAAAATATTTGTGGTCTACCCAATAAATGATTATGCAAGAGCCACTTTAATACAAACTCCTTGTCATATTTTAAACGTTCATAAATAATAGCTTATTTTACACGATAAAAATAATTTAGAAATAAAGAAAGAAATAATAATTTAGAGTAAAATAAAATTAAACAACATGTACAGAATAGTACAATTACAAAGTATTATAATATGAACATGCTATACAAAGCACAATGATAATCGACATTTTAATTTGGAAGAAGACATTACATTTTCAATTAAAATCAAATTTACAAGGAAAATGAAATAAAATTTCGAAACTACAATAGGTCCCATAATAGGTATAATAATAAGCCTTTCAGGTTCACATTCAATGACAGAGGTAACTCAGGTCCAGTAGCTATAATAATTGAAGGAGGCTCTATTCAATAAAATAAATAACAATTGTATCTACGAAATAAAAATAGTATAGATTGATAGTTGACAGGTTGTAGAAGAATAATAACATGAAGTATAAACATCAGTATACGCTACACAATACAGAAAATCGGAATTCGAAGATATGTAAAGAAAGTTTTCAAAGGGTTTGTGAGGAAAAAAACAGTGGAGAATAAAATAAGATGATCAGACAATGTGAATGTGTCTAGGTTCCCCACACGATGAGATTATAGGAGAGTATATTACTGATCAAAAGTGAGACTATTGAAACATGTAGATAAAAGTATAATGACGAGCAATTAGTAGTGGGTGTGAAGTGTAGTAAATATTAAAGGTGTGAATAGTAGTAATCTCACCGTGTGAAGTTGAAAGCATGCTATTAGGAGCATAATATTACTGTGCTGGGTACAAAATGAAAACTTTTTCAATATCTTCAAAGCCCTTGCAGCATTCCCTCGGCAGACATACAGTAGGTAATAATACACACAGGAAGAGGAGGCATAATGTAAATGAATGTCGCCCCGATTACGGGACGCTGTGAGGACAATTTTGTGAGAGTTGAGAGACCTGGCCCAAACCGGCGTACGTAACCGTCTCTTCTGAACGGTAACAGTCGTCGCTCTGGGTGTCTCGTTCTGTGTTTGGTTCTGCTGATGAAGTCCTTCGTCTTGGCTCATCGTTCTCCTTTGTACTCCCGCCCCTGTTCCATCTCCTGGTCGAATCCTTTCATTCAAATCCGATGAGCTTCATGCACATGGCAGTTAACCAGGCACAACATTAGAAATTATTATCATAAGGAAGGGTGGGTCTCAAAATGTAAGTCATTGTAAACACAACTCAAAGTATCGAAAACATTGTTTAGTTCGATTTTTGTGATCTCCTGTAATTGCGGTGTAATAACGCTTAGAAATATGCTGAATATAGCAGTTACATTACATGATAAACTTAAGGTAGTGGTGTGTTAAGAATTGGACCCACTCTTCATTATTCATTCATCTGTACAAAAAACGCGCTGTGCAGACCACAACACAAACATCCTCATTATATTTTGAGTGCATCAAATAATAGGTAGTTGTTTAGTTATAGTAAACCTTGCAAAAATAGTTAATTAAACACAATGATATCTTTTATGTTACGACTATATAGACACGTGTATGATATTAAAGGCATTGTTATAATACAAAGCAGTCCGAGAGATAAGAATAATTCTTTACAATTATTGTATCTTCTTGTATTTTCTTAGTGCATTTTCTAAGGCAACAAAAGTCTAATACGGACTATATTACTATTGTTCAACTTCTTTGAGTATTATTACACAATATAAAGAGTGAAATGCGAGTCCACGAACTAAGCGAGGCTTTTCTTTATATTGTGTTAATTAATTTAGAAGGAGTTTGGGATATTACATTAATTTTCAAATGTGTAAGATAGAAGTTTTATGATTGTACTCGTATATATTTAACATTCAACGACCATCATAGTGAGTCCTGTTATATTACGTAATTAAATAGCATAGAAAACTATGCACAAAATGAAATAAATGAAATATTTACGCGATTAATAATTTAAGACTTTTCTACACATGTCCGAAAATACAATTTTCTTCTTGAATAAATTTATAAATTATTCGAAATTAATTTTCCACGGCACTATTTTTGCAATGTGAAATATAAACTAATTCATTTAAAACTACATTTCAGAATTACACATTCTATTTAGAAATATTTTTAGGGACCCTTATAATAAATTTATAATCCCAAATAATTAAAATGATTTTCATGATGCTTTTGGAGAATATTGCTTATTAAGCCCTTCTTTGAATCTAGCTTTTGTTATGAAAATATTATCAAATAAGTTTTGTACAATAATGAAAGATGTAATTGTAAGAGATAGGTTTATATATTTAAGTTATTAGATGGTAAATGCTAACATTTTCAATATAATAAGATATGATATTACGAATATAAGGAGATTACGTAATAAAGTATTTAAAGAATAGTATAAAAAATATTAATCAAAACTGCTTTTCTAGAAGTTTACTTTGAAATCATTATTTCATCCATCATCATTTTTTTTTTATTAAAAGTTACTTGTTTGAAATAAATGTACTACCTAAATTACCTTGTCTAATATAAGGTATCACTCAAATGTTTAAGCTACCCTACGCATAATTATTTATTAATAATTCTATTTGATGCGAGAAACATAAAAGAATTTCATAAATGATTATTAATAATACCGTAAACTTATGAAAGAAAATCAATTAGTCTTGGAAGCATTAGAAATTCTCTGAAAAATATTAATAACATTGTGAATTATGTACGCATCATACAATTAATTTTAAATATCTCTTCAAAAATTTCATAACGTTTTTAAATTAAAAATATACATACTTGGTTTCGTCTATGAATACAGCTTCTAATACTCGAGCTGCGTAGTTGAGATTTTTCTGCAGGACATCCGCCGAAACTTCTCCGCGATGAAGCTGGCGCAAGACACATCGTAGTCTGAAAACGAAAATGTTTTTTTTTAGAACGACAATATATTTTTTCACTCATTCTTACAATACTACAATACAAGAAAGAGCTGTTTTCTGCCGATCTGACTCAAATTCTATAAGAAGAGGTATATCTATACAAGAACATAGGCTATTTTATAGAACTTCTAAATCTATATTTATATTAAAAATCATATGCTTGTTATGGTTAAATAGAAAATGAATTTGATTTGCATTTATCCGTAACTGTTGCATCAATTCTAATATCCAGGTATAAGTCCGCAGAGTACTAAGCTAGTTTATCATGATCTAATTAAAATGTGTGTAAATAAATATGTATGCCCGGTATGGGTGTTAGCCACGTCTTTGATTTTTTTTTTCATTATTATCGATATTAAATTCTTATGCTGTCTACGTACCAAGAACATTTTAATATGAAGAAAAACTTCAAATAGGTACAATTTATATTCAAAACACGTCTTCAACTTGGCGTCGCCTACTTGTGTGTAATCTAGGAACACATTTTTCAAATTATTTGCCAATTTCATCTCATTTTACTGTACATATACTATGTAATGTGGAATAATGTTCACATTGACGTGAATAATATATTCAGCTATCCTCAAGAATTTCGTGATAAGAAATGGTAGGTATGTAATGTTAGACTTTTTATACTGTAGGTACGTATTATACTTACGCATGGAAATACTAAGAGATAGAATAAAGGGTGAGGTTATCAGAGCAATGCGTGATTTCAAGACGGGTGCATTGTAGTGATTAGAATTAATGTTAACAAGTTTACATGTATAGGGCATGTCGAGAGAATGAATGAGGACAGGATGACTTAAAAGATATGTCTAATAAGGCTGAAACAAGAGACGTGGACCGATCATGTCGACCGGATCCACAAGGAAGGACGCATTTTGAGTACAAGAAATTGGAGGCGCGTATGACAAATGGCATGGCAAACGCGGAAGCAAGGAGTGTGTGTCAGGTATGGGCGGTTTGGCGTTTTATCTTCTCTGTTCACCCCGCAAAAAATGCGCCGATAGGTTTTCCATGAGTAAGTACTTTGGAATGCAGTGACGTCATAATAAATTCATTAATTTTATTTATTTATTATTATTTTTTTATTTATTTAAACTTAAAGTAAACAACAAACACATATAAATATACAAAATGGACATAGTACAGATTATAAAACGTTGTTTACTAGGGCGAACTTATCGCAGAACTGCGATTTCTTCCAGTTAACCCCAGGATAATACAGAAAAAAAAGGAGTTGAACAAAAATATAGGAAAAAACAGAAAAAATTGAATAAAAAAAAGAAATTGAATAAAAAAAATATATACGAAGTAGAAAATATATACATACATACATACATATGTGAGATAAAAAAACAAATAAAAACGGAATAAAAAAAAAAATAATAAACAAGATACAGAATGCATATATACATAAAAACATATACAGTTGAAACTACAATTAGTCCTACGATTCGGATTCAGATGCCGCATTCGACGCCAACATGCGATTCCTCACCGCTCTCTTAAAGGAGTGCACTGACTCCGCAGTGCGAATGGTAGAGGGAAGACTATTCCAACAACGAGCACCATCCACCATGAAGGAGTGAGTAAGAAAGGCTGATCTATGGATAGGTATTGCAAGAAGACGCTCGCTGTTGGACCTCAATGGAAGTCCGTGACTCGCTAAATATTCGAAATTTTCTTTAAGATAATAGGGAGAAGACGTTGAATAGAGAGAATTGTGCACATGAGATAGCGTATGAAGTTCACGTCTTTGGCGTATAGTTAACCACTTCAGACTGTTTCGGAAAGCTGTTATGCGATCGGATCGGCGCAGATTAAAAATGAAGCGAATACCTACGTTTTGCAGCCTTTCAAGTTTGCTAACTAAGTCTTGGTTTAGGTCTATAAAGACAGTATCGGCGTAATCTATGAGAGGCAGTAACAATGATTGGACCAATAGGGTTTTCACTTTAATAGGAAGAAATTTCTGGAGTATTTTTAGGGTATGCAGTGTGAAGAAAAATTTCTTCCTGATAGAATTGACGTGTTGCTGCCAGGAAAGAGTTTGATCCATGATCACACCGAGATTTTTAGCTGTTTTTGAATAGGGGATAACTTTGGAGTTCATTACAGTCTGAGGAATCGTAGCATTCCCCAACCTGGAAATATAGTAAGGACTGCCTATGAACATGGTCTGAGACTTAGTGGGGTTAAGGATCAGCCCAACACGTGCGGCCCAATCTGAGATCAGACGCAAACATCGGGATGTATTCTCAACTGCAGCGGAAATATTTTCCAGTCTGAAGTGTGTATATATCTGGAGATCGTCGGCGTATAAATGAAAGTGACAGGGCAACAGACGTGTTACTGGATTTATGAAAATCGAAAAGAGTAGAGGCGATAAAATTCCCCCCTGGGGAACCCCGGCCTCCAACTTTAACCACTCCGAGAGGACACCGCTCTGCATGCGCACAGACTGGTAGCGTTCTTTTAGGTAAGATGAAAACCATGTGGCACAGGCCTGGGAAACATTTAGTGACTCTAATATGGCAATTAGTATGTCAAAATCTACGGAATTAAATGCACTACTAAAATCTAGCAATGTCAGCTGGGTCAGTTCTTGTTTCTCCATGGCAATTCTGATATCGTCAGTTATTTTAATTAAAGCAGTTGTTGTGCTATGGCCTTCCCGAAAACCGGACTGGTAATTGCTCAAAAGTTGATTTTGGTTAATAAATCGATTGAGTTGTATGTGAGCTAGTTTTTCCAGAACTTTAGAAAAAAAGGGAAGGATTGAAATCGGACGATAGTCAGATGGGACCGCAGCTGGGTTCTTTTTTGGTAGTGGGATCACATGTGCTTTTTTCCATTCACTGGGGAATACGTTATTGCTAAATGAGAAATTTATTATGTGAGTCAGATGGGGCAAGACAATGTTTAAAAAGAATGATAAAAAACCTATACTAACGCCGTCGCTACCCACCGATCTCGATTTGATCGAGGCAATGGCCAGCTCGACGTCGTCGTTAGTAACAGAAGAGAAATTAAACGAGGCACATGATATGCGAGGCAAAGCCTGAATATTTTGAAGAGTAGCACACCTTACGGCGTCATCCAGGGCAGCAGGAGGTGAGGCAAAGTGAGTATTCATGGTATTGGGATCCAGATTTATGTCACCATGTGACTTTTCTCCCCTTGTGACTCCCAACCTTTATTCAGGAGAGGTCACAATATTTTTTGAACATCACTATCCGACGAAATATTTTAAATCTAAAAAAATATTGAACTTATCACGCTTCCATGTGGGTCAATTCAATTGCTTCCTGTTAGACCCTTTTCGAGCGTTGTGTTTCCTCGTGACCTAAATAGATAAACCGTTCATGAGGACTAGATAATAATTTGATTATACTGCAATACAGTCATACTCGTATGTAAACTTGTAAGCGCATGAAAATATCATCATGTAAATAAAGTGTGTCGCTTCAAATGATTCTTATAGAGCCCAGTTCCCTAACATTGTCACTATTTTCTTGACATTGTGGGAAGGTGAATTATTGGTTTATTGGTTTGAAATCATCCTAGGCCTTATATAAGGCACTTGGAATCGTCAGGTTTACATATTGAACAAAATTTGTACATTGCAAACTTATGAACTGGAAACTTATAAACAGTTACAGCAAGAAAAGAATGGAAACAATAATTACACGGTGACAAAACAATTTTATAAAAAAAAGGTGTGGATTAGTTCAATGCAGGCCTGGATGTAATTTGTCCAGCATTACATTACGTCAATGACAACATAATTTTATAAAGAAATCAGTATAGAATATAGATAGAGATAATATTAGAGAGACAGAATTAGGGAGCTCAAGGGGACATGAGAAGTCAGAGGATTGAAAGAAGCCGCAGCTAAATACTCAATGCATCGAGCCATCGAAGAATATGAATTCCTATCGTCACTCACGCCTTCGGAAAGTCTCAACACTTTCATGAGTAGGATTTTTTATGTAAAAAAAATGTGATGTGCGTACCTTAGCGCAGCTTTATCGCAGGCGTCCGGCGTGTCCACTGGTGGTAGATTGTCCGTCGCCAGATCCACCTGATCCAGGAGGTGGTCTGGCGGAGGTGAGCCTGGAGGTGGTTGTGCGGGACAAGATTTACCTCCGTGGATCTTACCACTGGAGCGTCTCACTATCGTCAGGGATCCTTGTTCTGAAATAAACGAAATAATCACACATTACAATCACAAATCGTAGATAAGAAAATTGTAGATACTCATGTGTTCATTTTTTAATTAAGAATATGAGATAATTATTAAAACGATACATAAAAGCTGCACCATCACGGTGGGTTGAGTTCTGATTAGATTTCCACAAAAAGTGGAAATTCATTACAAATTAGCAACTTATAAAATATACACTTATTTTATGCAAAGTAGAAGGATTTTTATATTTATACGGAGAACATTATTTGATCTTTTCTCTGTGTCGTACGAAAAATGTACAATTTGTCTAATTGCAGAATATTAATGTTTCATTTTGTGTGACTGTGCACGAATTCAGCAAACCGAGAAGGGAGTTGAGCAAATAATGTTCATAAGCTAATTGCATAGAATGTTTCGTAATAAAAAAATGACAAAAAGTCTCTAAATTTACTGTGAAGCAGCGTGAAATTATTATGCGGAGTAGGAGATTGATGGAGTGTATCCAGGAATAAAAATAGAAGAGTGGGTAAGCACTAAGCAGCCGAGCAGACGGAGCGAC
This sequence comes from Ceraclea dissimilis, assembly GCA_963576895.1. Lineage (NCBI taxonomy): Eukaryota > Metazoa > Arthropoda > Insecta > Trichoptera > Leptoceridae > Ceraclea > Ceraclea dissimilis. The sequence continues at coordinate 4,195,893 of OY756358.1, forward strand.
GACATTAGAAGAGCATCAGTCAGAACCAGACGGAAGGGAATGGCCAGTGATTGAGAGAAGTGGATTGAGATCAAGAGGTATATTATGTCCAATAAGTCCAGCATAACTGAATGTTTTCTCAACAGACTGAGAGGTTAATGCTTTGTTATTTGTCGTTTTGACAGGCGAGTAAAAGAAAAGAAAAACGTAACCGCCGGCGCTGCATAAGATGTGTCGAAAAGTTGTAGAGAAAAGTCTCGAGAAAATAGAGAATTTCTTTTATTTTTTCACTCCAGCAATCCCATTTGAAATGGTGATGAACAAAAAGATTTGATATCCTCCAGGGTATACTACGAAGTAAGAATAAGTTGTGAGTAGCTTAATAATATAATGTAGGTAGAATTGTTTTATGTAGGAGAATGTAGGTTGCGTATATTATGTACGAATGCGAGTAGAGGTTTTATATTTTTAGACGAGATAAGGGTATGTACTCCAATTATACGATATTATCGGATTTTGAACATTGTTCAAGGGTGCTTTGAAAATCAGTCCGCTTCAAGGGATGAGGGCCTTTTTGTCATATCGGTTGAGTAAAAAGTTTTGTAAAATCATTAGAATTAATATTCGTAATATATAACTTGTGTTCATACATTGATAGTACACTACAGCTCCAATGCAACAAATAACTGATCATTTTGTATTTTTGTGTATTAACACAATATCACAAAACTTCTGCGAGAAAATTTTATCTTTTTCAGCAAAGAGGTTCCCCACAACATCTTATTAATCTTGCATAAAGAGAATATTGTGTGTTTTTTATGTACAGACTGACCTATATGGTGACGGTACATCAGTAACAGTTCTACTACTATTAATTCTTTCTTACAATTTTAAGAAACATAGCGAACACAGTTATAAGGCTTCGGCTTTTGGAGTGGTTTTTATTCATCCCTAACACGCTGATCTCATTGTCACAGAAACGGGAGACAGGGGAAGGCTGTCTGAAGCCCTGTGGGTTGAAAAATTGTATTTCTCTTACATTGCACAAGATTTTGTCTACTTTTATTACATTAATTTAAATTTTCATTTATTTACTCGACGCTACGCTTCCGAGTTCTGAGTAATAAAAAGAAAAGAGGATCGTAATTGGGGTTAGACGAAAAAGGGTTTGTAATTTTTTATAATATAAACGAATTCGCCGTAACTTAACGACCCGGGAGAATATTGCTGAAAGAGAAGTGAACAGTTAGTAGGTGGATCGCTGGAGGACCCGTCTCATACCACCCATCACTCGCAGGCCTCTACTAAATGGTGAGTGGATCCGCGGAGAGATTTAAATTTAGTGGAAGATTCATGAGCATCGCACCATTAAATTCTCATCTTAATAAAATATCTACCCATCATACCCTAGATACATTTGGATAAGAGATACGTAACGCAATAGTATAAAATTATGTATCTACTAGGTTAAAGTATTGTGAGTGGCACAAACGTATTGCTACCTAAAATTTTTTTGTGTGAATGTGCTGAGAGATGCAATATGTTGTTTTTGTGCTTTTTTCATCCTAATGATGGAGAAAGTAGGCATAAATACTCGTATATTTTTTTATCAGTTTGTGGGCACCAGTTTAGTTACACTTCTAGCATTGAGTACGCCGTCATTATGTCGTTGATATTATCTGACACTGTCCATCTATTATCTACGCGGCTGTCAGTTAAGATTTGTTTTGTTGATTATTTTTCATTGAGCTCTGAGTACTTCTTCTTCTTCCGGTGTCGTGTCAGGACCCCCTAACGTTGAGAGAAAGTGTTCCTGTCCTGAGCAGCTCGAAACAGCTCTTCAGCACTCATTATTCCAGTGCAAGATTCGTTTTTAAGTTTTTGATAATTGAATAGGGATAAGATTATAAATATGAAAATAATTGTTGTTTCGTGTGACGAATGTTATAATTTCAGGTAGGTGACTATTATCTATCCAAAGTATTATCCATTCAGTAGGCGTAGGTTGTTTTGGGAGAGGGGTCAGCAATATCATTTACAGTCTGAAAAGAACATTAAAGGTATTTCCAATCAAGTTTTCTGTCACCTTTGTAATTTAGTATTTGGACTTTCTATTATCTTTTATATCGCATCACCGCCGCAAGCTATTATATTGGTGTCCATTGTTTATAAAGAGATCAAAAACATTTTATTTTTAGGGATGGGTGTTTAAGAAGTCAATGCCCTTTGAAAAATATTAAAAAATATATTTGTCGGTGTAAATATTTCATTATACAGGTGTCTCTATCCTTCATGACGCATCCCTTTCGGGATAGGCAGAGACATCTGAGCTCCAGCTCCGCATATCCTTAACCACACGTTATTTTTATGAAATTCGTCGACTGCACTCAAGAATCTGGTCGACATGATCAGCCAAGTGGTTCTAGGATGTCCACGTTTTCTAACACCTCATCTTTTAGCAACTTATACTATTTTGTCATCTTACCGTTACTCATTCTTTCAATACGACCAAACCATCTTAGTTTATTCATTATCATTCGCATACAAACATCAAATGTTAAATTAAATTAAATTAAATTAAATTATTCAAGCACAAAATGTCATCATTTTAAGATGATTACAGGTAAATTACTAATGGATCTTTATAATAAAGCCAATTTCTACCAGCTTCTCTTGTAGAAATTAAATAAGTTGTTAAATGTCTGAAGTAAGTATTTATTTCATTCAAAGAACATTTTAATTAAGGTTTCTCTTGTGATACTCTTCATAAGTACCTACATCTAAAGAATGAATTGACTGAAAAAAATCAAAGCTAACAATTTTTTTTATAACCACCACGAAGCCTACGCGAATATCATACAGGCCTCAAATAAATGACATAAAGAAGAAGCCGATGACGTCACACATTGTGGGAAGCACTGTGCGGTATATAATTGAAGAGGGATAAATATTTCAAATGTTTGTCACCGAGACAGTTGTGCGTCGTGATTTCTGGTGGTTGAAATAGTTTTGTTATTAGAATGTAATGTCCTTCAATATTCGCGTCGGTCTCGAATTTCTTTTTGAAGACAAAATAAGAAGTAAATTTGAAAATTTAATTAAAATAATAAATAGTTTTAGCATCGTAATATTTTACGGTTTAATTATAGAAAGTAAGCGTCCCTGAATTCTTAGAATTTCTATAGGTACTTATTAAAATAGTTTTCACCTTTGCCTTTTACATTTTCCCTCGCTTACGACGTTTTGGTTAGTTTTTGTATCAAACAAGATTAAACAAACACTCCACAAATAATGAAATAAAAAAATATAGACTTAAAGTTTTTATGAGATTTTTCTTCAACAACGCTCTAACAAAGTTGTTACTTTTCAAATAGAAAGTTGCTGGCACTTGGGAACTGAAAGCGTAATTAGTATTACCTGGCGTTTAATTTGAAACTGTTGAAATTTGAGTTGAGTTTTGAAGCGAGTTTTTCGATGTAGTCCATATGGTTGTCAATTAGAAAGGAGTTGGGTAATTAGGAATATCCAGATCCAGATGAAAAAAAAGGCTTTTTGGAATGGCGGCTTAGAACGAGCGAGAAAGCAAAGTGTTATTTTTTTTATTTTGGGCTTGTGTACACAAACCCAAATACTTTCCTGCGCACTTCTCATTAGGCTAAACGCTTGTGTTGCAAAGTGCAGAATATATTGTCAGCGCTGGGATTCGAACAAGAAGTGACAACATGAGACGTGTTGCTGGAGGCGGCTGGATGTGGTCTGCCCAGAACCGTGGAGATCCAAAGAGCTTATGTTCAATACTGGATTCATAAAGGCATTTAACACAGTGTACCATTTGTATTATAGAAGGAATATTCTAATTAGGTGCCTACTTAAATGAGTCAGTTGAAGAAGAAATTTTATTTTCCTATGAGTTGATGATTTATCGTTTTCTACAAGCTACAAGATATTGTGTTGTGTTGGTGTGTGTGAATTAATGAAAGTCTATTGTCCACGTGTACATTGTCTCAACAACCGCTATACACCACAATACATCGTAGTACGCTGTATGAGTATTCTCTGCCATACTATCTCAGTGAATGAGGGTAATGGTGTATTGAAGTGACACTTGGTAGAGACAATAGACTCTGTCTAACTAAACATAGTATTATTATTCATATAAAACTGTATAGCAATAGGACCTATGTACAATATAGGATAGGAGACATTGCCACTGTTTTACGCTCCATGATAAAAAATCACCAAGATTGGTCACTCAATGATAATTTACGTAGTATGAAAAATGCTTTTAATTGTACAAGAAATTTGAACTACGAGTATACCAACAAACTTCCAGAGCGGAACACAGCAAACAAGTCCGGTTTCTTCGAGAGAGCTTTCTCTGTCGCGGGGCCAATCACTTGGAATAGATTGTCGGACGAATTCCGAAAAGACCAGCCCATTACCAGCTTCAGGAGCAGGCTGAAAACCAAGAGTTTTCAAGACCAGCTTCCCGCGCCCCTGAGACGGAACACATCAAGGGGCACAACAACTACCTTTAAGTACTCGTAATGTGTGCGCAACTGGGTGTTAGAATATATTATTAACCTTATAATGCCTCATTTCGATAACACGAGATTAATGTGGCCCAGGTCTCTAGTATAACTGAAGCTCAGACATAATGCGCTAAACTAAATCATTTTGATAGATTGTTGGGGCAGTATGTAATGTATCAAGATGAAATTTTGGTCACAATCAATGCAAAGTTAAACTGATAAGACTTTCTCAATACCAGAGGGAGTACGAATGATAATATTCAGAAAATGTTAGAAAAATTCAGCTCACTATAAAAGTAGATGCTGTATGAAAAATATGTGGAGGAAGGGATAATTTTATTCAACGATAAGAACAATGTCTGTAAATCAATCGAATCGAAGATAAGAGAAAGTAGTAGCTGGAATAATAATGATAAGTACCTATACGTACTTGGGAAGGCTTACTTTTATAGTTTATTGGTGATTAATGTCTTTTGATATTGAAACGTTAATCGAGGAATGATGGTTTATATTAGTAGGGGTTGGTGTAAAGTATATAAGCTCGCAGATAGGTTAGTCTTTGTATGAAAAGCAATAACTCAACTGTAGATATATTTACCTATAAAAGTATTAGTATCTATGTATGAATATTATATTATTTACATTGAGAATGGATAGCCAATCAATTATTCATTTTACTCTTTAGTTACTTCCTACCAATACTTCTTTAGGTAGTTGCTTCTTTAGTAACTCCATACTAATAATGGTTATTTGATCCATCATTGAGATTCCCTATTCGTTCGGCATATCATATTCATTCATATATCATTAGAATTGTTGGGATACAAAATGATAGTAAGGTAGTAGTAGGTACAGTAAATATTGAAGTTCAATCAAAAACTTATTTCCATAGGACAATACCGATATTGTATGAAAAAAACATTATTAGTTCAGTTGTTTGTTGAAATTTGATTAAACTGATTAAAAAAATTCGTAAACATATTTTTAAGGAAATTTATTGTACATTATTCTAAGATATTTTCCAGTTACACACGAGAAGCTGTGTGATTTTTCTCCGAACGCATCATTTTTGTGAGGTGGAAAAGCTCGTATTTAGCACCCTTGAAATTATAAGGAGTGATGGAGGAAAAACTTCTACATTTTTTTCACCGCCAAACCATTGGACTATATTAGTTTGATGCTAGGGTGAAGTTTAGTATATGAACTTACCTATTATGTAACTATTTACTCGACGATTTGTCACAATCGATTTTAGTAGAAAACGCTTATCGTTAAAAAAAAACAACGAGATTTAGAAGATTGAAGAGGAAGCAGAATAAAATGTTGGAAATATAAACTTCTCCGGCAATCTGTATTGGAAAATAATAATGTTTCGTCGTATACAGTCAGGTAACTTTGGTGGATCGCTATCTCATAGGTATGAAAGTTTTTTTGCTTCAAAAGGTATTTATTTTTAAAAGACCAGTCAAGCGATACGCCGCATGAAAATTGTATGGCAATATTTTCGCATATGGTTTCTAACGTGGGTTATGAGTTTTTTTCCAGCCTCGAAAACCTTCCGAGAAAAATATCTCGTACGGGTGCTTGGAATCACTCTGTATAGAATAAGTTTTCATATGGAAAGTAGAGTGAGATAAAGTGGACGTCAATTGGAAGTAATATGATACTGTATGGTGGGCCATTCAAATCGAGACTGTTATTGGGTTTCTTGTGAAAAATGAGACAGCTTAACTTTGCAAAATACTCGTCATGGATATTACGTACTATAAGTATCTACTGACACCATATGGTGCCTATCACGATGTCCTCTAGTAATGATGATGTCAAATTGAAGACCTATATAATATTCATGCACTCGTTCTAATATTATAACATTTACCAAGTATGAATCTGGCCTTATCGAAATATACTCAACTAATACCTACAATTGAACGTATTTTCCAATAACCTGGAAAAGTTTATATTGCGAAATAACTTAAGTTGAGAGCGGAGTTTGAACAGGTGTAAATGACAATGTTTGGTAAAAGTATTTGATTCGGAGTTATTATTCTTAACCACCAAATATTTTCATATCAAACTGAGTACATTGTATGGACTTCATTTAAGTTATCACGTACCTATGTCCCTCGACTGGAGTTGTAAGCAATGGTTATATGTACATGCTAAGTGCATTGTGTTATTTCAAAACAATCATTGCGGGAAGCTTTCATAACTTTGAGAATTCTAGGACTCAATTCACGTCGTAATGTTAATTTGAAGTTTGCAATTTGTAAACGAAATATTATACATCACTTGATGGGCAGCAGTAGAGACGTAAGTATACATATTTTGCAGCATAAACCGCACTTACTGATGTGTGAAGAGTAGGTGTATGTATGTATTTTATTGCATAAACAGGCTGGTCATAGTTAATTTAACTTTATGCGAATTTCAAACACGTTAAAATTAACCGGTTAATTGGACGTGCTGAAATATATTTAAGGATGAATACTCTATAAGATACAATATTTTTCATCTCTGATGTTATCTAAACGTGAAATTTATACGGCGGTCGACCCGAGGTGATAAGAGAAGTTTATATTATTATATTTCTCTGATAAAACATCAAAAAGTGCGGCTAAATTTCGCGATAGTTTCTCGTATGATGAAAATATTTGGATAAGTAATGTAATATATTTAATGCAATATTATCATAATACCTACAGACATGCCTATCGGTTTCATATTCCGTATACTTCCGTACGATGTGCTCTGGGTAAAATCCTTCCGTCATCCCTTCAACTTTTTCCAAATTTTGTATAAGAGCGTGAGCGCAAAATAAGAATAGCGTAAGCCACGAAATCGATTTTAGTTTATTGTATAAAAAGTGGAGCGAATATCCGAAATATTTTATACCAGAGTCACCGTGTCTTTCCATAAACATTTTACGAACCAAATTACAGCAATATCTAACGAACTACGGGAATAATTTCAGATCTGTGTTCCAGTAAATTTCAAAGGTAACTTTGGAATTATTTTTATGGAGAAAATTAACAAAAATCAAATTCCAACCGCTAGAGTCACTAAAACATGGTCTCATGTATTTGTGTTTTAAGTCTTTTGAGTAGGATGATATCTTTAGGATTAGCTGAGGAATCTTCCTTTCCCCGACGAAATTTTTGTATGTTCTTTTACTGTGGCCTCTTAATTAATGTGGTATTGTAACCTAGCCGAGTTTAAGAAAAAAAAATGTAGATCCTTGCAGTGAGAGTCTCCTCCAAGGAACATTAAGGGTGTTCAGAGTAGTTTCGGGAGGGGTTTGTTGAGGGGAGTCCTTTCGGCGAACCTTGAGCCCTCCTTTGAAAAAATGTTTTTGCTTAAAAGACTGGATGATATAGGAGCTAAAGCTCCTAAAACATCAAGGGGTGGAGGTGGGTATACCCTTAATGTAAAACCGAGTTTATCTAGATTATACAGCAATGTTTAATTTTGAATGAATGAATTTAGTGATCATTTTATAGTCCGAGAGCCCACTGCTTAATTTATGACGTATCTGTTTTTTGATCGAAATGTGGTATAAACGATAGCTTACCAATAGGGTATTACATTGCACTAGGGTTGCCTATCAAAATCTTGCCGCAACCCCCCCTGCCCCCCCCGAAAAGGTCCCTCTTCGCGGTTTTTCGCATTTTATAGGAATATGGTAAGAGATAGGAGAAAGTAGTCAATGACAAAAATAATCCTTGCTAAATTCTCTACAAAAAATGTTAACTCAATTTTTTCATAGGACTAGTAGTTTACCCGTAATGGCCGGTCAAAAAACAGGATATTTTTTGAAAAAATAAAAAAAAAAGTTTGATTTTTTTTCTTTCACATTCTTCCACCCATTACTACTAACATTTTATGGAAAAAAATTATAAAAAATGAAAAAAATAAGCGCTATATCACTGGTTATTTTATGAAAAACTAAATTTTAAGAATTTTAGTCACTGAGTTTTATTGTAATAACTCCGAAATTATTAGATGTGTGAACAAAAGTTATAGCTCGTTTTGTAGCTAAGACTATGGTAATTAATTCGTTCTTTGACTATTTTCCTGTACCTCTTGTCAATTTTCAACCAATTTAGTTTAAATACATTTTTTTTGTATTTTTATAATGAATTTCGGTTTTGGGCCGGCCATTGCGGGTAAACTGCTAGTTCTACGAAAAAATTGACTTAATATTTTTGTAGAGAATTTAGCAAGGATTATTTTTGTCATTGACTACTTTCTCCTATCTTTTACCATATTCCTATAAAATGCGAAAAACTGCGAAGAGGGACCTTTTCGGGGGGGGGGGGGGGGCAGGGGAGGTTGCGGCAAGATTTTGATAGGCAACCCTAGTGCGATGTAATACCCTATTGGTAAGCTATAAGTTATACCACATTTCGATCAAAAAACAGATACGTCATAAATTAAGCAGCGGGCTCTTGGACTATTATGTGAAGTAGATGAAAATATACTAAAACTTGTAGTATTATAAACAATAATAAATTGATGTTTAGATGTTCGCAAAATGCACCTGTATAAAGTTTTGTTAATACTTAATGTAGAGTTAATACGAACTACGAGTATGTAGTATGAGTAATATATTTTCCTCTTTGTGCTTTCGTTATACTCGTACAATATAAATTAACGACTAGAGATAAAGCATTATACAATGTTATCTCATGGCATTTAATCCATCTCAACTTTCCTTTTGTTTTATTTCGAGAGCTTTTAAGTTTTAGGCTGGATATAGTTAAGTATGTCTTACGTATAAAACAAAGCTTAATTTAGACATATATTATGGCTTTCAGCATGCGTTTCAGGTGAAAAATAAAACGCAAAGCAAAAATGTGTTAGTTGATAGCAGGTCAAATTATTATATTTTATTTATTATAGGTAGTACTTATAATATGTACTTATATCTATTATTGTTGTTTTTGAATCATAAATATTTTAGCTTTTTTTATAAATAAAATAGTTACGCAGATCACTGATTCACTCGCTCACTGTTTAAGTGAGGTGGTCGTTAGCCTGGTTGGTAACGCGCACGACTGTAAATCCAGTGGGCGCGGGTTCAATCCCCGACTTACTCCACTTCACAACACAAGCTTTTAAGCTTTCTGTGAAGTGTACAAATATGTATTTGGGTTTATTTCAATAAACCCAGATAAATTTTCTAAAAAATTATTAAAAAAAATAATTAAATAAGTTTTTTTAATATTTATAGAAGAGTTAAATGACGTGTTAATTGCCGTCTACAATGTCTACCAACAAACCATAATTCTACAGAGCAATAGAACTCTGTCACAAAAGCAAATACTTTATAATAACTTCGTGTATATTCAATTAAAGTGTTTGTTATATTCGTCATTTTCTACGGGCGCCATACGCGTCTTACAACAAACTAGTTAAGTATAATGGGTTATGTTTTGGTACCTATGAGACGCATGTGTGTATTAACTATAATATAAATATAAGACGCACTTTATATTATCCATGATGCCTCATCCACATGCTGTCCGACCTTCCACGAGTCCCGCGCGAATGAGTAAAAAGGCGTTAACCGTCGGTTACGTATACAGTTCAAGACAATCACCTCGTCCGTACGTCCTTTTACTCATTCACACAAAACTCGTGGAGGGTCGCCGAGCGTGAAGCGGCCGCATCAGATTTTTTATTGTGAAGCGATAAAAGTAAAGAACAACATAAAACAAATCTCGAGAGAAAACAAAAAAGATGATATACCGTCCTACTCCCATTAAAATAGGTTAGTATACTGAAAAAGTTCAACAGTTATTCTTTCTTCATTGTGTTCTTTTGTAATACATCCGTAAAGAAAAGACGTGGAAATATCGCTTATTTTATGTTTAACAGGTATAAAATATGTACGTAGTATTGTGGGGAGAGGTAGTCTGAAGTTCATTTCTCTCTGCCCACCCCGCTAGGACGCAACCTGTTTTATCGTATGGTCAATAATAGTACATCACATCAATTATAACATCAATTTGCAGTAATAGAGCTCATGTTTGATTGTCAGAAATTAAAAATTAAAAGTTAAAAGAATTGTTTCTTAAATATTTAGTCGCTGATTCATTGAGTGTCAAGAAATCCTCCGGGTTTTTTCCATACACTGTGAGACAGCACTCTGACACAACATGGCTCACGGTCTGCCTCTCCGCACCGCAATCACATCTTGGAGAATCCGAAGAAATATAGATAGGTACTTGCTTAATGTCAGTATGAGCTAACTGCTGTTAGAAAAAAAAATCATGACTCCTAGAGGTTTTGAACGTTTTTAAAGTTTGTACAGAAAAACATGAGAAACTAGTCGTCTTCTCTGTTAATCCGTAGGGGAAAATACTCGATTTTGATTAAAAATAATAATTTAATAAAACACGTACTTGCGAGTTGTCCATTCCTTGCCGGTGGTGTGGGTGGATGCTGCGAAGTGGGGGGAGGGGCAGGAGGTGCGCCTCTTGGGGGAGGGACACCAGCGTCATCTCGTGTGGCTCGTCTGTCAGGAGGACTGGCAACTGAAAAGACACAATGAAATAATTATTAAGTATAAAGCTTCAGTATGCAATGACAAATATTACAGTTAGTCTCCGTAGTCCGTTAGTCCGTATAATTTTTAAACAGTTAAGATTGGAGTCGACTTTTGAAGGAGATTGAGTTATCAGCGCTCGCTCACACACTGCCATTTTACCAAATGCAAAACAAACAACGAACAGGGTGACGAGAAATTATTTTGGGCAAGCTCGGCTCTTGGGATTATATTATTACATATGTATAGCGGTACGTCACTGCTATGTATAGCGGTACGTCACTGCTATGTATAGCGGTACGTCACTGCTATGTATAGCGGTACGTCACTGCTATGTATAGCGGTACGTCACTGCTATGTATAGCGGTACGTCACTGCTATGTATAGCGGTACGTCACTGCTATGTATAGCGGTACGTCACTGCTATGTATAGCGGTACGTCACTGCTATGTATAGCGGTACGTCACTGCTATGTATAGCGGTACGTCACTGCTATGTATAGCGGTACGTCACTGCTATGTATAGCGGTACGTCACTGCTATGTATAGCGGTACGTCACTGCTATGTATAGCGGTACGTCACTGCTTTTATTTATTTATTTATCTTTTACATACAATTAATAATTTCTTCACCAGATTTGTCCAACTATGTAAAATCTGTATTTGCGGTGAATCCCACAATTCACAACAGCAGGTAGGTACCTAATAAATATTGGTAGATATTCTTGAAGTAGGGCCCAGAAGACCGGGCAGACCCCTTACCACATGGATGTCCACAATCGCGAGAGACTTAAAGGAGGCGAGGCTTCGTGCGGATGCGGGGGACAGAAGGACTTGGAGGATGAGGACTAGGAGAGCCGACCCCAAGTAAATGGGACAAAGGCGAGGGCAAAGAAGAAGAAGATTTTTGTATAAAAAAGTTTGTTGTTTTGTCAAACTGCTAATACTTATTTTACGAATGTTTAATGGATTCCGACATTAAAAGTTCCCATATTATTACATTTATGGGATTCTACATTGATGTGGAGAAATAAAATATTTTATCCTTTGTTCAAATCACAAGGCAGTTGTAAAATTTTTAGAAGGTAACATAAAATTATTCGAGTATTGAATGACTCAATAAACTCTATGTTACTATGTTATCTGAGTTATCTCGTAAAAAAGAAACGCAAGTATTATTCATATCATAATATGTTTATGTTCATGGATATGAATTAAGTATTCGAGGAAGAAAAAAGGATTTCTTATCGTACCTTGATCATGTCGATACTTATTTGGAATGTGGATCTGTGTGTGTGAGTGTATGTGTGTGTGTGTGTGGGTATGTATTAGGGTGTGTTTGTGTGTATGTGTGTGTCTGTGTTTATGTTTCCTCCTTCCGTCGTTCTTTTGTACATTTCTTTAATGCTTTCTCTTGATTGGTAATGATACATACATATATGCATAGATAAACTAATTGTTATAAGTTCTTATGTTTTGTTCCTCTCCAAAGCACGAGCTCTGCTCAATTTTGGAGAGTAGTTTTTTGTGTTATATTGAGTTGTAGTTTCATTTGTTTTTCTTTACAATTTGTAATTTTATACCCAATAAAAAAAATTGAATTTGAATTTGAATTTGATACATTTTTTAGGTATTAATATTTGATACATAAGGCGAAGGAACCCACCGCTAGAAACATATCTAGAAAGAGTGGGAGTCAATTCTACAACCCGGGGACCCCAACGGGGTCTATTATTCAATCTTTATTTATTTATTTATTTATTGAGACACTCACAGAGGATTGACAGATATACATAATTTAAAAACATCAAACACACATTACCGGTCAACCCCCCAATTACGAGCGTCCACAGCATGCACGTGACAACAGTTTAACTTATTAAAATTACAAATAACAAAACTGAGCAAAATGTATAATAAGCGATCAGACATAAACTAGATAAATAGGTATGTATTGTATGTGCAGCCAAATAATTGTTAAGCATAACCTGACGGTATCAAAACACAAACACAATAATTTTAATTCTTCTTCTTTAATAAAATCAATTTTTAATAAAATAAATTGGGACCTTAAAAAATATTAAAGGATCTGGGCTTGCATGTACGAGTACAAGTTAAAATACTTTACTGCACACTTTTGCAATCAAATTAAATAAATCCGATGTAGGCAGGAACAGCATATTATTTTTATTAAGTTTAGCAAAATAAACATCTAATTTCAACAATACATTCTCACCAGAAAGATCTTTTCACTATTCAGAGATCTCATTCAGCTAACCCAATTCGGGTATAAGTAGGTACAGAATGTACATAAACAATAAGATTTGATATTTTGCTCTAGTTATAATAATGCCTCGGAAACAGGCAGAATACGGAATATTTCGCCTCGTATTCTTTCAAAATTACAATAAGGAAACAGATAAAGACAATGTGTGATTCTAACCTATTTTATAATATAATGTAGAAAAGGTATGTTGGTGTGAAAAGATTCTTTCGCAGATGGTGTTATGCTTGAAAAGGTAATATATTGGTATTGTAGTCTTAAACGTTGCTGTTACTCTCGAATCAAAACACAACGTTCGTCAGTAGTCAGTACTAAGCAGTCGATTTGTATCGCCGGGAAAATTAGTGAATTTTCAACCCCCCTTGTGTGCCTCTAACCTCCTTCTACATAGATAATATTTCCATCAATATTACGACAGTAGTTTATACTCGTACAACGGGTTTCACCCATACAATTTCCAATTCTTTACTAGAAAGGAACGTAAACCTAAAAACTGAAAAAGATACTTTGTTCAGCATTTACTATACCTTTTTAAACATTTATGGAGATAGGTTGTTACCTCAAAGAACATTAAAATGAAGGTTTTGAATTGAGGGTTATTTTTTTATACACGTCTTATCTCTTCGAGATGTGATTTCACAACTTTTCGTTAAGGAAATAGCCAATACATATAATAAAAGCCACCATTCACAATTTTCGTAGGATATTTGATACTGGTTACCCATTAGTATTAGTCCAAGAGCCCGCTGCTTAATTTATGACGTATCTGTTTTATGATCGAAATGTGGTATAAACGATAGCTAACCAATAGGGTATTACATCGCACTAGGGTTGCCTATCAAAATCTTGCCGCAACCCCCCCTGCCCCCCCCCCGAAAAGGTCCCTCTTCGCGGTTTTTCGCATTTTATAGGAATATGGTAAGAGATAGGAGAAAGTAGTCAATGACAAAAATATTCCTTGCTAAATTTTCTACAAAAAATGGTAACTTAATTTTTTCGTAGAACTAGCAGTTTACCCGCAATGGCCGGTCCAAAACCGAAATTCATTTAAAATACAAAAAAAATGTATTTAAACTAAATTGGTTGAAAATTGATAAGAGCTACAGGAAAATAGTCAGAGAACGAATTAATTACTATAGTCTTAGCTACAATACGAGCTATAACTTATGTTCATACATCTAATAATTTCGGAGTTATTACAATAAAACTCAGTGACGAAAATTCTTAAAATTTAGTTTTTCATAAAATAACCAGTGATATAGCGCCGCAGGCCCAATTTTTTTTCCATAAAATGTTAGTAATAATGGGTGGAAGAATATGAAAGAAAAAAAATCTAACTTTTTTTTTATTTTTTCAAAAAATACCCTGTTTTTTGACCGACCATTACGGGTAAACTACTAGTCCTATGAAAAAATTGACTTAACGTTTTTTGTAGAGAATTTAGCAAGGATTATTTTTGTCATTGACTACTTTCTCCTATCTCTTACCATATTCCTATAAAATGTGAAAAACCGCGAAGAGGGACCTTTTCGGGGGGGGGGGCACGGGGGGTTGCGGCAAGATTTTGATAGGCAACCCTAGTGCGATGTAATACCCTATTGGTAAGCTATCGTTTATACCACATTTCGATCAAAAAACAGATACGTCATAAATTAAGCAGCGAGCTCTCGGACTATATATGATTTGTGTTCTAATCGATATATATTTTTTTCTGGAATATCAGTTCTTCTAGACTATCTGTAATTTTCCCAATTGGATACATACATACTTATAGATTGTAGATAAGAGGTCTCCGCTCGGTACACCGACGAAGAATTTCTAAGCATTCTCCTGAGACTGAATTAATTTTAAAACTTGGTTAGGTGTGATGACAGTTTGGTTAGGGGAGAGTACATACAAAATATTTACTGTTAATAGATAAGATATCTAACAATTTTACTTGGAATGACAATACATTACTCTTACAATACTCTATAGCGAGCGAACAAGAGGACGGCGTTTTAAAATATGTTCTTTTTCAATGAAGAAATAAAAAATCGATGATATGATAAAAAGAAGGGACACGTTGTGAGAAACTACGATAATACCTACCTGTCTATTCTCATAAATAATTCATGTTTCGTACAATATTTTTTTTTCAGAAGAAATATTTGTCAGAAAATATTAAAGAATTTACCTCTCAACACACAACGATCGCCCATCAAACAAAAAGGGGTATTAGATATTCGATGAATAATTTTCATATGTTGTGTTTGATAATACGATCAACATTAAGAGTGTCAAGTAACAAAATTGGGTGTTAAATTTGCTAGGGGTAATTGACTGTCAATTGTCAAATCCCACGAGAAATTAAGCGTTTTAGATACGTCAAACTTGCAATGATTTTGGGATCTAATTCGTTCATTCCGTTGTATACCCAATATAAATTTATGGCTACCGTTGTATGATAAACAATGTTGCTACCTGGAAACTGTTTCAATGAAGGATCGAGAATGTTATTGCAATGATATTATTTCGAAAAGACTCATAAAACAGAATCACGATGGGGATATTAATAGCGTTAATATAATTGGATGAAATGGGTGATAAAACTGTCATCAAAATTACTCTATATGGGTAGTAACTATATTGGTGTATCACATATACTCTCATATTATGCAATAAATACTTACAAAATGACAGCATTTTGAATATTTCCAAACGATCGCAAGACTGAGATAACACTGTAGGTAATACGAGTAATGTATGAGATCTCGTAATATATTTTATACCCTTCATCAACATTTTACTATCAACATCACGATTATATTATTCTGACATGAAATCTACTGATAATGATAATCACAACATGTCGTCTTTTGATCACAAGAGTGTTGTAGAAGTAATCAAACTTGTGAAAATTATCACATTTCAAATTATTAATGCCGACGTATAAATATTATGTAACTATCATATATTATAATAGGCACTTTGTCAAAATTTGTTCTTGTCGTTAACCTACTGAAAATATCAGATGCCAGACAAATTTGACATACTCTATAGTCTATACCCTAACGCCTGATTAGTTAAGATTAGTGACTAATTTAGTTGATTAAACAGCATACTTGTTTATTTAATATATTCTTTGATTTTTTCTTTAATACGTAAAATGGTATAATTCCCCCCATAAAAAACGAGCGATCTCTCTGTTCTCTAGGGCAAAGTACCTAATTGCAATTCTACTATTCTCTCAATTAACCCCGGAGAGCTGTTATTCCAAAGTTTGTTTTATTAGGTATATATTGCAATGGATATTTTTATATTTCGTTAAAATTCTTTGGAAAGAGGAATGGTTCAGAACAGGTAAGAAGCAAACACAGGAGTCCAATAAAAACCAGTCTTCAAAACGTTTTTCTAGGAAAAAAAGGACCTTCGTCTAGAAAGTATTCATTTTATTTTTAAGATATTTTTATTAGCATCTGACTGTTATGGTAATGACAAGTCTCTATTGTTCGTCCAAATTGTTTTTTTCCCTAGTATTCAGAGTTTCGTAGTTCTCAGAGTTTTCAAAATTGCTTATTTTCTTAACAACGTGAAACAAAAAAACCACCAATGTGAATTCAAGAAGCAAGATGATTTTACGGTACTTTATTAAATTACTCATAATTTTAGAGATATTCAGAAGTTATATATATATATATATATTACATATATACCTGTATCATATTATTATTTTTTGTTGATGAGATGAAAGCAAAAGACATTAAAAATAACTTTGAATATTTAAATATTAAGACAGACTAATTATAGCAAAACTTTTCTTGTAGCGATTCAGATTATTCTAAAAAATACGTATTAAATTAGAGAATAAATTTAATTTCGATGCTAAAGACGTGGAAAATGTGTTAAAATCATTAAAGAAGCTGACGAGTTTAAAGAATCCAATTATTTTACCTCGATAGTTAAAATATCACTGTCAAAATCAGTTGTAGTGAGTCTGAACACGTATTTTCTTGTAATTTCGGTTTTATTATTAGCAAAATTTAAAATATAAGCATGACGTTTTTGCGACGCACAACATGAAACCTCAATATAAAATGTCAGTTTAATTATATTTTTCTCTGCATATGCTGCCATTTTTAATGCCTTTACACTAAAGTTTAAAAGAACTTTTCTTGAAAATGATGTTATATTTTTTGTTTAATTTTTGACATAGATATTACTCATGTCATATTTCTAACCCACTTTGAGCTTAAATAGTTATCCGTATCTAAATACCTAAGTAGGTCTCTACTGGGACTCTGTGGATAGAAAGTTTATTGTTTATTGTTTTGAATCATCCCTAGGCCATTTGCAGGCACTTGGACTCGTCAAGGTTACATGTTGACAATAAATATACAGGGAAATTCAATGCCAATAGAGTGTAAAAGGCTCTATTGGCACTTCGTCATGGTCGTAAAACTAGGTACATATTCCACAAAAGCACATACAAATAAAATTAATAAAGAGATAATAATTATGGTAAGGTACAGATGTGACATTGCAGTACAGACCCACAATCAATTTCAATTTCACCGTACCGTCAATCAAGTATTACTATTACAATACTACATATCAAGTATTACTCAAGTCTCAAGTAACGATTTTGCATTCGGATGGTGTTTTCAAGTTTTCACCAAACTTAATTAATTAGGAATCAGAAAATATTTTCCAGTCAATAGTCGATAATGAATCGCGGTTACCTGAGGTAGCTTAATTTCCTTTGAAGTCTGAGCAACGCTGAGAATTTATAATAATGTTATAGGTACCCACTTATGTAACACTGCTTTCGCCCTTTAAAGTGCACCGTGGGAACACAGGAATGTCAAAAGGCTTTGCCATTATTGTTTTATTACACGATCTTTCGACGTGCAATTTTACGGCCCATCCATAGGAATATACATCTACACTTCATCTTCTGCAGCCACTTAGGTCTATTGTTGGACATAGGCCTCCCCTTTGGTCCTCCACAGCTTCCTGTCTTGGACACACTGCATTCGTCCACGTTATTAGAGCATATTTTTCCCATAATATGGGGTAACAAGTTATACAACTTCAAAGGGAATATGTATAACTTATCGCACTCAAGATAATCTATATTTGTCGATATCCCTACTTTTTTAAAATACTAGGGCGATATTATAAACCTATGTACTAAAAACTTTGCGGTTTAAAAACAATTTGGTTAATCATTTTGTCAAATATTATCCTGTAAAGGGATGGTGGTGTTATAAAATCTATGAGTAATAGATAGTACCTATAATACGTATTATGGATATTATATTATGCAAAAGTCGTGTATATCTGATTGAACTTTAGGTAAGGTATCTTGGATAGAATGCGGAGAGACACTTGTAAGGTTAACAAGGATAGTTTGAACTTTACAAAGGCAAGGGACGAGTAGGCCACGAATGAGGTCAAAGGCATATGTCGTCATTGAAATTGCTACCATGAGAGAGAATTGAATTAATAAAATGCACAACTTTAGTAGTTTATTAAGAATCACGAAGTTATACGTTCAGTCAGTATTCAGTGATAAGAACAAAGAGAGAGTTGACTGGTAAATTTTCATGAACTGTTCTTCAAATAGGAGCTGAATATGTGTAGTGTATACATTATATATCTGTCTTCTAAAAGTTGCTGCGATATACAGGAGCAACTTGAGTGAATGAAACTGTAATATCCTCGTATATAGAGAGATAGTTTATGTAATAAAAATATTGTGTTGGTAAAGTGTATACATAAACAGGAAACATAGACAAAAATAATATACCCTCATTCACATGAAATTTGTATAAAAATGCTGTTATGTAAGATCTGAAATATCTAGTTATTTGGCAAAGTTTTTTCACATTAAAGAAACAATATGAAGTGTTTTTGTTGAAGTTATTTGACAGGATTAATATAGGGTTTGTCGTTAGGGCATGTCCGACAAAAATGTGAGTGTGAAAATTCGGCACACAACTTAAGCCTCGCAGTATTCGTAGGTATAGAAAAACTCGTAGAAATAGCAACATTTAGAAATGATGGTAAATTCTTCAATCCGAGATTTTTATTAACGATTATCTATGTTATAGATACGCAACCGGATCTTTAATTCTTTGGTCAAGATTCATCGACTTTTAATTTAAGATTTGTTTGTGTTTCCTTTGATAGAATTCAAATCCAATTTATGTTTCTTGTTACATAAGCAATATATTATACAGACTTCTCTTATAATTAGATAAGTTTTAAAGACGAGATTTATTTCGGTCTCTGAAAAAGTTTTCACCAGAGGGAAGGTGGGGAAAACATGAATACCTGCTTACCGTATCTACGAAGTTATTTACCTGGCTGGATCTTCGATCTCAATGCTATGTTTGAGGTCATGTTTTACAAATCTGGAAACTATCAGAATCAACTTGCCTTAAGATTATTAAATTCTGTAACTAATTAAGTGCGTACTAACTGAGATTGTAGAATAATATATATATATATATATATATATATATATACATCCTACTTACTTTACGGCGTCCGTACATTGCGAAATATACGCCTTTAGAGCGTCCAGTACAATACGGCGTCCGTATACGGACGCTCTAAGGTAATCAATGTTATTTCTTGCCAGGCAGCTGACGTCATCACAGGGAATCAATATCAGCAAAAAAAAATTTGACGCCACAAAGTAACCTGCACGTACTTTTTCGTATATCATTGTATATTTTATGTTTTGAGCGTTGTGGGATAGGGGCGCTCTGTCTATATACTGTTCGTATATTTCACTTACATTCCGCCGATGATCGGGCGTCCGCTGTGAATATTTTTTTACGTGCAGCCGATGTTACGGCGTCCTCGAGCTGGCAACCTCGCAATTCTAAATTAATAGTAAAATCACAATTAGGATTTTGAAATGTTATTTGCGTTATGGACTACACATATCTGTAGAATAATAATGCACAATAGGTGTAGGTACCTACCTACTTACGAACATCTGGAGATAATATGCGGCTCGGCACGTAACATTTTTGTGTAATATTGGAAAGAATTTTCAGTAATACAATAGTCGCATTTATTGAAAAAATAGTATAATTATTTATTGATTAACTCTTTACGTGCTAAGCTTTTATGGGCTATTCGCTAAATGCCGATCTATCTCCTCACACCACGTCCCTTGCAGGGTAGGCAGAGAGGACAGGGCGCCAGACCACTCTATTGTCCTCCACACACTCCTCGCATCCATCACATAGGGTAGGCAGAGAGGACAGGGCGCCAGACCACTCTATTGTCCTCCACACACTCCTCGCTTCCATCACATAGGGTAGGCAGAGAGGACAGGGCGCCAGACCACTCTATTGTCCTCCACAAACTCCTTGCTTCCATCACATAGGGTAGGCAGAGAGGACAGGGCGCCAGACCACTCTATTGTCCTCCACACACTCCTTGCTTCCATCACATAGGGTAGGTAGAGAGGACAGGGCGCCAGACCACTCTATTGTCCTCCACACACTCCTCGCTTCCATCACATAGGGTAGGCAGAGAGGACAGGGCGCCAGACCACTCTATTGTCCTCCACACACTCCTCGCTTCCATCACATAGGGTAGGCAGAGAGGACAGGGCGCCAGACCACTCTGTTGTCCTCCACAAACTCCTTGCTTCCATCACATAGGGTAGGCAGAGAGGACAGGGCGCCAGACCACTCTATTGTCCTCCACACACTCCTTGCTTCCATCACATAGGGTAGGTAGAGAGGACAGGGCGCCAGACCACTCTATTGTCCTCCACACACTCCTCGCTTCCATCACATAGGGTAGGCAGAGAGGACAGGGCGCCAGACCACTCTATTGTCCTCCACACACTCCTCGCTTCCATCACATAGGGTAGGCAGAGAGGACAGGGCGCCAGACCACTCTATTGTCCTCCACACACTCCTCGCTTCCATCACATAGGGTAGGCAGAGAGGACAGGGCGCCAGACCACTCTATTGTCCTCCACACACTCCTTGCTTCCATCACATAGGGTAGGTAGAGAGGACAGGGCGCCAGACCACTCTATTGTCCTCCACACACTCCTCGCTTCCATCACATAGGGTAGGCAGAGAGGACAGGGCGCCAGACCACTCTATTGTCCTCCACACACTCCTCGCTTCCATCACATAGGGTAGGCAGAGAGGACAGGGCGCCAGACCACTCTATTGTCCTCCACACACTCCTCGCTTCCATCACATAGGGTAGGCAGAGAGGACAGGGCGCCAGACCACTCTATTGTCCTCCACAAACTCCTTGCTTCCATCACATAGGGTAGGCAGAGAGGACAGGGCGCCAGACCACTCTATTGTCCTCCACACACTCCTTGCTTCCATCACATAGGGTAGGTAGAGAGGACAGGGCGCCAGACCACTCTATTGTCCTCCACACACTCCTCGCTTCCATCACATAGGGTAGGCAGAGAGGACAGGGCGCCAGACCACTCTATTGTCCTCCACACACTCCTTGCTTCCATCACATAGGGTAGGCAGAGAGGACAGGGCGCCAGACCACTCGATTGTCCTCCACACACTCCTCGCTTCCATCACATAGGGTAGGCAGAGAGGACAGGGCGCCAGACCACTATTCATTCGTCCACACACTTCTTGCTTCCATCACGTAGGGTAGGCAGGGAGGACAGAGCGCCAGACTGTCTTATCTCCACACACACTTCTTGCTCCCGTCACACTGGTGCAATTTGACATACACCTTTACTTTACTTTTAATGAAGAGCTTAAAACCATTTCCAGATTTCCCAAAATTTATCACGCTACACCGTCTTTTTATGATATAATTTTCTGGCCTGTTATGGATATCAAAGGATTAATTAGGTCAGATGCACGGGGCCATAAATAGAAGCATTGTGCTTGAAATATCAGTATTTAAAAAAATTCTTACGATATTGCATTTAGGATGTAGGTAGGTATTCATAATTACCTACCTATGTTTGCACTTTTATGTACAGATTTTAATTATTGATTAGAGGTATTATATTTTTTTCCTAAATTAAATGCTAAGCTAAATAATTTACTTACTATTTTTTGAATTGCAGACCTACATCGTTTAGAAAAGTATCTGTGTTATCTTTTGAAATATTGTGCGAATGGGAATCAAATAATATAAGCGTATTTTATATATTTTTTACACGCTTTTATTACACGCTTTTATCATATTTGGCACGGACTTTGGTACGTCTATATGGATCGATGCAAATTTTAATAACTTCCTAACTACTTAGAGAGCCGAAACTTTGCAACCGTACGTAAACTGGCTTACACTACATTTCATAAAAAAATTGGATCATCCTTCTCCAGAGACAAAAAAGTTGAAAGGCGTTTCAGGGCATCCGAGGGTCCTGAGAGGTCATGTGTGGTATCGTATGAAAGGGCGTTAGAAAAGTAAGTCATATTTTGTCCAGCTCGACCAATCGGTAGACACTGAATGATCGAGAGGATCCAGTCACCGCACGGTACCGTGTTTGGTATCCTATGAAAGGGCGTTGGAAAAGAAATCCAGATCGTGAGTCATATTTTGTCCAGCTCGACCAATCGGGAGACACCGAGAGGTCGAGAGGATCCAGTCACCACATAGCGCCGTGTTTGGTATCGTATGAAAGGGCGTTGGGAAAGAAATCCAGATCGTTAGTCATATTTTATGCAGCACAAGCCATCGGGAAACAACGAGGGAAATACAGTATCATCTAAGCAATTAAAGCTAAATAGCCAACTATACTGTACGACGGAATTGGCGAATTAAAAGTACCTACGAGTACATTGTAAAATATACATATATTATATCTTTTCTTCGTTTTTCCCTAGTGTTCTGTGTGTATTTTGACAATGTTGTTGACTCGGGTTGACTGTAAGATATTGCGTTATCAATAAGTCCGCCTTTTGGCACACAAGATTGTCTTATTTTTTTGTAATCATTGTAATCATTTTGGTCAATAAAGATTTATTTATTTATTTATTTATTAATGTTGTCAAGCTTTCGGCTCTCTTGCTTGATGAGCCATGTTCAGGACTAATGTGACTGTAATGAATGCCTAAAACTAAAAAGGATAACATAAAAAAACTTTTAAAAGAACACGCTTATATTCAATGTGCTCTAAAAAGAATAAAATAATTTGAAAAAAAAGCGTGGGGCTTCCTGTATTCCCTTAATTGCTCATTCTTCTGCAAAATAACGTCAAATAATTATATGCTTCCTGTATAATACCATTCTTCCCCATAAGAAGCCCCACGCTTTTTTTTCAATTATTTTATTCTTTTTAGAGCACATTGAACATAAGCGTGTTCTTTTAAAAGTTTTATATATTTTTTTTTTGTTATTGTAAATACTGTATACTTACATTACTTACCTATTTTATCTTCAATCAAAATAATATTTATAAAGCGTAAAAAAACTGTTATAATAATATTTAGAGATTAGAAAAATGATCACACATTATAATCATTTAATTTCGTCAAATTGTCTGCTTCTGGCTTATGACTACATTTAATAAATTTAAAGTAGATATAATTGTTTTCATTATTTATTTATGGAAGGGAAACAGTCAAATCATACAAACGAGTAGTTATCTAGGTCATTTTACTCACAATATGTCCGCCTTTGAGAATCTGGTCTACATGGTTAAGCCATGTGGTTCTTCCTGCCTGCACCTCTTCATTCTCCCAGGTATATTTCATTTGTTATCCTTTCATCATTCATTCTCTCTACATGTCCCAACCGTCTCAACTTATTCACTTTCGTTCTAGTCACATTAGTTTTACATTCACTCAACTCTCTAATATAATATAATACATATTTTAATTTCTTATCTCTCCACAAATTTTCTCAGCGATCGATATGTTACGTTATGATACGTTAATTTATACCTACTATAATCAAAAATTAATATCAACATATTGCCTTAGTCTTTTCAATTTCACTCTTTCAACTTTCAATATCTGTTTTCAAGTGTCCTGTATAAAGGGGGAAATCTAAATACAAAACCCAAAAAACATATCAGAGCAATATAAAGTTCAACACCCGTTCCGGATGTCTTCATTTACAGGTGTATTACAAGTCTTTTATTTACATATAAAGCTATACACATTGCACTTCCACACACCTATCGCTGGTTACCTCCTATTAGAAAAACCGTTGATGAATCTCATCAAGTATCAGTAAGTACTTATTTCAAATTATTAACCTTCATTTCTACAATACAGAAAGTATGAACGATGACAGAATAACAAAGAAAAAATATCTACCTGGGTGAATGAAGAGGTGTAAGGAAATACGGCCGTCCAAGAACCACGTGGCTTGGCCATGTGGACCAGATTCTCAAGGACGGATGTGTTCTGAGTAAAAGGAATCGTAGAATGTGTGTGACGAATTGCATGAATGTGACGGAAGCACGAAGTGTTTGTAAGGATAGGAGAGATCGTCGCCGTCTATTCTCTCTGCCTACACCGCAAGGGGATAGAATTTCTCCGTATTAAAAAAGCCGAAATAATTGTGATACATACTCGTATTATTAATAAAATAATACATTCATCTGTGGGCATAAAACACTTCTCAAGGTTAGAACTATTATTCCATAGAAACAAAGTTCTAAAATTTATGACATATTATCTTTTATCTTTAAAATACCAAGGGTTAAAATATTCAATTGCATTGTAATGCATGGTCCAGATGATTTTTTAATTGTGTATAGTAAGAATAAGTATTTTGCGAAGCAATACCGTTATAAAAAACAGCTTTAAAATCTTGGTTTGTGTTATACTCATTGGCATGGACAATACAATGACTTTCAAATTGTAAACAATGTCCTTTGTTACATAATGAGAACAATAAACATATTATCAATGAAAAGAACTGAATATTTTTTTCTATGTAACAACAAACAGAACTATTTTTACCTACTCAGTATATTATCCTAGTTATGGGGTAACCAGTAAATGCTGCCCGTGTATAATTCACACAAAATTCTGCAAACTTTTGCATGATATTCGAAATGGGTGGCGAATCTCATTGTTGAAAAATATTGTGGTAGGTAGGTACATAGGTACAAAATTAGGATTTTCAAAGTACATATTAAATAGGGATTATCTGATAATTCCAATTTATATTATAAAAATATCTATCTGTCTAGTCTATCTATCCACTCACGCGACGTCCCTTGCGGGACGCCAGACCACCCACTCCATGTGCTTGCTTCCGTCACATTCATCCAATTTTACATACAGGCTCTTCGATATCTCTTACTCAAAACGAGTCTGTCCTTGAGGATCTGGTCGATTTGGTGGGGACAGATAATATTAATTGCTATTTTGTTTAATATGTTAAACCTATGCCCATATTTGTACCTATCTATAATATAGAAGTTACATAGCTAAAAATATGCAAAAATGATACGAGTGATACATCTCTTTATTGGGTACGTGTCACGAATTGTGGATCTCTATCATTATTAGGTATCTAATCATTTACATATTTATTCAGTGATCTATATTGTTGTAGTTATAAGATGATTAGACAAAATATGAGACTCAACTTGTAGCCTCTTCGCCGATGACACAAAATTCTTGGCAAACCCATTGATACACTCTCATACACTACAGGATGACTTGAGCAGAGTTTTAGATTGGACGAAAGAATGGCTCATAAATTTGAACATTGTACACAAGTGTCGTGTACTTCACATGGGAAGGAACAACCCGCTCAATACATATACCTTGGGAAACGTGACCTTAAAAAGTGTTGAGAAGCAAAAGGATCTTGGTGTGGTTATGAGTAGTGATTTTAAATGGGTGGAGCACATCATCAATGTAGTCATGAGAGCAAATAATATAATAATAATAATAATTGGATAATTTGCTAAAGCGCAGTTTTCGCGAATTATCGCCTCAAGTGCGCTGAACTACCTTAAGACTAAAGCATTATTGACTAATAGTAATTATTGAGATGTCTGCGTGGAATAACATAATCTAAACAAGTGAGTCTTTAAGGCTAATTTAAACTTATGAAAATCATCTATGTTTCTTACATCTATTGCTAACTTATTCCAAGCTGCAGGGCCGGCAAATGAGAAAGCCCGTTCTCCCAAGCAAGTGAATCGCGTTTTATCTGGTTCGATTAACTTTTTAACAGCGGACGTTCTTGCTGACCGAAGAGTGGACTGTCTGGCATTTGGTTGCACAAAGCAGCAGAGCTCAGATACACTACTGTACCTGATTAAGAAGGCATTTTATTTAACGAACTCAACACTATTGCTCAAGATTTACCTAACATATGTCAGACCAATCCTCAAATATGCCTTCCAGATTTAGAACCCTTATTTCTTGAAAGATATTGATTTGTTGGAAAGAATGCAGAGACGAGCCACCAAAATACCTAGATAACTGAGAAACCTGGAATATGAGGACCGGCTGAATAAGCTCTGTATGAACAAGGTGTTGCACAACCATATTATTCCTGTGACCTGTGAGATTCTACCAGCTATGTTTACCATGAACTCTAATGTGCACCTGAGAGGACACCATATGAAACTGACAACAAGATTCACATCCAACCCACGGAATCACTTCTTGATGATCAATAGAGCTGTCAGTGCTTGGAATCAGTTGCCAGAGTCAGTGGTACTTGCTCCTACCACCAACACCTTCAAAATTATATAAGACGGTAGTAAGACCTGCCATGGTCTACGGGGCGGAACGCTGCTCCCTGATACGCAAGGAAGAGCAGTTACTCCATACCACCGAGATGAGAATACTGCGCTGGTCACTCGGGGTAACTAGATTAGATAAAATTCGTAAAAAACACATTAGAGGAACTATGAAAGTTGCCACGTGCAGAGAAAGGACGAGGATTCCGCTCTGAGGAGGGCAACGAACATGGGAAGGACCAAGGAATTCCGAAGAAGTCCCTCGAGGAGACCATCAGAGGGGACGTGGGGCACCTGGAGCTTACTCCAGAAGACTGCCTCGATCAGGGCGGATGGAGAGAGAGGATCCGAGCCGCCGACCCCAAATAAATTGAATATGGTGTGGAGAAGAAGATTATTTATCCTGACAACTTTCGTCATGTTGTCTGTCATACGTTTCTGTACCACGTTGGATCAGCCTTATCGAAAGACAAAAAAGATGTAAAGGGTTTCAAAGGGATCCAAGGGTCGTGTGGTGTCATGTGTGGTATATCGTATGAAAGAGCGTTGGAAAAGAAATCCAGATCGTAAGTCAAATCCGGATTTTGTCATGAAGCCTAACATAAAAGCATCTCGCCAGAAATATCTGTATTTAAAACTCGGCACTTGTTTGCACTTTTATGGACATATTTAAGTTATTATTTAGCGATCACTTATTATGATGATTGAATCATTGATTAATGATGATCGTCAGTTATTATTGATTTTAAGAAGTCACTCGCATAGAAGGTAAAGGTTTTATCGAAAAACGATTGAATAATTTATTTATTTATTTATTTATTTATTTATTAACATAAACGGCGTAAGCCTTTAATAATGTTATTACAACAAAATAGATCAAAATAATAGACAAAAAATATGCGTAAACAAAAACAATAGTCAAATCAACCTAGGCAATCTTCAGTCAACAACTATAAAATATAGTGCAGGGGACCAATACATACATAATTAATATAATTATAATGCTAATACTAAAATACTAATGTATCTCTGTCCCACCCGCACACCTGGCTGACACAGGGTGGACACAGCGCGTGAGAGAGGGTTGTTAATAATGTTGTTTTGTGTGCAGTACCTGTGTATTACTTTCTCATTTTTGTCTTATTGAGAAATAAAAAAATAAATATTTTTTAGTCAAACCTAATGAAGAGTTACAAAACAATACAATAGTAGTGAACGTATTGCAAAAGCTTTTCTGTCTACCTTTAATCAAAGTAGTATTTAAAATTTAATACAAAATCAACTATACTATAAGAATAGGTATTTCGCGTTTAGAGAAATGTGCACACTTTTATTTTAAAAATTAACCTCGTCAAATTATATATTATTATATTCAATATATAATCCGTCTTTATTCAATAATTTATACTGATTTGCATGTATAGTTTAATATAGAAAGGATTAAAGGAAGCAGTCACATCATACAATTTGAGTACCTACTACCTACCTACTGTAGTTTTGGGAGATGGGTAGGTAAAAATATAGGTAAGTATAAACAAAAGCTCAATATTATCTGGCCCCATCACGTTAACTAGATCCTCAAGGATAGACATGTTTTGAGTAAAAGAAATCGTAGAATATGTATGACGAATTACATAAATGTGACGGAAGCAAGAAAGGTGTGTAATAATAGGGAAGTCTGGTGATCTGTTCTCTCTGCCTACCACGCAAGGGATGCGGCGTGAGGGAATAGAATAGTAGAAGATTATTGTTTTCTAAAAATGGTGTACCAATCATCTAGTCTAAATAAAATTCTCTATATTTTTAAATCCTATTTGTATTCATTATTTCATGCACTATTAGTCTCGTATTATGGTATAAACAAAAGATCAGAATGTCATCTGGCCCCAAATAGATAAAAAAAAATATGCGTACACGCTGAAGAATTATTGAGTAGGTAACTATTATTATTGACCAGCGCCAGCGAGGGCGCGCTTTTGTTCTTCCCGTGACCATCTTGACAAAAATAGTAAATTCCATTTGTTTAGGTAGCCATCTGAACCAAATTCAATGGAATGCATTGGCAACGTCGCCGGACGCTCTATTATTGAATGAATGTATTTTCGCGTATATAGATGGACGCCTCAAAGTATATCCTTTAAAAGGACGCCGTAAGGGTGGATTGTGGAAAAAATACCCACCGGACGCCCTATTGCGGTTTCTAAGTACGGACGCCACATTGATAGTAAGATGTAAATATATATATATATATATATATATATATATATATATATATTTGAAGAGGATACCGAATATAAAAGCTAGTATGCCAGAGCCACAAGTGCGAATAAAGCAGGTAGTCGTCCCTTCTCGGTCACATTTTTATGACTGCGTTCGACAGTTTGAATCAATCATACTAAAGTAACAAATTATAAAGGAATTGTGCGTCGGTGTTACAGCTGATGTCTGTCATCTCCCTTATCCGGGTGAGACTACTGTATGGAGCATATTTTGAGAATGCCAGATAACAACTGGTTGAAGAGAGTGCTGTTTTCCATCACACGTGGTTTCCGGCACTCGAGAAGACCCTATTTCGCTGCACATGATTCATATGATAATGACATCAGAGAGTTAGGAACGACATGTTAATAAATGATACGTACCACCCACAATCAATGCGGATGGCGGGACCTGGTGACCTCCTTGTGTTCTTTTAAGAAGCATTGGAGGGAAAAGTATAAGTTGAAATTGTCGCCCGAGCTGACACTTTAATTTCAATTCTGCCGCGGAATATTGTTCATAACTAGCTTGAGAACTTCATCTCATTTTTATTGAATTAAATATTTTAACAAACAACTATTCACTGGACGCTTAGCTGCTAGCTTCTTCAGTTCTGTGAAGAACATTTTAAAACATTTTTCATTTTAATCAGCATGGCAAGATGAGTGGAATTCCCAGAATCCCGATCACAGAAACCTCGTCCAGAACCCCACAATGAAACAGCCTGGTTTCGACCTGCCTCGCAAACTATGGGCATCCCTAAATAGGATCCGAACTGGCCCCGGAAGATGTGGACACCTCCTCCATAAATGGGGCAAGAGGGAACATCCCCAATGCCAGTGCGGGCAGATAGAGACAGTGGAACATATTGTGGGGCACTGTCCCATCAAGAAGTTCGAGGGAGATATTTGGGAAATCCATGAGGTGACGCCAAGGGCAATTGAATATCTGAGAAATATTGACGCGGAGCTCTGACCCAGACTCCCAGATCATTTGTACAATGGTTGTATTCGCATACGAAAGAAGAAGAAGAATTTTAACGAACCTCTCTACTACAGTCAGGAATATCGGGGTTAATAAATTATTCACTCGTTTTAAATCCTACATTATTTACGAAACTAGAATAAATTAATCGATGGCTTTGGCAAACGAAATAAGAAAATTGTAAGACTACATTTTCAAAGAATTTAATCAAGATTGAATGCGGCAATAAAACATAAACACATTGTAACGAAAAAATAACATGTAGTTAAAGTAAAAGTGATGATAAAACTTAAGAGTTTGACTTAGGATGTAACTATTTCCATAAAAATGAAATAACATTGAATATCTGATTATGTCTTTCAGCATAATACATTTTATTTGAATTTATTTTATCCCCATATTTATACGAGTTTGTATTGGCACGGTGCCGGAATGCGGGTTCTCGTATATATCCATAAAAACTGAAAATAATGAATGTTTAGTGTATTGTTAAATGTTTATGGTGTGATTCGAGCATAAATTGTTGAGCTGATTTAGCGCAATTACCAAGTGAAGATTTCTCAGTAAAGATAGTAGTAATTTGTAAAAGCTTCAACGGAAATTATGGAGCAAATTACTTAAATGTTACAAGTTACAAATAAAAGGTACATGAATTTCAAAATAAAACTGTTAAGCCTACGTGTTGGCTTTTTAAGATATACTTTTGTAGATAATCTTTAAAGCAAATAATGTGGATACAGCATGATATAATTAATTTAGAGATAGCTTAAAATCGAGTAAAATGGATGATCGGAAGCAGAAGTTTTATAAAATTTATTTTGACGTTGTGCCTATTTAGTTTTTTTCAATACGTATCTAATATTGTGATTTTCTACGAGAGATTTTTTTTTATTATTCTCTATTATAAGGTTTAAATAAACTGTTTAAATTCTAGACGCAAAGCTCGGGTAGATGCTCAGCTCATACTTCCCTGAGTGTAAAATATGATTATCATGAAATTTTATACAAAGCGTCTTTACCACTTTAGCCCGGCACGTATTGCCATATCAAAAACTCGCTTCTCCCTCAATACTTTCTACGCATCTACCTATTTTTTTAGGCGTCAGTCCAAATTTGATTTATGAAGGTGTGGGAAAGGGCATTAACGTGTTTTATGGATAATTTTCAAACAGGGAAAACAAAATGGAAAGCAAAGTGGGTTATTATTTCGTGGAATAAAAATAATATTCATGACTTTCATCTTTATGGTTTTTGATTGGGGTGATTTAAGGGCTATTATTATATAATGCTCGGGTCAAAACACCTACAGGGTTATTATTATATTGATAGAGGGATGAATTTCAATTGTGACATTTATTGATGTAACTACAAATGTGTCTGGACAGATATATACTCGTAAATAAAAATTTCAACGGTATGTTTTACATAATATTATGTGTTTGAGAGAACAACTTATGTGTAGATGGCGTCTTGTCGAAAGTGTTTTAAGCGAATATGTATGAATATATTACATAGACTGAGACCAAAGGCTTTATTGTCAATCAATCCCCAGGACTGAAACAAGAATCTACGATGATGAAGGTCTAGAAAAGCTTTAGAAAGGAATAAGTTATTTCGGTAAGAATTGAAAAGCGTGTGTTGCGATGAGTAGAATATTTGCACGAACGCTTCATTCTATGCAAGAGTCCACATGTTAGAACAAACTTTTTTGCTATACGAGTATAAGTGATCATGAAATATTTCACGCAATGTACGAACTACGAACACAAGTAAAGTAATATATTTTATATGTTACCACTTCATAAAGTAATCCTAATGCTGTAAATTGTAATTAATGTTGTCAGGAAAGTTTCTAATAAAGAAAACTCGTATTATTTCATCGCTTAATAAGCACTTTCTAATTTTCTTACACTCTGTGTGTGAATCGTATTAAATTCAAAAGGTTAAGCTAATTCGACTACACATGAGAATAATAATACGTGCCAAACTTTCGTTTGCGTTTACATTAATTTTCAATTTGGATTACACAATATTCATGCATGTTATCAAAATTATATGTGCCTAACCCTCATTAAATGATATTTAAATGTATGAGACGACAAGAGGGGTATTTTGTTTAAAACATGTTTCAAACACGTTACTAATTCTGTTACTAACATGTTATTTCCTTCAGTGCAAGTAATCAAAACCATTCAAGATTGCTTCTTTTAAAAAACACGTTTACCTACTTTTTTATATGTAGGTACCTTGGTACTTAGTACGGCACCATACTTCATTTAAATAGTTTAGATGATGTTAAACAACTCATTAAAGGATTTTACAAGACTTATACGCTATTAAAATATCTATGAAAAATAACTATTTTTTATTAGTATTTTCTATACAGCTAACTATAGTATTTCGTTATCAAACACGTTCACAAAATATTAATATTAATACTACATTTAGTACCTACCTATAATACTTGATATGTTTATCAACTCGTGGTAAATATCAAAGTTCAACTCACTGGAGTGAAAATAAACTTTTTCCATGTAAATTTAATATAATTAATCATGTTTTCTCTTCGAAATATTTCATAAACCAATACCAGTTTTATGTATCTACGATTACATGTACCTTTTATTAATTAATTATGCTGATTTCATACATATCATTACTAACTAATGTGATGAAAAGTGTGTAAATATCAGTTCAATACCATTATCAGTTCATTCATTTATTTTTCATCAAGTCGAAGTCAATATGTGTAGCTATACTGTTCTCGTAGAAGAGAGACTGCTCGAGATTTCAGGTTCAATCCACACTTTCAGGAACAATATTCAGCGAAATGAATACAAAAACGTAGGTCGAAAAATAAACCGCGGATTTTATATGTCTATCGGTAAGTAACAGAAAAAAAGGACGGACAAAACTCAAAAGACAGCGGACATTGAAATAGGGCCCAGAGGACCGGGCAGACCCCTGACCACATGGATGACCACAATCGCGAGAGACTTAAAGGAGGCGAGGCTTCGTGCGGAGGATGCGGGGGACAGAATGACTTGGAGGATGAGGACTAGGAGAGCCGACCCCAAGTAAATGGGACAAAGGCGAGGGCAAAGAAGAGGTATGTATGTAAAAGAAAAAACTACTGGACAACATCTGACAGTTTAATGAAAAGTAATAAACCAATTGCTCTACATTGTACGTAAAAACGTGGCTATATGGTAAAAACTTTCCCCAATATTTTTATGCATACTTAGCTTCTGATGCTTATGTGTTGTGGAAAGAATCGAATGAATGACCTTCAAAGTTCTCTTAATCTACGTCTATATAAGTTAATAAAATAAATGTTAGACACTGTGATTATTATAGATTACACCTGCTAATTAGTGTCACGCTTGATTATTCATCGATCAATTATTATAATCAAAACTCATCGCTAGTTCTCATCAAATGTTTATTAGTTTGGTGACATCATAGTTTTATAGAATGGCATTTGGTTTATCTTCAAACTTGTTATGATTAAGAGTTACTGAAAGAAATATCTCTATCTCTCAATATATTAACTCAATCCAATTTATTTTAAATAGTCAATGATCCATAATATTCTACTATCTCTCCTGTATCTTTCTTTAATCCTTTTGTTCATGGAATATGTTTATATTTTTAAATTGTATTTCTATAGTCTATGTATCTATGTATGTTGTATGAGTGTGTATTAGATATTAGATCATATAATTATTTTTTGTCATATATTCTTGTCTATTTAGCAGTAACGAAGGGTGGATTTCTGCAGAAGAACATTTCTTATGGGATTACGTCAGATATAGACGCTATTACACCTATCATTTTTTCCAAAAGGTAACTAGATGGGAATCGTGTTCTTAGGTAGCTTCG
This sequence comes from Ceraclea dissimilis, assembly GCA_963576895.1. Taxonomy (NCBI): domain Eukaryota; kingdom Metazoa; phylum Arthropoda; class Insecta; order Trichoptera; family Leptoceridae; genus Ceraclea; species Ceraclea dissimilis. Next base: position 4,230,037 of record OY756358.1, read on the forward strand.
CGCCTTCTATGTAGTTATTATAATATAAAGGTTGGGTGAGTTGGTGAAAATCGAAATGACCTTGTTATCATAAATAAAAACTTGTAAAAAAATGTGTCAATATGCAGGTAACTTCTTAGAGAACATAGTAAAGTCGCTTCAAAAATGCAAATAGACGAAACGAAAAAATATTCATAAAAATAGGAGCCTATTGAACAATCAGGGGATTCCACAGGGACCAACTCAACAGCCACATTGCATATCAGAATGTTCGCATTATTTTTATATCACGTGAGCGATGCCACGTAATTTAATAAAATATCAAGTACCTACCTACCTACTTATCATAGTGGTGTGACAATTTCATGTTTTATGATGTGACAGAAATTATAACGGCGGATTAAATAATACATAATGAAACTTATTGTTGTATGATTAAAAAAATACATGATTACTTATGATACAACCCGTCAAAAATTACACTCTTGTTCATTACCTATATCTTGTACTGCGGAAACAAATGCAGCATCGAGTTCCTTAAAATCTGAACTATCTTTTTTCCTCCCCCATTTCTTTTTCCTCACTGGTCCTATTTATTTATTATTATTAGAATTAATTTCTTGGACAATCTTCATTTTTTTATTGCTTGTGTGCATCACTTTCTTACTGCTACATAAGTACGTGTATTTTTTGCTCTTATCCAATTGATTTATTTTGTGTTTTGAGGACACAACTGGAAGAAACCCATTAAATTCGTCAATTTGATAGTATATAATATGTATGTTTGATTTTATGATACTGACAAACTCCAGTGAATACTGATATCAGAGATAAATAAAGAATTAAAGTATCGCCAATATCAATTAGGTGCAGACTCTCGAAGACACATTGTGCGAATAATCTGGGAGTCAGAGGTTATTTCTCAATTATTCCATTGCCCTTGACGTTACCTTATGGATTTGCCGACTATCTGCCTAGGACTTCTTCCATCCGCAAAGTGAGTGTGACTACATCTCTTGTGTACAATTCTGGAAGATAGTATAGCAACCATCTAAGGAACATTTAAAAAAGAAAACAAACAATGTAGTACTTCAACTTAATTTGAGAATTACGTTGCGAGCATTGTAGATTGATAGGTAAATTATTTATCTTTAATCGCCAATAATAATTTATCGTAATTAAATGAAAATTATCATCGTGGATTATCAAATTGTTATTGCCTAATACTGTATAATAAATTATGATAATTACCACAGTAATTAATTACTTATTTCAATATCTCTGTATACAGATATAGATATCCACGAGTCACCTGAGACAGCACACGGACAAGTTTATCAAGAATAGGGTGCATTCTGAGTGTGTTTGTTAGATAAGCGTGGTATAAGTACCTACAACTTTCATTAATATATCATTTTTATTTACCAAATCTGAAAGGTTGAATACAAGTCATTAAGTCAATTGTATTCAACTTAGAATCATCGTTTTTCAACCATTGTACAAATGGTCTGAGAGTCAGAGGTCCGCGTCATAATTTCTCAGATATTCAATTGCTTTTGGCGTCACCTCATGGATCTCTCGAAGGCGTGGGTCTCTCCATTTTTACTCAATTAGATGACAGAAGTACCCAACGTAAATGAAGCAAATTTAATAACATCTATATGGCATCTGACCCGTCATTCAGGAACCTACTTTAGGTACTTGTCAATGTTGAATTATCAGCAGAGATATTATGTCACATTATTATCTTCGTTAACAAGTAATTTTAGTATATCAAATTTCCATTCTGTCTAATTATTATCTATGGCACAACGCTGCCTCATGGAATCCGTTGTAATAGGAAATAATAGCCATGCATATTGCATACTATCATACCTAGTGATTAGTACAATGATGTATGGGTTAGTATAGGGAACTCTCGGTACAAAGGGTTGATATCGGATATTCATATGTCGTCCCATGTGAGCAAATCGATGTGTTTTACAACAGAATCTAGACAAAGGAAATCTGATGACACGTGAAACACAAAGTCAGAGAAGTATGCACCATCTGGGCAATAATTAAGAGTAGGATTGACAGTAATAATGGTGTAAAAGAATGGGTTTGAATTAAAGGCATTAAAAAGCAGTTTAAATCGCCATTCAGCACTGTTCTTTATATAAGTGCTTTATATATTTTTTTAATATGTTAATACTTTTTATTGACATGACAGGTTTATATTTAATGCACAGGGCATTATTCTGAATGTATGTTTAGAGAAAACTTGTGCTGTTGAAGAGGCGCCAAAACAGGAAAAAAACTAATAGAATATATCTATTGGGTTCTGAAGAATTCTTAGGGCCAAGATTATGTAAATTCTGACATTTTACGTTATCTCATTCTACTTTATTGTCTTAGATAATATTATAAAACCATTTAATAAACTTCATTCCCCAAAGTTAGTTAATTACGGAGATAGGATTTCGATTTAATGTAATGTCCACACGGTCCAATAATATGGCTAAACGAGCTTCAATAATTTCAAAGGTCCAATTATTACCTGTAGCAAATTGGTTTGGTGATCATAATGGACAAATCTACATCTAGGGGATATGATCGTAGGTACGAGTGTATGACTGTATGCATGTTAATGTAATTAATGCAATTTCCATATCTTTGCATTTTCGATAAGTGATGCGCTGCATCATCACCTTAGTACCTACAATGCAATATCTACCAAACTTTAAGAGTATGCATATTGACATTTCAAAAATTTCTAAAAACAAGAGACTTTATATCTCGATAACCGTTACTAAATATGCTTTGGAACAAAATAGGGTAGATGCATTGAACATTTATCTAGGAAAAAACCTAGAAGATTTTTTATAACTGTAATAGATTTCTCAAAAAAAAAATGTTCAAAACGTCTCTGATCTTTTTTCCGAAAGACGGAAACTCGTTTCCCGAAAGTCGCGGAGTATTTTTTTTTGTTATACTGATAATATGCGTTAAAATCTAGGGAATAACCGTAAAAGTTTTTTGATAGACGCAAAATTAACCCCAAAAAATGGAAAAAAAAAACGCTATTTTATACCATTTTGTCATGCGATTGTCACGCGATTTTGAACCTTAATTCCGTGGGAAAAGACTGTGATGTCATTCCTGGTGCCAAGCCCTTAAGTGACATAAACGGTTTGCGAAAAACGACTTTATTTGAAATGTCTTGGGCATGCGATTTGATTTTTTCGAGTCAATCACATACATCTGTATAACGCAACACATATTAATTCTTATTGAAAAATGATGTTGGAGATGTGAAATAATTTTCTATAGGGGCTTTCACAAAGACAAGTATGAATTTGAGTTGTCAGGACGAGGGTATTGGAAACGGTTTAACTCTTATTGGTTGAATTGGAAAGCACGTTAAAGGATATTATTTTCCTCATTGTCATTAATTAATCATCATAATTCTATTATACACTAAATTTCCCCCTCATTGTCATTAATTAATCATTATAATTCTATTATACACTAAATTTCTGGAACCAAGATATCATCGTAAGTTGTCTAAATCGCTTAGAGAAATAATTGTGAGATTTCAAAGGAAATTAATTGGCCTGATTCATCCAACGAGACGGATTATATACGAGTACCTAGTATGTAAATTTCATAAGAGGCTATTTGCAGATAGTTAAAGAGATTAAGAGATATTATTCAGATTGAGACGTCGCGCATTAACTGAGAATTAATCATAATAAAGCATTAGAAGGGTGATTGGTTCTGCGATTGGTAACCAATAACCCTTGATAATTTCACTTTGGAAATAATTTGGCTCTGTAATGAAAATGTAAATACATATTATACTCGTATTATTTTTCTAGTATCTACAAACATTCGATTGCGTGCGTGAAGTGAAAATGAAGATGACGAGATGGAAAGCACTTGGAACTCAGCGTCTCACAAATCACGTCACAAAACAGATTAGAAGAACCTAACGATAAGGGAAAAAAAGAAAGAGGATTTTGAATGTTACGGATGAGAAGAAGAAATCGACATACGAAGTTGCAGGGGTACCACTCCAAGGATTTGAGTAATAATTGGGGGCCACTCTCTTTGACGAAGATGATAGCAATGAGAGGAGTTTTCTATGTTCAGGTGTTGGATGTGGATTGGCTTAGTAGGTATTATATGTTTCTGTTGTTTTATTCAATTGTCAAGTTATGTAACAGGTATGTAAGCAGATCTTACAGAGGCAAAAGTATAAGTATTCATTGATGTTGGATTACCCAACATCATAAATTATTATATTTGTGACAATTACTTGGGACTTCTAAGGCGGGTCATGTGGCAATGATGGCAGATGGACACCCAGAGTACTGAGCTGGAGACCCTACGAATATAAACGAAGTGAAGGGAGACCACAAAGGAGATGGGCCGATGAAATCATCGACTGGGTGGGACATGGGTGGAGGCAGAGCGCCCAAAATAGAGAATTGTGGAAGAGCCAGGAAAAGGCCCTTATCCAGCAGTGGAGGGAAAGGGGCTGAAAAGAAGAAGAATATACTAAGGACTGATTTTTCTAAGACATATAGAATAATGAGAGTGATCGACTGTTTTATCAGGATTCAAATAACCTAAGTAGACTTATAAGCAACATCATGGCATAATAGATTTAAAAAAAGGTTCTCACATAAAGAAAATATTTTGGTAAATTGATGAACCGGCTTAACAATAAGAAGGCGCTAAACGTGATCAAAAGAAAATATAATCCCCTTTATTCTGTTGATGTAGCAATGAACCATTAGCTTTATTATATACCATTAAACGTTATTTGAGACATTGAAATTCACAATACCATTCCATTACTTGAGCAAAGCTAACAGAACACTCGGGAAATTTTAGTTGGGGTTAAAATTCCTGGCTTTTTACTCTTTATTTAATTCTTTGAAAAGTTGTCAGAACGGAGAACTTACCTATCATTTTAGTACCAAATCCCTTTTGCGGAAAATCAATTCCAAGTTTTCATAATATGGGATCGTCTTTCAATAAAGATAGGCTAAGAGTAATCTTATACGACATCCAATATTTGCGAAAGATTTTCCACACTGTATTGAAAATATTATTAAATATACCTATTACATTCAGTATACACAGAGTGTATACGTGTAATGTGATATGTTTCACTTGTATGACACTTCTTTTGAGTTCTTTTCTCCTGTTTCACACTTCTGATCGGAATTGAGAATCTTGGTGAGTTGTAAATAACATCGTATTATTTTTTACTTAAATAAATAAAAGTATGTAATGATTGAAGATGCCACAAATGTCGCGTACCTATATTGACACATCATGTATTTACGTTTCATGATGAATAAAACTACATGGAGAATAATGATTCCTATTGTTTTATTATGATTACAACAAAATTATATAATTATTTCCTGTTGTTAGTGGAAGTACTTCGAAGAATTAATAGTTTACATACTTAGTATAGAATTCAAATTGAATATTGCGAATCCGTTGGAAGCATTTGAAATATAGATAGGTACACAGGAGAATGCTTCACATCTATGTACCAATGTGGTCAGAAATACAGATTTACTTAGGAAAACTGGAGCCAAAGAGCTGGTGTCGAACATCAAGGTAAGGAAAGTCTTATTTTTTTCTGGAAACTCGAGAGGTTTTTTTTTAAATCTTTCTAAATAATGGTGATCGCAAGGAAGCGTGATTGAGACCGCAGCTATCAAGCGATCGCAACGCGCCAGGTTACTAGATGCATATTTTCTCTTGTCTCCGCACGCCTTTGAACACTAGTTAATTAATGATACAAATTGTGTGTCACGAAGAGCAAGGTGAAATAGTTATATACCTAAATGAAGTTCTTAATTACGTTCTAGTGAATATTCACAAAACATTCCTACTTATTTACATACGATACAATATTCGCTAGCGTGAACAGATAATTTTTTACCAATATTTATACATGTGTATAAACATCCTTAATTTATACATTCTTCGCTCGAGAACAAAAAGCAATTTCAATGTATGCTATAAAATTTAGAGTACAAAAGATTGTTTGCTTGCCAAAACACTTCACTATCAATGCATGCGAATTTATTCAAATAAATCGGATATTCTGATCATTAGATAGAATTGAATATAGATTCATGCAACCATTAGCGAATCGTGCATCCGAGATATCGTACGTATCGTACTATCTATCGTACCTACTTTTAAAACAACATTGAATTTACGTTCAAAAGTACAATGCATTTACATAGGTACAAAAGAATTCAAGTTTATCTTCAAGACTACCAGAGTCGAAAGGAGGGTGGGCATTGGGGAAGCTTGGCACTTGTCCCAGGAGCTGAGTCGCCAAATAAGAAAGGCATATATAAGATGCTTGATGAAGAAGAAGAAGAAGAGTCGTGGTTCTAACATAATTTTCTCTGTATACCTATTTGTGATTTCAACGATAACTTTTCATAATTTTAGTGCGTGTATTAAAAAAACACACACAAGATTCTCTTTGCTAAACATTGATATGACCGAAGCCAGCGATAGTATACAAGCCTACATTCACGAATTCCATCACCACCATGATTGGTGACGTCACCTTGTATCCGTGACAAACACCTTGTCTCGGTGATAAACACTTGAACTACGGAATATTTTTTCCCATACATTTTCATGGTGTCATCATCGTCCAATTTCAGTTGGACCCGGCCTGTATGAACAATATGGCGCCGGCCTCGATATGACATTTAGAACGGGTGGCCACTGCCGAAAAAAAATTGTACTGTACGACGATTGAGCTTTATATCCATAGACTTTTATCTAGAGAAACGTCCAGAAATTTTACGATTAAAATGACAAAATATGAAACGGAGAGTAATTCCCATGTCATCTCATCAAAACAATTTGATACAACATTGATTAAACATGTGCATTGCATATACATACAGGATGTTTCGAAACAAATAAATCGAAACTGAGACGTGGTTGCCCAAGATAGAGAATTATTGGGATATAAATAAGTATGATCTATGGTGGAGGCCTGCCTCAAGCCTGCGTCTGACAAATGATGTATCATACAATTATGAAAATAAAAGACCGATCAAACCGATCATTCACATTTCGCAACATTTTTCGAGCAAAAGTTAACCTTAATTAATTAATCTCCTCCCTCTAGTCTCCCTAATATGTCATTTCTGACACTCTAATCTCACTGACACAGGTCGTTGGAATTCGAATCCTTGTGAGTTGAAAAGTAGTGGTCTTCTTGGTCAACTGTCACCAGGTATTATCAATACAATATACTCGTATTATTATGGCCCTCCCGCTAAGGAGGTAACACACTGTTTGCATTGAAGGACTGACGTGGAAAGAGAGATAAATGATCCTCTTTCTTTGGGACCCCCTGTATATTAAAGGTATTATATAAAATGTTAGTACTAGTATGTGGCGATATAGTATGTGGCGATAAAGAGATAAACACACAATATAATGTGGTGTACATATTGCCAACATCGCTATTTCGATATTTTCAGTTTGCTGACAACATCGAATTAATCGGTACGTAGAATCGCACCTAGTGAATTATTAGTGTTTAATTGGTGATACTCTATAATTAGAATATAGTCTGTTTGTTAATAATTATTTAGTGTTTAGTATTATTAATATAACATTAATAATCTATTACTATTTCTAAACACGAAACATAATCCGCTCTATAATAACATAAATAATTTAATAAAATTGTTTTACCCTTTTTGTACGAGTAAATTTGTGTCTGAGTTCGTGCCCGGATCTAACTTTAATACTAGTGTAGATTAGGTTATTAGATTATTTTTTATTTTTCTTTTGAGTAAGAAATTCGTACAATAGATTCACAATAAAAATATTAAAGTGCCGGACTCCTAAGGTTCCGGACGGTGACGACGTACATATTTTACAAGTTTCTTCTATTCCCACGTTATTCCGAACACTTTGATCATAATATAGGACGAGGGTATAATTTATTTTATTTTTTTATTCATTTTATTTTAAAATACAAAACACCTCAACGTAATGCCGGCTCCACAAGCTTGACGAGCCTCCACGAATTGTCACAAGTTCACGAGCGTGTGGATGGGGCGTTTGTGAACACTTGTGAACGGTCTATACAAATCTATGGAAGTTTGCGGCAGGCGCTAGCGAATAGTCCAAGAGCCCGCTGCTTAATTTATGACGTATCTGTTTTTTGATCGAAATGTGGTATACCTAAATGATAGCTTACCAATAGGGTATTACATCGCACTAGGGTTGCCTATCAAAATCTTGCCGCAACCCCCCCTGCCCCCCCCGAAAAGGTCCCTCTTCGCGGTTTTTCGCATTTTATAGGAATATGGTAAGAGATAGGAGAAAGTAGTCAATGACAAAAATAATCCTTAATAAATTCTCTACACAAAATAATAAGTCAATTTTTTCGTAGAACTAGCAGTTTATCCGTAATGGCCTGTCCAAAACCGAAATTCATTTGAAATACTAAAAAAATGTATTTAAACTAAATTGGTTGAAAATTGATAAGAGCTACAGGAAAATAGTCAGAGAACGAATGAATTAACATAGTCTTAGCTACAAAACGAACTATAACTTATTTTCGAAGAATGTGAAAGAAAAAAAATCAAACTTTTTTTTTTATTTTTTCAAAAAATATCCTGTTTTTTGACCAGCCATTACGGGTAAACTACTAGTCCTATGATAAACTTGACTTCAAGTTTTTTGTAGAGAATTTAGCAAGGATTATTTTTGTCATTGACTATTTTCTCCTATCTCTTACCATATTCCTATAAAATGCGAAAAACCGCGAAGAGGGACCTTTTCGGGGGGAGTAGGGGGGGTTGCGGCAAGATTTTGATAGGCAACCCTAGTGCGATGTAATACCCTATTGGTAAGCTATCATTTATACCACATTTCGTTCAAAAAACAGATACGTCATAAATTAAGCAGTGGGCTCTCGGACTAGAAGCATCCACACGTTTGTCACTTGTTTGTGAACGCCTAGCAAGCGTGAGGAGTCGGTATAACAGTGCAGGCTTGGCGCTGAATTGTGTTTAAAAAAGTAATAACCGAACGGAAAACATTGGTAACATAATTTCGTTTTTACACGTATTTAAGCGTTTATTTTGTATGTTTTCAAATATATTTTAAAACAATATATTTGAAGACATACAAATCGCTGTCTTATGTTTGTACAATATTTATTGCTGATAATGTCTTGTGAATAAGTGAAAATATCTTTACTTGTTGAAGTGCTTAACATTCACAATAAATACACAGACCTAGTAATAAACAAATGGGAAAATATAAAGAGTGTTTTGTGTTCTTAATGTTTTTTTTTCGTTACTTTTTATTATTGGAATCTTGAAATGTTATAATTTGTTGAAAATTAAGACAAACTCGTCCATTTTGTGCTACCTTTATTCTAGTAATGTCTGTTTCAAACCATTTTGTATTATAATGTACATACAATATAAAAATCAATAGTAAAAAAAAATTTTTACTTTATCACGATTTTGCTCATTACTTTTATTAACCGGTGGTGTCGACAGGTTATGGAATCAGGAATAAGCGCTAAATTTCTTCAACGTTGACATACTTCTACTAAAACTTCCCTTCATTTTATTGAATCGATAATTAATTGTGTCATTAATACAATAATATATATGCATGGTTGATATAAGTACATGGTTGGCGCAGTTGATTGGGGCGGCAGTCTCTCAAGCGAGAGGTACCAGGTTCGAACCCTGGCGCTGGCGATGTATTCCACACTTTGCGATACAGGCTTTTAGCCTAGTGCAAGGTGTGCAGGAAAGTATTTGAATTTGTGTATGCAAGCCCAGATCCTTTTCTATTTAAAAAAAAAATACGTTTGGAAGTTTGTAAATATAATTAGAATTACGACCTTGGTTGAGAGCATTTAGTCTTTGTCCATTATTACTGGTAAACATCAATCAGTAGTATTTGTCTTACATGTTATCGTTACAGACATAACTAGTAGGTAACACTTTATGTAAATTCACAATCTTCGAATTCACACTCGGATTCACCGTAGCTGTAACTACCTATACATGATATACGTAAAATAGCACAACGATTCTGACTATCAAACCTACGTATGTATGTAACACAATACGTAGATCAGGGGTGTCAAACTCAATTTTGCAAAGGGCCATATATCAAATTTAGAATGTGTAGGCGGGCCAGATTCAAAAAAAAAAAATGTACTGAATTATTACAACCTTTTATTTATTTAATTTATAGTACATGGACGTCGCCAGCCTCGGAGCTATAGGGGGTAACAAAAATTTATAAAATGAATGTACCATAAAAAGAAATTTTTTTGTGAGTCATAGTGAAGAAGGTCATGATTTAGTTTGTTTATTTGAAAACTTTACACAATATTATGCATTTAAATATTTTTTTTTATAAAAAAGCGATAAAAAATAGCGCCGCAGGCAATTTTTTTTTATGAAACTGATGGATTATCGTACTAATTTTAGAAAATTATGATGAGAAAATGTGTTGTAATGCGATTTTTTGTGAATCCTTACCATTTTTTCTTCTTTCTGTGATACATTGCGATCGCGGGCCGTATTGATTCTGCCCGGGGGCCAGATGCGGCCCGCGGGCCGTATCTTTGACATGACTGACGTAGATACATGTTCTTCGATAACAACGTGAAGCTTTACCTATAATATGTATTGCATGTACAAAAAAAGGGTTTATAGTGTTCCTATCATTCCAATATATTGAGCTTAATAACGTAGGCAAGTCTATCCATCTTTAATACATTATTATTCTGAATAATATTGTGTCTGTGAATAAGAATGTATACGTGATGTTGGATCACTTGGATACACAAAATATTTTATTACGTCTTTTAGTGATGAAATCGTCTCAAGGATAGGTACTGAAATCGTCTCCGTCGTCTGAAAAAGAAAGTATTTTTAAGGACTTTCGGAAATAGGTTTCTGAATACGCCAGAGAAGCATCTACCTTGTACAGTGTACGTATCAGAGATATGCAAGTATTTTATAGGTCATCGAAAATACTGCCCCCATTTTAAAATGGAATAACTTTGGAACCATTTACGCTAAATGAGTGTGATTCTTTCATTATATGGTAACTAATTAATCTGAATTTTGTTTAGGTGTAGCTCCTGAGCATATCATTAAATGTTTGCTCCAGATACCTCTAACTTCGAGGAGGACGCCTTCTTACCCCTCGGTTCAATAATCATAATTGTAATGAAATTTAAAAAAAATATATACGACAATCGCCGGGTACATGATGTTATAAATATACAGTGTTTTCTAACACTCGTGACTATTTCCAATCCTGAAGATTTTCTGTTTCAATTTGTTTTATCATAAAGTACTACTCGTATCTTCGCTTGGAGAGATTGTAGTCAATTACACTGACTCACATTTTAACTTATTTTCTTACTATTATTATTACAGTTTCAATAACATCAACATTAAAGGATTTATAGGTAGTGTCGTCCCACGAATTATATTATTAAAATTGAAAGCATTGTTATAAATCATGCCGTTTTTAAATTTATATAACAACGATCGAATAATACGAGTACAGTAGGTTAGAGGGCCGGTCTCTCAAGCGGTACGCCAGGTTCAAACCCCGTCGTAAATAATGTATTCTGGGCTTCGAAGTGTGCAGAAAAGTGTACGGGTTTGTGTAGATATACATACAAGCACCATCGATTCATTCTGTATAGCAGAGTTTAATATTATATTTGCCTACTATTGTTTTTGGTTTTCAGATCGAGTCTGGATCGTCACAAAATGAAGACGATATTTTTATTTACAATATTAGTATTAGTGTGGCAACAATGCTTTGGGGTGCCGTTGGAGAAGGTAACAAAAGAAGAAAAGAAGGACTGGTGGGAGAACGCTGTCTTCTATCAGATATATCCAAGATCTTTTAGTGACAGCGATGGGGATGGCGTGGGTGATTTGAGAGGTAAAAATATTTCTTTGTATTTTTTTTGAAGTTTTGCTTTGTACAACGAACCCTTTGAATCCTTTTCAGTTATCGAAATATCTTTGCGGTTGCCTTTCTTTTATCGTCTTTTAAAATTTGTTTGATTAGGAATGTCAGAAAAGTAATCAGACAATGCGTATTGCGTAGGAGAGTAAGCTTTAAACAATTCTGGGTTAGTATCTTCAGTTAGCGGTCAATAACATTTATGATAAAATTATATATACTCGTAGAATTATACCTTCTTTGTGAGAAAATATCAGAGAAAACGAAAATTTACGAAACGTAGTGAACCGCTTTATGCAAGCAAATCCAATATGCACATTTTTTAATAAATTAAACTTATTTTTTCCAGGGATCATTGATAATTTAGGACATTTACAAGATATGGGAGTAGCAGGCACATGGCTGTCTCCAATTTTCAAATCACCAATGTATGACTTTGGGTATGATATATCAGATTTCTACGATATTGATCCCATATTTGGAAACATGGCAGACTTTGAGGAGCTGGTGGCAAAAGCTAAGGAATTTGGTGAGTTTCATAAAATAACAATGATTGTAGAACTTCGACATTTCTACTTTTGTGAATTTTATATTCTACACTCTACATTTTTTATAATATTAATAAATTATTGTAATTGACGAGTCCAAGTATCTTCACGGATTTACGGTTGAGTGATGAAAGACTATCGGAGGATGCTTCGATAATAATCAATCTCAAATTTCTAGAGAATCATAAATCTGTACCTACGTAATATCGTCATGGTTGTACATTTCGTAGAATGATGTGTTAATTCAGCTCATATTGCAGGTATACAGATTATCATGGATTTTGTACCTAACCACTCAAGTACAGAAAGTAAATGGTTCATTGAATCTTTAAATAAATCGAGTGATAAGGCTGATTGGTTCGTTTGGGAAGATCCTAGCGGATTCGATGAAGATGGTAACCCGATACCACCAAACAATTGGGTACGACGCAATTATTAACAATATTAACAAAATAATGTAATTAATAAGGATGCATGGTTCATTTTTGCAAGGGGTTATAATGCCACATAATGATTTTTCATAATCTTACAGGTGAGTGTATTCAGATTCTCAGCATGGGAATACAGAGAAGAACGTAAACAATTTTATTTACATCAGTTTGTCAAGCAGCAGCCTGATCTAAACTACAGAAACCCAGCTGTCGTTGAAGAAATGAAGGTAAACCTGTCCATTATGTTTTTAATTTTAAAGTATTGTGAACAAATCCATACAAAAGTTAAAAAAAAAAACAGTTTAGAAAGCTGTAAATGACTCATTACGACTTGTATAAAGAAAAAAAAATCGTTGAAAAAAAATCATCTTCGATTTTCCAGAATGTCTTGAGGTTTTGGTTAGATAAGGGTGTCGGAGGTTTTAGAATCGACGCAATCAATCACTTATTCGAGGTCAAAAAAGAGGATTTTAATGGAAAGTATCCAGATGAACCACTGACTGGATATCCTAATCAAGGACCAAATGACTACGGATATGTCGATCATATTTATACAAGAGACTTACCAGAAACAAGATGGATGGTCTACGAATGGAGAAAGATCTTTGATGAATATACGGAAAAGGATAACGTAACAAGGTACCTACGATTAAAATTTTACTACATTTTTTAGTGGTGGTGACGTTCAGAATCGTTTCTTTCGTAGCTTCACAAGCGTGCAAAGTTACAATGCATCGAACGACTCAGTATTCTAAAACTCTCGCTTCTCCACACCATATCCCACTTGTTTGGGGTCGGCGGTCCGGATACTCCCTCTCCATTTTCCCCGATCGAGGCAGTCTTCTGGAGTAAGCTCCAGGTGTTCCATGTCCCCTCTGATGGTCAGTATTCTAACACTGTTTGTCGAAAAACGATGTACACAGCACAGTTAAAATATCTTCTTATGATTTTGATAATAATGAAACTCTTGTGTTATATATTATATAGCTTCATTGTATTCACCACTAAGAGGGCAAGATGTGAACCACACATAATTGTTAAAAGTATATAATGTCCTATACACACACATCTTGCCTGTAGGTGAGTCTTGGAAAATAAAAAAAAAAAAAAAAAATTACGACTTACTCTCTTTAGCCCTGATACCTCCTTTACCTCGTGAGACCTGTCTTTTCTCTGGCTTTCCAATACCTCTTTCCATATTATGATCTTCGTTTTTTTTAATAATTAATTTTATTTGATCTGTCTTACTACTTAATTGGTCTTAAGACTACTTTTGTAATTTCAGGGTAATGATGACTGAGGCTTATACGGACATTAAGAATACAATGGCTTATTATGGTAACGAAACAAGTGTTGGCGCTCATATGCCATTTAACTTTGGCCTTATTACTGACGCCAACGCGGACTCGTGGGCTCAAGATATTAAATATACTATAGATAAATGGCTCACCTACATGCCAGTCGAGAAAACAGCAAACTGGGTGGTTAGTTTATAATTCAATATAATATTTAAGTCCTAATATTTATGTAAGTCCTATCCTTTTTTAAGTGATATTTCCCTGCACTCTTCACACTACGCTGAAAGCTTGTATGGTAAAGCTCAGAATACTTCGTTTGCGCCCGGATTTGGACTTGGTACCTTCCGCTTGGAGCATCAACATGTGCTAACCATGTACATGTACATAACCATCTAGAGGTTTTAGGGGCTCGATTCTATGATGAAAACACATTTTTTTCTCATTGATGCGTAGTGTTCCGTCTCAGTAGAATAGAGATGAACCTCATTAAACGGCACAGTAAAAAGTTCTTGAGTTTTACTGTTATCTTTTATAAGGACATCGATCGGAAAGAATAGATTTATTAATTGACTAGTTTTATAAAATTGTATAGAAAATTTGTCACAGACTGCGTTTAGCTGCTTTTATTTATTGAATAAAATAAATGGCATTCCACATGTTCCAGATCGGTAATCACGACCAGTGGAGAGTGGCAACAAGGTATGGAACTGAAAGAATTGATGGAATTAATATGTTGGTGCTTTTGTTACCAGGTGTGGGAATAACATACATGGTGAGTGTCATTACAGGAACAGAATTTTAAATTCGAATTTTAAGAATGAGTATAGTCTTCATCAATTTTGAATTATTCCCAAATTCCAGGGAGAGGAGATTGGTATGGAGAATACTTTTATATCATGGGAAGACACGAAGGATCCTCAAGCATGTAATACAGAGGACCCAGAAAACTACTGGAAATCTTCTAGAGATCCAGCCAGGACGCCATACCAATGGGATGATACAAACAAAGCAGGTAGGTCATTAATACAGCTAGTAACAAAAGGATGTGCAAATGTTATTAATTCAATGTATTGTAAGTTGTCCCGGAGTTCCTTCGAAATTGGTTTGTGGCAGGTCGACTCAATTGTCCATTCACAGTAACAGGCACAACCAGTAAAACTATAGTTTTATATATAGTTTTATGAAACAAATTGCATCATAATTAATTAATGAATATAAACGTACCTACTGTTATAATTTGTTTACTCCGAGCAAGGCAAATGAGTAAATGTCGATGTACTTATATTATTTTAATATAATAAAAAATACGCTGTTTTGACAGAAAAAATGCAATTGTACAATATTTTTCATATCAATACATTGCGACTTCTAAACTCTTTACCTAATTATCGCAAGAAGCAACGAGACGGAAAATACAAATAAAATCACAGAAGAAAAGTTTTGTATTATTCATGCAATAATTTTATTATTTTCAATCGGCAGGTTTTACATCAGGCAACACAACATGGCTACCAGTTAATGAGAATTATCTTGAGTTGAATCTCGCGGCTCAGAAGGAATCAAACAGAAGTCATTACAAGATTTATAAGAAACTAGTGTCTCTACGCTCTCATCCAACATTCAAAAATGGATATTATCAATCTCTTGCACTGACTAGGGAGGTTTTCGCATTCAAGAGGTACAGATATAATTACAGTTGTTAATTAGTATATTCGGACTAGAACCAGAACAATCCCACACAGTTTGTCAATTTTTAAAAAACAAATTAAAAATACATTAGACAGATACGCTGGTGTGATGCCTCATCTACAGAAGTAATGTTGCCTAAGTAAAGTTAATACAGCCGAATTAAAATAATGCACCATAGCAGCGATCATCGTATTCAATCAATTCGAACCACTCGAGATGAAACGAAGTCGACGAATTTGCAATGTAAATTTCGAACCGTGAATTTTATTTGTTATGCAAATTTAAAACATTTAATTATCTTACAGGTATCTGAACGGAGAAGATACGTACGTAATTGTAATAAACTTAGGCGAAAATCCGACCAACGTTGATCTTCATCGCTTCGGTGGACTAGAAGAAACTATCGTAGTAGTAGAAACAAGTATAGACTCCAACAAAACTATTGGGTAAGTAAAAAAATGTGAACAATTCAAAATAAAGTTTATAATATGAGGAATCAGAGGTCAAATGAATTTAGCAATACATAAGCCTTTGCCACAAGCTGGCCTTCATTGGGTGACCTTTTCTGAGCCCATGAAAATCCTTAGATATTTTCTTCTACAGAAGACAGACGTGATTTCAACGACCTTGGGCTGAAGTCATCTAGATGGCTAAATGAAATGTTAGGCATACATATGTCAGGAAATTCTTTTTCCCTTTAAAGCTAGTGGCGTGATATGTGAATCAAAATATTTTAATGTGTAAATATTAAAAAGGTTAATTTTCTCGACATTATTCTGGATCTGTGCTATTCACAGTATAGCAATATCGACGATTCTTTAATTTCCTTTTCAAAGATTAATTTCCCCTTGTGAAAAAAACACATCTTCATTCTATTTTACGATATCTATTTTTCGTTCCTAAAATACTTGTATAATACTTATTACTGTATTTTTTTTTTCAGTTCTACTGTAAAATCAGATGACCTTTACTTAGACCCTTATGAATCTGTTGTATTGAGATCGGCGGCGAATTCTCTAACAATCGCTACATCACTTCTATTGTGGATCTTTATTGTAAATAAGTTATTTAATTAAAGTTTTTAGAAAATAATATTTAACAAGTTTTATTTAAACCACGTAAGATATTCCACTTTATACAAGACAACTGCAAAAGCCTTGGATTAAAAAACCACTCGGATGTTCGTAAATTAATTCCACTTTGCAGTTTCAAAATCACGAGATATCTATATTCTGAAGGATCATTAGGGATTGGTTTTCAGCAGTCTTGGATTTAAGGTTTCACTTGATATTCAGCAGTTTCTGTCTGAGGATAACTAAAATTGCGGTTCGATTTCACTCATACATTTGGCTCAGATCCTGTCAGCAAGACGGCATTATGATTATATGAAAAATGGAGATCAAATTATTTTTTTCCCGTGGTTGATTTGCCTTGTTTATTTTATTTTTATGTGACATTACTCATTACAATACATAACTTGAATAGAATAATGAACAGTTTATAATACATACATTAGGGCGAGCTTCTCGCTATAAAATGATCCATTCCAGATACCACAAAGATCGTACAGACAAGACCGATAAACTTATTAAAAAATAAAATTAATTATTTGTTGAATTTGTTGTACTGTAATGTGAGATTTAACGTCAAATTTTGGAAAAGTTTAATAAATTGTTTAGATTAAACCTAATAATGTCACTGGTATATGAATAGAAATTAATTTGTCCAGAATGAGTGATCTTTAGAGGGGATGGGATAAAGACTTGCTTGTGGTGGCAAGATGACAAGGAGATGGCGGTGACTGAATCGAAATTAATAATGAGTGACAGGCAGAGGGAAGAAGGAAGGACGAAGAGCTTATCTTATCTGATAAGCTCACCAGAGAGCTTAACGTCATAGGAAATACATGAATAATGAATAGGTCGAAAGAGAAGTTATGAAGAAGAACAAAAGCTTTTCTATATTATAATTATACAATGCAAAAAAATGAAAAGAAAGAAAATATCTTTTTCAAAATAATAATGTGTCAACATTGTTAAGTAAAAATAATGAGTGTGTTTCTTTTGCATATTAAGAATTACGTGAGTCCCTTTTGTAAGTAATATGTACAATGCTGTAGAGAAATAATGCACATCAAACAACAAATGCATGTGGCACATTTTCAAGTAGGTATAACTAATTACTAACTATTACCGGAATTCAGTAAGAACAATAAAGTAGTAATGTAAAATCATACTATTCAAACAACTGCGTACTTCATATCTTATGAGTCGGTGGTATTCATAAAACTTATGTATGTACAAGCCTAGGGTAATAGTGTTAAAGATAGATTCGTTCAAAAACCTCTGATGGACGGAATAGATGAGGTTTACTATGTCTTCCAGAATCACATGGAAAATCTTCTCGAATCAGACGAGGGTTCAGTGGTTAACCAAAATTACGGGAAGGATAATAAATTATAGTAGGTACGGTCTATTACACATGGCTGTATGAACGTCGTACATATCTATCCAGCTGGTATTTGTCTATTTGCAAGCAAATAGGAAATTGGTGGTTTCTAACAAAATTTTCGAAAATGTTATATTATTATACTATTGATTTCGTACTTACCATATTCTATTCAACATGGACGTCTAAAATAAATATAATGATGCCTTTCAAGAACATAATTGTCGAAAACGTAGATATATTTTTTGGTATGCCAATATAAATAAAAATCTTCAGCATAAATTTTTTGTAAAGCTCCCATAATGGAAAATTTAAACTGTGAATTACAATGGTTAGATTAGAAGTTATTTTAGAACTAAGTAGGTAGGTACATGTAGATTTGTTTTTCGGGTTGATCGTGTGATGTGATCAGATGATCCGACATTTCGGCGAACCTACTGCAGCCTTGGTCACGGATTGTGATGTCGTCGGATCATCTGATCACATCACACGATCAACCCGAAAAACAAATCTACAGTAGGCAGTAGGTTCGCCGAAATGTCGGATCATCTGATCACATCACACGATCAACCCGAAAAACAAATCTACATATGGATCATCGTGAAAATCTGCAACTACTATTGAAGGTAGGTACATGGTTGGGTCTATTGGTTGGAGTGTGAATTTTCCAAGCGGGAGGTGTCATGTTCTAATATAGGTGCTGACGATGTATTCTGTCGAAATCTACTAATTTTGTTTCAAAGACGTCACGGAGTAGTTATATTTTTATATTGATACATTTAGCAGGACGCGTGATGGAATGGTAGAACAATGTAAGATAAGAAGTGAGTCTTTATCTTACTGTAGATATGGTGTCAACACGGTTCATTATAATTAGACACTCCAAGTGAGCTACATCAGCTGACAATAAAATAAATAAATATGTAATATCGTTGTGACTATCTAGTTATTATTGAACAGTGTTATATTGGTCGTTCAAATGGTTAGAGCAAAATATGTAAAGGTACGTTATCATAAAAATAAGTTTTAGGAACCACTTTCTCTATATAAAAATAAATGTTATGGAATACAGTATTACAATTTTGAACTGTCACCTATATACGAGTATGTGTGTAAAATTTAAAGGTGTTGGGACATTGGGTAGTATTGAATTATGATATTCAATTTTGAAGAAAAAAATGTAGATACAAACGACTGATTAAGACAATTGTCTGATAATAAAGAAAAAACTCTATAAACACTCACTTTACGAAACAGGAAAAAAAGAACGACTGTTAAAAATGTAAAGGAAAATGGTATAAATTTTTACATTGATGGCTGTCAGAGAATTATAAATATACCATGTTAGTGATATTTATGTTCGTATAGTGTAGTTCTGTTTTATACAAAAAAAAAGTTCTTTTATAAAGCCGAAATGTAAATATTTTAATAAATTTCAAAAATGTTTCAATTATAAATTTGCCTACATGTATTTTTTTCAGAATGTTGATGTTGAAATCGTTGAAATTTACCGAAACAAAATAACATTAATTTATAAAGTAAAAGGAATTTATAATTACAAAGAAATTATTTATTGTTGATGTTGGCTTTTAGGTAGAATACTAAACTATGTACATTAAATTGTGAAATGAGACCCTTTGTAAATATAAAAACGCAGAATATTTTGTAAAATATTATTAGGAATCCGTAAAATAAATAAAAATGATGTTTTTACTGTGTTATGATGAATGTGAATAAAAAAGCCTTACAAAGCACACAAGCTGAGCTTTTTCAATGTGGTTTCTATATCATGATATTAATTAATGTATTCCTGGAAGTTTCAAAAATATTTGTACAACGATAAACAAATAACGTAGATATAAAATACTCACTTAGCAATATTCAAACAAAACTGGTAATTATTAAAATTACATACTGGAAATATAAAACAAATAATGTTTCCTCCAGTTCATGCCATAGAGAACTGATAAAATACGCTTCAATTTTCTTTTCATCAGCCGAAAAAACGTTATACATTTTTTTTGTGGTGTTTCGAAAACTATTCGTCAATTTTTTTAAATCAAGGAATATAAATCAGGCGTTCGCTAAAGATATCAATGTTTAGGTTTTGTGCTAGAACTCAATATATTTTTTAGAAATGCTTGTAGCAAATAAAGCCAAATTTCTAAACACAATCTCTGTCCAACATACCTTCACTAGGAAGAACAATATAATATTTCACGCATCTCCATGTTCTGTGCGTTCTGCACCATACGAGATTAGTTTGTTTATCTGGTTCGACACACAAAACAAATAAGAAACATTCTTCTCTACTCGTATTTTTATAGGTAATATACTAATTTCAGTTTGGGATGAGATTTGAAATGCCAACCAAATCAATTATCTTATTAGTAGTACTGGTATATTTTCAATGCCATGCTACAGTCTTTAAGAAGGCAAATAATGTTGAAGAAAGAGATTGGTGGAAGACAGCACTCTTCTATCAGATTTATCCAAGATCTTTCAGTGACAGTGATGCAGATGGCATAGGGGATTTGAGAGGTGGGAATATAAATATCACAACTCCTATTAACATTGAGAGTAAAGAGCATTTAAAATACCTATAATGTACTTGACAGCTTAGGTATGTAGTATTTGTTTTTTATTTTAGGGATAATCGATAATTTGGATCACCTCGATGACATGGGAATAGGAGGCATGTGGCTATCTCCAATTTACAAATCACCAATGTACGACTTTGGGTACGACGTATCAGATTTATACGATATTGATCCCGTATTTGGAAACATGACAGACTTTGAGGAGCTGGTAGAAAAAGCGGGTGAACTTGGTGAGATGATTATGAAAAACAGGCACAGAGAAAAATAATCGGCTGACTGAGAACCTGGAGTCTATAACATTAAAACAAAACAGATTCTTTTGAATGATTTTATTTTGTATTTTTAAAGGGATAAAAATTATCATGGATTTTATACCAAACCATGTGAGCAGTGAATCTGAATGGTTCCAAGAATCTCTGAATAAATCTAGTGATAAAGCTGATTGGTTTATTTGGGAGGATCCTAAAAGAATCGATGCAAATGGTAATCCGATACCACCAAATAATTGGGTAATAAAAAATAACATCATCACTGAGATCACTATTGCACGAATGCAAATAAACATGAATTTCTATATCGAAGCAGGCTCTTTAAAACAGAATATTTCTAAATACCTGCATTTTGTTATATATTTTCCAGGTGAGTATATTTAGATTCTCAGCTTGGGAATACAGAAAAGAACGTCAACAATTCTATTTACATCAAATTACTAAACAACAACCTGACCTTAATTACAGAAACCCGGGTGTTGTTGAAGAAATGAAGGCAAGTTTCTAGTAATGAGGTTATTTTTGTACAACATGTGACTAAAGTATTTTTATATCAAGCTTTAAAAAATAACTTTTTACACTCTTTTGATTAGAACGTGCTAAGATTTTGGTTGGACAAAGGTATCGGAGGCGTCAGAGTCTCTGCAACTAGTCATTTGTTTGAAGTTAACAAAGAAGACTTTAATGGGACTTATCCTGATGAACCACTCTCTGGAAATCCTGATCAAGGTCCTGATGATTATGGATTTCTTAATCATATTTATACAAGAGATAGACCTGAAACATTTTGTATGGTGTATGAATGGAGGAAAGTTTTGGATGAATATACAGCAAAGGATAATATTACCAGGTATAATAATGTTCACATTTTTTTAAACAAGGATCTGTACACACGAGCTCTTTTGTCTATACTTAACAGTAAGCATAGGTTTTCAGGTGCACATCGTCAGTCCTCAGATTTAGTTTCAGCTGGTGCGACATGCACGATGATATTGTGTTTTTTAACTTTTGTGCTCTGCATTTTTTAGAGTTATGATGAGTGAAGCTTATACCAATATCAAGAATACAATGGCATATTATGGAAATGATACCAATGAAGGTTCTCATATACCATTTAATTATGGTTTCATAAACGAAATCAAAGTGAATTCATGGGCACAGGATGTTAAATCCCTCATCGACAGGTGGTTTACGTATATGCCAAAGGATAAAACAGCAAATTGGTTGGTGAGTGTGAAAAAGTACCCTATTACCAATAGTTCATACTATAAAATTTCTCTGACAACATAGGCGGTGCACATTGGGCACATATTCTTGTATGTTAGTCCTAACGCGGCCCTGATTGTCGTAAAAGCAGTACAGGTGGGTACCTACAGTATAAAAAGGTATTTACCTCATCAGAAATGGTGTGCTTTAGAAAAAAAATGTCTTTCATCATCATCAATATATGCAATATGCATGCTCCTCCTGAAGTAGGCATCTATCTACCCGTACTTCATAAACAAAAATGTGACAAAATAAATTATACATTTTTTCGTAGGTCGGTAACCACGACCAGTGGAGAGTCGCAACAAGGTTTGGAAGAGAAAGAATAGATGGTAGCAATATGCTGGTACTACTTTTACCTGGAGTGGGTGTCACATATATGGTAAATAAACGATTTGCTTTTTCTATGGTGAACTTAAACAATGCAATATCTCAAAATAAGTCATAACTGTAGGGTGAAGAAATAGGCATGGAAAATACACACATTTCATGGGAAGACACTAAGGATCCTTTAGCATGCAACACGAATGATCCAATAAATTACTGGAAAACTTCTAGAGATCCAGCCAGGACGCCATACCAATGGAATAACTCAACAAACGCGGGTGAGTGAAGTCAGTCTTCGTGGAAAATAAAAGTATCTAAAAAATACTACTGATTATAATATACAGACCTACTGGAAAACACTTGCGAAAAGTATCGAAAACTGTATGTCTATAATATACCTAATAAGCAAAAAGTAGAAAGGCAGAAAAATGAAGAAAAATTATTGGTTATGTGGACTGTATGAATATGCTAATTAACTTTCCACGTTGGTTCAGACTGGTGAGCTAATGTCATAATTAAATATAATACATGACACTAAAGAAACATTTTCAATCGGCAGGTTTTACATCAGGCAACGTAACATGGCTTCCAGTTAATGAGAATTATCTTGAGTTGAATCTCGCGGCTCAGAGGAAATCTAACAGAAGTCATTACAAGATATATAAAAATCTCGTGTCCCTTCGGTCTCATCCAACATTCAAGAATGGATATTATCAGTCTCTTGCATTGACTAGGGAGGTCTTTGCATTTAAGAGGTAAATTTTATTTGGTATTTGTATTGCATAATATACCAACCAGCATTGTGAAATGACTTGTATGAGAAACTTATTTTTCTTATTACTGATGTCGCCAGTTGGCTTGACTATTCCTTCTGCCCAAACTAAACGATCACCTAAACCAAATAATCATATAAACTTTTAAACCAAGGTCAGATTCGTGTTCTGGAGGTCGTAATATAATTTTTTCAATTCTGCGATGTCTAAGGAGAAACGAATAGGTAGATCCCTTAAATCTACGTAAAATTGTGTAAAATATTTAATGAGGTTTCTTTTATTCTAAACAGATATTTGAAGGGTGAATGTATTTTCGTAATTGTCATAAACTTGGGCCAAATCAGTACAAAAGTTGATCTCAATCACTTTGAAGGGCTTTCGGAAATGATTGTAGTAGTTGAAGCAAGTATGAATTCCAATAAAACGATTGGGTAAGTACTTTTGAAAAGTTTAGTCAAATAAAAATAATCAATTGAAGAAGAAATAATAATGCCAACCGGGATTATTGAATAATATCTGATCCTTGTCTCTTTCTTTTCTTTTCCTTTGCTTTTTACCCAATTCAATATTCGCTTCCTAATTTGATATGATTCTTTTTTGTTTCAATGAACATAGGTATCTACTTGAATTAAACAGGTTGCGAAAGAAGTGAGTGTTCTGAATGAATAACTTACAGCGATGTCCAGATTTGTAACTTCTTCATTTTTTATTGCTTACTTTTTTCTCCTTTCGAAAAATTTTTTTTGGTATTTGTCGACTGATTAATGGTTAGTTAGAAGAAATCACGACATTCAAATAAGGTTATACGAGTACCTATACATTAATTTATAAGACAAACTTCATTGAATGAAATAGTTACGGAGTTTTTGACGGTCTTTTTTTATATCCTCTTCGTATTTCTCAGGTATGCCGTGTGTTTGTTCATGATGTCGAGCTTTCGCCAGTCATCTTCAGAGATAATAACTTACCAAAGCTCGACATAAACAAGAAACAGACGGTACACCAGAGAAATACAAAGAGGATATTCCTTGAATAATATCGTTGTACCAACCTACTTAAAATGTTTTTTTCTTTCAGTTCAACAATAAAGTTGGGAGAGGTTTTTTTAGAGCCTTATGAATCCTTAGTTTTGAAATCTGAAGGAAATAATATTCCATGAAAATCGTTTATTCGTAGAATGGAACTTTTTAGCGAATAGCATATTTAATTTAGACAAAAAGTATTAGAAACTAGTTAATACTTACTCGTGAGAATTCACGGGAGATTAAAGGTTTTTTTTATCGCATAAAACCGACGAAAAAAGTGACATCTAACAAAAACTGTGTAACGCACTTTATCTATTTATTGAGCATGTATTTTGTGGTAAGTTCTCGCCATCATCTAGAA
Organism: Ceraclea dissimilis; assembly: GCA_963576895.1. Classification (NCBI taxonomy): domain Eukaryota; kingdom Metazoa; phylum Arthropoda; class Insecta; order Trichoptera; family Leptoceridae; genus Ceraclea; species Ceraclea dissimilis. The sequence continues at coordinate 4,255,078 of OY756358.1, forward strand.
ATCGTCTGGAATGGTACTTGTGAAAAATTAGAACTACTATTATGCGAGTTACGAATAAAGTGAATACAAACTGACGATATTTTTATTTGACGAAGCACCTTAACCATAAATAACACAAAACATGACTAAAGCGGATAATTACAACATTAATACTGAGGTAATAAATAGCAGTCTAATTTAATTTCAAAATGTCACAAGTGTCGTTAAAAGCTTGACCTATAACACTATTAAACCAAATGCTTCCATCCCGGTGGAAACTTTGATAATTTTCTAATTGTGTGTAACGAAGTTTTAATGAATCATTTGGTTTTGTTGTCTATGGCAAATGTTGCCGAAAAATAAAACTAAATTTATAAATGTTGGTTCAAAAATCTGAGAAAATGGTAGTTATTAGTCCTCCGATAGTTCGTCCCTCGGACAGTTCGTCCAGAAAAATCATAACGACTATAATATAAAGAAAATACGTAAGTATGCAAATTAATTAAAAAGTGTTCTGCAATGAGTATTGACCAGGGGACGAACTGTCGGGGGCGAATTTTAGATGCACCGATACAATGATAGTTGTACCAATATTAGGGAAACCCTGTGGAATAAAAACACAGCACCCCTGTTGGCTGAGTTTTTATTTTTTTATATAAGCATATCATATTGTTACCCTATTATTACCTAATCATATTGTTGTTTTCAGCATCTTACCTTACTAAGTTCTCCGAAGCTGCTGTTGATAAGGGAGTGAGAGCACAGCGGTGGAGAGAGAAGTCAAATGATTGTATTCAGTAGATAGTTACTCACCTGGAAAGAAAAAAAAATTCTCTTATGTAAAATCTAAGTACAATATTTGAACAAAACCACAGACCAACTTCAAGAAATGTTCAATAGTTTTATTTGTTTTATACTTTTTAGGATCTACATTTCGGTATGAGAGATCTATGTAAGAGTATCAATCGAAATACATTATTTATTTCGTTTTCTGTTTTAGTAACCCAAAGTTGCCAGAACTAATAAAATTATATTTTAAATGAGCGTGTCTAGTTAAGCCATTTTGCAGACTTTGGTGCTTATATTTTTCAGAAATTTCGGCCTTTAAAACTTTATTAGGTACTCAAAGGAACCTATGAAGACACAGGGCTCCTCCAGACAGAAGCATTTTGTGCTGTTCCAATTACGTAAGTCCTGATGTATTTATCTAATAAGTTTATTTTTATTTTTTTTGATAATAATCTAATTAATACTTTGTATACTTAATGGTTTCATACTTAATGGTTTAAAGACAGAAAGTATCATTTTAATTATTCCTCAAAAAACTTGACGTAATAAAAGGATTAAATAATTAATTCGTGAAACATTATGTAAGTCAACTTTCTTTTATACAAAGTGTTACCTATGTACTATTCTTTGAAAAGAAACTTCCCGTAAAACCTCGCAAAGTTGATTGTCTGTAACTCTAATAACTCGACAACTTTGTGAAAAAAGTTTATTACTTTTTTTATACTTTGATAATGGCTCTGGGAATAATTATATTCGTATTCTTCTCACATTTCAACCTTAACAAGACTTTATAATGTGGGGGCAGAAGATTGTTCTGTCAGACTTTGGATACCATAGGGATCTGAACTGGAAATTCTTAGAACGACAATTGTCTGTGGCAAATTCCTTAAAGCAATAGACATCAGGGTAGGTATGCGTGTAATTACCATTCAAAGACTGCGTGTTTCCGACTTTGTAATCGAATGTGCGTTGGGTTACAATGATTGATTTAGTTTATTGTACATACATAAAAAAGAATGTCAAATTCTCTGCGCAAAAAAAAAACATTAAAATAAAGAAGAGAGAACAAAAAGCATACCCAATGATATTACTATCATCATTATTTGAAACTAGTAAGACAATCATTCATGTAATGTGATAATATGTTATTACATTAATAAAATATTTACCTAATATAACTACCTAAGTCAGATACAAACAACATAATACCTTACCAAAAGTATTGTTATTAAAATGTAAAATATTCATAATTATACCTGAAATATTTATGTTTCCATAAAAGTTAAGTTGTTTTAATGAAATACAAATTAGCTTGTTCTTTGAATATAGAAATATACTAATTTCGTTAATTAATTTTGTAATTAAAGTCGGTACACGGGGAAAGTTATTTATTTCGATATTTTCGATCTAGCTTTTGTCTGCTAGATGCTGCTACATTTATCTGTTAAATCGATAATGCACCCGCTGTCGAGGGATTTACGATCTTTTCCTAAATCATTTATAATTATCATTATTAACGAATGGTTTGAAAATGGCAAAGGGCATGGCAAATAGCACGACAAAATGATACGAAGTGGACATTTAGGCATATTAAATCGAGGACAAACAACAAATGTGTTTGAAGACTACAGAAGAGATGGGTAGACGACGGAACTTTGGTATCGGGTAGACAGGGAAAAACATTTGGATGAGCCCTATATCCAGACAGCATCATGAGACAAGGGTTTAAAAAAGAAGAAGAAGACCTTATGGTTTCAGTTACTGAAGGTTGTCGCCGACAGATAATAAGATAATAAAAAAAGTGTTTGAGTGACATAACCTCGTTTTCACCAACTTTTACCTAAGAAGGAGACCCCTAAGAAATTTCCATACAAAACCACAGATAATTTGAGTGATTATTATAACTGTCATAACCTTTAAGATATAAATCCATACAAAATACAGCATGCAGCTCTACTTAGTTAGGTGGCCAAATATCTCGGCCCAGAATCTCCCTCACTTAATTAGCTGCATGCTGTATTTTGTATGGATTTATATCTTAAAGGTTATGACAGTTATAATAATCACTCAAATTATCTGTGGTTTTGTATGGAAATTCCTTAGGGGTCTGCTTCCTAGGTGGTAGTTGGTGGGATCGGGCATTAATAGAATAAATAAATAATACGAACTTTGAGATAATTTCCTTTGAGGTGTGTTGTGTAATGGAGTATTAGGGAAGAAAGAATAAGGGAAATCAAAGCTTTTGTCTTTGCGAGAGTTCATATTACCTATTGTTTAATTAATTATGTTTGCTTAGTAATTATACAAATGAATAGAGGAACATATTGTACTGTAAATAGATTGAAAACCAGATGGTAATCTGATATTCCGTACTACACGAGCTGGTATAGGTATACTGTATACTTACAAAAGAAATCAACAATGTTGCTGTAATTGAATGAGAGAGAAAATGTGATTATCGAGATGAAACCAATCATTATACTAAAATTTATTTTTAGAGCAGTAACGAAAGAACGACACAACAATTTAATGGAAAATGTTATATATATCGACACAGTAGTAATAACCGTCTCACAGTTTCGACATTGGATAAAAAAGATATCATACTTACTAGTCTGCAAGATTCCTGGAATAATGTGTGAGAACATTTTAATATAAAAAATATAATAACTTACCTATAACGTACGAGTATCCATCGAGTGTAAGGACACATCTTCTTGCACTGCTCCCACTAGTACGAAATCTGAATGGTCTGGGAGGTACTCTGGGCAACGCGGCCCCTGCTCTCCCTCCTCCTGGATCACTATGACATTTGTGTATCAAGTCTTTGCCCCTAACACCACTCGTTCCACTCACACTCGATTCCCCATCTACAGAATTCTGTCGACCACTTTGATCTGTGGAATTGTGACGACTGCAACGATCTAACGAACTCTGTTTTCCACATTTTTCAACGGAATTTTGTCGACTGGATCCCTGACTAGTCCCGGCACGCTCCATGGCTCTGAGCACCGATGGCTCTTAGCTTTGACAATGCGATTGAACTAAGGATGCTGGTACATTGATATTGTTATTCATTACATTCAACATTGTCATTTTCATTATAACGACCCAATTCATAATTACATACATAAGTAATAACCCTGATGCCTCGTATATTATTATAATGACTAGAATAGTTGGCGTGTTTATTACACTTGATATCATGTCGGTTGGTGCATATCTTCGGGTTTAGAATTTATATTTAGTTCAACTATGTGTGTGTGAAGCTTTATTAACTGATATGCTTATAAATTATTTTAATTGAAGGTACTTGTGACTTTAAAATATTATGTAGATATATTAAAAATTGATATGTTATTACAGTTCACAATTGTTTGTGCTGATTATTTATAAAAATAGTTTAATATTGTTCGTATAAAAGTGAGATAAGTATTACATTTTTTATTGATCTATTTCACAATCACATACTATTATCTTTCGTATTGAAAACACAAAGGTATTTTGATATTATTTGTCCTCGCTTCATTCATAATAATACAATCTATTAATCCCATTTTTCAGTGAAATGCATTTATAAAATGTTTTCCAAATTCACCTCACACCCGATACTTTTGTTGTTTTTTGCGATGACATTTTTGCGATTTTTGCGGTAACGTTTTTTTCAACTGTATTATAAAAACAAGTCAGTATAAAAATAATACATCACTACAAACACATGTCTTTCAAATACAAATGCACAAATGTTCTGACACGTATCTGAAAAAAAAAGCAATTTGTTGTATTTATTTCTTTATACTATTTGTATAATAATAACTTCACTCAACAACACAATATCTTTGTGAAAATCTTCGAGGAATTGGATGCTCGACGATAATTTTTTGATACTCGTATTACTGAAATCTGTTTCTGATGTTATATTATTATGTCAGTTCTATTGGTAGTTCCACAACTAAATGTCAGATAGCGTGATGGTAGTAATGATATCCCCTATATTATTTATTAACTTACCGATAAATCATTTAATAATTCATCATGTGTAATAAATAATAATATAAATGTATGGTTAGGATATCGATTTGTAAGAAAAGTTACGAATATCGTAAGAATGTTGGATTTCTCTAGTAGGTATCTATATGAAGTACACGTCGGCTTTAATAGTTTCCTCACTATTTTTTGGTAATTAATATTTTATTCAGTGCCCTACACTATGAGTCAAGAATATCCCAAAAAAATAATATGCTGAATATTTTCAGCGCAGATTCTCGGAAATTCATTGAAATCAAGCACGAAAATTGAGTATTCCATGTAAGGGATAATGCACAATGCGAAAATACAGAAATACTAAAAAATATATCACAAAATTCTGCAGAGAAGGTCGATCGATAGTGAATGTATCTATTTAGGTTATGAAGCGCTGTTGCGGGTGTATAGTATGGCAACGGACGTTCCCATGCATGTTGGTCCGTATAATATTAATGTACCCAATACACAAAAATGCACGTAGGCATTAGTTGCCTTCTCAAATTTGCTGAAATAGTATGAATAGATGGATAATAATAGGTCTAAAGCAGTATCCAAAGGTGATGAGGTTCGACGCCCACTCTGGACTCCGTAAAAATGTTTACGCAAATACAATGTCGTGTTTGTTTTAATGCATGCACGGCATTTTCTGGTTACCCAATCAATGGGATATCATCAACTAGTAGTAGTATTTATATGATTGGAAAATCATAGGTATTCATAATATGGTAAATAATATTAACGACCATACGAGGAATGAAGGCCTAATACCCGCATAGGAAACTGTTAGAATTATTTGAAAACGCACATTTAAAATTCTGATATTTTTTTATTACTTATGATACTATATCGTATGGTGTTGGATATCCAGAGTCAGAAATTAAAATCGTGAGAGCTCAGCTGTAAAGTGCTTCAGTGGACATGAATTATCAATTTATCATAAGTCATATCGCTGCAAAATGTATTTATTTTACAGGATTTGGAGGTAAAATTTAATAAACCTACATTTTTAAATTTTACTTTTATAAAATTCGTTTCACAAACTCAGGTATGTGTGGACGCTTTCACGGCCGGAGTCATCATATCATATGTTATGTGGACTTTCCGGGCTTGGAGGCCATGGTCGACAAGCTCTACTAGGGGACTACGGCCTCCAAGCCCGGAAAGTGCACATATCAAAGTGGTTGCTTAAACTCTTAACATGAAGTTAGTTTCACGTAGCCACATTAAAAAAAAACCCGGGATATATGCACCTGTGTAGAAATTTTCTTTCAGTTCCGAATGATATAGGTACTTAATAATATGTATACTGTACCTATGTACCTACATAGTAAACCAATAATGTTTTGGAATTTTGTAGTACCCTTGTGGAATGTGTGAATTCCATATAAAACCCTCTTCCTTTGTGATTTGGGAATGTATTCAGTATCGACGATGTTCCCTTTACACGTCATGTACATTTTATTATTATTTTCAATAAAAAATATATATTGAAATGGTAAATATAATATTGAAACTAGAAATAGATATAAGTGTGAAATATAAAACCGATCTTTATAGATCTCATACAATATTGTGTATTTTTTATTGTCTAGTGTATCCAGCGTAGGTGGCGAAGAAATGCGTGATAAAATTCAAATCAAATACTTATGTTTTCGTCCATTTTTTACCAGACGTATTCTCAATTATTTTAACAAAATCCCTGAAATGAAATTTATGCATTGGGGTGATTTTCGGCTTTTATCATTTATTCAAAATATTGTTCATTTTAAAGTGTAAGCGCGCCGATGGAGAAGCTGATATATTCAGGAGAGATGATTGAGAACAATGGAGAGACATTTTGGCCGTCCCATATAAATTACTCATACCAATGAATGATATTTTTATAATTATTTTCTATCTGTGAAATAATTCACCTAATTGCCTCCATTGAATGGTGAGAGGATTACAAAAAAAATTAGGAACATGAATAAATAAATAAAAACTTTATTGCACATAAATTTTCACACAAAGGGCGGATTTATCGCCTGTTGGCGATTTCTGCCAATCAACCCAAGTTTGACATTCACACAGCCTTCCAAGAAGCTTTTTCCTTGATCACGTGGACTGGAGTCTCAATGACGGATGTGTTATGAGAATAGGGAATCACAGAGCATGTTGACGACCCGCATGAAGCATAATATAATGTGTGTTAGGATAGAGAAATCTGTCTTTTTGTTTTATATTTAGATACATATGTCTATACTTAATCTGATAAATCAACACTGTTAGTTTACGAACAGCATTCAATAAGTTGTCTATGCAGTGTCATTGGCAGTATTCTCGTAAAATAGTTTTAAAACATTCATCTATATTTTCCATAGTTGACGAAATTGCATTGCACAATAAAATAACGCATTTATTTGTCTCGGAGTATTTGATGTTCAGATGACGTTGCAATTCTAATATTAAGTAGTTTTCTATTGTGGATACTTTGCAATTTCCATGGAAATGAGACTGCATTTTATAATAACGTATTTATTCTGAGAAAACGTTTATGAAAAGAGATAAAAATAACGATATCTGTAAAATGTATTATCAAAGCTGAATATCATTTAAAGAGTTTCATTTCTCGTTTCGTTTATTACATTGCAAAATCCAACTACCAAGTCCTTCCACACTCTGTAATGATAGAGAAGTCGCATCAGGTGCACTGAATACAAATTACAAGTCTTACCTTCTTATATAATCTTTTTAAAAATACAGAATTAAACGGAAAATATATCTTAGTTGTGCATTTGCAGCAACATCATTTTATCAGAATACGGTATCGAAAATACGAGAAGGATATGAAACGGATATAGAATATCAAAGGACTCATATTTTACTTCTATTTTTAAGAGAAATATCTTCCACATACTCTATTTTTTAGGATATAAGTATTATAATTACTTCCAGATCTAGCTCAGATATAAATAAAAACCAGAAGGTAGGAAGTTCAATCCAATCTATGCTCTAAAGATAATACCGTATTCCAATCGCTTTACAGATTCAATTGTCTAGTTCGTACAATACAAAGGACGAACTCTACCAGATTTGACAAGCTTTAAGTCACAATACTGCATTACAGACATTGTCTTTTAGAAACTGTAACTGCTTTGTGGTTACGACATCTTAAACGACAATGACAAACTATATTTCAGATGATATGAAAGAAATGAAATGTCATTTTGTTATTCAGTGTAATCATTGTAGACTTTGTTTTGTTTACATAATGAGAGGACATTAATCACGAAAACGATTTAGCCAGTATTGTAACAAAAAGCTTTGCAAGATAAACACCATAGCCGAACTAAACGACCATGAACTCTATTTTAATGAAGTCTTGGACGAGATTGTATTGGAGTTCTTGCCAATAAATTCTGAGATACGAAAATACCGACATATTGTATTTCCTGAGGTGTGCGAGTATAATGGCTACGATAATTTAATAAAGAATACGTCATATTATCATAATATAATCAAATCGCTGCGATTAGGAGACAAACTAAACGTGCAGACTCCCTGCGGAATTTTACATAACTTGACATTTACATAGCGCCCTTGAGAAAACACAATATTCTCTCTTATTAAGATGGCATCTAACTCTGTATGTACTACGATTAAATTAAAAAAAAAACTAATATTTGTTAATAAATGGCTTAAGTAGGACCTGGCTCTGCTGAGTAAATAAACAAACGAACAAACACGTAGCTGTATAAAAATATCTGGATAATTAATTACTCTTATTCAAAGCGTCGTGAGATCACTTTGGACGAGTGGCAGAAGAGGTGGGACCGGGGGAGAACGGCAAGATCTGTCTACAACTTCTTCCCCGACGTAAAGGCTCGCATGAAGAGGAAATCTCTGTCGTTGAGTCACCTTGCGGTCCAGCTTGTGACGGGACACGGGAAGCTCAAGGGAAGGCTCTTTGAGCTTGGCCTGGCGGCTGAACCGTGGTGTGTCTGTGGAAGGGTCGAACAGTCTTCAGGGCATATCCTTTGGGAATGCCCGATTATGGAAGATGCGAGGGATGAAATGATGATGGGTTTGAGTGATGACACCCCGCGTCCAATCTGGTGCGCGGAGTTGATGTTGAATGGTCGAAACGTGGCGTGTTTCGAGAATTTTGTTAGTGTTTGGCACTCGCGCTGGGAATCGCACTTTGAGGTTGGGCCGGTCCCCACCCGAAGAGTGGTTGCCTAGCCTAATTCTTTGGTCTTTTTGGGTCGAACGAGAACTCTTTCGTCTCGTGTTGTCTTCTTCTCCGCTTGAGGAGAGCCGGCCGAATCCTGTGTCCTTGTCCAGGAGGATACCTCCGGGGTCGCGCCACCTATGGGAGAAGTGATCTTCTCCTGAGATGAACTCTCAGCAGCTGTACTTCCATGTGAGTGTGCGTGTGTGTGTGCACGTGTGCGCGTGTGTGCGTGTGCGCGTGTGTGCGTGTGTGCGTGTGCGCGTGTGTGTGTGTGTTTGTGTTTGTGCGTGTGTGTGTGTGTGTGTGCACGTGTGCGCGTGTGGGCGTGTGTGCGTGTGCGCGTGTGTGCGTGTGCGCGTGTGCGCGTGTGTGTGTGTGTTTGTGCGTGTGTGTGTGTGTGTGTGAGTGAGGGTGTGTGTGTGTGTGTGTGTGTGTGTGTGTTTTTGTGTGTGTGTGTGTGTGTGTGTGTGTGTGTGTGTGTGTGTATTATGGTGTTCCATGTAAGATCAAATATATTATGTAAGATTGAATTAATAAAATACGTTGTAATTAGAATAGCATAGCTCGTAAGACTTACATATAAGTATAGATATAGTTTGAAATATTGTAGTAATAAGTGAAATTTTGTAACCTCCTTGGACAAGGATATTGAAGGAACGTAATTCGGGGGTGGGGTTTGCCGGGGGGCTCCCTTAAGGCTAACCCTGGGCCCACCTCTTAATAATATTTTGCTAGAAGTGCGGGTAAAGAGGTCGCTATTAATGCGCCTGAGCTACCCGGGGATGTGGAGGGCCTTAAGCCCGCGGGATTTTCCTTCAATATTCAAAGCGTTGGTTATCAGCTCTGCACGGTTGCGCCTTAATTCTAGGTTTTTATGCAACCACTGCTGCTTACTTATTTAATAAGTATGTTTTTTCTCATTAACGTGATAAGTATTTTTTAATTTATTATTTAAGCTTTACCAAAGTAAAGTTTTCCTTACAATTCGCCTAATCCTATGGATTTGTAGACAGATTGTCAAGATTTACCCATCTTTTTACAAATATCTGCTCAGAGAGTTCTTCTTTATCTGATACTCCTTCTATACTGATGATGTGCATATAAAACCTATAATAGGATCGTTACTGTAGCAATATAGTAATATCATTGTTGAACTCATACTAATATCACAATTAGAAACTTAATATTCAAAGTTCATAGAGTTATAGGTGCTACGAGTTTCATAAATGAGCTTTGAGTCTGTCCTACGCTACAGAGACCATAGTTGTATGGTGTCTAAGTATTACGTATTACATGTATGATATTATAATAGAAAATATGCAACACATGATCCATGTACTCGTATTGTAATGCATAATAATGCTTTTCTCTTTGTATGATATTAACCATACATTCCACACCACATACAACGAGGTAATGCAAAAGCATTTTAATTAAAGTATTACAGTGACGTAAGTCGTATCAAGAAATAATACCGTAACTTATTTCAAAGTAATGAATTATATGATTAACGTCATCTATTGCATAATATAGGGTTGTCAAATTTCCGGTTTTAGACTGAACTGTCCGGTCTGTTTGTCAAAATATCTTGGTATTTTGTTCACGAAGAAATTCAGGACGATCAAGCCGTGTACTCGTATCTCTGTACAATGTAATTTTCATGTCCCTTAAGGGGGACCAAAATAAATAATTTTCCTTTCTCATATTTATGTGTCTATCTACGTTTTTTTTATAAAAACGTATATATTATTAATTTTCATAACTTGATATAAAACATGGCTATTGCCGCTACTTTATTCTATTTTAAATTAATATTTTATTTTGTTTAAGAGAAAAATAAATCTCTAATTTTTATGGAACCGGAGGGAAGCAAAAAAATCGTTATTTGTAAACAAATCTGGTAACCCCTTATTGCATTCCAAACTATTATGTTGTTCTATCATCAGTATTTTATTTGACCATAATATATTTTAACGGCCAAAAATTAATCCAGGCCGTTGGTCGGCGTCCGTCGTCGCCGATTAGTTGATGGCGTCGCATCGTCGGCGTCGGCTTCGAGTGTAGTACTGAGATAATTATGGTCGAATTCTCACAGGAATATAAGGAACGGGATCGATTTCCCGCTTCGTTGATTACGTCGAAAAAAAAGTCTTTTTATTTCTTTAAGTTGAACTGAAAAAACTCACTTAATTAAAATAAAGGTACCCAAGCACGTATCCAGACTTTTAGTTCGGGGGGGGGACACATTTATTAAATCCTGTGTATAGAGTAGGTGAAGTGATTAACCTGGTTGTTTATACATAGAAGGAAAGGCAACGTGTAAATAGTGCCGCAGGCGAAATTTTTTACTTAAGCGTGTATCATGTCTTCAAAAAAAAAACTGAGGCGCATCGAAATAGCAGTGAAAAGTCGTCCCGTCCGTCCTGTGTCGCGTATACGACAGATTTCGGGGGGGGGGGGGGTATAGATCCCAACTATCTTCCCCTTTGGATACGTGCTTGAAGGTACCATATTGATAAAGTCCGTTATACGTAGTTTGTGTACAATATAATACCTGTTCGCCTGTCATTCCACTCATTGCCTTTAAAAAATCGTTTCATTTTTAAAACGGGAAATGAATCATGTCAAACACACAACAGCATGACAAAAGAAGACCTTTGAAAAAAAATCCTCCCGTGTTGGTGAATGTTAATAGAGTATCAGACGTAGAGAAATGGGTTTTGCAGGATAAAAATGATAAGGTAAAATTATTTTCATCCGCTGAATATGACGTGGCTTTGAAATCCTAAATCCAATAGAATATTAGGTATTATTTTCATATTCTATACGTACATTTTATTTCCCCCATTTCCCCTTTAGGTACCTACATAATACATATACATAAAATAAAATATTACAAAAGGTGTTGCGAGAAATAATAGGTATGGAATTTTTTGAGGAGGAATTCTTTCGGTGAACTAAGCCTTTCTTTGTAAGCCACAGTTTAAAAAACAGGTGTTTTAATATCCAAAATTTAATTGTGACGGCCAGGAGGTGATATCAGTTTGATTGTTAATCACTCTTATCGATTCGTTTTGTCATTTTTGCCTTGTAACTTGTTTTGTTTACCTACACTCATCGGCAAAAATGTCCGAACGCTGTAATGCCGAAGACTGCAGTATTTTAATTTAAAAAATCTGTCGTATCCGGCGTTGGCTTTGAATTTCGCTTAATGTGGACTCATATCGTCGGATAAGTTTTATAGAAATATTTTTTATAACAGGCAGGCACTTAAATAGCAATATAAGTAGGTATTACCTAACCCTAATTATAGGCTTGGAGAAGAAGGTAAATACTATAAAACTTTTTTAATAATACGACATATAAATAATAGATGTTATATTTACATGAGGCAATACGTGAGGTTTTATATAGTTACCTACCCATTGTGTATTGCGACATTTCAAACAGGATTATTACTATTCTGTAGAACGTTCCTTTATTATGTAGATTGAGGAAATACATATTATAACCCTTACCCGTGCCCATGTAGCCTTATTAAGCAAAATGATAAATAATAACGTGGAAAATATACAATGTTGTATTTAACTAACGTTGGAGTAGTTGACGCAACTATCGATGCTGTAATGCAATTGTAAACTACATCGTCAGCGCCGAAAATCGAACACAGCACTTCCCAGAGGGAGACCCGCGCCAACCATATTTTTTTTTAACATCTAGCCTACTCCTTATGGATCACCCTCAACAGACTAAGACTGGGTGTTACGTACTGTAAAAAGAATCTCAAACGTTGGGGGTATCTGCCTGATGACAGAATCTTCTGTGACTGCGGAGCGACCCAGGACGACAGCCACCTACTAATATTTCTGCAGTGAGAGCTGCACCCCTGGGGACCGGATTCTAGGGAATGACAAGGCGATGTATGTCGCCGCATGTTGGAGTGACAGGGTATGATCCACCCGGACACGTAAAGTAAACAAGCAAGTTATTTTTGCTGTTCTTTAGTATATAACCTTTGCTATTTCCGTCATCCGTCCTTTGGTAACTTCTTATTGTTTATTTTTTGCTTCGAAGCAATACCTTGTTACTGAACAATATTTTGAAAGTCATCATTATTTTGTTATCAAAATTTGATACGAGCGCTTCATATATAGTTAAGAAGATTACGTACATAGATGAATCTTATCTTTGAAAATTACATCTCATGAAAGACAGTCAAGTGATGATGTTAATTTGAAGAGATAATAAATCTGAAAGGGGGTTGTATTATTATCTAATGGTTAATTAATGATGTGAGATCAAAAGGAAACAATAGAAATTATGAGAGAAAATTAATGATACACATCGTGGAGTAGAATATAGAATGACGCAATAGTGACTTTAGAATAAATAAATAATTACATAATGGAAAACTTCGATTCGAAGCACTCGCACCAAGCAATTTTGTTAAGAGGCATGAGGTTTTTAAAGCTAGGAGAAAATTATAAGAAAGTGGAGAATCTAATTAAAGGGCGATACTTTATATGCACGGTTAAGATTTTATTTACCTAGGTTTATATTTTTTCCCCAGAGAAAATATCTGTTGCAGGTTAGAAATGTAAAGTAAACGAAAAAAAGGTGTAAGGTGAAAGAAGAGGTGTAAGGAAACGCGGCCGTCCAAGAACCACATGGCTGGACCATGTTGACCAGATACTCAAGGACGGACGTGTTTTGAGTAAAGTAGGTTCGAGAATCCTTAGTAATTTAAAAACTAACTAAACGGAGAGCCTTTGATGCGACGGTGCTCTGGTGGCGAATGTTTGACGACAGTAGTCGGATTAAGGAAAAGCAGTACTATTTTAAATCCCACAGCGTCTTACGCCGAGATTCACGTCATTCTTGGGATATATTGGCATCCAAGAAAGGAATAACTGACGGATGAATTGTACGAGTACGCAACGTACAAAAACATTCTGAATGGCAGGATTTTCTCCCTGTATTTCTCTGGAATGAGAGGAATATAGTAAAGTGCTGAGTCAAGGTAAGAAATTTTACGTATCATATTAATATAACTATTGAAATTTCTGAAAACAGGCTGTTCAGTGTTCATAACCTAAATTCAAGCGCAAAAAAAAGATGGATAGTTATAGTTTATCGATGATGTGCAATTCTATTATAATTTTTGATGTCATTTCGTCTTTTCTAAACTGTCTAGACTCTAGTCGTCCAACCTTCACATCGATACCTAATCTTACAAATTATGTTGAATATTATCTGCCTGCTTTAAATATCAAAACATGTAAATGAATGCACATAACATCATTCTTTGAATGGTAAAAAGTAATTTTATTGCATAGGAGCACTTCACATATCGACAATAGTTGATAAACAAGGTTTTAAATGAAAGGATTCTTCTCCAGAGAAGTTGCAGAACAAAACTCGTTGTGTTATGGAACTCTTGGAAATTATATTAGTTGAGAAAAATATCATTCTATATGAATTAGTCTCCCTCAGATCCCACGGCGAACAAATCTTCCCATTAAAACGTAATGGAAAATACAGTTCCTAGATAAAAGATAAAACTCGTTAGATTGCAGGATGGTGACATATCTTAGAGAGATAATCTGCAGTTACCTACTCCAAGTATAGAGATAAGACAACTCCTTTTAATGGAAAAGTAAAATATATACTTTCTGCTCATACTTGTTAGTACCTATTTGCCGTTAAATGTAAGGTGGTTTGAAATATTTATTTTCTTATTAAAACATACTTGAACGATATAATAAGTTTTTTGCTCACTGATTATTTTTATGGAACTACGATTATCTCTACTTTTAGAACTCACGTCTTTTTAGATATTCTTGATGCTCTCACAAATCGCCCTGGGTGAATTACTAAACTTTAGTACTTTCTATTAAGAAGTATAATTTTTCTGTCCATTTCGATCAGTACAATGTACAATAGAGACAGGATACACAAATAGGTACTATTCTGACCTGTCATGATTTTTGAATGGATGAGGGACTCAATTTCAATGTGGTGAAACGTGAAAAAATACTCCCTTAAAACACCTAGTAGAATGTTTACAGTTGAAGCAGCTCGACAATATAATACAAATAAATCGACGAATGAGTTTTTATTCTGTTTAGTTAGATATGTTTTTTGATATCATCAGGCATCCATAGAGCTGACTGGTGATCTTACATTACACCATTTACAATAATAATATTGTATCTATTCTGATGTAAAGATACCGTAGGAAGTTTTGTAACAGGATCGTCGCTTCTATCTAGTACCGTTGTATACCTTGCAAATTTCATATACATTACAAGTGTGTTGATACTATGTCAGGAACGAATCTAAAGATATGAAGTTATAAATATTTATGAATGACGATTGTTGTATTTGGGACAATCAATGACATACGAATACCTAATACATCGTTTTGTTTGTAAATTTATTCAAATCAATGACGATGTTTATAACAATATACTCGTAACATCACTATTGTGTTGGGATGTGATACCGGCGTGGATGAAGACTTAGATTTAAATACAAATATCCTGAATGTAGTATTATTTGATAAAACTGAGTCATAGTAGGTGCAGTTCTATATTCACAAAGTTTTTTTGTACACGCTGATTCACCAAACAAGCATTGTTTAGGATTAACGATAACTGTTGAACTTCAATAAAATTTATTGAATTATTATTGAATCATTCTACTCTGGCACTGTAAAAGATCAATCCCCATTTTCTATGTATGCTGAATATATTTTTTTAAAAGGGGCTTATAAAATCTTTATCATTGTGGTATTGATTTCCTGCATTGTCTGGTACGTTTTTCACCACCTTCCCTCGAAAACTTCTTAAATACTTCTTATTATTTTTTAATGAATTGAAATTTTTTCGGTCGAAAATGATCACAGAGTCATGCAGGAATGCGAGAAAATAAAATGGTGCCAATGTTGGAATTTTCGGGGATATTTATTTAGCAGGTTTCAGACTTTATTGAAAATATCCAAGTCTTTTATCGTATTCTTGAAATGGGATACGAGAATTTTCTTTGTTGTGAACCTCTACAGACTTAATTTAATTAAATTAAATTAGGTACGTTGTATATTTGAGTTTTTTGTCCTTCTGTAGTCCTCAATATACCTGTTTTTAGAAATTTGAATAGTGGAATTGTTTTCTTAACTGCTTGGATCGTTTTGCTATGATTGTGTAAAGTATTCAGTCAAATATCTAGGTATGTTTTAATTCACTTCTATTTCTAATCTTCTAATTTATTTTAACTATACTCGTATAAAAGGTATCCGCATTTTTTCATTTACATATCTACCAAAAACCTCCCTTTACGCACGCTCATATGATTTTTTCATTGAGGTTGAGAAGTAGTTTGGATTGGTAATGCGCTTTCATGATAAGGGTTGTGATATTCAATGCCGACTTACTTCACAACACAAGCGTTTCAATCACTCTTTTCACGACTAGTTTTTCTAGCAGGTAACTCCTACATGAAGGAAAGTTATGGACATTTCTACTAAAAATATTATACTAATTACTTAAATAGAATAGTAATTTAGTTACTGAGCTAATTATATTTAAATGTATCTAATGCCAAATTGATACAATTTGATAAAACGAAATGAACATTGGATGAACATCAGAGATTGATATAATTTGATAAAACGAAATGAACATTGGATGAACATCAGAGATAATAATAGAACTAATTATAATTATTTCGATGTGATAAAGTAGATAACATGGAAAAGCTAAATTTAATAATGATGTTTTGATTTGTATCAATAATTAATCATAATATATTATGTAATACTAGTGTTCAAAATCTGACAAACAAAAAACTTAATCATAACGCTATGCACTTATCAGAAAATCTAGGTACTAGGTTGTTATTTTTTGCTACATATTAACCTTTTCGAAGCCCGTTTCGCCTGATAATGCTTACACGGTTTACTCAAGATTCAGGTGACTTTTTATTGATGTCCGTGGAATGTTTTAACAACATCCAAAGTAATTTTTCTTTTACCAAAAAAACATAACGGTATATTTACCTACCAAGCCTACATCATTTTGTTATAATGCATCATTAATGACATAATATTCATGGTAATATAAAAGATCTTCCGATCATTGTTATACTCAGAAAACACCTTTTGTAGCATGCTATTGCGTGCTGCGAATACAGACGAAAAAAAGGTGCAAACATGACTCAATAATAAAAAAATTAAAAGAATAGGACAAAAGGGCGAACTTCCTACAGAATTTATATTGATTTAATATTAGATGGTATTGTCTGTGGTGGCCTCGTCTGATTTCAGGTCATTAGTGAATACAATATGAGAAACACCTTCATCTTCCTTATTGATTAAAAAGGGTGGAAGTAGCGGTGGTTAATGAAGCTATTAATGATAGGAAGGGGAATAAAGGCGCTGATTCAAATATAGGTAATGAATAGAAGAAAAGATAAAAGAATCATTGGGCAAATGTCTCTGCAGAGATATTTCATAAAGGATGTTACTTGTTGATATTATAAAAAAATGTTTTGCATATTTCACATTAATTTCATCTTATCAAATTACATTTTTATGTTAAAAGATGCTTTAGATTAATTCTGAATTCTTTGCTTTGAAATGATTATTAAAAGGACACTACTTTGTTGAAGTTATGAAGCAATTTATCCAATCTCATTTTAAATATACTTAAGTAAAAAAATATGTTGTTTTTTAACTAGCTGCCCTCTAGTTGTGATTTTATGTCTTTATGCAAGTTTGTATAGCTTATTATTATGAAACGTTTACAGATATGTATTTATATTAATTTATTTAATAAAAAAGTAGCCCTCTACCATCCGTCGTGACCGCACGTGTTTCTTCTCGATATTGTCGTTAATACTATTTCGTGTATTCCACCTTCTGTGTCGTTCCTTCAGTGATTTTCCAGTCAAAATCGTGTTTGTGTGTCTTCGAGTGCTTTTACTCAAAACCCACTCAGTGCCGGAATTAATAAGCTTTTTCCCCTAGTATTACTGGTTTTTGCCTTCGTACGCCATCTTGTCCTCTGTTTTTCAGACGCCATTTTATCATACTATTCCATACGCGTGGTCCCCAGGCGTCCACTGAACGCAAAATCAGTAGCCCTCTACCATCCGTCGTGACCGCACGTGTTTCTTCTCGATATTGTCGTTAATACTATTTCGTGTATTCCACCTTCTGTGTCGTTCCTTCAGTGATTTTCCAGTCAAAATCGTGTTTGTGTGTCTTCGAGTGCTTTTACTCAAAACCCACTCAGTGCCGGCCGACGAAAACGCTGACCTTGAGGACTTTCAACGGCTGGTAGTGGGATACTTCTGGTGGTGGTAGTTCTATTTATTCTATTTATATTTCTATTCTTATTATATTATTTTGTATATATATATATTTCTACTAACATGGTGGAGGGAAACCAAGACACGGGACCTATAGGTCCTAAGATGTAAGAAATTAGGTGGTGGTCTTGACGCATGGAGTCGATGAGGCTCGCCACCCATCACGCCGCGTCAAGTACCAGGGAGGGCGCAAAGAGGAGGGCAGAATGCCGGATTGGTGTGTGGAATATAAGAGGAGATATGGAAGGTAAGATGAATGAATTGCGTGATGTTTTGCATGAGAGGAACTTAGATATATTGTGTTTATGTGAGACGAAAAGAAAGGATAGAGATTGTGATGTGGTGAATGGAATGGCAGAGATGTGGTCTGGAGTGCCTGAAAATGAACATGGACGTCAGGGAGTGGGTGCTATATTATCAAAAAGAATGACTGAATGTATGGTGAAGCGTAATGGGTATGGACTGGTAGGACCGAGACTCATCTGGATTCGTTTCAAGGTAGGCATGACCAGGCTGTTCCTTATTATAGGTTACGGTCCAGGGAATGATGCCTTGGATGATGAGAAGGATGAGTTTTGGAACTTAGTGCGGGAGACAGCGGATAAAAGAAGAGCGAATGAAAAAGTAATATTGGCAGGTGATCTGAATGGTTGGGTCGGTGTCAGAAGGAAGAATTTTGAGAGAGTGTTGGGATTGCATGGCGATGATAGGGTGAATGATAACGGGAAAAGAGTGTTAGAAGTATGTTTGGAGTTGGATCTCTTTGTGGCGAACACATTCTTCGCACACAAGGAGATCCACCAGTACACTTGGCAAAGAGAGAGAGTTGATCGTATTGAAAGGTCGATGATTGACTTTGTATGTGTGGACTCTGAGCTCCGGAAGGCGACAAAGGACACCCGGGCATTTCGGGGCGCCGGACTGTGGACGGATCACTTCCTTGTGATAACAAGGATTGATCTTTTCTCCGGTTGGCGCTCGAGGGCTCGGAAGTTGGAGCCTGTCCGGAGAATCAGGGTCGAAAAACTGAAAGAGACGAATGTTAGGGATGAATATGAAAGACTGACTAACGAAAGGCTAGAAGTACATGATGATGAGGAACGCTCGACGAGTGAACTATGGAATGTTATGAAGGAGGTGCTAGTAAAGAGTGCAAGAGAAGTATGTGGAGAAGCGTTGGTAGGAAGGAAAAAAGGTGATGCGTGGTGGGATGATGAGGTGAAGGATGCTGTAGTGAGGAAAAAGAAAGCGTGGAATGATGTGCTTGGTGCGAAACCAGATGATGGAGGTGAGAAAGAAAGAAAGAAGAATATATATAAAGCGTGTAGGAAAGAAGTGAAAGAAATGGTTTGCCAGAAAAAGAGAAAACTTGAGGAAGAGGAATGTATGAAATTATCGAGGAACGCCGAGGAGAATTTGAAAATATTCTGGAAGGAAGTAAAAAGAAAGAGATCTGGAAGTGAGAAAAACAGTATGAATTGCATCAAAGATAAGAATGGTGATTTAGTGATGAATGGAGAAGAAGTTGTTGAAAGATGGAAAGAATACTTCGAAGAATTGTATGAAAGTGGTACTAGTACAAACCAGACGAATGTAGCAGATAGTATGAATGTAAATATTGCTGAGGACGAGGAAATACGTATGAATGAAGTTGTGCTTGCATTGAAAAAAGCAAAGAATAGTAAAGCTGCGGGACATGACTGTGTGGCCATAGAGTTCATCAAGCAAGGTGGCCCGAAGATTCTCGAGTGGTGCCTGAGGCTCTTCAACTTGTGCTGGGAGAGTGGCTGCACTCCTGAGGATTGGAGGAGGGCAGTCATCTGCCCTTTGTACAAGGGGAAAGGCTCAAGGTTGGAATGCGGCAGTTATCGGGCTATCAGTTTGCTGAGCTCTGTGGGCAAACTGTATGGAAAGGTATTGATTGAAAGAGTAAGAAAAGTGACTGAAAGTAAAGTATGGGATGTGCAGGGTGCTTTCATGAGTGGCAGGGGGTGCACCGATCAGATCTTCTCCCTACGGATGGTCGTGGAGAAGCTTCTGGCTAAACACCAGAGGCTCTTCTGCGCGTTCGTGGATCTGGAGAAGGCATACGATCGTGTGGACCGAGAAAGACTGTGGCGTGTACTGTCGGAATATGGGGTGAGCGACCGACTGATTGGCGCAATCGCGTCTCTATATACGGAGAGCTCTGCTTGTGTCAGGGTGAATGCTGCGTTGTCGCAGTGGTTCACTCTCACAAAAGGGGTTAAACAGGGTTGCGTCATGTCGCCTTGGTTGTTCAACCTGTTCTTCGACTACTGCATGCGTCCTCTGAATGAGCTGAATGTTGGTGTGGACCTAAATGGAGTGAAAGTATGTGCGTTAATGTTTGCAGATGATTTAGTGTTGATGGCTGATGATGAATGTGAGTTACAACGGATAGTATCCTGTGTGTACGAAAGCTGCGATATGAATGGTATGAAAATGAATGTAAATAAAACGAAAGTATTAGTGTTCGAAAGAGAGGAAATAAGGACAAATTGTGTGATAAAGGTTGGTAATGACTGTCTGGAGCAAGTGGATGAGTATGTATATCTGGGAAGTTTGTTTACTAGAGATGGACGCTGTGATGGAGACATTGAAAGAAGGAAGCTGGCCGGTACTAGGACGAATGGTGCGCTCGGTCCGATTGTTAGTAGTAGCAATGTGTCTATGAAAGCAAAAGTGCTAGTGCACAATGCTGTCTTGGTGCCGACCCTGATGTATGCTAGTGAGACGTGGACGTGGATGAAGAAGGATGAATCAGGGTTGAATGCAGTAGAAATGAGGTCATTAAGAAGAATGTGCGGGAAAACGCTGAGAGATAAGATAAGGAATGAGGTTATTAGGGAAATGAGTGACTGCAAGACTGGTGTAGTGACAAGAATGAAAGTAAACAAACTAAGATGGTTTGGGCATGTTGAGAGAATGAATGATGACAGGATGACAAAAAAGATATATCTGAATGAGCGAAGAGGGGTGAGAAAGCGCGGCCGTCCGAGACTGACCTGGTCCGATCATGTCGACCAGATCCTCAAGGATGGACGCGTTTTGAGTAAAAGGAATCGGAGAGCGTGTATGACTAATTGCATGAATGTGACGGAAGCTAGGAGTGTGTGTAAGGATAGGGCTGTCTGGCGCTCTGTCCTCTCTGCCTACCCTGCAAGGGATGTGGCGTGAGGGTATAGATAGATAGATAGATATTTAATAAAAATCAATCACTTAGACCTAAGGTTTCGCCTAATATTGAGTGGGTTTCAGAATATGTGACTATATTCCAGGTAGGTTGTCCCCATTTAAGGTCTCTTCCTCATCGCCTTCTAAGCCATTAGATATAATAATCGTTTAATGGTAAATAACATACGTTGTATCATAAAAACTTAGGGTTAACACATCCAATATTCTGACCTTATAAAGCAAAAGGATATAATGTGTTTCTGCTGGTATGAAAAATACGTTAACCTGAAGGATTACTTTTCATTATTAGGTAGGTATAATATAATATTGAGATCAAAGGATTAAGAATGGGATGAAAGTAGGTCAAGCTTGTTTAATTACGTTCAATTTTGAAGGGAGAGAACGCCTCACAGTGACGTCACAACATTTAGTAATAGATTTGAAACGTGTATAGAAATGACGTAACTGTGACATCATTCTGTTACATGATGCAAAGTCGTTTTGTAGTTTGAATCATCGAACTTTGAAAAAACAATATAAATCTATTTGAGTTAAATACGTTGAGTGGAGAGGGTATATTTGAATTCACGCAATTATACCTTAATAATAATTAATTGCTGTTGCCTTTGATTTAGTTTCGTGGCACAACTTTTTGCTTTACCGGTGCCGAAGTTATCCCCGTACACGTCTTTCATTTAAATAGGTATTGGCTATTGCTGTTACAATTGCAAACTACTCTACTGACAGAGAGCATAGTGTCCGACAATATACGAGTAGATTCACATGAAGTTTTGTCTAAGTTGAGGCCAATTGGTATATGACTACAAAACACACGTCAATCATTTACTTACGGTACACGATCCACACAGCTCTTTTTTAAGTGAAAAAATGTTTTGTGGATTGGCTGGGATTCGAGTTTGAGACGAACGAGATATTTAAACATAGCTACCTGATTTCATAACATTTGGGTCTGTATATTAATTTCCAACCGCTTGAAAATCTAGAATTTCGTGCAAGTAAATTTGAGCAAACTCAAATATTTGCAGTCTGTGTGTTTCTTGTAATATTGAGAGTAGGTATTTATAAAGTAAATAACACAAAACGTAGTAAATTAATGTCGTTATAATAATTAATTTATTAAAAATATTAATTGTTCCAATTTGACTGCCGTTGATGATGGTAGATAAACGGCGGTGGTCGCTTTAATATTCCTTTAGCTTGAGGACAAGTTTCGCCTAAAGGGAGATAATTATTTAAATTTTGTTAATTTGGCTCAACAGACTCGAGATACGATAATTAAAAAAATCATTTAATAATAAAATAATGATTCACTTTAATCTTTATCTTGAAAAATTTAAATGAGCAATATAAATATCGCAGATAAATTTTCAAGAGCTAAAAATTAAAGAGAACTTCGTAATAAAAATGAGACAAACCTTATACACAAAACCAAAATACTTTCTTGCAAACTTCAATAGGCTAAAGTTTGTGCCGTAACCGTCAGTGCCGAGATTCGAACTTGTCACCTACTGATTAGATCCCCGCAGTGTATTTTCTTCAGGGCACCCTCTGCTAATTAAGTGATCATTCCTTCACTACATTATGCATCAGAATTTCATGTCGCCAATATGACCAATCCACATTTTTCTTTTTGACTTCATCACTTCATCACATGAACTCCATTTCGATCAATACAATAAATAGTAAACCGCTGGAATATGGTAATAATTTAGTTTTTTGGCAGATGGTAATAATTCTAGTTTTTTGGCAGATGGTACCACATGGTGAAAGTCCATTAGAATAATTACCTACGTAGGTATGAATATAAGCATTATAATTAATTAATTTCAAGGTACATAATTTCAAATGTATTTTATTTCATTTAATTGCTGAATCTGCCTTTCATTGATGATGTTTACCAATAAAATATAATAAACTGGAAATACATTTAATTAAGCTAATTGTTGAAACGCGAAACGCAATATGTTTGATTACGAAATTCATTCATCCATACCATTGCATTGTGGGCATTTCCTACAATGTGAGGTAACCAAAATCGAGTGATGTGTGGAAGCCTATATCAAAGAAAGAACCACACATAATCGTTGTACTATAAATAAATAGAAATATATAGAAACTGAGGTAAACGCAAAGGCATGGAAAGTGCACTTTCCGAGAAAATATCATATTTGGTTCATCACTACTTACCTACATCCCCAGTTTTGATTATAATGTACACGGTTGGCGCAGTTGGTTGAGGCTGCGTTCTCTCGAGCGGGAGGTGCCAGGTTCAAACCCCGGCGCTGGCGATGTATTCCACACTTTGCGTTACAGGCTTTTAGCCTAGTGCAAGGTGTGCAGGAAAGTATTTGGGTTTGTGAATGCAAGACCAGATCCTTTTTAAAAAAAAATAAAAATAATATCTATTAGCGTTTCTATTAAAAATGTTGTATTATTGACGAAATCAGGGCCATTTTTACTCTTTTATGCTTGATAGTTTGTAAATTTTGTTTGCGCAAAACTAGGTGAGTCTCTGTGCCTGGTAAGACCCTATGGATGATAAAAGAGCAATAAAACCCTACCTCAATAACATACTGATATTTTTTACTGTAATGTACAAAAAAGAATTAATGAAATAAACAAAGCTTAAAATAGCCAATTTTTTATTCGATTAACGAAATCAGATTAATTTGATTTACGGTTGAAAAATCCTTCTATAAAGCCGAGCTTATTATCAGTTATATTATATCTACAGGTGCGCAGAGTATTTATTAAAGCTCTTTAAATAATCCTTTCACGTCGAGCTTAATTCTATCTGTATGTCTTTCATATTATTCCCTTTTTTGATGAAAACAAGCGGAACATACTAGGTACCTACTCATCATTCATGAAGAACTCTCGTTTAAAATTGAAGAGGATTATTAGAGCTCGGTATTTGAGTTTTCCACAGCATAACTTCACTGTAGTTCTAAACTACGAGTTCTAAACTTTTCAAAAACTTTATAAATTGTGATACCTGCAAATAGTTGTATAAGGACTTGAGTATTAAATTTTAGACAAGAATGTGTAGAAAATATTCGATGTTTTCAAATAACAATTTTGCAATAAAAAATGATGTATGTACCTTCGAGTATATTACCTACAAATGAACTAGTATAATTTTTATAAATTACGGAGCCAATAGTCCCGACTTACTTTATTTATCTTAACAATCTATTATTCCAAACTTACATTGAAATGTGTGTTTATTTCATATAACAATTTAAATTTTAAATAAAATAGAAACGACAGTATAAAAAGTTTAGAAATAAAAAGTGGACAACAAAAAAAAATCAACAAAACATAAATTCCTGATAAAAAAAATTACAGACAAATTCGGTGGATCCCAAGTCCAAATATTATTTATATCATAACATTAACATGCAAATCTTTGTCATTACTCACATATTCTTAGGCTCACATTAGAAAATGTAAACCTGAAATTCTTTGGTAACAAAAAGTTGTCAGGAAAAGGGCGAATATTCTGTTATCAAAGACTTAATTTCAAAGAGGTTTTTAAAGCTGTTGCTTTTATAGAATACACAATGAAAACTATTGCTATGTTGTTTTTTCAGATACTTACGATGGTTTGTATATGATTCTTGTAAATGTGTTCAATATCAAACAGACATCAAACAAGTCTTTGATAAAGTTGGTTAATTAATTAATGATTTTGATAGCTTCATCTACATAATATACCATTCAGAAAACTTTATGAGGGTTTTAATAATATTTTAATTAGAAAGTTACTAAACTAGTCTTACAATTTTTAAATTATCTTTTGCACAAGACATTTTATATATCTTTTGGATCGGTATCCTAATTTATATTAATTGCTTGCACGGAGAGAATAATATTGTATGATGTTTTTTATATACATTTTTACTGGTTACTCCACTATTGTTTGAAATAAATTACGAAGCAGTTTATTTTTAAACTCGTTAAAAAAATAATGTAAGAAAGTGACTGTGTTAGAAAACGTATTAATGGGACGGGAGCAATACGTGTACTGCGTTGAAGTCTGGCGCTTTTTGATCTTTGTTTACGTATCCTACTCGTAAAAAGGACGTGGTGTAAGGAAACGCAACATACATAGATCCTCTTCTGTATCGCGTTTGGAGAGAATGGTTGTTGGAAAAGTTCTGCGTCTCTACCGATACTCAGCACAACTTTCTTCAGCTGTCCACTATTGGTCCCTATAGCTCGTATCTATAGGGCTATAAGATACGAGCTATAAAAAATGAATGGTGGATGAAGAAGGCACAAGAGATTCAAGAATTCGCAGACAAACACGATCAAAAAAGCTTCTTTTAAGCAGTTAATCAGATTTATGGCCCAAGAAATAAAAATATCAGACCAATTTATGACGAAAACGGAAACACACTTAAAGACGATGGAGAGCAGATGGCGAGGTGGAGAAGACACTACTCAGCTGTGCTTAATTGCGAATCCACGGTAAATCCAGAGGCTTTAGATCTAATTCCTCAATACCCAGTGAATACTTCACTTGACGACCCTATTACCGTGGAAGAGGTTAAAAATGCAATAAGAAAACTTAAAAACAATAAAAGCCCTGGCTGCGATGATATTCCGGCGGAAATAATAAAGGCTCTGTCGGACGATATAGGTGCACATATGACTGCATGCTTTAACAAGATCTGGAACACTCACACAGTACCCCAAGACTTTCAAAAGGCTATTATTATAAATCTATTCAAAAACAAAGGCGACAGCGCAGATTGCAACAATTACAGAGGCATATCGCTTCTTTCAGTTGCAGGAAAAGTACTCTCCAAAATTATGGTGACTCGATTGATTCCGGTTCTGGAGAGATTATTACCTGACTCGCAGTGTGGTTTTAGGCCGGGAAGGGGTACAGTGGACTTGATCTTCACTCTGAGACAGCTGCAAGAAAAAGCAATAGAACATAATACAGAACTTCATGTGACCTTCATTGATTTGACAAAGGCGTTTGACACTATCAACCGCAATGCACTGTGGACGATCATGGAAAGACTGGGAATACCGCCTACATTCATCGCAGTTAGTAAGGCTATTCATACTGATAATAATGCACAGATACTTCATAATGGAAAGCTCACGGACTCCTTCCCTACTAATACAGGAGTCCGACAGGGCTGTGTGATGGCTCCAGTGCTTTTCAATACTTTCATTATCGCTCTCTCAATAATAGTGGATAAAAAACTTCACACAAGAGGTATTGAGTTTAGATATAGGCATGATGGCGGACTCTTCAACTTAAGTCGTCTGCGAGCTAAAACTAGTACAAGATTTATAACTGACATTCAGTATGCAGACGACTGCGCCCTCGTGTCTCATTCAATCGAAGATCTGCAAGATATCTTGAACGTGTATATTTGGACGTACTCATCCCTGGGACTGAAATTAAACACATCCAAAACTAAAATTCTCTCTGCTCCCCACAGCCAAGCACATTGTAGCCTTTCTGCAAATGGGCAACCTATAGAACAGGTAAATAAGTTCAATTATTTGGGTAGCGTTGTAAACGATGCATGCAACATAGATGATGAAATTCAAAATAGAATAAGAGCAGCCTCACATTCCTTCTGGAAGTTACGAAAAAGAGTCTTTGATAATAACAATCTCTCAACGAAGACCAAAACATCGGTATATAGAGCAGTTATAATGCCAACACTGATGTACGGCTGTGAAACTTGGGTACCCTACAGAAGACACATTAAGTCCTTAGAGAAACTGCAACAACGCCAACTAAGACAAATCCTGAAAATACGGTGGTTCCACAAGGTGTCGAACACAGAAGTTCTCAGAAGAGCAAATTGCTGTAGTGTTGGAATATTGCTATCGCAAAACACTATGCGCTGGTCAGGCCACGTTATCCGTATGCACGATAATAGGCTCCCAAAAAACATCCTATTAGGGGGGCTCGTGCACGGAAGAAGAAACCAGGGTGGCCAGCGTAAGCGATACAAAGATGTCCTTCACAACATCTTGAAGGACAGCAACATCCAGCACACCTGGGAACAAGATGCTGTGGACCGAGCCAAGTGGAGACGCGCTATCCGCGAATATGAGCCAAAGGATAGAGGACACCCTGGCCCACCCGGAGGAGAACATCCATGCTCCAAGTGTGGCAGGATATGCCTGTCTAGGATTGGCTTATTTAGCCACATGAGGTGGCATGACAGAACAGAGGCTGCACGGCGGGATCCACCGTGAAACTCCTGGGCTCACAATACTCGTTCTATCGAGTTGTTGGCATATATATATATATATATATTGGTCCCTATATTCACAAGATTATTAATAATGAACGAATCGATTTGTTTAAGATAGATATCTGTTCTTGCATAGGGTAACCTCTACAAATGGACCTCACGATCTTTCGTATACCTATAATAGGAAATATATAGAAAATAAAACATGGTTTGTAATAATTATTAAATTAATAACACTATTTATATGGAAATATACTGAATTTAGATAAAAAAAAATATTTTCACCAACGGGAAAATGGATACTAATTAGTTAGTTGTTGACGTGAATAAGTAAATTTCTACAACAAAAAACTAAAACAAGGGTATGAAACAGAATACATCGGTACACGTGAGTAATTAAAGATTTAATTAATAGATATTGGATTACACGCTCCCTCACAATCGACAAAGAATAATTACGCTTATATATTTTTTATACGAGACTGCTTTGTCACCTGAAACCTCTCAATACCTGAGTTCTCACGATCTAAATATTTTACTTTGGCCTCTTGATCATAAGCTGCAGCATATAACAAAAATTATGTGGTAAGTGTGAACAACATGACCAAAAGTAATTACTAGGTGTGCGACTGTATTTGCCAGAATTGTCTAAGTATAGGAAGAAGTATGTGACGATAAAATTATATTGCAATTTTAAATTAAAATCCAAAGCTGTAAATTTCACAAGATATCCTAGTTTTGACGCTCCGACTCTGAGGTTGTTGCTAAAGAAAAATAATACAACTTACTCAAAATCTTGAGCCTTCACTATGTTATATGAATGACATTGGAAATAACTGAAACTTAATTAAATACAGCGAAACCACTTTCATTTTGAATGACCACTCGTCTTTCGAAATCTAAAATTATCATCTTTCCTTCGTCAAGTCTAATATAGGTTCCTACTAAGATCGTAATCTAATTACCCTTTAGAATATACAGTGTGTATACAAAGGTTCAGAACCTATTTAATATCAGATACATATCTCACTGTATTATAATTATTACAATTTGTAATTAAATTATGATATCCAGACAGAAATTTTAGATACGAGTAAATAGAACTAGATATTGTATACAATTGTGTTTCCCTGTTTTATCATAGTGAATACATTTACCCGCAATTCGTGCCCATAGGAAAATCTTTTCTATAAAAATCTGTTAAAAAATCACCTTTTTAAGTCAACCAATAGAAAATATTAAGTAGATAACGAGACGCATCAGAAAGTTTTTTGACAGAAAACGGATTCCAAGCACAAACTGAGAACACTGAGGTCGGCTATGAGTCTAGCACATGAACTAGAAGAGCCGCGGAGGGCTGTTTCTACGGGTTATGGTGACCGTGCATTCTGTGCAGCGGGCCCAAGCCTGTGGAATGCCCTTCCACTCGATGTTAGGTGTGCCAAAAGCCTGGAGGAGTTCAGGAGGTTGCTGAAGACTCACCTTTTTGTGCGTACCTACGGGTCAGTCACTGGTTAGCCAATGATAGGTCAAGTTAGCCGAAACTGATTAGATTAATTCATTTTTATTATTTTGTTTTGTGACGATCCTATGTGGTGATTTAATTATCATTTTTACTGTTTGTGACGATCCTATATGGTGAAAAGAAAAATGTACGGTGCCCTTGGGGCGATTTTATCGCTAAACGGCGCCTAAAGTTGTCCGATTATTATTATTAAACTGGAAACCACAAATTTGTCATAGTGAAACGATCTGCAGTGAAAGGTTTTAGGAATATTCCGTTGAGAAAAAATGTAAAGGACATGAAGGTACTTAAATTATTCATAATTACTGAGTAAGCAAAAATAATAATTTACTTATTTTGGAGTCTCGGTGCCCCAGAGGACGATGCTGCACCTTTTATAATGAGATTTTAGTATCGGTAATGATGTGGAAAAAGGTCACGCTTCGGGACCTTGCACGGTATAACATCTTTTTAAATGTTTTCTTTTAATTCCTGGAGGGATGGGGGAATTCCATTATATTAACGAAACCCTAGGTAGGGTGACCTATTAGGTTTTTTTTTCAAGCAATAAGGTTAGCAAAGGCAAATTTTAATTACCAAGAATACAATTATATAATTAATGCCCATTACAGTATATAGTATTAATTAAAACTGAGCTTAAAAATTACCCACCTACCTACATACTATGAACGATACAAGAACAGGTTAGGTATGAGCATACAGTAAAATTAATTAAAAAGCTCAGAGTCCGGTCCAATTTATATAAAAAATACTTTCATACCGAAATCCATATCATAATTAAATTATTATACAGAAATATTCCTGAAGAAAAAATCACAAAAGGAGAGAGTCACTAATTCAGGATAATAAAGGGTTCGTGTTTTTATAAAGTTTACTTTCAAGGAAATAAGAATCCATAGTAACTGAACGTGCAAAAAATTGGTTGCGGTAAATGAAAATTACCTACTTGGCAAATACTAAAGATATCATCCTCAGACTTGAAAAAAGATAAATGAAATAATATTATGTTTTAGTAACTCTAATAGCGGTTAGAAATTTTATTTTTGTAAAGTTTCTCGATGAACAGTAATTTCAAAATTACCTATAAAATTCATTGAAACTTTGATTATTCCCGTAGTTTGTTAGATGTGATGCTGTAATTTTGTTGATAAAATGTAAACATATTAAAATATTTATATATTTATACATTTATAAAAATCCATTTTAATACTATAACGATATACAATAATAAAAATCGATCGATGAGACGAAATTTGCAAAAAAAAATTAAGCGATAATAAAACATTTTTAACTCAGAGAATATCGGAATGTAAAATGCATAAAATACAGTAATTAAGCAATTTTGTAATACTATGTTATTCTTAACCATTCAAGGTTCAATGCTCTACTTTTTAACACAACTGTAGGGCTAAATTTAGGTACAACATTACGATTTAGTGCAAACAAATTTCTTGGGAAGTGTTTTCGAAGAAAGCAAAAAAAACTAACACTGCATTTCCGTAAGCGCATGAATTGACACTTTGCCAAAACTTCATGTATGTGGAACAAAAATGTCAGTTGGCGAATTGAGATCAAGACTCTCTCTCTCGCTGACTGAAATTATTCTGCTCGAGAAAAACAACTGAAAACTGGTAAGATTTAAAAAATAACTTATAACATATAGAGGGCTGTATACCTACTCGAGAGTTTGATTTTTAAATATCAGTGTGAAAAATACTTTAAAATGGTATTTATCTAATCATCATGGCGTTACGACTGTGCGAAGTAAGGGGCAGAATGTGCACTGTGCAATGTGCATCATCAATGTTATACCCACGCAATTTCTATTGTTGCTTTCTACATAAAGACATTAACAGGGAATGTGTTCGCTAGGACTCTTTATGCCAACCCGATAATAATATAGTTATTCTAAACAATATCCGACTTGACTGGAAAATATAGTCCGCCCTGTAGCACAATAATATTGTCTTGTTTTATAACTCTTGATATTTTTTTGGCTGATAAAGATTTATTTATTTATTCACTAATTTATCTACTTAACAAAATTTACAAAACCTGTTACTTAAGTTT
Source organism: Ceraclea dissimilis (assembly GCA_963576895.1). NCBI lineage: Eukaryota > Metazoa > Arthropoda > Insecta > Trichoptera > Leptoceridae > Ceraclea > Ceraclea dissimilis. The sequence goes on from OY756358.1 coordinate 4,286,501, forward strand.
TTCAATCATGATTCTCAATAATCACATCAAATTAGGTATCCAGTGGATTTAAGAGTGTGCATACCGACATTTCAAAAATTTCTAAAAACGGAAGACCTTCTATCTCGACAACCGTTACGAAATATGCTTTGGAACAAAATAGGGTAGATGCATTGAACCTTTATCTAGGGAACAACCGTAAAAGATTTTTTATATCTTGTATAGATTGCTAAAAAAAAAAAACCTCTGATCATTTTTCCGAAAGACGGAAACTCGTTTCCCGAAAGTCGCGGATTAATTTTTTTTTTGTACTGATAATATGTATTAAAATCTAGGGAATAACCGTAAAAGTTTTTTGATAGACGCAAAAATAACCCCAAAAAATGGAAAAAACGCTATTTTTACCATTTTATCATGCGATTGTTCACGCAATTTTGAACCTTAATGCCGTGGGAAAAGACTGACGTCATTCCTGGTGCCATGCCCTTAATTTCTCAGACAAGTACTTAAAGAAAAATTATCTACGAGAAATTCGTGTTAAACATTTTTAGCACGAAAAAAAGGTGCTTGTATATTTATTACCTTTAATCAACAAAGTGAGTGGGTACCTACTTTATATTCATCACGTGCTATCTTATTTTAGAAAATTCGCTATCGATAAATTCAATTTGAATGTGAAAGCAGACACTTCCAATAACGATGCTTCGTTTTTACAAAATCAGATTTGTAAGATGTCATTCGTCAGACTCGCTCACGAGATATGCCAATTTACATTAGCTGAAGATATCTTAGTATTTTAGGACGTCTAAGTGAATTATAATAGCTTCACAACAGCTTCATTCATCCAGAAGTCATGAATGACTTGGAATCTACACTCTTTATGTGTCATGCAAAAATACTGTAGAGAATTGTATTCTAAGGAGAATTTCAAGGCAAAGATTTAAGATAAAATGTTGCATCAGGAGTCTTGAGGTTAAGAAATAATATAGATATTTGTTTCCTAATATGACAACTCCAGTGATATTGTAGGTCCAGAAGGTAAAGATGGAGAAAACTTTCTCCAATAATATAGTACTGTAAGTAGATAGAAAAACGTTATGCAACCAGTCCTTTAGACATTATCCGGGATCCGGCCATGCCACATCTTAGGATACGATAGTTGTAACACATGGTTTAAGATCTTTCTACGTTTTCTAAAAATACTTTTATTCCGACTGAGATATTATATAGTTACTGACTAATAAAATTGTTTAAATTGTGACCGACTAAAGTAACGTTGTAATCCAAAAAGGCTAATTAATCTTACTAGTTTCAAGTTTGTAATTTTGTATACAAATGCGAGCAGTCTAATTACTCGTATACACCCGCGGCTTACGGTGACATAAGATCATTTATATTACGTATACAAATCTATTATTTATATTCTATGGGTATATAGATAAGTTCATACGTTGCTAGTGTCGGGCAAAACGTTATACAGTCGTGAATAATATATAAATTTTATTGAGAGTAAACTCGAACATAGCAATCGATTCCAATTCGAATGATCTCTCTAAACCGGGAGATTCTGGGTGCTACAATTCCGTTTATCGATGGTAGATGTAGATATGTTTTGCAAAGCAATGAATATTTTAAATCAAAAACTGTGAAATTGTTCGAACCGGAATTTTTATTATAAGTAGTTGAAAGAGTCTATAATAATTTTTATGACTTGCCGAGGAGATTAACGAACCGAAATTGGACGATTGGGTACAAAATTTCATCAAAAGAAACATTGTGATATGAGTGCCTAAATAAAACTTATTCGGTAACAAAGTGCCAAACTGAAAGCCTCACCAATTGACTTACCTACTGCATAATATGTCTATGTTTGCAATATTACATACTCGTATCTTTCAGCCGATCTTTATTGAAATATGTATTAATCAGTTTGGTGAAAATGAAAATATTTCTCAACGTTACGTGCAGACATTATTCAGCAAAAATAACATGATGGGAAGATAATCAATACAACCTGAAGTAGTTGCTATTTCAATATATGAGGGCATATATGGATATAGAGTAAAGTATTCATCAAACAGGTTATACTCCGCATGTATATCTACCTAACCCATATGCTATATAACAAAACTCATTGCAGAACTAACTATGGAGCAGGTACATTCAACATTAGTTCATATACAAGCTAATCCATAAAGATTATAGTGGATTACACGTCGTTACATCATATGCATTCGTTTGATGTCATATTATGAGACTATTTCGGTTGAAATAATAGTATTATGTGACACTATGACCTGTAATACTAGGTACTGTATAATATTGTATTGAATATCTCAATAATCAGTGAAGTGATCCCACCCCATGTGACCTAAAACGAGACTAGACCACTGGAATAAAACAATAGACTTGAACACCGACTGCCCTTTTGGTTGTGGAAAACGCTAAATAGATTCCAAGTGAGTGTCATTACCAGGTTTAACTCTAAGCGAATTTACCAACTACTACTAATTAACATATTATTAACTTGTATTAATTTTAACTATTAAAACATTACAAAATAGTTTGATTGACATAATGTTTAGACAGCTTAATTATTAATAATCTGATATGCGAATTATCAAAATGTTATATCATTATTCTATCTCTCTATCAAATCGTTCACATTCATGGTGTCACCTTTTGTTGTTTTGTACGTCTTAATTCATTACCATGTCATTAGACAGTCATGATTCCGACACAGATTTAGCACTTTATGAATAGATTTGCATATATGTTAAAGTGATTATGTCGCTTTGTCGTTTTTGATATGTCGTGCGTACATTAAATTTAATAAGGCGTAGAGGTATATTATCAAATTTACATGACACATACTAACAGCGATCACCCCAGGGGCCTTATACAAATTGATTCCAAGCATTTTTTTGGAAAGCTAGGAAGTATTGGAAAGTTGCCATAAGGTTATCGAAGCTGGGAAATGAGTCAGAACCTTAATCCCATGTGAAGGATCATATGTCCATATACCAGGTTCTCTAAACCAACCAGGATTAGGTATGTCCGCAGCTTAAGTACAGTGAAAGCCACCGGTCGTCAAGTTCGTCTGACGAAACACAGTTTTCTTATTACGACGAATCGACCGTTATATGGCATGTTATCAAATATCTTCAATTTGCACAGAGATTCTTTCATTTGTGAGCTTCCTTGTGTTCCACTGGAGAAGGTTCAAGCAAAAGCATAGTAATGGTGGACTCTGAAAACCGCGATTTGATGTCCAAAAATCTTTTTTGATAAATATACACTCACGATAATGACGGCTAAAAGAAATTTTTACTAAAAAATACTATGACTTTGGTCATGGTTTTTATAATTCTTTTAATCGCATAATCGTGGAAAATTATTTTAAAGCTTTCTGACTTTTTACGTTTTTTCCTAAAAAATATGGTAATGAATATCATTAATTTTATTTTTTGGCTGACATAATATCTTTCGCTGATGGGTCTAAATCACTAATTATGCCATTTGCTCTCGCCAATGATACTTCGCGTAATACCGAAAGAAGGAAGAAGTAATTTCTTATATTAAACATTTTTTTACTACGCATCAACATTGTTTGTGACGTCATAACAATGTTATTATGGAGTTATATTTAGGACAATGAAAATAATAATAATTATAGTCACAGATAATAAAGTAATAACGATCCTAAATGAAATCCTCAAGGGCGCCATAGTGTATGTAAAATAATGTTAGCAAATTATCTGGTTGTCATGAATATTAAGTATGGAGTTTTCCAAGATATTCCATGGAGATTGTAGATGACACACACACACATACACACATACAATGATAAGCATTTAAGTGATAATATTATGTAGATACGTTAGAGTAATTTTGTTATATCACTGAAATCACGAGATGATGAAATGTAAGGACTGAAATAGTCATGCCATTGATATATTATAGGTTGATCATGACGTAAAATAATTTTGTTAGATACTTAATAATCATAGGGTTGACCCTTATAACATGACTTTGGTGCAACCTGAACCGAATCAGAACTCGACTTGGAAGATGCGCGGTCTTCTCTCCCACAGGTAGATTATACACTTAAATACAGCCTTTTGATTTTCCAGCTCTGTCTGTTCAATCTTTTTTGTTACTGTAAATTATACTTTCATTAGATTAGTGTTGATTTTTGAAGCGTAATGAATATGCATTATGAATAATTACTATCCAACGTATAATTTTCTCGGAGCCTATTCTAACAAGTTAAATAAAGAGATTGCAGCATTCTGATAAGCATGGGTTCATTAGAATCAATTTCAAGGAATCTTTTTGAGGCACTTTTGACACATTTCTGTATTTGTTCCTTAGTATAAAATATAAACAAACATATAATATGCAAAACATGAATATGGATGTCACTATATATATATCTGGCAGAAGCAGGTGACAAAGATGTGCGAGGAGAAACTGTGGTTGGAGTGGCAAGAGATTCTAGAAACTGCAAGTGACAGGGGCCTCTGGCGAAGATACACAGATGCTTTGAGCCCCCGACCCAACCAAGGAATAGAATAGAAAGGGAAGAAGATGTATGTATGTACTATATATAAAAATAAAGCGTAGAAAGTAAGATTTTTTTATGAATTCGGTCATGGTTTTCATATTTTTTAAACCTGCTTTTAATATTGTTGATATTGTGAATTTAATTACTGATTTCATTTCAGTGCGGTTATTAATCATGTGTCGTTAAAATGCGTTTCATATTATATGATAATACATTGCGTGTTGTATGACAGGACACGCAAACCAAACGTATCGATACCTATTTAAATTGATAAAAATATAAATCATACCTCGAATGGTTACATCCAGAGGTGGGCACCGTTAATCAAAAAGTTCACTTCGTTAATCGATAATCCGTTAACTAATAAGTTAACTTCGTTAATCGTTAAAGCGTTAATGTAAAAAATCGCGGTTAAAAGGCATGAAATAGAACTACATAAGTACAACTACTGTCATATTTACACTATCGCGATGTATCCCAACAAAGTGAAATTCCTTTTCCAACTCCCAACCCACATACGATACCACACATAACCCCATACAACCCTTGGATTATCTAATGTCAGCGCCTCCAGTGGATGGTGTCTATGCAAACAATCAAATATTAACGGACTTAATTAACGGAAGTAAAATGTAACGGAAGTTAAATAATCCGTTAACAATTTTTGGAGGTGATAAAAGCGTTAAATCGTTAACCAAAATGTTAACTTCGTTAATTAACGATTAACGGATTAACGCTTTTCTGCCCAGCTCTGGTAACATCCAACATAATATTATGAATACCAATAAATAATGACGAAGTAGCTTTGGGATTCGTTCAGGTGAATTAGAATATTTAAATTCATAAAGCAACAGTAAATAATGCTTTAATTAATTCTTCCTTTTTTTACAAAATTACGATCTTCTAGTGATTTACGGCATACGGCTGTTGGTGCGGTTAGTTGGTGCACGGATTTCTAATCAGGAGGTACCGCGTTCAAATCTAAATGCTGACGATGTACTTATTATTCTATAGGTGCTTAACGACAAAAACTTAGCTTACCGTGGATGTGCGGAAAAGTATTTGGGTTTGGGTACACAAAATACAGATTTTTGTAGATTCAGTAGGTAGGTATAACATAGAAATAATTTTTACATTGAAATTTGAAATTAACATTGAAATTTGTGACAAGATATTATTTCAGAGATATTTACTAATAATATTTTGTTCTTTAACCGAAAGGTAGATCACCGATGTGTTGGAGCGACCAAGTCAGAGCAGCTACCAATAACACTCTATACGAGGCCGCACATCTGGCCATGGAAAGAGGCTCATGGAGGAGGATAGTCAACTGCGGGAGTGAGAGTCGCGGCCCTCAGTCATGAGGACAAACGACAACAGCAGCAACATTTCTAATGGGAACACAGTGAGGTCGCAAAGGTTTCGCAGCTGGAACTAATTTTAAGTGTCTTTTTCTTAAGACATTACCACTCAATTGTAGTAGGAGCGGTATTCCATATTAATTATTTTTTCACCTGCGCTACACCGGATTATAATTGCTAGTAACAAAATACAAGTTGATATTGATATTGTTATGTCAAAATCATTAAATTGAAAAACAGGTCAGTCATAATATATTAATAAAAGTGATGTAATTTTATTACGGTTCAAAAACTCACGCTGTGTTTAATAAAAAGTGAAGGTAAAAAATGTGAATTGCGCTATGTATGGGTGTTCTCACTTCACATTTACCTATTGATTCGCACGGCTACCAATTACCTACACTAATTTGTACATTTTTTGTGCAAATTTTACACAATATCAATCAAAGTGTATTGTCAACGCACACAATAATGTATACATTTATTGTATACATAAAATTTGCACATAGGTACTAGATAATAATTGGAATAATGGTCTTGCATTTTCTAACTACATAATGTCTTAAAACTTTCGTTTATGGTGTTAGTAATTACCAATACTACAAAATAAAACCGTATGCGAATAGGGCACGGAACTACTATTCATTAATTTAAATTTTATTTTTTACTAATACCTACTAAGTATCAACGAAATAGGTTTTGTATTATTTTATTTACTAACACCGTCAACGTAATTTTAAAACCATAAGTAATGAGTAATAAAAATACTGTTATTAGTTCAAAACTATGCATGACTTTAAAAGTAGATAGGTATTTTATTTTAAAATGTCTAGATGCCTACCTAAAAAGTTATTGATATTTATTTTACGAACACTGTTTTCGAGTGTTCCATAAAAATCGAGATTCTAAAATAATATCTCATTAAGTTCATAAAAGAGGTTGACCATATAGTCCCAGAGCCCGCTGCTTAATTTATGACGTATCTGTTTTTTGATCGAAATGTGGTATAAATGATAGCTTACCAATAGGGTATTACATCGCACTAGGGTTGCCTATCAAAATCTTGCCGCAACCCCCCCTGCCCCCCCCGAAAAGGTCCCTCTTCGCGGTTTTTCTCATTTTATAGGAATATGGTAAGAGATAGGAGAAAGTAGTCAATGACAAAAATAATCCTTGCTAAATTGTCTATAAAAAATGTTAAGTCAATTTTTTCGTAGAACTAGCAGTTTACCCGCAATAGCCGGTCCAAAACCGAAATTCGGTTAAAAAACTAAAAAAATGAATTTAAACTAAATTGGTTGAAAATTGATAAGAGCTACAGGAAAATAGTTAAACAACGAATTAATTACCATAGTCTTAGCTACAAAACGAGCTATAACTTATTTTCATTCATCAATTAATTTAGGAGTTATTGCAATAAAACTCAGTGAAGAAAATTCTTAAAGTTTAGTTTTTCATAAAATAACCAGCGATATAGCGCCGCAGGCCAAATATTTTTTTCCATAAAATGTTAGTGATAATGGATGGAAGAAAGTTAAAGAAAAAAAATCAAAATTTTTTTTTTTTTCAAAAAATATCCTGTTTTTCGACCGGCCATTACGGGTAAACTACTAGTCCTATGAAAAAATTGGCTTAGCATTTTTTGTAGAGAATTCAGCAAGGATTATTTTTGTCATTGACTACTTTCTTCTATCTCTTACCATATTCCTACAAAATGCGAAAAACCGCGAAGAGGGACCTTTTCGGGGGGGGCAGGGGGGGTTGCGGCAAGATTTTGATAGGCAACCCTAGTGCGATGTAAAACCTTATTGGTAAGCTATCATTTGTACCACATTTCGATCAAAAAACAGATACGTCATAAATTAAGCAGCGGGCTCTCGGACTATATGTACGGGTGTTCTCACTTCGCATTTACCTATTGATTCGCACGGCTACCAATTATCTACACTAATTTGTACATTTTTTGTGCAAATTTTGCATAATATCAATCAGCGCAAATTTGCGCAATGTATTGTCAACGCCAAGTTTATTACATAGATACATTAAATTTGCACATACTAGATACCTAATAATTGGAATATTGGTCTTGCATTTTCTACCTATACATGTTTTATTTAAAATTTTGTTGATGGTGTTAGTAATTTAGAAAACTACTATTCATTAATTTGGAATTTATTTATTACTTACTAACACCACCAAAGAAATTTTAAAACCATAAGTAATGAGTAATAAAATATTGTTATTGCTTCACAACTATGCATTACTTTAAAAGTAGATGGGTATTTTACTTTATTGATAATTATTTTACGAACATTGTTTTTGAGTGTTCCATAGATGTCGAGATTCTAAAAAAACATCTTATTAAGTTCATAAAAGAGGTTGACCATACAAAATTGAGTCGGGGATATGGGCAAACATATTAATGCATCTCTTCCCATTGTGTGGAATGCGTTAAGTAAGTACTACTGATCTATCTCAAACAATCAGTAGGTATAGCGTAAAATATTTCACAGATTTACGCGTAATAAATAGAAAAATTGGATCAAAATTAATTTTAAACTTCCATCGTCGCATATGAAGTTATCGAAAAACGTTTAACATTACGCAATGATGAATTCAAGGTTTTAGTATACAGAAATAAACACGACAGACGTGACAAAATGTAGGCAGAATAAAGTAACGAAATGTAATCAGATTTCAATTTCACGTACTTATGTTTTTTTATTACGAGTATGGTAAGAGTAAAAAATACTGCTTGAATGTACAAGTACGTGTTACATTCATTACTTACTTAATTGAGAAATTATCACCATTGCCGATACTGATTTACATGTTGAAAGCATTTTAATATGTCAATGCGAAGTGTAATATTTCTAAAGTACACCCGATGGTGGTTTTTATTTTCGGGTTATTCTTTCTTAATTAAACTTTTCTCTCTTGTTATTTTTAAGCAAATTATTTTATACAAGGGAATTAAGAAACAAAACTCTTCCACAACGATTATAAAATTATGATCTTACTTTTCATGGTTAATAATTTGTGTTTAAACTTCTAACTCCGTTAAGTTATTTATTAACTTTCATAGGATTGTGATTAAATAAAAATTATTAAGACTTTGCGTAATCTCCACGGTATGATCTGAGGGAAGATATACCATGAGATGGATGAAAGTACCTAGTTACCAAACTAAAATTCGGAGAAAAGAAAAACTCTTGTTGTTGACAAGATTTCAAGACATAAAAGAAAATAATGTATATATTTTATTAACAATAAAGCGAAAGCAAACACAGCTAAGTATTATTTTCTTATTTTCTTAAGATAGTCATGATATGTAGTGGCGTAGGTTTTGGTCCTGGGACAAACAAACAAAAACCCGCGTAATTTCGAAATGTGAAATAAATTGAGGTATTTCGATCTAGAGATATCTTGCAAAGAAGCCGTTTTGCTCTTGTCAATGTTGATTTTAAAATGATTATTTTAGAGATATATTACATAAATTTTCTTCTTCTTGTCAATTTGACCCAGAAGAAAGCGTTTGTTGGATTAAATTTCATCCTGTGAAGCTGAACTACAGATATTTCTCGATCCTTTTGGCAGTCTTTTGGGTGGACATTTTTCGTATAGCATTTCATACAGAGCTTGTTTTGTATGTGATATTCTTATCCTTATGGAATAAAATACATAAATCACAACATACAAATGTCAGTAATTAATTGAATAATAATAATTCAGATATTGTATAACGATTCGGTCTCGACTGGTGTAGGTACATTAAAAGTATCAAGTTGTATTTTATGTGAGTATAAACCTACATCTTGACAAGATGAAAAATAAGTGTAGTTATTCACACGTGGTAGAGAAATGGCCACAGCTGTCAATAATTAATGAATTTATAATCACAGTATAAAATAACGATGACAAGTTTAGTTATGATTTTAATAATGTTTGCCATATTAAGACGAATCGTATTTCGATCGGCAAAACGAATTTTATTGATTGCTGTGAGGAAAATTGATAAAATGTTATCACCGAAACGAAATTGTAATTTGTGTATTACAAATTGCACGATTTGTAATTATTAATGAATGCGAGATAGGCGGTCAAAAGTACCTAGTGGTTTATTCAAATTGGAACAACTTAGCATGGTTTGGTAGACGCAGAAAGACATGAAGATGCATTACTCTGTTAAAATATTACAAGAACTGAATTGCCGTAGAAAGTGTAATGCAGTAAATAAGAATGTAGGTACTTATGCTTGAGATATAATTTGTGTTGTAAAATAAAAGTAGATAATATGGAAAAAAATATTTTCAAACATCTCTGACGTAACTGTAGGCTGGAGAAGGGAGATATGTACTGCTATTGTGTTCTCATAAAAAACATTTTAAAGGTTAAGAAAAATCTGTCAACTCCTCATTAATTCTCAGATTTGACAAATAATGGGCTCCTCTACATAATTTCATCTCAAACTTGATAATCAAGCAAAATTCGCCACGATATAATAAAAGACATGTTTGTTATACTTGTAAAATATTATTCATCTTAATATTTTGAAGAACATTTTCACTCAGTGGTTTGTGGTATCATACTTTTTAAGTATTTCCCTATTCAAGCCTCTACTTTATTCTGTCTTCTCCCCTCTTAAGTCGACATCAAGAGTGAAAAGTGTTTGCTGGAGTTTATAAGAGTGCGGGGACATATTGTCTGAAAATTATTTGCCCTCATAACAATATAAAGAGACTTTGTACAAAAGGAAAAAAAGACTGAAACTTTAAACAGAAAAAATATTAAGACGTTGATTGAATAATTGTGAATCTTTCGGAGATACGTTTTTTTATCAAAAGTATCTATAACTTTTCACGTTCCTTGTAGGAACACATGAAAGTTACAAGTCTCAACACGCAGAAACATTTTTGCCTCAAAAACCATGTAGGTTGAAAAAGAGCTCTCTCCTTAGCCGACAATCAACAGGCAGTCTTAAGGTTTTTATGTTTTCCCCTTTTTATTTGCATTTTCTTTTTCTATACTTATCAGGGGGCAACATCTTATACCTAACGCATAAATTGATACCTGGTTGTAGACGTAGACGTCCTTACCAATACACGAGGTCTTTTTACATTGGAGAGTAGACAATATTTTTAAATTGAATTGTAATTTAGCAAATGGGTATGTACCGGAATCGATTTCATTTCTAGTTTTCCTCAAAGAAATTCGAGATTGTAGGTAAAATCAATGAAAAGGGACCGCATGAACGATGTTACAGTGTTTTTTTATTCTTGTTTTCTTTTCGCACATAAACTACCTTTTATTTTCAATCACAACCAAGCGTACGACATTTTGTTTAAATAGATTTTCTCTTACACTTATCTTTACTGTTTGTCCCGACTACCAGATGCTATATGATCCATATCAGACATACAACACGTTCTGCTTCTGTTCGTTACCCATAATAACATGTGGAATATCAACCTAGGTGTAATAACAAAGGAATGAATTTATGGTGAAAACTTTAAACAACCTAGCAATTCCATTTAAGTTTCTCACAAAGAAAATTTATTGATATGGATGAAACAACTTAAAAAGCTCGTTCTAGCAAAAATTTAATACTGTCTTAAGTTCAATGAACACGCTCATACACGAATATATGCAGAAAGAAAACTATTATAAGGTTATTGAATCCTCTGAAACATTAATTTAACTCTTTAAGAAATTTATAACATCAGACTTACAAATTTTGCATACGAAGAAGATCGTTAAGTATATACCTAATATATTATTGTATTATTTTCTGAGAACCAGGTGTTTGAAATCCTACACAGATACGCTAGGTAGAATATCGCAAAATTTCACGCATTTTACAAGCATTTTTCACGATATCTGCAATAAAATATTTCATTCCTTTACACTACGGAAACAACAAATAGCATTTATACGACAAAATGAGATTCATTGGTTAACCAATTAATTATAAGTGGTAAGCACCTACTTTGAGGCAAATTGGAATGGAATTATGTCCCACAATCAACGCGCGGTTAAAACCATTGGTTGGAATTGGAAATATCTAGGTATTCGTCAATGTTTCGCGTTGTTGATAAAATCACATTCAATGAGGAAGAGAACACTGGGATCAAACTAATAATTCACTATTGGAAAATTTATTACCTTCTATTCTATCCTAATTTATTACCTTATTGGAACACGTGTCAAAAACCGAATGCGATGTTTGACGATAACGTGTAGGTTAATTCTGCTACTTATACTGAAAAGGTTGTGGTGTAAACATAATTATTTCGTAGGGGAGTTTGTTAATCATAGCAAGTGTAAATTATTACCTATATTGATCCCAAATCTTATTAAATTGTGAAATAGCAAGGTGGATGTATTTAGGAAGGTATGTTTGCTACATACTAATAAAATTACGATCGCTTATGAGGCCTTATTGATAGGCTAATTACTGTACCTGAGTAAATAATATTTTGTCAATTAATCGTTCATATAGAAGACTCATTTTTTTTACATAGTATGTTATTTTTTCAAAAATGTTTACTAACACTTACCTACTTATGTTAGGTTCTCTTCAAAATACAACGATGCCATAGGACCCATAGGTTGATTACATCGGTACCTACCTAGTGTTGAAGTATATTATAATCGATGAATTTATAAGAAAAATATTTCCGATGGCAAACGTGACTGGGCGAAATTGGAAAACTGTCAAATTAATGACATAACATAGAAACGAAGTAGGTATGAACACAAACATCGCACCTATGATTCAGTATTGATTTTCTCAATACGTATGGCTACATTTATTGTACCTATCGAAAGCACAACTAGAGAATTGACGAAAATATGAATAATTGTAAAAGAATGAAGAAGAAGAGAAAAGGTACAACGCGGAAACGGAATTATAGTGTAAAGGAATTCTATGTTTGGAGTGTAAAAAACAAAGTATATTCGACGCAAATCACATTTCCCACATCATTTGGTATTCTTTGATCTCCTCGTCATCAGAACTCAATGCACCTAGGTATATTTCTAAATGTTGTGGACACATACTTAAATTCTTTCTTGCACACTTTACAGTATACTAAAAGCCTGGAATACATCGTCTGCGCCGGAATTATACGGTAAAAGAGGTTACACAGAAACTCTGTGGTTCAAAAAACAGAGCTCTCTCTGACCGATGATCCCTCGATCGCTCTATTTGACACCCACACTTGAATATATTACAGTTTTCTAATACTTGTGTATAGTTTCGATACGCCTAGAACATTGATATATCTTACTTAATTTCATTGCAATATCATTTTCCATTCACAGCACGTCAAGACCTCACGAGGGGTGTCATAAGAATAATGTATATTATTAAATGTTATTATTATAAAAATATATTACAACATGAGAATGTTACTCGTACGTGATAACTTTCCAACTATTTGTTAGCGATGGAGGAGAATAATATAATACGAGTATATCCTTTATGCCAGTGCGCTGCAGGGTTAAAAGGGACTTACATGTATCTTCATATTATTGAAATACTGAAATATGCGACGACCGAGAATGATTGCTAGGATGGGAACCCTGCTTCTACTCGATATGCGCCAAACTGAACATATAAATAGTAATGCCCAAAACAATTGTCGAATCAAGAGCTTCACGAGTTCTTCACATTAAAATATAATGTACATTTTACTTAAAACTTCTTTTATAATTTGAGACTTACTCATGTTCATATTTGGGTATTGTAAGAGGCAAAATAGAAGGTCGAAGATGTGCAGACCGGAACAAAATCTCATGGATTCGTAACATAAGAAATACACGGGTAGTGGAGCTTTGAGTGAATATTTCGAACTGGCCAGAATTATAGAGACGCTACTATTAAAATGATAGTCATTGTTGGGGGAACCTGACAATATATAATTTACTAGAACAAGTTTACAAAAACTTGTAAGTACCCGAATTAAATAATTTTCATTGCATTCAACATCTCACCCGTTCAAAGTATAGATCAAGTATAGGTATAATTTTTTTTCATAATTTTGTATCAAAAATTAAAACTATTGAAGCTATCGCAAACTGTTTGGCGGATGTAAGTTAACTCATATGTTTTCAAATATACAGAAAAAAAAGTAAATACAACGTTTTTCATTTCTCTTTGTGGTTACATAAGTCCGGGAGAAATAAAAACTTGTACGAGATCTTTTATTTCAGTTCTTCACTTTGTATGTACTATGTAGAAGGGGGACACTTGTAATGGAAACAAATAACAGAGGTTTCGCGTAGTTTGCCGACTCTCCATGAAATTGTTTGTATTACAAGTGACATCGAAACAGCACTCTTACTCATATGTAAGTCTATGTACTGGTCTTCTGTGTTTGTTTGAAGATATGCTTGACATTTCACAGCAATTATTTATGACCTCGGATTGAAATATGACCTTTTAATAAAAGGAATAATTTTACATTCTACCACCCTTTGGATAATTGAATCGAACTTCACGTAATTGTTTTGGAGAACACTGCGTTGGATGATGGTTTAAGAAATAAATGAGAAATATGGAAAAGTTGTTCCACAATGTCCAGGGCAGAAAAAACGGTCATCAATATAGAAGATGTGAGTGAAAAACTGATAATAAATGCCTTCTACACGCGTGAAAATATCATTGCAATTAATATTGTAGAACAAGCCGAAGAAGCGTCGGGAGACCCCAGGCAAGGTTGTCTGATGATATTAGGAAATGTGCCGGTGGTGTATGGATGCAGTGTGCCCAAGACAGGGAGCTGTGGAGGACCAAAGGTGAGGCCTATGTCCAACAATGGACCTGAGTGGCTGCGGAAGAAGAAGATATCTACGAGTAGGTATAGGTAATATTCAAATTACCAATCAAATCAGGTACTACTTTAATTCGTAAGGAATTCAGACGATGAGTTGGTAAATACGGAAGTCTGTCTATAAATGAATTATAACTACTTCGAAATAAGTAAATACTTACTAAGATATTCTAATTTAATTGAAGAAATCATGAATATTTACTAAACGTACCTCAAATTAAGTAAATAGAAGTTCAGAAATACAGTTTTCAATTTCTACACTTGATGGTATCAATCTTTAATGAAATTATATTAAATTATTTTGTATGCTAGATTGGGAATATATATGTGTGATACAATTCAAAGTTTTAAGTTGTTTCCTAGGTGGAAAATGTTACGTGTTTATATGTAGCAATCTGGAAGGAAATACGATTTAGATTGGAATAAGTTAGAGGACGTCATCGGTAAATAAAAAAAGTTTTTAAAGAAGTTTTATATTCGCGAGAGCTTTAACAGCTTATTCTAGGAATATGTTTATTTATTTAAAGCCATTATTTACACGTAAATGTCGTGCCAAAGTCGTTAGACTTTCTTTTGAAGCTGCTTTGTATTGAAAAGAAAACTGACATATCTAAACAGAAAACAGCTTTCTTGAGTTAAGCTACATTTTTGTAAATATTTTGGTGCATTGGTATTAAAAACATATTTAGCTGGTATTTAAAGTATGTTAAATACATTGAAATACATAAAACGTGTTTGTGAAAAGATTTGTTTGTTATTTATTATCTTTTTACATCACAATAATTAAATTTTCTCCGGAATTGCTCAAATTAATTGCCCATATTGTTTTAATTGTAATTCTTTTGTTTGTCTGTTGTTGCTGTGTACTACGATTGTATTGATATATTTGATTATTTGTATTGTAATTTTTTTAAAGGCTTGAAGCCGTTTAGACAATAAATAAATAAATAAATTAGGTAAATCTGAACAACAGAAGTAGTTACACGAAATAAAAAAAAAGTTGTTAATAAAAGGTAAGAAATAAAACAGTAGACAAAAGAAAAGAAAAGAAACGAAACAGAAATAAAATGAAATAGGAAATAGCGTCTGAACACTTTTTAACTAATATTGCTTTGTAACGTACTGTAAAAGCTCTTTGGGACAGTAATTTTTTGGACTTCTTCTTCTTCTTCTTATTTAAATATGGCACGCACCCGTCTGCGGGTGATTTTGCCATTGTCAAGTATTTTGGTTATTTACTTATTTCTCTACACTGAGAGTGACGAATCATAGTATTTTATATTTAGGTAACAAATACTAAATGCAGTGTTATAAAATGTTTCAATATCTTCAACATGTACGACAAACATATTATTTATATAACATCAATGAAAAAACTATTGTATGACAAACACAGAATATATACAACAATATCTCTCTGACCGCACAGCACAGTTATATACAGGCCGTAGGTACACTCAAAAATACAATTCAATTCCAGGAACTACAGGCAAAATTAAACTAAATGGAACATAGAGTCGGGCAAAATGTTTTATTTTTATTTTTTTATTTTTTTTTTTAATCAATGTTATGAAAAGGATTTTTTATTTCCCGATTTCAAGTAACCCGTTTTTAAAACACGCTTGGGAGATTTTAATACAAATTACACTTATGATTCCAAAACTCGGTTACACCTTTTTATCATATTTCTTCAAGTGTTTTACAATGAAGTTATTCACTTTCGGAGAATTCAGAGCTAACAGCGATTGAATGTTAATAGGCAAGGTCTTGCACACCCCGCTGATGTCCTTCAGGAATTCCTCGTTCGGCAAAAGGGGACAACCGAAGAATATGTGGTCAACAGTTTCAGCATCTTCTCCACATTCACATAGTGGGGAGCCCACGACATTAATTTTGAAAAGGTGTGCGGCTAAGATGACGTGACCAATTCTGAGTCTGCACAGTAATGAAACATTTAACTTTGGAAGTTTGCATTTGTTAAACCACGGGTGCGATGGAACAGACGGTTGAATACTCCTATAATGGGAACCAGTAGTAGAATTGGAGTAACATTCATTCCACTCGCTCATGACAGAAAGTTTCGTCACTCTCTGGCAATCCGCAATAGGAAGAGCAAACATAGGAGGGATAATACTACAGCTGCATGCCTGCTTAGCAAGAGCGTCAGCACGCTCGTTTCCAGCTATACCAACATGGGAAGGAATCCAACAGACTGTAATGTCTAGTTTACGAGAAGAGGCCAAGTAAAGAGATTTCAGAATATCATATATGAGGTGATTATTTATTGATGATTTCTTAACAGAACACAAGTTATCTACAAGGCTAAAAGAGTCTGTGAATATGATTGAGTATGGGGTGGTAGTCAAAAGGATCTCCGTTAGCGCCTCCCGAAGGGCAACACATTCCGCTGTGAAGATGGATGCGGACCGTGGAAGTTGGAATTGTCTCTCTATACCGAGAGATGGGGCACAAAAGGCTGCCCCACAGTCGCCCTCCAGAGATTTCGAGCCGTCAGTGAAAAACCTGGCATGTGAGGGCCACTTTTCCTCTACTTTCTCCAAGAAAAGTTTGTTGACTGAACTAGGATCCATAGTCGAAGCTGACTTGTCAATATCCATGTGCCGGAGCACATCTGGACGAAATGTTGTAGCCTCAAACGGAAGAGAGAACATTGGTAAAAGAGAATGAAATGAATCCGGGAAACTGTTTAAGACATAATGATAGGACGAGCACAGCAATGGGTATATTCTAGAACGCCAGTAAGGAACGGTCTGACATCTCTGAATGAGTACCTGTAATTTGGGAAAGATCAAATGATTCTCCTGAGCCAGCCTTGCCGCAAGAAACTTTAATGCAAGGGATTTTCTTCTAAGAAAAAGTGGCATTTCGACACATTCGGCCTGTAAGGCCACGATAGGTGAAGACCGCATAGCTCCTAAGATGACTCTAATTGACTTGTTCTGCATTCTTTCCAGTTTATCTGCAAGGTAATTCGGCAGAGGCTCAAACAAGAATGCACCGTAATCTAGAACACTTCTTATCAGAGCATCGTACAGGGTTCGCATTGTAGTTGGGTGAGAACCCCACCACACTCTTGCCACCGCACGGAGAATGTTTATGTTTTTTTCACATTTTGCAATGACCTTCTCGATATGAATGTTCCATGAGAGCTTCCGGTGCAGGGTCATGCCAAGAAATTTAACAGAATCTTCCGAAGGAACCGGAATATTATCAAATTTGATACCAATGTTAGGAATTCTATGCTTGTTTGAAAAACACACAATTTTACTTTTGTTAGGCGAAAGAGTAAGACCATTTTTCTTAAACCAGCAGCTAAGGGATTCGAGAGTACTCTCCAAGACCTCACTCGATCGAGCAATGGATTTTTCAGCGCTGTAAACAACAAAGTCATCGGCATATTGCAAGACACTACAAGAAGTAGGAATCAGAGACTGGATGTCCTGAGTGTAGACGTTAAAGAGTAGGGGACTTAAGACTGACCCCTGCGGTAGTCCTTTATATACTCTTCTCACAACCACGCCCTCTGGAGTCTTAATCAGGAGCTCCCTCTCGCACATTATGTTGAAAATCAGACGGCAAATAATGTCCGGAATACCTAAAGATAACAATTTCTCAAACAATATTGGGAGCAACACATTATCGTAAGCGCTACGAATGTCTAGAAAACACGCAATAAGATCCATCTTATGGGCTCTAGCAAGATGAATATCAGTCACCAAAATGCTCAAGTTGTCTAGGCACGATCGGCTCTTCCGGAAACCAAATTGCCACTCTGGCAGAAGTGCTTCTCTCTCCACGAACCACTCCAGTCTAGCCTTTATCATCCGCTCGAGGATTTTTAGGAAGCAGCATGATAGAGCTATGGGTCTGTATGAGGATCCCAACGTCGAGTCTTTACCTGGCTTGGGAATTGGTACGACAAATTGTTGCTTCCATGATGAAGGAACCGAACCTGTAGTGAGAATCACATTGAATAATGATAAAAGTTTGAGAAGAAGGGGTCTAGGAAAGTGTCGAATAAAGGAGTATGAGATCTGGTCTGGACCAGGAGCAGAATCACCTGCGGATTGAATTGCTACATCCAGTTCGTTAAAGGAAAAAGGGGAAGAGAGAATACATGATTGCTGGGGCGCGAAGACAGAGTCCTTCCGCAGCTCAAACTCCCCGGGAGCATACGCAGGAGCCAGAATCCGCACAAAACTATCAATCCAGGATGTACATTTTGAAGTGTTAGGTCTTGGGGAATATGCACCTCTAAAAGCATTTACGGAATTCCAGACGTCTGATGGTGGTGTATCCGGAGAGAGAGAGCTACAAAATCTGAACCATCCCTGCCTTTTCTTACTCCTAAGAACTCTTTTGGTTTGAGCCTGAACCTTTCGAAGGGAGAGATAATTTTCAAGAGACATGTTCCTTCTGTAGGTTTTCATTGCCACAGAACGTTGCCTAACCATAGCCGTACATTCCTCGTCCCACCAGGGGGGAGATGCTCTACGATGTCCAACAGAGCTCTTCCTTGGCATGGAAGCGTCGGCCGCGCTAATAACGAGGTGGGAAATCTTGTCGGAAACCATATTTACATCACTCATAGAATCATCAGAAGGGAGATCTATAAAACCCCCCTCTATAGACTCCCCAAACTTACTCCAGTTAGCCCTCTTTGTGTTATATCCGGATTTATGACGAGACGAATTGGATTGTGAATTGTTTGATCTTATTCTTATTATTATAGGAAGGTGATTGCTGGATAAAGGGTCCTTGAGAACTTCCCATGCGATCAGCGAAGCTAATTCACCAGTACAAATCGTTAAATCTACCGCGGTCGGATTCTGATGTGGAGGAGGAACTATAGTGGGGCTGCCGTCGTTTAAGATACATAAATTTAAGTTGTCGACCCAATCCAACACCGCTTTGCCAGCTGAATCTGTTTTTTGAGGGCCCCATGATGAGGAATGTGCATTAAAATCACCCATAATCATATATGTAGAAGAGAAAATTGGGACGATGCTGTTCCAATACAATGTATCAAACTGGGATCTCGGGGAATACATCGACACCACAGTGATGTCCATGATTTTTGCGGCGACTATTTGCATTCTTGAGGAGATCGGAAGAATTAGCCGATCATAAGAGAAAGATTTTTTTATCAATAGTGCTGCCCCTCCGTAACCATCGGGGCGATCATCTCTAAGGCAGTCATATCCTGGGAATGATACAAAAGAATCTGAGGAAAACCAAGTTTCCGAAATTGCAGCGACATCTATTTTGTATTTCCTTAAAAGGAATGAAATATCATCTCTATTTGATACAGCGCTGCGGCTGTTCCATTGTAGAAATGACACGTTTTTATAACTAAAAGTTTGTGGAGCCATTTTCGGTTAAAAAGGTCTGAAGAATGGAAATCAGTTGAGCTGCGTTGGACGGTAAAGAATTTTGAGATGAGAGAATTTCTATTAACATGGAAATCATTGTTTTTAAAAAGTTGTTGTTGCCAGAGGAAAATTTATTTTGGAGGTAACCAGAAGATGTGGAGTTTTCAGATTGATCGGGGGCTGGAAGATTGTTGGGGAGAGCACATCCATTTGGAGCAGATGACCAAGAACTGCCATTTGGGCAAAAAAGAAGGGAATTGTGCTCAGGTTGGTTGTAACCAGGTAGTACTGAGGGGTGAGAAGGGGTTTTGAATTTGAAAATAGTCTTACGATGACTGGATGGTAGCGGGGGGTGGACATTATTATCTGTCAAGGCTGAGTTTACTGATGAAGAAGGAAGGGCCTGGGACATTGCTTCTGAATATAGAGAGAATTTTTGAGGATGGGCGGCGAGGGCCTCTTTATAAGATACATTGTTCGTAGCCATAGTTTTTTTTACGTCCTGTTGTCTTTTGAGTTCAGGACAAGAAAGGTTTGCAGCAGAGTGTTGCCCTCCACAATTAATACACTTTAAAATTTGGGACAGACAATTTTCGCCGTTATGAGCATCGCCACATTTATAACAACGGGCCGATGATCGGCATTGTGCTCTGGTATGCCCGTACCTACTACAGTTGTAGCACAGGATGGTGGGAAAGACATATTGCTCAACCCTAAATGCATTGTGGAACAAAAATACGAACTCCGGAAGGGATTGCCCTTCGAAGGTAACAACTACGGTTTGTGAGGGCTTCCATGTGGCTCCCTCACTAGACTGAATCTTCCTATTTAATCTCCTTGCCTTGATTAATTTCCATTGGGAGGGCTCAGAATACTTTATTAATTCCTCCATATCGATATCCTCACTAATTCCTCTAATTACTCCTTGTTTGGTTAGCTTGAACGTGGGGATATACGCTTTTAATTTGTTTTCAGTTATTATCGGGTTATCCAAAAAGTTGTTTGCATATTTAGGGTTCAAAAATGTCAAAGATATTTTATATTTACCCTCAGCCTTCACTGAGCCGGTCATGATACCTTGAATTTTTAAAGAATACAACAACTTACCAAAATCCAGCGCACGTATTGGTTTGGATGAATCTTCATTTTGGACATAGACCAAGAATGGCCCTAATGACGTGGATTTGTAAGTTAAAGGTTGGGAGTAAGGGAGTTGGGGAGAAGGAGGAGGATTGGGAGATATGGCAGGAACTTTAGACGGAGGGGAAGAAATGAAAATATCTACATCCGGAGAAAGAGGTCTCTTTCTCGGGTCGGGAGGATCTGGAGGGACCAGGGGTACCTCCATATTGGAGGAACCTGTTCCACTATGGAATCTACAAAAAGGTTGAAAAAATTAAATAATTAAATAAAAAAAAAAAAAGAAGAAAAAAAAAAAAAAAAATTTTAAAGGAAAAAAATTTTTGAACCACTCTAGATGTTTTGCTGCTTCGGACTTAATAAATTAAATTTTGTATTCTCACAATAATATCGCAAATAATCACAATCAACACAACCGCTTAGATGCGCTCTACGATCGGGACTGTTTTTTGGACTTAAATTATTGTAAAAAATACATCGCGACAAGTAATTTTCATTCCGCAACTTTTTCATTACTCTTCTATAGAAGCAACATTATACTCGTATAACGAGTGTATCGCATTTCAATCTACAATATTGTATTTTAATTGATCAAGTTGTTATCTTTGCCCTACATATTGTTGTCTCTGGGTAATTACGAAAGCAAACAATATCAATATCCATAATTTCATTGTATACAAACCTTTTATTTTAATTAACTAACATAATATTATCAGCTCATCAAGTCTCATGATGGTATGTAATTTTCTAATACCATTAAATAATGAAAATATCATACAATAATTACAGATAGAAAAAAAAAAAAAAAATATCATTAATGATTCATTATACTAGTAGATAAAATATTTTTTTAACATTACATAGGTATTATGTATACTCGTATTCATGTTTTTTCGTTTGTTTAATCATTTAATCATTAATTAACGAATGTCATTTCAAAAGGTGAAAAATGATAGACCATTAATAAAGGTCTGAAATCCGCTTAATGCCTTGTTAATTATTTTTCTGTGTAGGTAACTTTATTTGCGATAACTAGGATGTGAGTCATTGAACGCAAGTCGCGAGTAATAAAAGTTAATACGAGGATTTTAAACTACATTTAAAATGGACTTCCATCATGTATTGTTGATCGAAAGTTTTAATAATATATACGTAATATCATTCATTCCCCAATAACGAGTATGTATGTATACATATTTATTTTTTTGTATTTTCTTTTGTTTTCCATACTTACCTAAGTATGTGTAAAATTATTTATCTCATTTTATGGTCAGAAGTGGTTGGTTGGCAGACATTGCCTACGGCAACAAACCCGCCATTTGGTATAATATTTTATATCCAATAAAGATTTTATTTATTTATTCATTTTATTGAACGAGTAGATATATAGAAAATATAAAGATATTACCTAGTAATAATTTATTACATCGATAAAACTAAGTATGTGACAATTCTATTAGTTAGTGATGAAGGTATTTCATTGATAAATTTAATCTACACAATGTATTCACAATTAGCAACACAAGCAGAATTTTTAAAATGAATGGATCTAATCTATATGCCTATTTACATTTACGTGGATTGCTAGGCAGAGAAATCTAGACTCAGACAAATTTCTTACATGACAATGAGACATGATACATTACTTCACTTTGAAAAAGTGAGATTAAATGAATATAAGAACACAGTGAAATTTCACTATACACAATTAATTTGTTATTTTTTTGGACGTACGAGTATATCCAAAATGAACGTATAACCGATACCAAAATACATTTTATCTTATAAAATAAAGAAGTCAGTTCCCATAATACATTCTGAAATTCCGATGTTTCTTTAAAACTTTTCTATCTCTTTCCCCTTGGACCTGACGAGACTCATTCGAAGATTAATGCTGGATTTCGCCAACTTCTGAGGTGAGGAATACGAGAGATAGGAGCCAGTACTCATTATATTTTTCATATAAAATTTGTGCTAGGTGACTCCTATCTGCGCTTTTCCTCGCCTAAGAAGTTAGCGAAATCCACCATAAGACGTTTTCACTAAAGAAATGTATATTTTCTCTCATATTGTCCCATTAAACTTCTAACACGCTAGTCGTACTTCAAACAAAAGTTTTACCTATCCCTTGGTAGGTTGATACTACGCGAAGCATTTTTTGCAGAACAAATTCAGGCGTAAACCGAGGTTCGATCGAGTTTCGTATATAAAGTTACGCCACAATTAATTATATGGTATTACTTAATTTAAATAAGGCTGAGCGTTGCCTACTACAATATATATCTTTCTTAAATTATTATTTATCATCGCCTTAAAAAACACTTTGCATAAGCAAAACGTAAGGCGTTGTTTAATTAAGTGTTTAATTTATTTAAGTGTGGTTCAATTTAAATTCACTATATATCAATTCTTAATATAAACTCAAATAAGATACATACTACACAGTGGCGTTGGAGGTCATCTGTAGTCGGGTAAGCTGATGAGTGATCAATAGGAAGTACTAGTGGGTACCTGTGTAATCTTTGCGAAATATGGTTTCCCACTATGTACTCTACATTACAGTACCTACACTAATGTACCTACTCTTCATACCTAGATACTATTATTCAATAACAACTGAATTATTTTTAAATTAAGACCTTGGTACCAAGAATGACGTCACAGTCATTTCCCACTGCATTAAGATTCAAAATCGCGTGAACAATCGTATGATTAAATGGTAAAAATAGCGTTTTTACCATTTTTTAGGCTTAATTTTGCCTCTATCAAAAAACTTTTACGGTTATTTCCTAGATTTTAATGCATATTATCAACACAAAAAAAATTACTCCGCGACTTTCGGGAAACGAGTTTCCGTCTTTCGGAAAAAAGATCAGAGGTGTTTTTCAAATTATTTTTTGAGAAATCTATACAACATATAAGAAATCTTTTACGGTTATTCCCTAGATAAATGTTCCATGCATCTACCCTATTTTGTTCCAACGCATATTTAGTAACAGTTGTCGAGATTTTTTGATAGAAATTTTTGAAATGTCGGTATGCATACTCTTAATTAGTCAGTGCATTGTATTGCAATAATTTGTTGTTTTCTACAAACGCCGTTGAGTGGGGAGCGAAAGACAAGGACGGGGTAATACACTATTTCATTCACTCTTCAACATCACGAGCGGCTGTGTGTGTTGGTAATCACTAACAAATTCGCACTTCACACCAATACCATTAAAGAATCTCTACGAATGTTGATACTTTTTTCTCCAGGCAGAATATGATATACAGGCTGAGTCAACTCTGGTTTTGGTACTTGC
This sequence comes from Ceraclea dissimilis, assembly GCA_963576895.1. Lineage (NCBI taxonomy): Eukaryota > Metazoa > Arthropoda > Insecta > Trichoptera > Leptoceridae > Ceraclea > Ceraclea dissimilis. Next base: position 4,311,080 of record OY756358.1, read on the forward strand.
CAACAAGCATATCGTGTAGTTGGTAATACATCGCTGGACTTTTCGATGATAATCATGGTATTGCCTGGGCAGCTCAGCGGGGAATGCGTAAGGGATATATATCGCATCTCTTCACTCTTTCACGATCTTATGGGATTTGTATGACAGACGCAAAAAATAGAATTACTGATTATGAAAATAATTCCGAAATCTTAACATTACAGTGAATATTAAGAACATAAATGTATTATTATGTTATCATGCAATATTTTTATTGGTGAATTAATATTTATTTCTTTTTAAGAAACCAGATTTCGAGAAATATTATACAAGTCTTTTACATTTTGCAAGCTGGCAATACAACGCCAATGCCCTATGTAAACAACACGCGGCCATATTTTTTACTGCTTCTGTCGCGTCGCCTTTCCAAAATTTGTTTCGTGATCGGTATTATTACATTATTTTGAACTAGGTTTGTGTAAAATGTAAACTCCTTTTTTGTGTTTTTGCGAGACATATGATTCGTCATTTCGGGATCCTGTGTTTGGGAGAAATATACGTACTCGTTTGTGTGTGAAAAATGGAGACTTATTCTATGATGGAGACTTGTTCTATATTCAATTTTTGTCGAGACCAGAGACTCGTGTAACTTGTTTTGTGTTATAGTTTTGTGAGAAATATTCTGGATTTCACAAACTTTAGGTTCGGAAAAGCCATCTGTGACAAATTTTGTACGAGAAATGTTGACACGCGACTGCGATCTTTACTTACTGAAATTCCTCAATCAAAAAGTTGGTGAAACGCTCTGATTGACTCATTATTTCGTATTATTTTTGTTAATGGTTCTTTTGAACATCTTTTTTAATTGTCTCTACGTAATGTTTATACAATATGTGTGTATTATTTACTTAAAATAAATGCCAATATCATACTACCTACTGCTGCATTTTAATTCTTTGGTTATTATACTTATTTCCAAAGGGTTAGTGCGCATTAATGATTAAATAGTTGTATTGTAGTGTAAAAATGGGATGTATGGATATGTCCCGCTTTTGTATTAGAGTACAACTATTTTTAATCGCTAATGCGTATTGATCGATATAAAACCTCAATAATCAATTTAATAAGGCGCCTGGCGCCGTTGTTTATGTGGGCATGAAATGAATGAGAGAGAAAGCTAGATGAGATCTGTCATTTTCGTGTTTGCATATATTTTCTATGAAGTTGGCATTCTTCTCTCGTTAGAGAGTATATGTGTTCTGTGATGATATATGAGTTAGTCTTTCGACCACAGAACACATATACTCTCTAACGAGAGAAGAATGCCAACTTCATAGAAAATATATGCAAACACGAAAATGACAGATCTCATCTAGCTTTCTCTCTCATTCATTTCATGCCCACATAAACAATGGCGCCTTGATAAATCGATTATTGATGTTTTATATGAATCAATACGCATTAGCGATTAAAAATAGTTGTACTCTAATACAAAAGCGGGACATATCCATATATCCCATTTTTACACTACAATACAACTATTTAATCATTAATGCGCACTAACCCTTTGGAAATAAGTATAATAACCAAAGAATTAAAATGCAGCAGTAGGTAGTATGACATTGGCATTTATTGTAAGTAAATAATACACACATATTGTATAAACATTACATAGAGACAATTAAAAAAGATGTTCAAAAGAACAATTAACAAAATTAATACGAAATAATGAGTCTATCAGAGCGTTTCACCAACTTTTTGATTGAGGAATTTCAGTAAGTAAAGAATGCAGTCGCGTGTCAACATTTCTAGTACAAAAATTGTCACAGATGGCTTTTCCGAACCTAAAGTTTGTGAAATCCAGAATATTTCTCACAAAACTATAACACAAAACAAGTTACACGAGTCTCTGGTCTCGACAATAATTGAATATAGAACAAGTCTCCATCATAGAATTAGTCTCCATTTCTCACACACAAACGAGTACGTAATACGTATATTTCTCCCAAACACAGGATCCCGAAATGACGAATCATATATGTCTCGCAAAAACACAAAAAAGGAGTTTATATTTTACACAAACCTAGTTCAAAACAATGTAATAATACCGATCACGAAACAAATTTTGGAAAGGCGACGCGACAGAAACAGTAAAAAAAATGGCCGCGTGTTGTTTACGAACGGCATTGGCGTTGTATTGCCAGCTTGCAAAATGTAAAAGACTTGTATAATATTTCTCGAAATCTGGTTTCTTAAAAATAAATAAATATTAATTCACCAATAAAAATATTGCATGATAACATAATAATTCATTTATGTTCTTAATATTCACTGTAATGTTAAGATTTCGGAATTATTTTCATAATCAGTAATTCTATTTTTTGCGTCTGTCATACAAATCCCATAAGATCGTGAAAGAGTGAAGAGATGCGATATATATCGCTTACGCATTCCCCGCTGAGCTGCCCAGGCAATACCATGATTATCATCGAAAAGTCCAGCGATGTATTACCAACTACACGATATGCTTGTTGGCAAGTACCAAAACCAGAGTTGACTCAGCCTGCTTTCGACAGTGCGCTGTGTGGACGTGTTGATACGAATAGCTCCGTAAGAATTTAAAAATTCTCATTTATTGTTTTCATTTTTGTTTCTTTAAATATTTCAACTACAGGGTGAGTTTTTTTTTAAATTTAATTTTTGTTTTCCTACCTTTTTATTTTATTTTTGTATTTCGTTTTATTTTTCCTTAATTTTTTATAAAGAAAGATTTATGGATCTCCGCCCTCCCCCATTGCCCCCCATCCCCCCTGACCCCCCGGACCTTAAAAGAAGACGGGTGAACGATGGGGTAATGCAAGTGGATCAATTGGACATTCAAACATCTTTAGTCGTTTCTGATGATAACAAAGTGGAATCTTCTTTTTCTTCTCAGAGCCATTTCTCTACCCCCGCTTCTATCCACACCCCTCCTACTCCTTCCTCCTATAACAACCCTATTAACCCTCCTCTTCGTACAAATTTCTATTCAACAAACTCTTCTGGGCCGTTTATTGTACACGTTCAACATTCCGAAACGAGCAAGCCAATCCATCCTATGGATTTTGGGAAGTTCCTTTTCACAAAAAATAATAAAAATGTAGTTAATGGGTCGCTCAAATCGGAGGGCAGATATAAGTTGTCCTTAGAATTTACAAGCGCTATCAGTGCCAACTCTTTTATAAAGAATATTTTTGTAGAATCAAACGCAGCGTACAAAGCGTTTATCCCGACTTTTAACATCAGTAGGATGGGCCTCATCAGAGGCGTATCCACAAGTATTACTGACGACGAATTATTGTCTTCGCTGCGTCAGTCTAACCCGAACGCTGGGGAACCTGTCAAAGTTCGACGACTTAACTATAAGGACAAATCTAGTACAACACCTACATGGAAACCCTCCCAGACTGTAGTGGTTACTTTTGAGGGACAGGTACTTCCGAAAAATGTATATTTATTTTACAGCTCTTTCCCTGTTGAGACGTATTTTTACCGAACAATTCAATGCTATAATTGTTGTAAATTCGGCCATACCAAAGCAGCCTGCCGATCTCAACCACAATGCTTTAAATGTGGTGATAATCATACGTCTGAAAACTGTACTTCATCTGAAATTAAGTGTTTAAATTGCAACGGTGCCCATAAAGCGATTAGCTTAACATGTCCCGAGTTAGCTCGCCAGAAGGCGATCAAACACACAATGGCTTCGGAAAATATTTCCTTCTTCCAGGCTACCAAGCGCCACCCTGATACCAAATCTTCATATGCAGAAATTGCTTCCAAAACAGTATTCGCAGACCCTTCCTCAACTTCCGTTCGTCACGAGCCGTCCTCTCGAGGCAAATTCAGGTACAGAACCCCAAAAGCGGCTTCGACCCCAGGTTATAACCAATCCGAACATAATTCACTTCTTCTATATCCAAACGGAACTGAATGGTCATCAGCTCCCGATGGATGTGCTCTCTCAAATCAATCGTCAGTCTTCAAACACTATGATTCCCGTCCTCAAAATGAAAATCTAGCTAAAACTCTATCCTCCGATAATACCAATTTCCTTGAAGTAATGATTACAATGTTAATTGAATTGTTATCTTCACAACACTCGATACCGTCCAACGCTGCTTTTCTTATTGATAACCTCAAATCTTTTCTCTCTCGCCATGGCTCTACATCACCTCAGAAGTAATGGTATGTCAATTCTTCAATGGAACAGCCAAAGCGCTGTCGCCAAAAAGTTCGAAATAATTCAGTTGCTTAAATCACATGACATTCAAATTGCCGCTATATCCGAAACGTGGTTTCCTCCACTGTCAGACTTTGAAATCCGAGGATATACATGTCTTCGGGACGATAGATGGGACGGCTGTGCTGGAGCTGCCTTATTTATTCAAAGGGGTATTCCATTTTCCCAAATAACCTTACCTCCAAACCCATCGTGTCAAGTAGTGGCGGCAGTAATCCATGGAGTGACCTTTGTTTCGACATATATCCCCTCGGGAACTCCCGTTGATTTGACATATTGGAATGGAATAATTCCGATGCTTTCCACATCATTTGTCCTTCTGGGAGACTTCAATGCGCATTCTAAGACATGGGGTTGTTCTAAGACGGATTCTTCCGGAAAAAAGGTGTTAGATCTTATTGACAATCATAATCTATGTATTCTCAATAATGGGCAACCGACTAGAATATGCCGTCCTAACCAGAAACCTAGCGCTGTGGATATTACCATGTGTACAACCGACTTGGCTCCCCTTTGTGATTGGAAGGTTTCCGATGACTTATATTCCAGTGACCACTTCCCAATTTTTTTATCTTTGGGTAATAAACAAAATATTAATAATCGCTCACACTCCCGTAGAAGTCGAGGTTACAATATAAAGAAAGCCAAATGGGAAGAGTTCAAATCGTCACTTTCTTCAAATCTTGATTCTCTGAAGGAATTTATTGAAAATCCATCAATTCCACAAGCGGCAGATGAATTACGTCGAATCACTACTGCGGCAGCCGATGTCTCTATTCCTAAAAACAGGCCTAATTACAAAAATATTCCAAACCCTCCCTGGTGGGATAACGATTGCACGATTGTAGTTCAGGAAAGGCGGGAGGCTCTGAGCAAATACAAGAGGGAGATGAATTTCCAAAACTATATTTCCGTAAAGAATGCACAGGCTGCGGCAAAACGCACACTCAAAAGGAAAAAAAGACAAGGCTGGCGAAATTTTTGCTCTAGTTTATCCCCTGATACCCATAATTCAGAAGTCTGGAAGTCTATCAAACGATTCAGTGGAACATTTTCCAATAAAAATAGTTCTCAAAATTCAGGTGGTTGGATCAGCGAATTCGTTGACAAACTGGCCCCCTCATACGTTCCTCATTCCACTGAATTACCTTCTATCATTACTTCTAAAAACTCTTCATCAATACCTGAGTTATCTGCACCATTCTCTCTGGAGGAATTACTGTCTGCTATTGAGGCAACCGGAGATTCTTCTCCAGGCGAGGACCTCATCCCATATGTTTTTATTCGTAAATTCCCCGAACCCCTCCTCCTCCACCTGCTGAACTTTTTTAACCTTGTTCTATCAAAGGGAATCGTCCCAGAAGATTGGAAAAAGCAAGTCATTGTTCCTATTCCAAAACCCGGAAAAGAACCTGGAAAGAGCTCCTCTTATCGTCCAATTGCCTTGTCTTGCTGCTTTCTTAAGATTCTAGAAAGAATGATAAAATTCCGCCTCGAATGGTACACTGAAAATAAAAACCTTCTGCCACAGTGGCAGTTTGGGTTTAGAAAGGGCAGATCCTGTCTGGACAGCCTCAGCGTCATCACAACTGACATTAATATCGCATTCGCAACCAAAGCCAGCGTTGCTGCAGCATTTCTTGACATTAGCAGTGCGTATGATAACGTTATTTTGCCATTACTGAGGACCAGACTTCTTGACATAGGTGTGCCACCAAACGTCTCACAGCTTATCTTCAATATTCTGTCGGAAAGATGTATAGTGTTGGAGGGTCCAGAGGGACAAATCCGAAGAACGTTATATAGGGGCTTACCGCAGGGCTCGGTTCTTAGCCCACTCCTTTTCAATATATATACCTCGAACCTACAGCATGTTATTCCCACTACTTGTAACATTCTCCAATATGCGGATGACTTTGTTGTGTACTCCCGAGATAAAAAGGTGCCCGTTGCAGCTGGAAGGCTACAGGATGGAGTAAGTGCCATGCATGCATGGCTAAGTGTAAGTGGACTGAGTCTGTCGCCAACAAAAAGTAAAATTGTTATTTTTTCCCGAAAACATGAAATCCCGGATGTAGTTGTCAAGCTGGATGGGTCCATAATCCCGCAAGATGAGTCGATAAAATTTTTGGGTGTTATACTGCACAGAAAAATGTCATGGAAGCTGCACGTAGATAGTATAGTCACGAAATGCGAAAAAGGCACTAACATTTTAAGAGCCATTTCTAGAGTTTGGTGGGGTTCCCACCCGGAAACTATGAAACTACTTTACGTTGCCCTTGTACGTAGTCATCTGGACTTTGGCTGTCAACTTATGGACCCGCTACCAAAGTATCTCATATTCAAACTACAGAAAGTCCAGTCCAAATGTCTGCGAATGATTGTGGGAGCCATGAGGTCGTCCCCCATAAACTCGTTACAAGTTGAATGCGCGGAAATGCCTCTCCACCTCCGTCGGGAACTCTTGATTAGTAAATTTATACTTAAAAAGAAAAATGGCGGTTCGCACTTGTTTTTCTCCAAACTTGACAGCCTCTCGAAAATCCAATCTCGGCGAGGCAGCTGGTGGTCTCGGCTCTCCCCCAATTTGTGTTCTTACTATCAGGACATCTCACCGCCTATTGTTTCATCTGCGCATGTTTCTGTCCCAATGTTTGCAATCCCATTCAAAGCAATAATCCACCGATGCAATATACTAGAATCTATGGGTATTGATCGTACGGTGGCCCAGTTGAATCATTCAATGGTAAATCAATATTTTGCATCCGAGGTGTCTAGCAGATGGCCTGATTATACGAGAATATATACGGATGGATCTCGGTCCCCCGATGGTGCATGTGGGGCCGCGTTTTGCATTCCAGAACGGCGCATAGATCGAAAATTTATACTCTCAAAGGGAGCATCAATATTTACGGCGGAATGTGTGGCTCTGAGAGAGGCGCTTTCCAATATAAAAGATCTTTGCATCCCGAAATCGGTCATATTTACAGATTCTCTCAGCCTAGTTCAAAAACTTCGATGTAACTCTAAACATGATCCCCACGACGATTTGTTTTGGAAAATAAAGAGCCTGCTCTACGAGATAACACTTATGCATTGTACTGTGGATATCGTTTGGATCCCATCTCACGTGGGTATTACGGGTAACGAATATGTTGATCAATTGGCCAAAGATGCGTGCGGTGCAGGACTTTCCCCTCAGGATTTTCTTCCTCCCGTTAACGAACCATTTACAAAATTCGAGGACAAAATTAAAATGAAATGGTTTGATGAATGGCACTCCTCTCCCAAGGGTGCATACTACAAGAGCATCCAATGTGACCTTCCGGGTGGAATGTGGTTCCGGGGCAAGAAAATGTCCAAACAGGACGTTTCTATACTTTGTAGACTTCGTATTGGCCACTGCTGTGTGGCTTCCCACCTCCACAGAATTAAAGTAATCGACTCTCCCTCTTGTGCTTGTGGTGCAGAGGAAGAAACAATTAACCATGTCTTCTTCGAATGTCCACTGATGAATCGTGTTGATTTCGAGCGTGAAATAAGAAGAAAGTGTACAACATTCCCGGTGAGTATACAATTCCTTTTGTCAACTAGAGATATCGGTATTTACCTTTGTATTCTGAAATTTCTTAACTCGAATCAAAAACTGGTTTGAGGGGCCGGCCCTTTTTATATATATGCTTCGATTCCCGACAGCTTTTAAATAGTTAAATAGTTCACGGCAGAGATCACTCGTTCTTTATGGGTGAAATGCCTAAAAAAAAAAAAAAAAAAAAAAAAAAAAAAAAAAAAAAAAAAAAATATGACATAATACACACCTACCTAGATCTAAGCTAGGATATGAATAGCTAATATTACTATCTAAACCTGTGCGTTAGAGCGAGAGGCGTAGAACATTTGGAGAAATGGCAATAGTTTTTTATTATTCTTCCAGTAATACGTCGCTGCGATCCACGCGACGTAATGAGTAGAGAAATTATTATTATAATAGCATTGTCCACGTCGCGCGCGCGAAGTTTAAATTTCTTTCCTCTATTGAATAATATGTAATTATCTCCGCTATGAAAAGCAATATTGTTAGAACATATTTTTTGTTGTTTGTTGTATTTCTCATGGGCAAGCCGGGCTTATGTACATGTACTACATAATCGCCACTGATACTACATAGTTTTAAATGTAAATAGTCTACATGACTCGTGATAAAAAATTATCTTCGTCAAATTATCGTTGAATGTAACAATGCCTGGATTTTGTGGAATCCGATTCACCACTTTTTCTGAATGTCCCTATTTAAGGTGCAAAGAGGCGTTACACTTGCAGTTATCGGATTCTTAAAAAAAGTTAATACACATCCGTACAGCTGTCATTGGCTACCCCCGGTTGTGGGAAATACCGTAGTGGTATATATTATATTCTGTTGTTGATGATAGGTATTTGTCGTGACTTTAGAATAATATCACACTTCTCTTCTCCCACACACAAGTCATGCTTTAGTGGGAGAATAAAAGTGAAAAACTTTTGCATGTAATAGTAGTTATAGAAGAAACATTGTACTAATGATTATTATGTTTGTAGTTTATGTACCTGTAGTTTAGAAGAGTTTAATTAGGTATTGAAATATTCCATTAGCATAATCGTGAGAAAAGGTTTATCCACTGAAAACTTAATGATTTTAACTTGATGAAAAGTGAAATTAACAATTTTGTAATGATGCCTAATCCTGAATAAATTTCAGTATTAACATTATGGTCAGAACTTAGAAGGGATGTACATTAACATTTTAATGTATACTTTTAGATCCCCTTTACTGACAAATTAAATAACAATACTATATGAAAGTGGTTTGCAATACTTATTATACTCGTATTACGAGTATGAAGTTGGGTATATTATGGTACGTTCATGGGTGTCGCCAGCCTCGGAGCTAGGCGGGGGACAAATATATTTTAAAAAAAGATACAGCATGAAAAACGCGTAAATAGCGCCGCAGACGAATTTTTTTGTAAGACATAGTGAAGAAGATCATGACATGGTTTGTTTATTTGAAAAGGTACATAATAATTTGCACAATAATATGTAGGGAAAATGTATTCTATAAGAAAGAATAAAAAATAGCGCCGCAGGCAATTTTTTATGAAACAATTGTATTTTGATGGATTTTCATACAAATTTTAGAAAATTTATGACATGATGAGAAAATGTGTGAGGCTTTATCATTTAGTATGAAAAAATATATACCTATTTCAATATCTAGGCGCCCATGCATACTATTATGATTCATATGAACCTAATTGTTCTAGTAATGGCAGATATAAACTATAAAGAAGGAATAATAATTATTTTAATTATAATTAGAGTCACCATGGTACACGAGCATTAATAATTGTCTTTGAAATACAGAAATACAGTCGTTATATTATGTTACTGTCTCTTTAATTAGATTAATTAAAAACTCCTTGAATTTTGATGAAGTCTTGAGTCATTGCCACGTTTCAAGAAGGTGTGGGGGTTTATGGCGCTAATCAAATGTGTTACTGTATCATGTATTCGTATGTATTTTTGTTTACGGTAAGTTCGTCTAAAATCTATTCGTCTAAAATCTATTGGTCTAAAATCAATTCGTCTAATTATCAATTCGTCTAAAATCAATTCGGCCAAAATCAATTTGCGTATCGATGAATTCGTCGATTTTAGACGAACTGGTTTTAGACGAATTGATTTTATACTAATTGATTTTAGACGAATTGATTTAAGACGAATTGATTTTAGATGAATTGGTTTTAGACGAATTGATAATTAGACGAATTGATTTTAGACGAACTTACCGGATACCGTCCTTTTGTAAATATAACTTGACGAAATTGTCGCCTGCGGCGCAAATTACGCGATCGATTATTATCGGTAATAGTTTTAATAAACGTCTTGTATAATTAATCGATTTTCAATAAAGTCTATCAAAATACTGCAATTTTGTAAATTTTGCTGTAAGGATGCAATCAATTGAATTTTTTGTGTAAGTAGGTACGTTGTACTCAGATAAGCTTCTATCTACGCTGAATTGTATGAACAAAAAAATGCTTCCACAAGCTAAAATAGAAAAGGACGTAATGTAAAAAAATAAAGGGTACCTACCTACCAATATCAGTCAAGAAAAAAATTTTTTTTTTCCTTTTGTTCATATAATTTTTTGAAGAAACCCAACAACTCTACAAACAAAACCTTAAAACAACAAAGGCAGATAAATAGAGCAGTACGAAATTGACTACATTCCAGTAGGTATACATAATATAATACCTACGAGAGTAATTTCAATATGGTAAAAATATACACGAGGCCGACGGCCGACGTGCATATACCTGCAGGTTTTCTTCTTTGTTTTTCTTTTTTTGATTTTTTGTGTTTGTTATATTGTAGGTAAAATATGGAATCTTTGTTGGTCTGTTTATAAGTGATGTGTTAATTTATGTTATTTGTTGTTATGACTGTTTGATTCCGTTAAGAAAATAAAATAAAATAAAATAAAATAGGTCATAATATTACAAAAAAAAAACAATGGCAATCACTACACGTCACCGAAGCCGTCGTAGAACAACATGTTTTCAGTGAACTAATTTGCAGTTCTCGTCGGGTTTTCTCACTTCCATTGCTTTCAGCAAGTTGTGACGTCATCAGATTCTTATTTCCCTTAGTAGTTTAGGCTTCTATAATATTCCCGTAGGCCTCGATTTATACAATTTTTAAATTTCACGTAATGTATGTATACGATCCATGGACAATATAATTGTACATAAAACACTCAATGTCTTTTCAATTTTTTGTTTAAAAATTTAATACAAATTCAATAAAATAAATCACAGCGTCAGTTATGGTTTTTTAATGAATCTAGGTTTATCGAAATAAACCCAAATACGTCTTCCTACACTTCATAGTAAACTTGAAAAGCATGTGTCGTGAAGTGGAGTAAGTCGGAATTGGGAATTGAGTTGAGAATTGGGAAAAATCGATAGATGGGGTTTAATTTGACTTCATGGCCCAATTTTTCGGGCCTTTCAAATATGTCATGACAAGCTGTGAGAAAAAATACATACCTATGAGTATATGCATAACGTGAAAGAGTTTCTAGAATAAACATATTATTGTTCATGATGTAGGAGTTAAAAAACAGCGATGTATGTTTTTAAACATGCAGAGTTTCTTGAAAACAATGTGCAATAAACCGACATTACATAGAAAATATTTACATAGCAAATTAATAAAAATCTCCATACCCAGATTTTATATGTAGGTTTAATATTGTTATGAGATGATGCCAACCGGTGTGATAGGAGTTGAATGAATTTAGATTGAAATTATTGTACCTGCTTGTTTCTGCAGGTATAATGCAAACGAAGGAAAAATCTTCAAACGGAATGTAATCTAAATAAATTAAAATATGAAAGGGGTAAGTAATGTAATATCATAATACACATGAAAGAAATACCTACTATTACCTATAGGTATATACTTTTACCGTTTCTATTAAAATTCAATGTTTGCAAGTACAACGCAAGTGATTACAGAGTATTCAACGTTTTTCATCAGCATTGATATTAGAGCTAAGAAGAATCTGGAGAAAAATGTTGTTGGTCTTGTATATATTAGGTATATATATTATATTTTTATACTTATTGTACCTGTCAATATTTCCCTATTTTCGTTGTTGGTTCTTCGGGTTTCCTTACTGCGTGTAGAGTGGTTGAATAACCGAGCTTTTGGCAGCGATACTACTGCCATCTTCAGTAAAGGCTTCCGAAATCTCGGTTATTCAACTACTCTACACGCAGTAAGGAAACATGTGCCAAATCCCACCAACTTTTACCTAAGAAGGGGAGCCCTAAGAAATTTCCGTACAAAAACAGACATAATATTCGATTTATTGAATAAAGATAATCAGATTCCTGCACGCTTACACCCTAATTCTATATAAAGTTGTTGGTGGGATTGGGCAATGAAGAACCAATAATGAAGATATGGATTAATCACGCTGCGAAAGCCTACAAGATTATCTTTCAATATTTGCTTTTGTGACTGTGTCTGTTCCATGTGTATAAATAAATAAATAAGTAAAATAAATAAAAACGTTTAGAGGTAGGAATGTGTATGATGAATTGCATTATGTAATGGAAGTAAGGAGTGTGTGAGGGTAGGACGGTTCGATGTTCTGTTCATTGTTCCCCGCAAGATAGATACAGATTACTACATTTTCTTCAATACGAGATATACATTGCAGTGGCGTATATAGGGGGGGGCCGAGGGGGCCCGGGCCCCCCCCGAAATGTTGAACAATTCTTTAAAAAACGTTATTTTAAAACATGAAAGCTACTCAAGTTCATCATTTCACCCATTATTCAAAAAAAAATTCGCCTGCGGCGCTATTTTTCTTTGTTTTTTTTCTGCACACAATATTAATATCGACCTAAAAGTCGACCTTTTTCACTAAAATTCACGAAAAAAATGTGGCTGCGGCGCTATTATAATTTTTATGCTGTACGCCTACGTTCAAATTTTTGTTGCCTCCATCCCCCCTAAGTCAAATATTAGTCGGGCCCCCCCCCGAAATGAAATCCTATATACGCCACTGATACATTGTACTAATATCTCGAGCATTCAGATTTAATTTAATGTGATATAAGAACACATGGATAATTAAAAAGCTTATCGAAGTATTCGCAGCTTTATTGCAAGAGTGTTTTGTTTTACGAGCACCGTATGAACTCGTATGAAAATGTAAAAGACAAGCAAGCATTAAGAGTGTGCATACCGACATTTCAAAAATTTCTAAAAACGGGAGACCTTCTATCTCGACAACCGTTACTAAATATGCTTTGAAACAAAATAGGGTAGATGCATTGAACCTTTATCTAGGGAATAACCGTAAAAGATTTTTTATATCTTGTATAGATTTCTCAAAAAAAATATTTAAAAACACCTCTGACCTTTTTTCCGAAAGACAGAAACTGGTTTCCCGAAAGTCGCGGAGTAATTTTTTTTTCTTGCACTGATAATATGCATCAAAATCTTGGGAATAACCGTAAAAGTTTTTTGATAGACGCAAAATTAACCCCAAAAAATAGGAAAAAACGCTATTTTTAGCATTTTATCATGCGATTGTCACGCGATTTTGAACCTTAATGCCGTGGGAAAAGACTGTGACGCCATTCTTGGTGCCAAGCCCTTAATTATATTAGGTAAGTTGTATTGAGACATAACGCTATCTATCTGAGATAATAAAAATCTCGAAACGAGACTGACCCCCGTTTTCACCGACTATAGCTATTCCTGCTCCTAACTGGGTGGCTATCCTACCTACCAAAAAATCCTACCTAATTTACGTTTCACCAACAAATTTCCACTTAATTGGGACAAATCCAGCTAGGAAGATTTTTATTTGTAGGGTTGCTACATGTAAAACAAATTGATCAAAAATAGTTATTTTTTTTAAACAATGCTTACTTTATAGAGTAAATAATACAACTTAAACACAGGGATTGTATTTGAAAAATATTTAAATATTAAATATCATTACAAAAATAATTTACAGTCGTTAAATAAACGCGTATTTTTATTTTTCATATTTCACACAAATATTATTACCTAATGGCAACACTAGACTCAAGCTTGACGCATGCGCGTTTAGGGTACGTGGTAAAATGAAAATGTCGCCTAACAGAAAACATTGTTTGTATGCAAAGTGTCATGTTATGATATTGTGTTCCGTTGTGTTCTAGGACTGTTTTGGAGTTATTAAATAACCCCAGGTCGGAAAAAAACACTACCTGATTGATAAAATTCAATGTGGCGGCCGATTACGTAGTTGGGTGAAGTTAAATATGACAGATCTTACCGTTAGGTGCCCAAATCTCGTTGCCTAAGATAAGTGGGATTCCTAGCCGTTAGGTAGGTATTTTCGCGTGGTGAAACGCAAATGTGGGCTAGGTGACTTTTATCTCTGCTATTCCTCACCTAACCAGTCGGTGAAAACGGGGGTAATTAAGATAAGTCGCCTGTTCTAATTAATTCTTGTTTAGATTTTGTTATTTTTTAATTACCCGCTCTCTCGTAGTACAATAAAATGTTTGAAATGGTACGTTCCCGTTAAAATTTGAAAGACGTTAAAGCGCACATTATCTAGTTCAGGTAATCTGCAGATTAACTGATGCATGATACGTTAATATCAAAATTACCTACATGTGAATTAGTGGCTCATATTATTTATTTATTTGATACATATAATATAAGAGATTTTAGCATCATCAACAAACAAACAAGCCAAGACTCAAATATTACCTAACTAGCTGTATTTCCCGTGCTTCGCAACGGCTAAAATTGTGTACGGGTGGTGAAGTTACATCGTCTTAGAATTAAATACCTAATGCAATAAATTTTTGGCATATAGGAAGGAATATATTTGTTTTACCTAGTAAAATTATTTTTTATGTATATAGGATTCTGCTCAATTCAAATTTCACAAAAAGATAGTAAAAAAAAAAGAAGAAAAAAGCGTTGGGTATGGAGTGGGATCGAACTCGTACCCTCGCATCGCATAACACTCAATTTAAGTTAAGTACGCTAGCCCCTACACCACGCGAGTCAAAACAGACGACGACAGAAAGCGCCGCGGAGCAAATGTCAAAACTATTTTTTAATTATTATAGACACATTTTTAGTCATACAGAAGTATTTGTAGAGCAAAAACATTGTATTAAAATAATCCTTAGATGTATATCCTAGTTCTAGATTATGTAACGACGCAAACAAATTTAAAAACCATATTAACGGGACTACTTTAAATGGCTTCTTTCATTTTCATACTAACTTGATAGAATTCAGTATCTTAAGAAAATTGATAATTTTACCAAACCACGATACAAATCATATATTTTAATAGCCTATGTTGAAGCCGAGATTCCATTTGTAAGTTTATTTAATAGATGGATGTCTAAAATCGTCTGTTACTAATGTTTACTCCGGACGCGAATCGTCATTTTTTTCAGATTCTTTCCCGGGTCATTTACGATTCATAGATGGCGGTAGTGATGTTTTATAAAATCAGAAATTAAATAAAAAATCATTATAAATCAATAATTCCCTTTGTTGCACATATTTTTATCCAAAATATCAATACAATCTCGTGCAAAGTCAGTGGCGTATACGAATATCTACTTTCTGTATTGTACGTATATAATTAAAACAAAATTAAATTAGGTGCAATGCGAAATGTTTTTTGTAAACAGTATATATACAATTTTCAAAATAACGTTCCGATGTGATTGTGACGGCGTTTTGTCAAATACTCAACGCTGCCGAAAATCCACAATTATTAAGGAGATTACAATTTCTAGGCAGTCAAAAGCAAAACATTTAAAAAAATTAAAAATTTGTGTAGGGTTAATCTGCAAGTTAACGGATTCTAAATTATATTTTGTAATGACTAACACTTTCCGTTTCTTTTATTTATTTATTTACTTAGCGTTGATTTCGTGGCAATAAATTTCATAAAACGTGTTAATTATAAAGGTACGTATGTACCTACTTATCTTTTCACAAACTTTAATAATAATAAAATCGTTTATTTTCCTTTACATTTTTACAATAGGTACAAGTTAATACAATGTGACACCAAGTTAATAATGGCGGATTGTTTACGTAATCTGCAGACTACTAGGTAATCTGAGCATTAACTAAGCATTTTGAATTCCAACATTGATGATAACATATTAAATGTAAAGAAGCCCTGAGGGTTATAAAGCAAAGTATTCATACCTGCTACAATAAATTCTACATTATTTTTATGAAATTCTTGAGCATGAAATAAAGACTTCATTTTGTAAACCGGTTCGGTACCACATACGATGTAATCCATACAGAAAAATAAATGGATTTTCATAGAAAATTTGGGTCCTATTTAGAAAACTTATTCGTCCTGAGCGTTACCGCCATTTGGAGAAAGTTTCCTTTGAATCAAGTAATGGACAAGGATTACAAAAAATGTTGTCACGCTTTTACAACGATTACATAAAAAATCTTAAAAGTAATCCTATTCCCTAAGTTCTTTAGAAGATTTCCGAGAAAACATTAAGAATGAGGCGTATGAATAAAAAATGTTAAAAGGTATTGGGAAGGATATTGGTCTAAAATATACTCGCAGGTATAGTATTGAGAAAAAAATACCTTTCTCTATCTTGTTGCTAATACATATTACAATATACATAAATATACCTAATGCTTCCTGTACTGAATAATTTAATACCTATTACTCATTTTATAAAAGAAAAAATTACCTTTATAGGTAAGAATACCTAAATTATTAGAATACGCTAGTCCCAAAGCCAACATCAAAAGCAATGTTATAGGTATTGGTATTATTTATATTCAAAGTATTTTTTGCACGACTAGTAGATACATTTGTGCCGATTTTATGCGAAAAAGTTCGTGTTAGCTGGATAACGACGAGCTCGCCTTAGTGAAAATTGTGATTGTGTATTAAATTTGATTCTCGTATTAATCTGTATTGTACCTAAAAGATCTATGTGAAAGGGCATGTTTTGAGAATGTCAGGATGATAGTTGAGTGAAAAGGGCGCAGTTTTTAATTCCACAAAGCATTATCGCTGCACATTAATAAAATTTTCATGTTACAATATTGCCTTATTAAACATGTAACATTATATCACAAAAATACAAAGCTACCTCTCTCACGCTTGTGTAATGTGTATCATACTAAGTATTGAGAAATATGTACTATTATGACTTATGTTGTAGGCCAGGGGTTCTCGTATGTGCCCGTCACTATTCGACAGAGACAGAATTTTTCCATGAACGTAATTAAAAATGCGGATTATTTTTGTTTATTTGTTAGAGTTTTAATTTTTTTTGAGTGCCTAGGCTTATTAAATACGTTCGTATGTTCACGATATTGTATGTATGAGTGGTTCCTTTATGAATATAAGAAAATAAATTATGGGAAAGTTAGAAGTTATGGAAGGAGTTTGTCGATTAAAAATAGGTGGTGCTCGCCACCCTGCCGATAATTTAGAATGTGCTCTAGAGTACAAAAAGGTTGGGAACCCCTGTTGTAGGCTGTAGGTATAATGTTGTCATACAAAATAGTTGTTAACAATTTTGTTGACATACTATTTCAATAGCTAAATTACGTACCTATATTACAGATCTCACTTATTGCCCGAAGCCTCGTATACGTCTATAAATTCAAGGTGTTCTGTAGAGATCAATTATTTATCACGATAATATTAAGAAGGTAGGTGTATGTTATTATTAAATATTACACATCACATATCATCACCACATGTAAGGCCGTTTACACGGAGGTCGGTCTCCGTATGTACGCTCCTCCTTCTTTTCAGAGATCAGATATGTGTATTTTCTCAACTACAAATCAGAGGTACTTTAGTCATAAAATGATGGACTAGGGAACAAATTTTAGTTATTCTCTAGATAAAAAAGTATTCCAAAATACCCTCGGAAATCCTTAAAAAATGTATTAGGTAGATACAGAGTTGCTACTTGTTGAAAATAATGTTTAACATGAACACTGTAAGCCAAGAGGGCAGATTATTCATATACCTATAATCGATTTTTTATTTCAAAAAGTGGACTCATTTCCCCCTTTAACTGTATCTCTCAACAATATTCAATGTGGCGTAGGATGGGGTACACGTGTCCAGGGCTCTTTCACCTGATTTGCTAAATATTTCGATAAGCCAGCCGTCGTCAACTGAGCCTAATAGAAGTCTTAATTTATAAATATCTGCAACTATGTGTAACATGGGAGAACGATAACAATATTTCACCGGAGGCTATTTTGTATGAATATTATTAACCTGGTGCTGATCGTTCAATGACATATAAAATAGGTACCTACTTATATTAAAATATCACGCTAGGTGTGTTATGATAGACGAGTATTTCTCATCCGACGCAGGGACACTTAGGACGACCATCTTTCACTATACATGACTCATGTTTATTTGTTCATTCGATTTTACGGTTTCGACTGAATGTATTTAATTAGATTTTTTGATTTTATTGTTATTAACTTTGACTTCATTTAACATTAATTCACTTTTACATAGTTAAGAGATTCTTTTTGCATTGTTTTGGTAATTTTCAGAACCTTCACTGGTCTATTAATTGGTGATATTTTATTGTACTTGTGTACTTTTGTATTGACTGTATGGTTTTTTAGATGAAGTAAAAAAAATATATAAAATAAAATACCACAGTAACATTAGAGCATTAGGATTGACTAGAAGAGATTACGTCATTACGCACTCACGTTTTGAGTGAATATATGGTTGGGCTAGTCGGCTGGAGTGCGTCCTTCCATGCTGTGTGATGATGACGATCTGAACGACAGGAGCATATAGTTCACAGTAAAGCGTGTGGGAAAGCATTTAGGTCGTATGTACGAGTATAATCAAAAAGAAATATATTTTTTATGGAAGTCTAGATAGTGTAGGAGCTGATGAATTTGAAACATTCATGAAAGTACTTTAATATCTCAAGTACTTTATATTTCCCAGTTTACACAGCTACTCGAAAATATAAAAAAAATATTAAAGCACTGTTCAAACCTACTCATACAGAACCCAACACAACATAGAAGCATCAAATATATAAAATAGGTACGATGTGTTGTTAGCGTTGTTACGAGTGTTATATTTTCACATCCATACAAATTAATCTTTATGTGCTCGCACAAGCGCTGTACCTTTTGAATAAACACATGTAAAATGTATGATTTGCCCCTAATACACATGTATTTACAGTATTCGACAGAGTAAATTCAGATTTACTCGAATGGATGTAGAGTGGATGTAAATAAGTATTTACGTAGCTGAATTTTGCCCTATCTAAATCTTTGTATTGTACTAGTGTGCTAAGGCTTGCTTTACTTGCTTTAAAGACTGTTTGAAAGTCATAACAGGACTTTCTTCTTTATAACAGGACATACAAACAGCAAGCGTTTCATTATGATGATGTGTAAGTATACCTAATTGAGTTTAGTATGAGAGTATACATGGAAATATTATTGTTTGAATTTATTTGCGACTAGCTCATATTAATTATAACCCTTCAAAAACAAACCTTCATACTAACATATTAAGGATAAAGAATAATTTGGAATCTGACTATTGCTATGCTAACCGCATGTCAATGTTAAACATTTTCAGACTCTACGGACTGCACATGCAACACATGCATATTAATTTGTTAGGCATATTTTTGTAAGGTAGGTACAATGCTAAACTTACACCTTCAGGTGTGCTATTCGGAGGTGATGCTATTTTTCTCTCATTGTACTTCATCTAGATTATAATACATTCTTGAATTTGTCTCAATGGAATGCTCCAATCTTATACAAATTGTATGATTCACTATATGCTATAATATACGAGTATATTTCAGATCAAATAAGCACACTATTGCTATTGTGTCCACCAAATTTATACTGCCACTAAAATAATCTGCAAATCAAAAACTACGAGTATTTCTACTTTTTTCGAAACTACGTTTTTCGACTAACGGCGTTTTGCCATTTGACGGTGCTATAATCAAATGTATGTGTGGAAACTTGTGCAGTTTTAGTATAGAATTACAAAGTACTATTATTATTCTATGCACAAAACCATACCTAAGTTTGAAATAATCTGCCCTTTGCAGAACATTCGAAAACCTCAATTCAACGGAATGAAACATGATTATTAACCCGATTACAAACCATTGTTCATATTAGGAATAATAACCTATTATTTTGGTTTTTGGTGAAATTGGGATGTCAGAATTCACCTATGCAGGAATCGCATTATACCAATCAAGGGGATGATCAAATACGTTAGAACTGAAATAACTAAATGCATTGTTGCAACCTAAACATTTGTATTGTAAAGGCCCCTGTCAAGTATTTTTTTAAACGATTTTTGAAATTCTGAAAGATTGGGCAACAAATCGTTGGCTTAGTTTTTGCTCGTTCCACACGACAAATTGTTCAGGTTATATAAATTTTTGAATTACAACTGATTACAAAAAAAATGCATACTATTTCTTATTGAGGTGGTCGGTAGCCGGCTTGGTAACGAGCTCGACTGTTAATCCGGCGGACGCGGGTTCAATCCCCGGTGCCGACTTTCTCTACTTCACGACAAAAGCTTTTCAAGCTTACTAAAGTAGATCTATTTGGGTTTGTTTCGATAAACCCAGATTCATTAAAAAAACTAAAAACTCACATGGAGTCGGCATCGGGGTCAGAACCCGTGCCCACTGGATTATCAGTTGAGCGCGCTACCAACCCGACCAAACCACTATCTTTTTTTAGTTTATTTGAGGATAAGTAATTAATATTTACTTAAGTAAATTTGATAATTACTGTAACTAATATTTGCCACGCTCGTTTTCAACTTTGGGAGGATTCATGAAATTTGAAACTTTTAAGATGTAATAAACTCTCTTAACGGTTATTAAAATTATTTTAGACACAATAATTTAGAGAGATTATAACGTTAAGTTAAATTTATCAGCTTGTTTAAATATTTGTATTTATTCTTAATTATTACTTTCTTTGATATAAATTAGAATAAGTTATTGATTGATGGAAGATTAACTTTATGGAAGGACATTGTAAAATTATTGTAAAAATAAAACACTGTTTTTTACTTCCACTATTTATTTTGAGTACATACACCAGAGATCTTTCAAAGCTAATGCTTCAAAGATAACCACTATAGTTCATAGATAACCACTGAAGATGAAGCATTAGCTTTGAAAGATCTCTGGTGTATGTACTCAAAATAAATAGTGGAAGTAAAAAACAGTTTATCAATTCAATTTTTCATTTACTTCACCTACCAACTAATCAAATGTAGTTATTACGCGCGAAGCTACCTAAGAACACGATTCCCATCGAGTTACCTTTTGGAAAAAATGATAGGTATAAAAGTGTCTAATCTGACGTAATCCCATAAGAAATGTTAGCCCCGGCTTCTCTTCTGCAGAATTCCACCCTTACGCCACTGGACTAGGTATAGCAGTTAGTGAAAAAGGAATTTCTTAATACATAAATACTGATGTGTTGGATCAAATTCAATGACGTATTGCCAATGCTCTGTATACAATTGCTTCGCTAGTTCCGCAAATGGCATGAATAGAGAAATACACTATTCAATGCAATACTATGATATTTATACAAAGCAGAATACTGAAACATATTATTTTATGGCAATGTGGTAATGCAATGGAGTAATACTGCGATGGAATTTTGGTTTTGAATTCACATGTGCACATGTGAATTCAAATTCTAGTTAATAATAAAGCTAAAGAGACTTTAAACATAGTGCAAATAAAGTTAACCGTTTTTTAAAGAAATTTCGGTATTTGTACAATAACACTGTATTGTAGTGTGCTCTAGCTTGCTGTAGAAAATCTATTGTATTATATTAAAAGTGTTTTGTTCTTATGATAATCACAGGTACCAGGTATAGCTAGATGGAATCATTTCCCATATTTGCCCCCTCCGAGTCCTGAATTTCGTAGGACGTTATTTATATACATAAATAATTACACAAAACGGTATATTAGACGACCGTTAAAAATGTAGCATTTAACATTTAGAAGTAGCAAAAAACTATTTGGATTACGGCACAAGAGTTGTTAGTCCAGTACATGAGGCGTCAAACGATTCCTTTGCTCTGCCTCATCCCAACTCTGTAGAATAGATACTAATTACCATCATTAGAGTGGTGGGATAAAGAGTAGGTTACTACGTAAAGTGTAAGTATGTGCCTATCCAAATTTACGTGACGTAGATAAAGTGACGTCACACAATGGTGGCAAGTAGGAATAATAAACTTAACCTTGGAGAGCGCTGTACCCTCAATACCGGATATTTCCGAATCATTGTTTACGTTCTTGTCCAATTTGTGTGAGAGGATGTAATGATAATTAGGTCGGCTTTTAGTGACAAATATTTAACCTGGACTACACGTGGATCTAAAGTCAACATGACATTACTTAAAAAATGTCATCACAGTGTTAATAGATATATTTTTAACGGTACAAAATTCACTTAAATTTTTAGGCATGTTCAGCAAGGTTGAATTGCATGTCATATGGGTAAACTCGAGAGTTAGAAATCATTGACACAAGGCAATAAGCACATAAATTGTGAAAACTTGTTTTATCAAATGTATAAAACTCAAGTAGGTAGCGAAGTCAGTGTAAGTATTATCAAATGATTTATCTATTTTTTTCTTTATTATACTAACATCAAACAGCATTAAAATGCCTTTTCGCCGATATAGGTAAATAGGTGTGTACCTACTACCTAGTACTTATTAATTTCGCTACTTGATTTTATAAAGGAATATTGAGTATTTTGACCGAAGGTCCTTGAAATATCATGTTTCATTTTAATATTATTGACTAATTTTTGTGCCCGGCGGGCCTACGCTTGGATTTCAGGAGAGATGCTATCACTATTGAAAACATTTTCTTCGTTTTTTTTAACCGTTAGAAGTACTTTTTCAATAGCATATACGTCCTAGCGAGGATTCTGCTCCTTCGTCACTCAAAATATGTAGTCTCTGTGCAAAATTGATTCCTGGACATAACGAATTTCGCACTTGTGCAATTTTACTATAATATTAAAGTGATTATACTTCTTTGAGGTATGTTAGATAGGTGCTTTGTATAAAATGCTGCCTATTGAGTTAACTTAAATTTACCAGTATAATGACATTTAAAAAACAGGAGAGTTCAAGGTTGGAAGATATCGTTAGCATTTTATTCTCGTGTATTTTTATTTTACGCGTCTAAATAACAAGGGAGGTTAAGGGACTTAAGCGATAGGAAAATGAAAATCAAAGAATATTATAAAATTAAATTAAGCAACAAAGCTTTCCGTAAAACCCGTGAGAGAAAATTAAATCAATTCCTGAATCAAACTTCCTCCAGACTTTTCGTATTAAATGCTTCCATGGATTTTGTGATTTCTTAAGGGACTTAAAAAATTCGTTTTAAGAGACAGTTGTACCTTGAGAAGGGTTTGCAGATCCAATTTAGCTTCTACAACAAAAAAAAAACATTGGTCTCTCTTTCAAGATGTAAAATGTAGATGCTATCGTTTGTGAAAAAAAAATCTTAATCAATATAATGACCAAAATCAATTTAATTTTAAGCGAATAGAAAATCGAACATAGGCCGCGCATAAACGTCATTTTTACATACAAGGACTAGGGATTAATACCATAATCATCCGCCCTCGCCACTTAAGTATATGAATATATGTCTCCCATTTCGACTTCTATAACTCCCTTTCTGTAGCCATTCTGTGCCACTGGCATGCGTGCATTTCTTTTAAATAACCGTACAATCATAACTGCGTTGCAATGGCGAAGGGTGGATTTCTGCAGAAGGGAAGCCGTGGCTTGTATATTTCTTATGGGATTACGTCAGATTAGACACTATTATACCTATCATTTTTTTCAAAATTTTACTCGATGGGAATCGTGTTTTTAGGTAGCTTCGCGCCTGCTGCGTGGTCTCCTTGGGTTTCTGTTTCCCGTTCTCGGTCGCCACTTCAAGATTCTTTTGGTCCACCTTTCATCTGCTGTCCTGATTATATGTCCGACCCAATTCCACTTTGGCTGTTTTATGGGCCTAGGGATATAGATAGGCGTTACATGAAAATATGACACGGCGTCTAAGTAGGTAGGCAATGGCATATAAGACACAATATTAAGTTTGGTTTGGCTGAATTTCTTCTTCTCCTTTCGTGTACATACGACCATTGTACATCAAGTTATCTAGGAGCCATATCGAAGCGAAGAAGTACCTAGTCTATTAATTGACCCTCCGTGGAATTACTTCAGCATATGTTTGTCTACGTGCCATTGTATTAATATTTTTATTTTTTTTTATTTTGTATACTTTTCAGAGGCCCAGTAATACATAATAAAGCAATAAATAAATAAATCTTTACAAACGTCTTATAAGTCAGAACAGGTCCTGTCCACTTAAATAATATGTTCGACAATCGATCTGACCATGTTAACAAATGGGGTGATTCTGCCGGACTAGTGATCGATGTCGTAATATTTTATTATCGCGTCGCCTCTTTTGCAAAAAAAAATCCTGAATTTTACTAATTGATCAATTATTTTTTTTCCATGGTGTGGTTGAAAAAATTGTAGGGAAAATTTTAAATTAAAATTTGTGGGAAAAAACACCGACCCCTTACCGAGTTTCACGGTTCATTATAAAAGAAATCGAGGCTCCTTTTTTCAGCTCCGCTTACAATTTTCAGAAGGTTCTCATTAATTTATTTTGTTAACAGAATTTCGTAAGTGGATTCCGATATATATTAATATATTTTTCCTAGAGTTCTGCTGTATATTTGTTTATATAGAAGATAGTTTTTATATTTAACTGATTAGTAACTGATTGATGAACGCTTGAACTAATTCGTCGGATGCGTGGAACCCGTGCAATTTTTAAATGGCTGTTGTATGATTAACAACGACAGTCAAAAACCCTGCTAAGTACGCGTGATTGTTTTATTGTTTTTTTTTCATCCCTAGGCCCTGATTCGGGCACTTGGACACGTCAGATGGTGAATATCGACATAGAAGCCTGCGGTTTTCAAAAAGGTCTTGAAGTCAAAAATTTTTTTTAATTTTTTTTTTATTTATTTAGTAATATAATACAAGTACAGTTGTAATTTTTCAGCAGATAGGTACAAGATTTACATAGTTTAATGTTGTCCTTCTCTCTCAATAAGTAAATAAATACTTGAGTAGAGAGAGGAGTGTTTACAATTAGTGCATACTATATTTCGTGATTATTAACATTAGTATATATCATTAGCATTACACAGGGCTTCTATACAATATACGTCACAACTATATACTATATATGTAGACACTTATAGATATTACAAAGTATACACGTGCAGTGTGCAGGAACCTATATTATATCAATACATACAGCTTCAGTGAAATAAACAATCAATGGTTAAATTAATTAAAAATCAAAATAACACCACGTATATCTTCGGAAATTATTTTATTTGAAATTTATGTACTTACTATAAATTTTAATAATAACCAGCGTCTGATTTTTTTATAGGATCATCTCAGAAATCTCCTGAGAAATTACGGAAGCACTAAAACTTTGCATTATGCCTTAGTAGGCGTATGTTATATATGTAGTTAGTATGACAATATATTATTGTTAATTGGTAGGTATATAATACAAGATCATCTGTTCAAATTCACACATTGCTCACTGCGTAACGTTTGAGGAAAAATACCCTTAAAGGGTATAAATAATTGATTTAAAGTTAATGGCAGTATTCTCTAAGAATATGAACAATAAATTACCTACGTACGTACTCCAGAGACAAAATGATTAATCTACATTCCAACTAAAGAAAGCTCTGATAAATGATAGGTACACGTTTCTATTCCTTTTTTTTATTTTAGAAAACGAACAACGCAGATAACATCTTTTCTGAAAAATTTCTAAGATAATTATAAGATTTTAAATTGTATGGTTCACGGAGTGCAAGTGTCAATAAAATTATTATGCACTAAATTATTAATGATCTTGTTTGATCAATCATATAACACTAGGGCTTTTCTGGATCGTCTGGTGGGTAACCAATGACAAGTGTGAGGGTGTGTATAACATTATCAAAAGATGCATGACAAACACGTTATGTTTGATAAAATATTAAGATAACGTAAAACGCTTGTGGATATTTTTTTGAATATTCGGTACCCTTTTTATGCAATGAGCAAAAACCGACTTTGTTACAACATTATTCTTATTATGTGCTTACAATTTCACAAAAAAAAAGAAAAACATGAAGCGTTAATAAAACCATTTTTACTCAGGTCACAACCCCCCTTAATAGTACCAGTAAAAATAATACTTAAAATAACATAATTCTTCTCTGGTAAATTATTTCAATAGCTACCGACTTGGTTACCAACGTTCAACATATTATTAGAGCTTATGTTAGCTACGGGCCTTTGTATTTTTTACGTTTCTGACCGTCACAGATGTTTCCGCTTATTATTCATAACCGACAAGTTAATTATTTTGGTTTTGAAACCTCTCATTGTTTGGCATGACAAAATATTCATTCTTCTTGGAAAATTTCCATAAAAATACGTAATATATTTTCATGGCATAATTTATTAACGACATAAATCGCTTCGTGCTGGTGATGGCAATACTAGATAGCAACAGGGAAGAGGCTATCATTGAAGTCATCAATCTTTCAAAAACAAATCAATTAGTCACTAGTGGGTAAGTCATACGATGAAACCCAGAAAAATAGAATACCTACGTTCTTCATAAATTGTTATATATGATTCCGGATTATGTGAAATTTTAAATAAATAAATAAAAACTTTATTGAAGTAATGACATGCATTAAACAAATGGCGGGTTTATTTCCATGGGCAATATCTGCAAACCAATCACTTGACAAAATAATAAAAAAACATAACGTGCGTACAAAAATGTACCTGAAATGTCTAAAATTAAATAGTTATAATAATATTTACAACATATCAAATAAATATATACATGCAAAAACTAAAAATAAATAAATAAATACAGTAAACATATAAAAATACATATAATATATACATATAAAAAGGTATGGGGATAGTGGAAGGGATGGGATAATAGGAAAAGAAGGAGTTATTGATGGGGATTTAGGTATTTTATAGATAGTTTTTTTTTTATAAATATGTATGATATTTGATGAGTTTGGCGATGTTGTTGAGCCTTTGCTGGTCCGTTGTATGTATTGTATTATTTGTTTGATTGTTATATTTTATGTGCTGTGTAATTGTGTGTGCTCGTCGGAAAGCTTCGCCTGTTCATGGCTATTTCCTGTTTTAAAGTAAACGATTCGATAATATACTCGACAAATAATATTAGTGGGAAACCGTAAGCAGGCATATTGAATTTGCTACTTTACAATGTAGAAATAATAATATACTCGTACGTATTGGAAAAATCTTTTGAAAACTCTAACAAATTTAGTTACATGTCATTTCTTCTAGAATATCATTATATTGTCAAGCGACTGACATAGCATTATGTGGGAGTTTAGGTACTTATCTAATATTCACAAACAAACAAAGAAGGAGCCTCCACGCAGATTGAGTTCATGGTACGGAAAACAATCGGGCGTCCCCTGGAAACGGCAAAATGCCGGCAAATCCTTCTAACACCGAAACACCAACAAAAAGAGTTAAACAATCGAGACATTCAAAGCATTCAAACGTACCCAATAAAACAAGCGTTCCAAAAGGGCCTTTATCAAGGCCAACCCTATTGACAATTTCGATTAATATAGAAGGCTTATCAACTGACAAGGAAAATCTGCTATCTGATATATGTAAGGAAAATAATTGCGACATCTTACTACTACAAGAAACCCATAGAGGGGTTGAAGGTCGAAGACCAAATATTGAGGGAATGAGGCTGATCTTGGAACGACCACATGACAAATACGGCAGTGCTATTTTCGTCAGGAATGATATTGTCGTGGTCTCTGCAGACCTAACCTGCAGAGATGACATCGAAATTCTGACAGTCGAAGTCAACAAATGTACCATCACGTCAGTCTATAAACCACCACTCAAGACTTTTGACTTCGAAGAACCTAACAACTTTAAAGCACAGCCTATAAAAATGGTAATGGGCGATTTTAACTGCCATAGCACCACATGGGGATATCAACAAACAGACGAAAATGGCGAGAAACTCGAGAATTGGGCAGAGGGCCAAAGCCTCAAACTGCTGTACGATCCTAAGCAACCAGCATCTTTCATGAGTGGAAGATGGCGCAGGGGCAACAACCAAGATAATATCTGGGTGAGCGACAGAATTGCCCACCAGGCAGCCAAAGCCGTACTACCACCAATACCAAAAACACAACACAGACCAATTGTATGTGTAATCTCGGCAGCGGTAAGACCTGAGACTGTCCCATTCGAGAGACGATTTAACTTTAAAAAGGCGAACTGGGAGCGTTTTTCCGAAGAACTGGATCGAGAGATTATGCACCTGGAACCAGACCCAAAGTCTTATGACAATTTCGTTACACTCGTTAAGAAGATGTCCAGAAAACATATTCCCCGCGGTTGCAGAACTGAATACATCGCAGGTCTTAACGAGGAATCCAAAACACTATTGGAGGTCTACCAGAATCTCTATAACACAGATCCATTCTCTGAGGAGACAATTCAGACCGGAGAAAGGGTGATGCAAGCCGTCTCTCAATCAAGAACACATAGATGGTGCAAGTTGGTATCTGACCTGGATATGAAACAAAACAGCAGACGCGCATGGAAACTGATCAAGAACCTTAATAATGATCCACAGGCACCACCCCCAGGTACTACAAACACAGTAACACCAGACCAAGTAGCGCACCAACTACTCCTAAATGGTAAAACATCAAGACAGCAAAAGATTGAAATTCAGCGTGATATAGAAAACGAAAAGAACACCCTACGCACCCCATTTAGCGTCGAAGAATTGAAGCGTGTCATTGGCAGCATGAAAGATAACAAAGCGGCAGGCCTGGACGATATTCGAACCGAACAAATCAAGCACTTCGGACCTAACACCATAGACTGGATCGCAAAAATGATGAACAGATGTGCGACAGCAACGTATATCCCGAAACTATGGAGGAAGTCAAAGGTTGTTGCCCTTTTAAAACCGGGCAAAGAACCAAATCACCCGAAGAATTTTCGTCCTGTGTCACTGCTGTGCCATCTGTTTAAAGCTTTTGAGAAAATGATTCTCACACGGATCTTCAGCACAATCGAGAATAAGATAATACCCGAACAAGCAGGCTTCATGCCCGGCAAATCGTGCTGCGGACAGGTGCTCAACCTCACACAGCACATTGAGGATGGTTTTAATGAGGGCGCTGTCACCGGTGTTGCCTTCATCGACCTGTCTGCGGCATACGATACCGTAAATCACAGGAGGCTTCTATGGAAACTGTATAATATCACCAAAGACTTCCAACTAACCAAACTTGTGGAATGTTTCCTGCAAAACAGAAGATTCTTTGTAACACTGCACTCCAAAAAAAGTCGCTGGAGAAACCAGAAAAATGGATTGCCACAGGGCAGTGTGCTTACACCCATTCTATATAATATATACACCAATGATCAGCCCATTAACCCTTTAACACGACAATTCATCTACGCAGACGACACTGCTGTAGCAGCACAGGCCAAAACCTTTGACGAAGTGGAAGGAAAGCTATCAGCCGCTCTCCAGGATTTGGCGATCTACTACAACGAAAATCACCTCAAGCCGAACCCATCCAAGACTCAGGTCTGTGCCTTCCATCTCCGAAATAGAGACGCGAGAAGAAAACTTAAAGTGTGGTGGCAGGGTCAGGAGCTGGAACACAGTGACTTACCTAGATACTTGGGTGTCCACCTAGACCGCTCTCTAACTTTTAAGGAACACTGCGAAGGGGTCGAGGGAAAAGTATGCGCCAGGAACAACATCATAAGGAAACTTACCAGCACCAAGTGGGGAGCTCAACCCCATGTTTTGCGAACATCGGCCCTGGCACTGTGCTTTTCTGCTGCCGAATATGCTGCACCAGTATGGTACAACTCGACACATGCAAAAAGAGTGGACGTGGCAATAAATGAGACAGCTAGAATCATTTCTGGCTGTCTGAAACCAACACCCACCAAAGAACTCTACCCTATAGTGGGTATTGCCCCTCCCGCAACTAGAAGGCATGTTGCAGCAGAAATTGAACGAGGCAAACAGCGAGCAGACCCAAGACACCCAATGTACGGTTCCCAGACACGTCATTGCAGACTTAAGTCGAGGAGAAGCTTTATGGAGACGACACTCCCGATAGAAGGCCCCCCGGAGGCCCGCCGGGTGCACCTCTGGCGAGAAAGTACTGGGCCCACACAGTTACCTCCAATGGAGGGAATGGCAGCTGGTCACAGCCTGTCGTACCCA
The DNA here is from genome assembly GCA_963576895.1 of Ceraclea dissimilis. Taxonomy (NCBI): domain Eukaryota; kingdom Metazoa; phylum Arthropoda; class Insecta; order Trichoptera; family Leptoceridae; genus Ceraclea; species Ceraclea dissimilis. The sequence continues at coordinate 4,341,428 of OY756358.1, forward strand.
ACATGGAGGTCACTCAATAGACTGAGAACAGGTGTCTCCCGTTGTTACAGCAACCTCAAAAAATGGGGTTACAGAGAGGAAGACACCTGTGAGTGTGGTGCCAAACAGGACCACAGTCACCTGTTTTCATGTCCCCAAATAGGTGCGACATGCACGCCCGAGGATGCGCTACTGGCGAACGCCAGGGCTATCCGGGTGGCTGAATATTGGGGGTTTCAAATTTGATGGTGTTCCGGACATGGAAAGTAAGTAAGTATCTAATATTATCTTTATAACCATATTAAATATTATATGTACCTATCTAAAGAGTTTTGCTGGTTGAAATATCCTTTATTTTTGTTGTTCAGAACATCACATGTTAAGTAAATGTTACATCATAATTTCCCCAAGGATATTACATCCAGAAAAATAAAGATGTCTTTGGAGGAATATTATTTACGAGTAAAGCCACCGAAAACAATAAACTTTTAATAAAATACTTGACATGTCTTGTAATCTTACGATGTATTTTGTATACTGGCACAAATAACCCAGTTCGGGTGGACTGCCAAATTATAAAAAATCTCTTGAGATTTACTTTTTCGTCTTCAGAATTATTACGTACGTGATTTTTCTAAGTATTTACATGATACATTTTTTTTTCATTCTGTTCTGAATCTCACATTATTGATTATACTACAATGCAAGGTGCCTTTAAGGCGATATTTGTTGATATAGTCCGAGAGCCCGCTGCTTAATTTATGACGTATCTGTTTTTTGATCAAAATGTGGTACAAATGATAGCTTACCAATAGGGTATTACATCGCACTAGGGTTGCCTATCAAAATCTTGCCGCAACCCCCCCTGCCCCCCCCGAAAAGGTCCCTCTTCGCGGTTTTTCGCATTTTGTAGGAATATGGTAAGAGATAGCAGAAAGTAGTCGATGACAAAAATAATCCTTGCTGAATTCTCTACAAAAAATGTTAAGTCATTTTTTCCCTAGGACTAGTAGTTTACCCGTAATAGCCGGTCGAAAAACAGGATATTTTTTGAAAAAAAAAAAAAAAAAAATGATTTTTTTTCTTTAACTTTCTTCCACCCATTATCACTAACATTTTATGGAAAAAAATATTTGGCCTGCGGCGCTATATCGCTGGTTATTTTATGAAAAACTAAATTTTAAGAATTTTCGTCACTGAGTTTTATTGCAATAACTCCTAAATTAATTGATGTATGAAAATAAGTTATAGCTCGTTTTGTAGCTAAGACTATGGTTATTAATTCGTTCTTTGACTATTTTCCTGTAGCTCTTATCAATTCATTTTTTTAGTTTTTTAAATGAATTTCGGTTTTGGACCGGCTATTGCGGGTAAACTGCTAGTTCTACGAAAAAATTGACTTAAATTTTTTTGTAGAGAATTTAGCAAGGATTATTTTTGTCATTGACTACTTTCTTCTATCTCTTACCATATTCCTATAAAATGCGAAAAACCGCGAAGAGGGACCTTTTCGGGGGGGGGGGGGCAGGGGGGGTTGCGGCAAGATTTTGATAGGCAACCCTAGTGCGATGTAATACCCTATTGGTAAGCTATCGTTTATACCACATTTCGATCAAAAAACAGATACGTCATAAATTAAGCAGCGGGCTCTTGGACTAATAAGCCGCTTTTAAAATGATCTGGTTATTATTTTCTGTAAAGAAAATGCTGTGTAGTATTTCACTTGGTTTGACACAGTTCATATTAGTTAGAGTTACCCCATTATTGAGATACACCTGCTGTAGTAGCATTCTACTATCTTTGATCGGAGGTTAATTTGTATAATAATATCAAAATATAATCCATTGTACAATATTTTGCATATGTCCCAGGAACTTTAATTTATTCAGTCGACTAATGTATGAACTCAGGATTGACGCGATGGGTTGTAGATGTTTTTACAAAAATTGAGTTTTACAAAATTACTACACAAATAATTAATTCCAGCTATATGAATATAAAGTTCTGCGTCAAAATTATTTTCTATTTCGTCGCGACGTCATGGTGAAACGTCGCCCCATCGTTATAAAGACATTATTGTTTTAGCGCGCAATATAAAATGACATTAAAGTAATGCTTAGGTGCTTATATCATCTTTACGAGAAAAATATCGATAACCACTTAAGTTCATTACGAGAAATGGATTGGGTGATAGTTGGTTCCCCGATAGTTCTTTTTTTTTATTATTATTTTTTAATGAATTTGGGTTTATCGAAATACCCAAATACATCTTTGTACACTTCACAGAAAGCTTAAAAGCTTGTGTTGTGAAGTGGAGTAAGTCGGGGATTGAACCCGCGCCCACTGGATTAACAGTCGAGCGCGTTACCAACCAGGCTACCGATCACCTCTCCCCCAACCATTGATCCCTCAGACAGTTGATCCCCCGAGTGTCGATCCGTTCGACGCTTGTTTCTTCGGACGGTTGACTCCTGCGACAGTTGATATGATATGGTGGCTAGATCCAGAAACCTTTCATAAAAGTCTATTTTTTATAGTTCTGAATAGAAGGAAAGAGCAAACAAAACTAATGCGTACAAAGTGAGCATAATAGGGGGCTGACCACTAAACTATAAAGTGACATAATAAATTAATACAAAGGATAACAAATTATACCCCTAAACAGTAGAAAGTTATATACTCGTAGATACAATAGTAATGTACCTAGCTGATATGGTTGTTTGTACGTATAATAACCAGGTTATTGTTCTGAAATAATGTTAAAATGGTACAACTACAACACACAAGCAACGCATATTCTCTGTGAAAGTAAATGGACTTAGGGGTCATATTTATAGTAATATTTCTCTAAAAGTTTTAATACTTTACGTATTTATATAATGATTTGCATATTATCATTGCCATTTAGAGCAGTTTTGTATAGAGTCCGTGAACTGATTAATAAATCAGTCTGTGGGAGATACACAATACTGATTCATTATTATATTCATTTTACTACAAAGGAGAATGCTCAAAAAAAACCCAGGCCCGGCGCAAACGAAATGTAACTCAAATGATAGGTAAAAATAAGTAATTAAATATTGCATAGGTGGCATCATCGAAATCAATGGCTTAATGGGTAAAATACCTATTCGAAGTTTTACATTGGTCACACGAATAATAAGAAAAGGAGCATTAGACAGTTATAATTGCGGTCTAAAAGGGTATAATATGATGAGTATAAGGTAGCCCGTCCTCTTCGTCTTCTTCTTCATCAGCCTTGGTCCCTCCACAGCTGGATATAAGCCGAAAGGAAAATGCTCACGAAATATGTAAAAAAAAAACAGGTCCGGCGCAAACGAAACCTAACTCAAATGATAGGTAAAAATGAATAATTAAATACTGCATAAGAGGAATCATCGAAATCAATGGCTAAATGTGTGAAATACCTATTCGAAGTTGTATAGGGGAAACTTTGAATAGGTATTTCACATATTTAGCCATTGATTTCGATGATGCCACCTATGCAGTATTTGATTACTCATTTTTACCTATCATTTGAGTCACATTGCGTTTGCGCCGGACATGTTTATTTTTTACATAAATCATGAGCATTTACCTTTAGGCCTACATCCGGCAGTGGAGGTATCAAGGCTGATGAAGAAGAAGAAAAATCAGACAGGCTACCTTACACTCATCATATTATATACTTTTGAATCGCAATTGTAACTGTTTAATGCTCCTTTTCTTATATATTCGTGTGACCAATGTAAAACTTCGAATAGGTATTTCACCCATTAAGCCATTGATTTCGATGATGCCCCCTATGTAGTATTTAATTACTAATTATTACCTATCATTTGAGTTACATTTCGTTTGCGCCGGGCCTGGGTTTTTTTCCCATACAAAATGAGCATTCTCCTTTACAGAACTAATTCCAAGAATCTTTCGTCAAACACTCAATATTCTAAACTATGAAATATGTCGTTTGGTGTAAAACTGATGCTGAATTTAAGGATCTCTGTCACAAACATTAAAATATTATGTCAATTTTAGGAATTTCAAGAATCATTAAAATATTTCTTGAGTAATTCTCATTAATTTTTAAGAACGAAGAAGATTCTATGAAAGAAAATACTCTATTCATGAACGTATGTCGGATGAAAGCAAAAAAAGTCCTCGTAACGTAAGGAGCTTTTAGAATCTGTTCTGAATCTATAGACAGACTTACTACAAAAAAAATATATCAACGACATAATAATTGGTGTAATTAAGGTACTGGAGGTGATCGGTAGCTTGGTTGGTAACGCGCTCGACTGTTAATCCAGTGGGCGCGGGTTCGATCCCCGATGCCGACTTATTCCACTTCATGAGGCAAGCTTTTCAAGCTTACTGTGAAGTGTGCAAAGATTTATTTGATTAATCGAAATAAATCCAGATTCACTAATAAAAGTTACTGTGGTAAATCGTATTACTGTACGCCTTCTGCATAAAGAAATGTTAAAGCGGATTAAAAAAAAATCTTCCTTAAGGTATAACAGACCAAAACTATTAAGCGGATATTCGTATAATTCAACGCGTAGGTAAAATATCAGGAAGATTATTTTTAGAATTAATATTGGTGGTGGTTGTTTGAATGTGGGCGAGGGGCGGAGGGTTGGCTGATTTTCTATATAAGTAGGTTTTATGGAGGAAGGCTGCACGTGCAACAGGTGCCTTGAAAAGAATTATTTATTAGAGTTACGAACTCAAGTTATTATTACTCACGCCACCACAGTCTACACTCGCCATAATCATAACCTCTTATGCCTCTACCACATGCTCGCCGACGCTCTTGTGAATGAGCAAAAAGACGTGCGGACGGGGCGATTGTCTTGTATTGTATACGTAATCTTTTTACTCATTCACACAAAAAAAGTGGAGGGTCGGCGAGCATGTGGATGAAGCATTACGGATAAAGGTAATAACAGATGAGGAACGTACCTATAGTCCAGTTCAGATGCATTTCTCAACAGAAAGTAATGTTGTGGGGTAGTCTGGATTTTTTCATTATTGTATTATTTTTTTTGTAATTCGAGGTTTCCGAGAGAGGACAAAACATGGAAAAAGTCGAAAACTTTAATGTTCTGACGATTTTTTTTATTAGTACCCCAAAACCGACAACTTTTGTAATTTATCTTTTTACGCAAAATGAAAGTACTATTAAATTTACAACAAATTCGTCATATAATTTTTTTCTCAAAAATAAATAGCAACGGAGTTGTCATAATCTAAAAAAAAACAAATTTTCGTATTGTTCAAAGTAGTGAGAATCGAAAATATGCGGAGAAAGTTCACATTGTTACATTTATGACCAAATTTTAACAATTATTATTTAAATTTATGAGACATGTTTTACCTCATTGGAATCAACAAACATGATGACAGTTATCAGGATAAATATTATTTTTTTATATAGTGAATTGCTTAGGATAGAAATGTTTAAACATATTTTTAAGGCTGGAGACTCAAGTACTTGTAGTAAAATTTCTTGAAGTGAAAAATGTTAGTAGGTATATTTTATATTTAACAGAGTTGGCAGACGGAAATCAAATGTTAATTTCGTAAACGAAACAAAATAAAAAACTTCATCTCAAAAATATATATTAAGTACCTAGGTATGTACAAAATTATTCATTCATTGCAATATTTTATCCGAGATTTTGACGCGAAGCGAATCTACGGGAAATTACTTTTCTTTCTCGTATACTTACTCTACATTTTTTATACATTTCCTAGTATAATTTCGTATAACAAGTTCATGTTTTTGTATATTATTATAATGAATATTTTAAAATGTAAACTTCGCTCCTCAAATCTTGGGCTTTTTTCTTTATCATGCTAATAAGCTTATTCATGACATGACTCATGACAAGCCTAACAAGACTTCAAACCATATTACATTATAAAAAATAACTGCTGTATATTTACGAGCAGATGTCAGAATTAACATTTTCTGGTTACTGAGAAAAGCCGAGTAGAATAATATTTTTGAATGATGCCTTAGGTATGTATTAACTGGTTAATAGTCTACTGAAGAAGGGTTTTCCATGGAAACATTCAGATAACAATGTCTCACTAAATGCGTTCACTTATGTAACATTTTCTTGGAAAAAGAGGATGTAATATGAAAATTCTGAGTAAGAGTCGGTAATAGAGGTATACTTATTCACTCTCTTCACTCAGTGTAAAGCTGAGGTTTTACAATACACGGCTTACGGAATGATATAGTTGAGTGTAATTTTTTGGTTCCCAGCGCGGTCTAACTGAAATTTACGGGGTCACTACTGACGCTGCCAATTGGCTAAGAGATCTACCTTTAAGTTTGAAGTTTACAGGTCTTATGTTTTGCCATACGCATTAAAAAATGATAATATTAATTTTATAATATTTTTTTATCAAGAATATTTCGGAAAATCACGTTTCTAAAGATATTAGGTATGATATATTTTACTGTCGTTTTACTGAATATTCGTAAGGTAAAAAATACCGAAAAAGTATTAGTGATTAATGTCAGGAAAATATTTTTTCTAGAACCTATATAATCCCATACATTCTACGAGTACAGATTACGATAATTGATATTACTTGATAATATCAAAGGATTTAATACAGAAAATTATTACATGTTACTAAGATATATTTATTTTTCCTATAACCTCAAGGAAAACCAACTACCCTTATTGAACACTGTAATACCAGTATGATTGATGATATTATTATTTACCCAAGTCCGGAATTAACGTCGTATCAAAAATATTATTTTCACAAGTTAATTAGTTACGACAAAATAATTAATCAAAAGCGTAAAACTTTCATGTAGCAATCAAATTAATCAACATGTTTCCAAATTATAACTTCCTATCAATTAAAAGTGACGTGCTAGCATGGGAAATATTTCATGATTTGAATTTACGTGCAACTAAGAGTGATACCTAGCGCCTACTAATATGAAGGTGAACGATCTGTCAATTTACAAGTGAGAGAAAATAAATTAAGAAGCTATTTAATGCTTTTGAATTAAAGAGTCAGCGCCCTTTGTCATTTTAATTATAATTTACTACTGACAAAACTTTGGAACTGATAGTTGTTGTAAGTTTCTGAAAGTTGAACGTTTTGTACAATATGTTTGAGGGAATATCATAAGTACCTACGGTTTAATTAGAGAATTACTACATTTCAATACATTTTAGTTTATTTTGTTAATTTATTACTTATAACAATGTTGAACTTTTGAAAATGGTAATGATTTCGTGTCAAACCCCGAAACGAAGAAGTGGTGGATGACCTGCAAATTCAACATTAAATTTACTTTTTTTATTGATTGTTTGAAGATTAACCTTATAGAAGCACATTGGAAAACTATTTGTACTTCCACTATTTATTTTTGAGTACTTACACCAGAGAGCTTTCAAAGCTAATGCTTTATCTTCAGTGGTTATCTATGAACTCTGAAGATAAAGAATTGGCTTTGAAAGATCTCTGGTGTATGTACTCAAAAATAAATAGTGGAAGTAAAAAACAGTGTTTTTATTTTACAAATAATTAAATTTACTGTTCCACATCAGCCCCAGCATCAGAGATAGAAGCCTTAGTACGGTAGAAAAAGGATTAATAACTTACACCCTGTCAGTACTAAGCCAGCACCTGAAGTTGGTAAACGAATAATTAATTGAATTTAAAATGATTCAAAGAGAATTCTTAATAATTATTGTACGAGTACAAGCAAAAAGTAAATAATAACACTTCAGAGAAATGGATTACAAAGGAAAATATTGTTATGACATAAAGAATTATTCTCTTCTATCTTCTTGTTTCTTCTTCTTTCTCAGCCGTTTCCAATCAAATGCTGGACATAGACCTCCTTTTTGACTTTCTATAGATCCTTATTCTGGGCATGCTGCATCCACTTGTTTCCTGCGATTCGCCTCACGACGTCAAACCATCTTGCCTGAGGTTTTCTTACGTTTCTTCTTTCTCATTCTAGGTTGCCATTCGATAATCTTTTTTGTCCATCTAGAATCGGGGCGTCTGGCAACGTCTATGGCAACTCCATTTTAAGGCAGCTGCTCGTTTTACCACGTCAGTGACATTGGATTTCTCTCAATCTATTCATTTGTCCATCTATCTCTCAACGAAATACCCAGCATTCTCCTCTCCGTGGCTCTTTTTGTGTTATTTTCTTCTATAGAAAATATGTTTGTTGTAAAGATTCAACAACAGCGAATACATGTAGGTGCAATGTTGGTTTGACAGGGAGTTATCCAAGAAACTTGCCAGATTTGAAACCCAGCACCGACTATCTTCAAAACTTTTTTTAGCTTACTGTGATGTGTGCAGAAAAATATTTGTGTTTGTGTTTGCCGGCTTTAAAACACATTAGATATAAGAAGAAAAAATAAACTTCTACCAAGTGTTAACGTTATTATTATCATATATTGAAATATTGTTGAATTTTTATTGAAGAAAACTAAAATTTCGGTCATCAGTAGTACATTTAAGATAATCCTTCATCCACTATGAGCTTAATTTACAAACACTTTATCCTGAAATCAGCAAGTAGGCAGATATTTGTATATTACTGTCTTATTGGGTAGGTTAGTTCATAAAGAAGAGAGAATAAGTGATTTTTCGAATTGCTGAAATAGAATTTCTGGAATCTGGATAAAACACTTGGTGATTTCATTATCTTACAATGACAAGATTGAAGAAGAAATAAAGTTGATATACGAGTATTATATAAATACAGATGATATCTAATGACACCGAGACTTAACAACTACACTTCATTCATTTCAACTGCTTTCTACTCAGGTCACACAATTCTTTACATCCTTCTCGCCATTTAATTCGTACTAATAATATCGTGTACAATAAAGAAGTTGGCTCTTTGTAAGTAGGTACCTACTACTAGTATGAATAGAACCAGGTCGTGTGCTTTAACAATATAACGTGCAACCAACATTAAAAATAAAAATGTATAAAGGGAAATGTAGGAAACCAACCGTAAAGAATACAAAACCCTTGTCTATCCATATAAAGTAACACGGTAATATAATATTGTGTTCCATGAACCACTTGAGTGCAGCAAATCTAATACGTACTTACTTTGTCCATCTCATAATACTGCATCACATTATGTACTAAAGAGGAAAAATAAAATGATGCTTCACGTATCCTGTAAAGATTTTCTTTCTTTACCAGCAGGTAGCTACTTAAGTTTGCGTCTTTTTGCAATCAGAGTTCTTTTTGTTTGACAGAAAGCTTTTGAAATATTTATCTTTTAAAAGAAAGACAAAATCTACTGAAAATAAAGTCATGAACTTCATCTTCAGTAAATTAATGGTTTTATGATTAATTATTTTATAGACTATTATATTATTGGGCACAGTTTCAGGTCTCTAAGTAGTCCCAGGAAATGGTTGAAAAATCTCTTTCAAGATTTGCGCTAAGACAAACAAAAAACAAACAACGGAGGAGTTAACAAGAGTTAAACAGTGGGGTTAAATAAAAAATTGTAAAAAGGGAGACCGAGTTGCTAAAGAATAAATAGAAATGAATTGAGTGATGGTTTTCAAACGAGATGGTAACTTCATGATTTTATTTTATGTTCTTTCTATATGGTAAATATGCAGATTAGGTACATAATTTCAGAATGAAACTAGGATACCATAAAATTTAAAAAACCAAATAATTCCGAACGTAGTGAAAATTTGATTCCAATAATCTTCAATTACATCATGTCTCATAGATTATTTACCTATGTCGGTATAAGTAGGTACCTGATACCTACTACATACAGAGATATAGAGAACATTGTGGACCATCGGACATTTATGGCGAGCATAATATGAGCTGAGCGAGCGTGATCTACAAAATAATATCACTGCTGATATCACGACACCTACCTACCTACGTAGATTCAAGAGAAACATTTTGAACGTTGTTTGAATATGAAATAAGTTTAAAATATCATAACACATTTGATACGTGAAAGAGAACTTGATTTTATTTTTGATGTAGGTAGTAAATCAGTAAATCTAGATTTGCACGTAATTCTCATATAATCAGCACCGTTTTATAATCGTAACGTAACATACCGTGAATCAAATCAAATCACAAATAGGCGGGTGGGTAATGGTTGGTTATATTAGAAATATTATAAGTTATACAGTTCATGCAAATTTGGAGTGTGTAGGTGAGACAGATATTCGTACTTTTACGGACAACATATTTGCCCAATCCCACCAACTTTTACCTAGGAAGGAGAGCCCTAAGAAATTTCCATACAAAAATAGGAATATTATTCTATTTATTGAATAAAGAACATCAAAGTGTCCCGCTACCACAGCCTAATTCCATATGAAATGCAACACGCAACTCACCTAGTCTGGGCGGAGATATTTGGGCACCTAACGTAGGTGAGCTGCATGTTGCATTTCGTATGGATTTTGGCTGTGTGACACTTTGTTGTTCTTTATTCAATAAATATAATATTATCCCTGTTTTTGTATGGAAACTTCTTAGGGCTCTCCTTCCTAGGTAAAAGTTGGTGGGATTGGGCAATTGTGTGGTAGTTATAAATTACATATACTTTCACCTTCTAATAAAAATTGCACACACGTGGAGTATTCTACACACTCATTTAATTTTCATTTAATTGCAAAAGCGCGATGATTGTAAATTAAATTATCATGTGTAATTGGCACGCGATGAAATTGACAAGACAACATATGTTGTCTTGTGTGCACACATCAGTAATTTAAAATAACATGTTGGTATATCTCTAAATGGTGCACCACACTATGGTGCGTCGAATGCGTTTTTTTCATTGCCCACAACATTTTTCTTACACAACTTTGTAGGTCGACATGGCGCAAGTAAATAAATTTGTTTTTTTCGATTTAATAACACATATATCTGTGTGTGCGCCTGTGCTGGATGCGGAGAGCCTTAAGCCCTTGGGAGTCCGTTAATGTATTGTGATGATGAGTTATAAGATTTTTGATAGCCATAAGTTATGCAATATGTTTTACGGGAATACTTCGAGCAACATGTAAACTATAATGTGTCCGTATTGGCCGAACAATCATTAGGTATAATAATTAGAAACCCAATATGATCTTTAAAAAACTGCCTTTGGGCCTTGATAGTTCAACAATCTTTACAGACTTTTCAAATATAGGTAGGCTTATATAGAAAATGAAAAAAAAGTAATGGTAAAACACAATATTTTCTACCATTTTCTTTATATATCCTATTGCCCTAAGAGCATTTATTTTAATGTACATATATTAAGATAAGCATGTGAATCTAAAAACCCACTATAAGTAAAGTTTTAAGCAACGGTTAGGTATTTACTTCCGCCCTTAGGCGGAGAGGCATATACGATATTTAGTTTCCAATTTCGTTAGACATTTTAGTATTACTGTTTTTATATATACCTAAGCTGGACAATGTTGGGAATCTATTACAAATAATAATTTGCCCTAAAGACTAAAAATAAACAAGAGATTCAGAAAATATCTTACAGAATAATGTATATCTTATAGGGGAAAATTTGTGTTTACTCATTGGTAGTCATTTTGTACGCTATAACACAACATCATAATAATATGGGTTGTTTGCCACATATTATGTAACAATAACAGTAGTATTATATTACACCAGCTATAACCCGTCCGAAATTCAGAATTTTTTCACCATTTTTATTATTTGATACGAGTCTTTAGCTAACAATCTCAGAGAATTTCGTTGCTACTCACTATTCTAATGCAGAGCAACATCGTTCATTGCAAACTGATTGCTATATGTATACCTTGACATCCGTCCAATATAATAATTACCTACTTGTACCATACAATAAACCGTTGGATGATAATCTCAGAATCAATCATCTTGATTATTGTGTCTACGGCAAGAAAATAAGTAAGTACCGAAGCATGAAAATATAGTTTCAACATGATGGATTTGTATGTAAGGATTGAAAAGTGTGTGTTTTCCTCCTTCTCTTCTGGCTACATGTGCGGCGTGGTATAGATGGATAGGATAATATTTCCAAAAGAGGCTCTACTCTGAACGATACATTATTTTTTTTACCTACCCCAAAAACACTTGGAATGGGGTTTTAGTCGTCGTCGGCAAGATTTCATAATGTAGGTACCTACCAACCGTCTACGTCGTAGACTCTACGACATTATATGAAGGGTTCACTTCACAATACACATAAGTCAAGTACAGTAGTAGGATGTATGTCTCCGTTTCAACTTTAATAACGACATTATGTGCTTCACCTAAATCAGATTGTTGAATACCTACCCCCGAATTAGTTCATTACTGCCAAAAAAAAACAATATTTGAAAAACTCTCAAATCATGTCCAAAACATCTACCTTACAACGAACTTGAAAATCTTAATCTTGCCACGTAAAAAGCCAGAATTGTATGATTTTTATTGAAGCCAGAGGCATTGTTAACATTGGAAAAAAATAAGCCGACAGTTTTCGAGCTACCACGAAAGAACTACCGCGATTAACCTGTTTTTTTATCATCCCTTAGGTATTTGTTGACATTCGAAACACAATAACTGTACATTTTATTTTGATTCGCAATTCAGTATAATAGATACTTCGGTGTGATATTTTTAGTAAGAATAAGTGTTGAATGGACACTTGTAGGTAGTCCAATGTTTAACTTAGTACCTACGTATATAATCGTGCGTATCAATATCTCCCATCATTATTGACGGGTTTGTCGCGCTAGTAATATCAATAAATAAAGTTTGCAGATTGTTACATGAAACATTATCGTGTTGATAAAAGAGTTGTAATAATATTATATTTCGTATTACTTATGGGTATAGCTGGTATAGCACCTACAGAGTTAGTAGGGAGTTTATACAAACAATGTGTACCTATATACATTGACATATGTATTACTACTTCGCCTTTTAGACATTTTTAAGGGAACACAAGAGAGGTTACAAGCTTCGTTAACATTTTATAGTGATAATGAAATTTCTATAAACATCGATTTACAAACAATAGATTTTTATCTGACTTTTCTTATCAAATCGAAAGTCAGTCAGTCAAGATTAATCGATATTTCGTTTCGTTGCTGACGAAAAATTTTTAGGGTGCAAGATCTTTAGGGTAAAAGGTGGTGATGCCGGCCGCTTAAGTTTTAGGCCAATAAATTAATAATTAGAAGAAATATGTTTATTAAAATTATATAGTCTTCTACTTTGATCTATTTGCTAATAAGTTTTAAGCAAAATAATTTCATTGCTTAGTTTTTTCTGAGGAATATTGACAAAATAATAAGTAGGTTTGGCCAGGATTGTCCGCATGTGATGTCTGAAAGAGTTGTGAAGTCTCGATTTTCGTGCAGCTTAATTGATGTATTTATTCTTTATGTGTAGAAATGTAACGGAATATGGTATAATATTATATTCTTCTTCTTCTTCTTAAACTGCATCTAGACTCAGCGAGTCTGTATTGACAGGATTGTTCTCCTGTGATGTGGAACTCCAGCTGTCTCTCCATCGCTTCGGTGGTCTTCCTGGCGGGCGTTGACCATCAGGCACCCCATGCAAAGCGATGTATGGGAGTCTGGCATTGTTCAGTCTTGATACATGTTGGTGCCAGAATCTCCGCCGCTCTCGTCCCCATCTGACTACATCTTGGACATCACAGATTTCTCGAATTGCAGTGTTTCTCACCCGATCTCTCAGAGTCCTCCCGGCAATGGCTCGCAGCGTCCTCATTTCTGTGGTTCTCATCATACTCTTTGTTCTAACAGTATCTGCCCTCGCCTCTATGCCATATGTTAGAATAGGTCGCACACAGGTCTTATAGATGCGAACTTTGCTGGCTGTTCTCATATCCTTATTCTTCCATATGACATCTTTCAGGCAACCTGCTACAGCTGCAGCTTTGTTTACCTGGGGTCTGATTTCGTTAGCGAGGTCATTAGTGCTCAGTAGCTCACCACCAAGGTAACTGAATTGGGTCACTTGTTCAATCGGATTGTCACCTACGGATATTTCACATCTCACCGGGTTTCTAGCGAATGTCATACTTTTGGTTTTCATTGTGGAAATTATCATGTTACACTTTGAGCAGCATTCGTCAAATGTAGAGAGCATTCTTTGTAGGTCATTTTTATTTTCAGCTATAATTGTAGCGTCGTCAGCATAGCACAGGATGCCCACCTTCTTCTTGCCCAAAGTGTATCCCAAATTGAGTGATGCAACCTCTGCGATGATGTTGTCCATTATGCAGTTGAACAGAAAAGGGCTCAGGCTGTCATTAAATATTATATTAATTAACAATAAATTTTCACTAGGGGGAACATTTCGCAAATAAGCGATTTTTCCAACCCCTTCCACGGCATTTATGATGATTATCACAGTGAAATAGTTGTAGAAACTGACCTTTTACATCATGTTTCAATATAACGATTATAAATAGGCCTACCATAAGAAGGTCTGCCTACTTTTTGAAACTAGTTGACCGCAACGCAAGTGGGTGGGTCTCAAATGAAGAACATGTTGTTAATATTTTATAAGCACATTTGTTTGATTAATGATATCGTCATGACGAAGAAGAGCTTCTGATAAAATAGAGTGCTTTTATATCAGATGTCAGTAAGCATAACGTTTTACACAGTATTTCACAGAATCTACAAGTGCCCACTCGAATTAATAGGCATGTACCTACATTACATGATTCTTCTTCTTCTCAGCCTTCTCGCGCCCAGCGTTGGGCATAGGCCTCCCCCTTATATTTCCACTGCTCCCTATCCTGTGCCGACCGCATCCATCCGCCCCCGGCAACCTTCCTTATGTCGTCCGACCATCTTGCCTGGGGCCTCCCAACACTTCTTCGGCCGGTTCTTGGTCGCCATTCAACTGATATTACTGATTAGTAATAATATGTAAGTAGTCATGAACCGAGTGTGGTTAGCGTACACATCAATAAGTTAAGATAGGTTGGGTACTTATATCGATCCAAACTATCGAATCCCTAGCTATTGAAAGAGCTCATCAAATAAACAAAAAAACAGTAACCTAGCTTCGGAAACAATTACCAGCAAGTATCGACGATTTGTATAACACGACCGCTTCAATATCAGAATAAGGTGTAAGGAATAAGGACTTTTCAGCCTGAGATGTTTCCTATGATCTGGAAAACTCTCTTTCTTTCATGACACACCTTCTTATTACAGTGAGAAGAGGAAGGACGATAATTCTACTTATACAAAATCTCTCTGAGTTATAAAGCCTTGCTACCTCCTTGTGCACCCACGAGGAACGTTAGAATGCAAAAGTTAAACGTAATAATATGTCAACCCTTATTTCTTTAAATGTGGAGTAAGCCTCCCGGTGGACCAAGAAGATAATAGAATGGCGGCCAAGAACAAGCCGAAGAAGCGTCGGGAGACCCCAGGCAAGGTGGTCTGATGATATTAAGAAATGTGCCGGTGGTGGATGGATGCAGTGTGCCCAAGACAGGAAGCTGTGGAGGACCAAAGGGGAGGCCCATATCCAACAATGTAACTGAGTGGCTGCAGAAGAAGAAGAAGAAGTAATTGAAATAAAATAAAAAAAAAACGCCAATAAAAAAACTTCGCACATTTCACAGTGAGCTAGCCCCTTCACACTTTTTAAAATGAGTTTAAGGACCTACCTATGATGCGAAGTGAAAATTAAATTATTACGGCGTATTTAATTTAATTGTTTAAAAAAAGTTACATAATAAAATTTACCATTTAAATTTCTGTGTAATGTAAGCCGTACAAAGTCTCAATAAAAGAATAAATTTAATTCACAAACATCAACAGGCTCAGAACAATATCTACCCACACAAAATATACAGACATCAAAAAGCCGACCAAGTCATAAAGCAAACTGTTGTTTGTATAATGAAATAATAGCATAGGTACCTACCTGTTGAAGAAAATTTATTAAGGTTTCAAGTTTCTTTATTATTAAAGGCAATTCATTAGCAACCAACAACAGACTTTATTATACGAAAGGAACAAATTGAAATTACATTTACTTTTTCTACGTAATTTCGACGAAGTATCGACAGGAAAGGTTGTATTATCTCTGTTCTCTTACCGTAAATAAATTTGACAGGCAACAAACGTCTTTTAACATCGTTCAGGTTACCGTAAACGATCAGATGATTTTTTTCAGTTTACGGAACGAAAAATTGTCAGTTTATAATAATCTGACAGGTGATGTCCTCATCGACTGAGTAAATCGGTCGAATGAGCAGAATTTTATGTTTTTCTCTCGTATCCGTTTAGAAGTTGACTATTTACTCGGTTGAACCAACTCACTTACAATCTGATTAACACAACACAAGCGCAAATACAGTGCAATCCATATTTTTCTATCTTTGTACAAGTCTTCTTATTTTTGCCGATACGTGCATATAACATGATTGAATCGTTGATATAACTTATCTGTGTTTTTCCCATTATGTTCTATGTATGGTACGTTTTCTCATTATTTTCTCTGTATTTCTCAAAATATGAAACATTAGAATTGACAATTTTATACACAAGAATAATGTAGAAATTATTTTTATCGTCAAAATGCAAGCCAACTCAACGTCGAAGAACTTTAAAATTCGGAATATTTTATTCCAATTTTTCAGATCCTGTGGCTGTGGATCAAAATCCATCACATCCTAACTAGAGAAATAAAACGTAATGTAAAAAATTTACTGCCGCGGTTTCTAGTAATAAAACTAGGAAACAAAACGTGGAGAATGTCACTCCGGGGAAACATTAACGACCATCACTAAATTATGTATGGTGCAATGAGAGGAACCCGCCAACAGTAATAATTATTATAGCAGTCACGTCAACAAAAGCGAAGTGAGAAGTCGCAAAAGGGAAAAAGATATCCTATATCACATTACGAGTTATACTATGAGGTGAACAACAAGTAAAATTGAATTTCATGCTTCACACCCTTGGCATCTCATGGCTTATCTCTATGTTCGAGTGGACGCCGCGCCGTTAGTTTTAACAATATACCTTTACATCACACATCTTTATTCAGGTCTTCTTTCACTACATACGCAGCTAGATTATGGAATAATCTTCCACTTCCTAACAGACTAGCTCCAACTATTCTCTCTTTCAAGAGTAAACTAAGGCATCATTACCTTTCCATGAATAATCTATCTACCTCTCAACTCCCTTGATTCCTTCCTTGTCCTTATCCCATCCTCCATCACCTATTTTAAATTTGCATGTATGTAGTATATTATTATATATAAGTATTTATTATTTTTCTAAATCTCTTACTATTACTATTTGTTTTATTCTTATTGTTTCTGTATATCTGTTGGTATTTCTTTTTCTCTTTTCTTTTTGGTTTTCCATACTTTCCTAAGTATGTGTACAAACTTTCTCATTTCTGTGTCACAAGTGGTTGATTGGCAGACATTGCCTCCGGCAATAAACCCGCCATTAGGTATAATGTTTTATATCCATTAAAGATTTTACTTATTTATTAGATAGGATGATCATAAAGGGTACAATGGTTCTGGCTCGGAAGAGTTTAGAGAATGTGGGCTGTAGAAGTAGTGTTTTCCATCCCACATGTCCCGACGCCCGGTGGGACAACCTTCTTTCACTGTACGTTGTTCCTATAATGACAATGACACCAGAAGACATAATATGCACCGTCCAAACAGAATAAAAAAGGGGCATTTTAAATATGTGCCTACTGGTGTTAGACAACGAAACGTCGGTAGAGAAAAGCTGAGAAAGATAAGAATTTAGACAAGGACTGAAAAATAAGAAGAATAATGAAATACTAATGAAAAAAGCCTTGTGAACTTTATTTGTTTTCGTGAAGAACGTAAAGCATTAAATAATTTTGCAGACTGCAGAACTTACGAAGAACTGAATTCATATAGTTGCATGTTACCTCAACAGTGCCTTTGTAGCGAAGGCAATAATCAATATATAAGAGTAGGAATAGACGACAGGCCGGTGTTTCCTGTCAGTATGTAAACAAACAACGAAGTTTATCGGTTTGTGCTATAACTTCCGAATTACAACACAATATGTAGGTACTTAACTACTTCTATTTGGTATATGAATCATATGTATATTGCACATACAATCATTACTAATACCTATACAACCTGTTACTTGAGTTGAGTTGCATGCTATATTACGTACTACGTCTAACATACATTCGAGTTAAAGAATTATTTTATTTATAACTTGAATCGGCGTTAGTCGATATACTATATGAATAATATTGACACACATTACGTTATTCTATGCAGTAAATACATTATGTATCTTGTTTTATTACTGCGGGAATTGAATAATCTATAGACAAGTGTGTGGACTTATTATGTATCTGATTCGCGATTGAAATAGCAGCCTGTAAAAGCTAAAATTTATCAGTGGTGTTTAAAATCCTAATACCTACGTACCTACAAAAACAATAAAAATCAGTTTTCTTTGAAGCTATACCGATAAAACGGTTGATATAATTCTGATATTATAATAAAAATTTGAACATTGCAAATGATCGTTCTTTTGACCGACTGCATTATTGGTGAAACTAAACAGATTCGTTAGAGAGTAATGTTTTCCAGAGCTGTCAGAATATTTTTTAAGGCACCTTTTCGAACGTCCCTCGTCCGAAACGTCCCTTTTTAGCCCATCATCCATCTTTGTGTAGAAAATCCAGTGTCCTCAGTAACTAATAACTATGTATTAGCACAAAAACCTATGCCTTCTAACTACCTACTCTATTATGATATTGGTACACTTTTATGAGGGACCTCAGTGCAATTGGGGTGACAAACTGGAAGGTGCGGGCGATGGACCGAACAGAATGGCGAAGAATTCTGGAGGAGGCCAAGGCTCACAGTGGGCTGTAGCGCCAGTGATGATGATGACGCTTTTATAGTTACAGCGGTAATATAAAGTGTACAATATTTGTTTGATCAGCTGTTGAATATATAAGTGAAATAAGAAACAGAAATTCTTACAAAAATCCACCTGGTAGAAAGTACATATTATAGCCCGTTCATATTCAGTCAAAATCCGTTGTTTATACATATATTTTCCTTATAAATTGAAATGATAAGTAGAATACCTAAAATATTCCCAGACTCATTTTGTATTCAAAATATGACTCGGGTGTATTTATAACCGATTAATTATTCAATTTTATACAGCGATGTTACAAACTTTATTTATTTCAATGTTTCCATCAACACATAATGAATACAATCTGTAGTTATTATTGTTGGTTGATATCAAAATCATGTGTTGTTGTATGGTAATGATTTTTCAACGCATTAAGTATGACAAGAATGTTATCTGAATATTAAAATTGTCAGACTTCGGGGGTCAAGTTGATTTGATAAAGATGTTTAATAACATGAGACACAATAATGTGTACGCCAATAAAAAATACAATAAATTGTATGATGTTCTTTGGGGTGGGTGCCTTATGATGTTTGTAGGTATTTATTATATCCCATGTTGATTGGAAAATACTACTTCAATACTACTTTGCAATAGGTCCGTCCTTTAACAATATTCTCTCGCACATTTTCTTCTATGTCATATCTTTTTATCATGGATTGGCTGAACAATGATTTTCTAAATGTCGTAGTTAAAAAACGAATAGATAACGTCATCATTGAGTTGTTACTCATTTTTTCTCAGTCATTTATGTAAATCATGTAAAGCATTTTCTTGAATATGAATCAAGTTAGTAAATATTTTTATTTATTCATTCAATTGCAATAAACTTACATGTGTCTGGCCATTGTTATGTCGTGAATTATTGATTTCTCCATTATTTCATAGTATGAGCTATTCAATTTTTTCCTTCCTTAAACATAAATATACTTAATCAATTATCGCCGCATAGGTACAGGTCAATATAAAGGAAATATGCCGTCGAAAGGAACGGTTATCATTACAGGAGAATGCAGATTAAAATTAAAAAAATTGAGATCTTCAAATAAATAATCCACTACGACAAAGTATTGTATTTACATACTGAGTCATCTTGTTTTTAGAAATAAGCGAATTTAACTGATTTTCATTCGGCGTGGAAAAAATAAACACAATAGTATTTTTAACGTAGCTTAATTTATATTTCGTAGCTCACTTATCTACTGTAATTCGGTGATTAAAATAATAAAAAAAAAACGTTCCCACGAGGATATCTGTAAAATCTGGTAAGTACTTACATAGAATTCTGGAGTATTTTTTATAAAGCCAAAGCTAATTTGGTTGATTGATAAAAGCACCATAACGGAAATCATACTTGTAAATTATTAATTGAATTTATATTCGGGACGGAGCGAGCATCCAAATCTTGAAGATTTTCACAATGAAGGTATACCTACTGCAAAGAAAATTATTCTACGATGAAAACAAACCTTTTTAATGAAATAATATGCTTCAAGAAGTTTTCACTAAGTGATCTAATACTGATTTAGTAAATAGAAATAATAATAATATGATGATATCATCTAGTTTTACACAAAAACGATGATGTTATTGTGTTATAGTAACCACATAAACAAATGTATCGTTATCAGAAATATTAATAATCATTTCTTATCACAACATCACTCAAATAATACCCATGTTTATTATTTGTAGTTAGTAAAGAGTATTATTATACTGGGTCACTGAGTAATAAAAGCTCACGACACGATATCAAAACAGAAGCGAGGAAAAGTTCACTTGACGGCTGATAACGGCGCCACGCGAGGATAAACGATTAATTGTCCGAAAATAAATTTGTCTATCATCTGTGCGACATGATAACAAAACAAACATTGACCAAACCGACGGCGACGCATAACAATAATAATCATATGGCCAAACACGCGATAAGCAAACGAGATAAAACGACGGTTTTTCCCCGAAAAAACTTTCGAAAGATCGCGGGATGATTTTCACGACGTTTTTCGCTTTTATTTATCTTTTTGTATCTATATGTATATTATATAGGTACGTTCAAAGCGCGCTTTTGAAAATCACGCGAGAAAACGGTCCGCTCTATTATACGGGCGATAGAGAACTGACTGCCGAAGTGGGGTGTATTTGATAATAATCACCGGCAGCTCAGCGCCTACATTCTCTCTCTCTGCTCGACAAGGTTCTCTCTACAAACTCTCTTTTTGATTTGCAACGTTCGCATTATACCAATAATAATAATACGGTATATGGAAAGACTGAAATCTCATTTAAGCCCTTACATTGTACATACACAGACGACATATTTCTTCCAATTTGTCATAGATAGTAGATATTCGCACTTTGTACCACCCCAACCCTAGCTGCGCCCATTAATCAATCTTTACTACTCCCAATAGGGAGATATTATGCCTCATTATCTATTTGAACTTTTAATTGGGTAGTAATTTTAATTCATTGTCTCAATTTCATGTTTGTCGAATTTAAATGTAGAGTTTAGCCAAATTAGTTGTATTAAGTTGGTACTAAATGATTTAAGAGATAATGTTAATTGACACGATGTAATTTATCACATTTTAATGTAACAAAGTTTATTACAATGAAAATAAAACAGAAGTAAAGTACTATACTCGGTATTATATTAACGATTGAGATTATTAGGTTTTTCATTTCAAGATGAAATCATTCATTGTAAAAACATACGAGTCAATAATACTTATATCAAATTTTATGTTCAACAAAGATTAACATTCAATCTATCAATAAAAATCTTTCCTCCTGGGAAGTCAAATAGATATTGAGTATCTACTTATATACATCCTTTGGAGGGCCTTTCTAGCAGACGACCGATATCTCACGGGATCACCCTTGTCTGATAATATTATTATCCCGTTGAAAAGTAAACAAAAAACCTGCAATTTAATTAGCTTAAGAATCTAATATTTTGATTCATAGGTGTTTTTATTTTCAACACACCCAACACACACAGAGAGAGAGAGTTAATACAAATATGAAAAATAACAAAAAACACTGTATTTTTTAAAAACAGTTTTTTGCACACAAACCAGAGATGTTTCGAAGTTTCTTAATATTCATATTCAGTGGGTATTTATAAACTTCCTTGGCGCCTGCTCTATTAGGAGTTAATAAAAGTTAATCTTCTAAGTTAATAATTTTATTCAACAAATTGAATGTGTATTTATTTCAATCTAAGTATATTTTTATAGTAATTCAAGGAATGTATGTAGTTACTAATTTTAATCATCTTTGCTTACTGACGTGATTCACAAAAGCTTTGGATTAAATCCGCCTACGTCTTTTTTTTAATTATCTCGTTTGCTTGTGGACGTATTATTTATCATCCATAATATTATCCTTCTTAGTGTATAATAAGATGGAAAAATTAATTACTTTCTTTCTTTTCGTAGAAGATATAATATTTCACGATAATAACCTTACTGAAACGTCACAATCTGAATGAATGAATGAATGATGATGGACAAAAAACTTCTACTGTATTAGGCAGAGATTAAGGCAAATGGAAGAAAATTGTATTTCAATGATAATATAAGAAGTTTGGTGGAGAGTAGTAGATATTTTAACATTGTATGCATATATTCATATAACTACATAAATTATGCAAGCATAAGGCCTTGGCACCAAGAATGACGTCACAGTCATTTCCCACGGCAATAAGGTTCAAAACAATCGCATGATAAAATGGTAAAAATAGCGTTTTTTCCATTTTTTGGGGCTAATTTTCCGTCTATCAAAAAACTTTTACGGTTATTCCCTAGGTTTTAATGCATATTATCAGTACAAAAAAAATTACTCCGCAAATTTCGGGAAACGAGTTTCCGTCTTTCGGAAAAAATATCAGAGGTGTTTTTTATTATTTTTTTGAGAAATCTATACAAGATATCAAAAATCTTTTACGGTTATTCCCTAGATAAATGTTCAAATCTGCATCTAAACTATTTTGTCCCAAAGCATATTTAGTAACGGTTGTCGAGATATAAGGTCTCCCGTTTTAAGATAATTTTGAAATGTCGGTATGCATACTCATAATATGCATAATTTGATCATGCATGTAGATTGTAGGTATGTATCTAAGTAACTAGTAGATGTGTATCGCATACAACCGGCGCGCGTAATGAATGCGGTCAATAAATGCAGTCAACAAAGCTTAATATACTTACGTTATGTAATACCAGGGACTGGGAAGGAATACTTGTTGGAAACTTTTATAACGATTCACTGACCAATCAGATGCAAATTATGCCGTTCTTCCAAACTAAATTTAACTAATTATATAACTTCATCCTCTATTGACGCTACTCAGGGGAACACTAGAAGTTCACAGAGCCTTTTACGAGTATAACGGTTTGGAGTAGTGCGTAATGCCCCGATGTCATTGTTTTAAGGATGGCGAACAAAATAACATGGGAGCACAATAAAAAAATATATCAACTGTCGACTGCAGAACATTTCTATTGAAATCGCGAAAAGGAAACGCATAGCAAAAATGTCTGTGGACGCATCCTCGTGGAATGAGTAGGTAGAATAATTATCTATGAGGAGATTTCTTTTTGACAGAGCTGTTGTGCTAATTAAAATATTCACTAATTTTCTAAACTAGCAACAAACTGGTTAGTAGAAGTAGTAGGACATAGTGTAGAAGTTCTAAGTATAATAATCGATATGTGATATTTAACTGGAGTTAACTAATAATGGAGAGAAGACCTGGTAAAGTATGTGGGTACCAAGTGGATCCAAAGAGCCCAGGATAGAGCGGCGTGGAAGCAGATGGAGGAGGCCTTCGTCCAGGAGTGGACGGGAATAGGCTGACGAAGAAGAAGAAGAAGAAGACATATTTAACTTACTCGAGTTAGCCAGTATGCACTATGCAGTAAAACAACTTGCGTACAAAGATTCGGAAAATTTCAATGTGCATTTTCAACACAACAGGTTGTTTCAGCCAGAGACATTTAATTAAATTCAACATATTATTATCGTCTGCATAGTTTATTCTGCAAACTGCGTCCTCCCCATATGCGAGGGGGTTCTCACACGAGCCAGCGGGTGGCGCGCCTGGCTTTCTAAAGTTAGGTAAGTTGATAGTATAGTTTGTGTGAAAATTTATGTGAAAGATTAATAGTCGTATAATGCGAATATTAAAAATTATATATTTTTTGAATGCTCACATATGCTGAAGACGCATTTTATGTTTTTTTTTGTAGTACTTATGAAAAAGTTGAACTTGAAATTATTATTATTATTATTATTATTATTTAAGCTTAAAAAAAATACTACACAGAAACATTACAGCTGTTACGCCTTTGCGTTCCTGTGTATTACAAAATACATTATGCTAATATATGCTACTTACAATATATCTAGGAAATTAAAAACTTAATTAATCAAATTTTCAATGACTCTGACGAACTCTCTGTATGTAATGTTAAAAACGTCAATGTCGCCCGCCAGAGCATTGAACAGTCGAACAGCCTTGCTGACCGGGGAGTTAATGGCCAAATTAGTCCTGCCAGATGGAGGGTAAAAAAGTAGGTGGCCTCTAGATCTCGTGTATGAATCTGGTACGTATAGCCGTATTTCCTCCAGGATTGTTGGATTATGGATCACCCCAATCAACAGCTTAAAAAAGTGCCTGCATAGATAATCTTTTCGGCGTTTTTCTAGAGTCGAGTAGCCTACAGAACCCATCACAAATAAAGAGGGGTACAAGTAGGGGTAATATCCGTGTTCCACTCTATACAAGTGCCTAAGAAACTTTTTCTGGACTTTTTCGATCACCAGTATCGAGTGGCTATCATCTGGACTCCAAATGAGGGATCCACTCTCCAAGATAGTTCGTACTAGGCAGTTGTAGAGCGTTGTGAGTGTGTTGGGATCTTTAAATACTTTTGCCTGTCGCAGTACAAAGCCTAATATCTTATACGCTCTTTCGACAAGGCCCAGAATGTGTGTTTTGAAGCAGAAGTTTGTTTCATAAAGTATTCCTAAATCTTTCATTTGGTGGTTCCGAGATAAACATTCATCCTCCATTTTATAATCGTATAATAATGGAACCCTCGCTCTCGTATACGTCATGACAGAGCACTTACTTGTACTAAACCGGAGTTTGTTCTCATCAGACCATTCACAAATTGCATCTATGTCCCTCTGTAGAAGACAGGCATCATCGTCGTTGGCAACACTCTTGTATATCTTCAAATCATCCGCGTATAGTAAGTATTGTGAGTGCTTAATTCTCTCACCGATATCATTAATGAAAATAGAGAATAGCAACGGACCCAGATTTGACCCCTGAGGCACACCTGATCGAGTTGGGTACGTGTGTGATTTCTGTGAACCATAAACAACAAACTGTTTTCTTTCGGCGAAGTAGCTTGCCAACAACATTAACAGACCATGAGAGAGACCAATGTCTGACAGTTTTCTCAGGAGGATATCCTGGTCAACCCTGTCAAAGGCCTTCTCAAAATCGTTGTAGTTGACGTCTACTTGTATGCCATTGTCGAGGTTTTTAGAAACAAACGTATTAAAACACAAAAGATTGGTGACCGTGGACCTACCGGGACGAAAACCATGCTGTTGATCCACCAGCAGGTCTCCACAAGATTCGAATATTTTTTTGTGTAGAATCATTTCGAATATTTTTGCCGGAGAAGATAGGATCGCAACCGGTCTGTAGTTCTGTACATGCGATGTGTCCCCCTTTTTATGGATTGGGGTGACTTTTGTCACCTTCCATTTGTCGGGAAATACTCCAGATTGAACAGAAAGATTGAAGATGTAAGTAAAAACATTCACCAAGTGAGTGGCAGTTTCTTTTATCAAATATGGCGGGATGGAGTCCGGGCCTGATGAACGCTTTGGCTTTAGTTTTCTTATGCTGTACTTTACATCAGCGGAAACGATTTCCTTGATGTGACAAACTGTGTGTGGGATCGTTGATGATGTTATTAAGTTAGTATCTAGATTTGGCGGTGTAGTGCTATATACTGAAGAGAAAAATTCCGCGAAACCGTTCGCAATTTGTTGTTCATCTGTAACAATGGCCTGATCAATTGTAAATGAAGAATTTCCGTTTCTCGACTTTTTTTTGCTATTAACAAAGTTCCAAAATTTTGTTGGGTCCGAAGATATATTTTGTTCGACTGATTCTATATAAATGTTGTAAGAGGTTTTAATCTTGTCCTTTACAATCTTTCTTAACTGAGAAAAGTTACTATAGGCCAATTCTGATTTCGTTGCTTTCCATAACTTATGAAACAGGTGTTTCCGTCTTATATTGTATATAAGATGCCGTGGAAACCAATGTGGGTAGCCTTTCCTAAAACTATCATTTCCGGCTCTAAAACACTCATCGAAGATTTTATATAACTCTACATAAAATGCCTCAACAGCTTGATTGACGTCCGTCGACTCAAAAACTCCCGGCCAGCAGCTGTTCATTAGACAATCATTAAATAAATTCATATGCTTACGAGTAAAGTTCCATCTGACATCTCCGCTCATAAGGTTTTCCGACACACAATCAGCATATTTGCCTAGATTAGCCTTTAAGTTGAGTTGTATATTTAGTGTAGGATGTTTGAGATCTTCTCCGACTAGCGGTACGTCATGCCTTTGAAGTGAGATGTCAGATGCAGAACCATTGCACAAAACCAAATCAAGTATTCTGTCATCGGAGTTTGGAACGACATTATACTGTATCAAATTAAAAAGATTCATAAAATATAAATATTCTCCTTCGGAATATGATGACGAATGGAAGTTAAAGTCACCCATGATAATCACTTGTTGTTCGTGTAACTCATCAATTTTACTTTCGATTTTCTTGTAAAAGTTCGTATACTTTTCCTGCTGTGATCGTGGTGGAAAATACACCACACAAACAAATAGACGACTTCTTCCGAATTCCAGTTTCACCCACAGATCTTCATCCTCCGTCTCGAGGTCCTGCCGTCTTTCTGCAGATTTCAGTTCAGAAGTGAAATCTGCAGAAAGACGGCAGGACCTCGAATGAACTGTTCATTCAGAATATAGAACATACCTAATACCTACCTAGAAATTTGTGTGCGTACAATTTTTGTAGTGTGAGCGCACATTTTGTTTAGTGTGAATCGCAAATTTTCGAAAGTGTATAAAACCCTTATAAGTAGTGATGAAAGAGTTCACGATTGATGCAGCTGGTTGGAGACCTGTCCTCCCAAGCGAGAGTTGTGAAGGATTCGAATACTGGCGGGACTTTATTCTCAGTGTGAAGTGTACAGAAAAGTATTTGGGTAGTGTGTGTGTACATATACAAGCACAAACCTTTATTAAGAAAATAACTAATTACTCTCACTACGTTTCTTGTGGGAAAACATGTCAGTCACCAAGCCTAGTTTGCCACTAGGAGTAGTTTGAACAATGCGTATATCACATCTTCCTTCATCATTTAAAACACTCTGATCTCATTGACATAGTAAAGGTATCCCTATAGTGATAACAGTAGGTATTGAACAGCACAAGTAGAATTCTTCCTCTTCTTTTTATTATTATTATATGGCTTTATTGTGTCTGGCGAAAATAGCTTTCCAACACAACATTACCGTGTTACTGCGATTGCGCCCTTGTGTGCATTTATCTCCTTTACGCTGCAAACTGTAATTACAATATGGAAGGAAGAATGCATTATGTACCATACACGTGAAGTTCACTCAGACAAATAAAGCTCACAAGCAATCTCTAAGGTGTATTGAGGTTCACGAATGCTGGATAAATTTAATATACCTAATAATATTCATATCAATATTTTATATACCCAGCCATGCATGCACACAAATACTTCGTTTAATGTATTTAATGAACTTCATTACTGAAAAACATGTAAAATGTTTTAGGATGAATTGTCTTTTTTCGGAACTCATCGAAGTCTGTTGTCCTGTAGTGGATCCTTTTCGGACTTAAAACATGGATCAGCCAATGCCATATAGTCTCTCCGAATTTGATAACTGTCCTTTGTCGGGGTTATTTTGTAATGAGATTGTAACACTTAAGCTAAACTCTTGCCCTACACTTACCTCAAAAAACATTTGTGTCCTTAACTCGTTTTTCATGGAGATTTGTACCTACTCGATTTCTTAACATCTGTCTGCCATTTATCGTCTTTAATTATATTTAAAACCTACCTACCAAAAGCTCACGTGACAAAGTACAATTATTAAACTCCGCGTTAATAAAAAAAAAGTAGGTCAGGAAATTAAAATGTTCGTAATTAGGCACGAGTGTATTGAATTTTGATGAAAGAAAAAGGAATTTAATGCGATTATCTACACCTACCTTCTACTGATAGTAATTATTCTTTTTAACAAGAAGTTTTTATTTAATTTATTCATGAAATATATATTTTTAGAATAATATTTCAGTTACAGTTCAGTTGAATACTAACTTGTACTCGCCACCTATCATTTTACACACATACAAACATATTAGAAGTTAATTTAATTCTTACCCACAACCATCTACAAAAAATCTGTTATACTTTTTGATCTTCTCCATTTAATTTTTCAAAAACATCCCCATACAGTTCAAATTAACAGTTCCTATAAATAAAGATAATAGGGTATCGTATACCAAATAGGTATACCCATTGTTTGAATAAAAGTAATCGAGAATAAAGATAGCATAGCAATGTACCTTAAGGCATAATCCAAGCTGATAGGTACAATTCAGTTCAAAGGAAAACAGTAGAAATGTTTTAAGATAAATTACCTTCGTCGTTCTTTCATGAAATCTCTTACAAAAGAGCTTTACCTATCATTAGAAATAAAGCTTTTCAACTAATTTTCCTCTAGTTAAATAAGGTATTAAGGTTTGCGACCCAACTCTGACATCACGGACATTTCCCGCAGCATTAAGCTTCAAAATCGCATGCATAATCGCATGATAAAATGGCTAAAATAGGGTTTATTCTATTTTTTGGGGATAGTTTCGTTTCAATCAAAAATTTTACGGTAATTTCCTAGGTTTTAATGCATATTAACAATACTTACAAAAAAATAATAATCACTGCAACTTCCGGGAAACGATCTGGAAAAAAAAGATCTGATACTTTTTTAAATGAGAATTCTATACAAGATAAAAAAAATCTTTCACGCTCATTCCCTAGATAATGGTTCAGTGTGTAGGTATCTACTCTATTATTTTCCAAAGCATATTTACTAAGGTTGTCGAGATCTATGGTCCCCCGTTCTTAGAAATTATTGAAATGTCAATAAGCCTACTCTTAATAAAATCATATTACGTTACACAAAGGGTATGGCTCATTTTATTAAAGTTTAAATTAATAGGCAGGCACCCACACTTCACCCACGTTTTAGTTTTTAAGCTTCTTTTATTAATTAGTTTTTCATTGTTGGCGGCAATCTATTTTATGTACCAAAAAGACACCATTTGCTTTGAGTAAAATTGTTCTCTTATCGTTTCAACATACGCACCAAATAATAATAACGAAAGTGACAAAATCGAATTTTGACATATTTTATATTAAGAAGACCTTACATTAAAAAAACATCGGCTTATCACTGCGCCTTAACTTACTCAACACTTTATCAACCAAATTCCAACGTTATATATACTAAAATGAAAAAACTACGGGAATAACATCAAGTGCCAGTAAATACAATCTGAAGTAACTTTGGAATTACCCTTCATCGAGAAAATTTTAAAAATCAAATTTTATTTAAAATGTTTATCCAAGTTTTAAGATAATGTTATTTTTAGTTTTAGCTGAACAAACTTCGAATTCCTGAAACATTTTACGTAGTATTTTTTTTAAACTTTTTACAATATTTTTCACGGGAGAGAAAATTCCGAAATTCATTTAACCATATTAATTAGATATATTTAATTTGATGAAATAAATTGTGAAACATCATATCAATATAATATGAAATATTATGTCACTAAATGTATCTAAATAATTCGTCAGCAAATTGATACATCATTAGATACTGCGACATTGCCTTGAGGCTAGAACAAATTGATTTCACGAATAGCTATATATTATGGTGTACGTACATATAATCACTACATATTCATATGTTACCAATATTGTCAAATTATACTTTACTTAAAACTGAAATAATATATGCAAACCAGTTTGAATATTTAATACGTCATTATTATAATAATTATTTAGAAGTAATTAGTATGTAAGACTGACGGGGTATTGACAATGTGTGTGTTGATTACTGAGTATTGCGTTAAATTACCCACTACAGTGACTGACTACCTACGTCTTTCCTATTGTCTTGTGATTTTTTACGCACGTGGAAATAAAATGTCGATGATTCTTTTTAAAGATATTCCTACTCGTATGAGTGAAGCAGTAACCAATATTATTCAGTCAACAAGTTTTTCTTCAAAACAAAATATATTAATAATTTATTTAAAAAAATATATTGACTACACATAATTTATAATGCATGTTGCAAATGCTTGAACTACGTGCACAGAATTACACGTATCGTCAGATACAAGTATTAGTATAATATAGCAAAAGTTAATAATGATGGGTAGATTCTAATGCAGGGAGATGAATATTGGACATACTCGTAGATCAAAATTGCTTCTCATACCTAGTTTTATTTTTAATTTATTAATTAATGGACATTGGACAGTGTTAATAGTTAAACAATGAAAAGATAGGTCCAGAACATCGTTCTCTTTAGTACATATGTATCGGTGGACCTTTCTTTTTACACATAGTTTATGAGTCTTCAAAATCGAGACATATTTCATCGAGACATAGATCAATGGCTTTGGTCGCGTGACAACCTGTGTGAATGAATGAATGAATGAAAGGTAACGACGTCTGAAAGTGTATTTTTATAGTTATTAAAAAAATATGTATATTGTATTCTGTAATTGTTAATTTTAAGTTATAAATTTTGTATTTGTAACTTTATTAATAAAAAAAAATAATTTAATATTAATTTTACAAGCGCAATTATTATACGAAAATCGTGAGAAATTGTGTGAGTCGATTGAAGTTAATAGTAATCTAATAGTAGAATTATATTAGGTATACCGTAGAAAAATGGGCAATATTAGAAGCACTAAATGACGCAAGAATCGATTCTCGATATACAAGACTGCTTAAATATATTTATGATCATGCCACATTAGATGTAAGAATAGATGATAACAGTAAAACAGAAAAAATTGAAATTAAAAGGGGTGTTAGACAAGGTGATACCATCTCACCAAAACTATTTACTTTAGCCCTAGAAAATATATTTAAAACTTTAAACTGGGAACGTAAGGGAATAAAAATAGATGGTATATATCTGAACCACCTTCGCTTCGCAGATGACATTGTGCTCCTTAGTGATGATTTGGAAGAACTAAATGACATGACAAAACAGCTCCACGACGCTTCCCTGAAAATAGGCCTGGAAATGAACATCTCCAAAACTAAAATCCTGAGTCCTTCCAACAGCAATATGTTAATAAACAATACTATAATAGAAGCTGTTGACGAATACATATACCTAGGACACAAAATTAAATTGGGAAAAGACAACCAATTAGCGGAGATACCTAGAAGAATCGGACTAGGCTGGGCAGCATTCGGAAAACTCGATCACATCCTCAAAAACAAAGATGTTCCGATAAACCTCAAAAGAAAAGTCTTCGAAACGTGTGTCCTCCCAGTTATAACATACGGGTTGGAAACAATGACACTAACTGCCAACACAATATATAAGTTAAAATGCACACAAAGAGCTATGGAACGACAAATGTTAGGAATAAGTCTGAGAGATAGAATTAGAAACGAAGATATCAGACGCCAAACAAAGGTCACAGACATAGCAGACCGTATCGCTGGGTTAAAGTGGCAATGGGCGGGCCACGTTGCGAGACAGGGGAACGAGAGATGGGCACCCAGAATCCTAAGATGGCGACCATGGGAGAATAGAAGACCTGTGGGACGACCCCAAAAGAGATGGGTAGACGATATAGTCCCAGTCGCAGGGAGGAACTGGGTGAGCAAAGCCCAAAGTAGGAAAACGTGGAAAGTGTTAGAAGAGGCCTATATCCAGCAGTGGAGAGAGGGCTGAACAAGAAGAAGAAGAGTAGAATTATTGTGTAAAACGTCAAAGGAGATGATGCTAAAAAGAGACCGTTCTTAGAACATATTGTTATGAAGTACTCGTACGTATTTCAAATGAGAAAATAATTTCTTGCGAGGTGCGAGATTAAAATTTAAATAGAAACACACAGAATAGGTAAACGTATTATTATGGAAAATAACTCAATCTTTCATCTCACGTTGGGATAGCATAATGTGGAATAATGCTTTATATTGAATAGTATTATAATACTTTGATGTGACGTAACGTACTCGTATTTCACTGGAATGTAAGATTAATGAAGGTTTTGTGATGCACCACCGATGCGACGTGTCAAGCCTTTGTTACGTTTCAGTATAATTACGCAACCATTAATTATTAACGTCATTCTGTCATTCTTTATTAACTATCACGTAACGATAATGCATTTCGGAGAATCACAAATGATGTTAATTAAAACTGAAAAGATCTTCTCGTCCAGCTTCATCAAACAAATTGGACCTCACATATCCATACCTATTATATTTCTGTAATGGAATGTTACAGATATCACGTGTATCACGCCATCACGTAACACGTAAACGAGTCGTTGGGCGAATAATATGACGAATTGCATTAATGTAACCGAAGGAAGGAACGTGATCTACGTGAATCGTTAAAAGTTTTTTCGAATCGGTCATTTCGGCTCCACGAGCTTTAGGATTTGCAAGAAACTGTTGATATACTCGTACGACTTGGTATACATACACATTTATTTATGTTAAGTTTATTAGCGTTTACTTGAGTTGGCAAAAGATTATGTAAAAACGTACTGTGGTGTACCAATGATGTTACACTATTCTATTATATTTTACGGTTATCCACTCGTCTGCGAGTGATGATGATGTTGAACAAGATATCGAAATTTTTAAGGATGTTTCTATTGATTTTTTTATAAAAAAAACTCAAATATTTTAACTGCCGGCTTAAGCCGGCATCGGGGCTTGAACTCGCACCCCCGGAATTATGGTCGGGCCGGTTATCAACCAACTCAATATGATTTCGTATAATTTATAAACATTTAATTATTAATCATATTAAATTAGGCAATTCACCCAGACAGAAGAAAAACCATCAGACATGAATCAATAATGACAGTCCTTTCAATACTCATATAAATTCATTTCCACATTACAGAAAGAAGTACTTATATAATATTTTTTTCTTGAACCAAAAAAGCTAAGTAGATTTTTTGTGTTTTCTCTATATTATTATATTGTTCAGAATTTTGTGTAAGCTTTAAGAGACGCAATAAGTAGAAGTCAAGTATCCCATAAGGTAGCTTAAATTGTTAAGATATAATCGACTTATTTTATGTTGTAAAAATGGGAAGTAAGTACTTGCATTATATTATAAGTAGGTACCTATAGTATTATGATATAAAAGGACATAAGCCTCTTTTACAAGATTTTATCGCTCATAGTCCATTGAAAATTTGTCGAAAGGTTGAATTTCTTTTGAGGAAGTATTCACTTGAAATTTTTCAGTGTTGATATAATGGCTGAATATTTTCAGAAACCAGAATTTGATGAATACTTCATTTCATCTGAGATTATCAAAATTGTTGGGTACTATTTATTTATCGTATGGCCAACACCATGCCTATATCATTTAACATTCGTTATGGAATGGAGTTGGGCTGGTCATGTGGCCAGAACCACAGACTCTAGGTGGACAAAGAAAGTTCTGGAGTGGCGACCTAGAACAGGCAGAAGAAGTGTTGGTAGGCCTCAAGCACGGTGGTCGGACGATGTGAGGCGAGTTGCGGGAGGCGGTTGGATGCGGTCTGCCCAGAATAAGGAGCTATGGAGATCGATGGGGGAGGCCTATGTTCGACAAATGGACGCAGGGAGGCTGACATGATGTCAAAGTGTAAAAACATGTTAAAAGCGCTGAGTGAACTGCTTGTCAGAGACTTAAATCGTTAATAATAGATTTCTTATGTATTGTAATTGTAAATAATAGATTTCTTATGTATTGTAATGCTTCGTCGCTAAAGGGTTAGGAAGTCTAATGTATTGCCACTGTACGCTCTGAGTAACTATGTGCTGAATGGTCTGCCTGTTTAATAAACTTTCGTACAATATGGTGACAATAAATGTTGTTTAATATTTATTTTATTTATCTTGTCTTTACTTCAGACCTGAAGGCGGGATCTGCAAGCTCTTCAGGTATTATTTTAATATACGGAGCACTTTCACCTACACCTCCTAAGACGTTTCTACTCAATTTGTTTTTCTTTTCCAGCATGACGTCCACCAGTCCACAGGTGATAATGCCATTACCAAGTATTTTAGATTATAACGTAATTATACTTAGCTTATCATTGTGAAGGAAATTTGTAAGTACACTTACCTACCTACTTATTAAATTTGGGAAATGAAAATTGTTCCGGGTTTTAATAATTAATATTGCTTATAAGAAATATTCTTAGTTAAGATTTTACAAGTGGCTAAAAGATTTTCAAGAACTTTTGAATTATTTAACAAAAAATACAATACTTAACTTTTCCACTAAATCAGTATTATTGACAAGCCTATATGATCACTGGGATCCCAGAATACACAAACTCAAATACTTTCCCTGCAAACTTCACAGTAAGCTGAAAGCTTGTGTCCTGAAGCGTGGAATACAACTTCAGTATCACGATTCAAAGTCGGAACCTCCTGAACCCAGTCTACGCTCCAACGAACTGAGCCAATCGTTTACTCAGTACACATATTAAATAAAAATACATAAGAGATAACTTATTAATTAAATCAATGGGATAGGGATAAGAATTTGTTAGAGCTAGGTATCTATAATTTGACTAATGATATCTCTAACATTACATAGAGTATACACGGACTTATTAGATTTAACAATAAGTTGAGGGGTTGATCTAACATTGGAAGAGTAAACATTACCTACGTTCAATAGTAAAATCCTATATTTGTATAATAACACTAGAAATGTCAGGACTAGCTTAACATTCACGAATAACACGTAAGGTTCTATACGAGTCGAGTGTGGGGGTACTGGAAGTTTGTTGTAAGTCAATACAATTGGATTTACTAAATAAATAAAGAGTTTTAAACTCAGCATTTAAACCTGCCTAAACGAGGAAAGGTCCTGCCCCCGTAATATTGAAATATCTGTCTGTATTTGATATTACGAGGCTAAAAGAGTTTGGTCAAAACTTTTAAATCCATAATATTAGTATTGTCTTTCGCGAGGTTTCCTAACATATGTTTTTTTTTTTAATTTATTTAGTTTAGTACCTATGTATAACATTTTTACAAACCTTTTAAGGTTATTTTTAATGATTTATTTTAAAGGAAAGTGGACAAATGTAGGCATTATATTATCATAATGATCCTTTAAGGAAAAACTAGGATGTCCTTTTTGAGA
The DNA here is from genome assembly GCA_963576895.1 of Ceraclea dissimilis. NCBI lineage: Eukaryota > Metazoa > Arthropoda > Insecta > Trichoptera > Leptoceridae > Ceraclea > Ceraclea dissimilis. The sequence continues at coordinate 4,376,994 of OY756358.1, forward strand.
ATTTATTCAGAACTAACGATTTAGGCATTTCCAACAGTTTTTTGTGATGACATATGCCTTTTTCGAATTTTAAAAGCAATAATTTTTGTAGGGTTTTATTGATGTTAGCCATATTTTAGTTCTTGGAAATGCTCTTTTGGCATTGATTATTTTTCAATTTAATGTTCCAAAACTGACGCACCCTTCATTGTTTCATCTAGAGAAATATAAGGGTGGCAGTATTAGCTGGAGGGTTTTCCAGATTTCTAGAGAAGATATTAATTTACTAAGTGGGTAAGTACTTTTTCCTTTGAGGTAGCTACCTAGTACTGTGAGCAAGGAGTTGGAACTATAATTATTAAACTGTATTAGTAAATCAAAGGAAATTTCTGTTATAACAGAATACTTAGCGATCTATTAGTACTAATCGGTTTCTTGAATGATGCTTAGAAAAACTTTTCTATTCTTTGAAAGTTCTAAGTTCGACGACATAATATACCTATTACCTAAGTACATTTAATTAAATTGGCTCTATCGTTTATCAATAATTTTAATTTGTAAAACAGAGATCTTGTAAGTTTCATTAAGTGGATCGATTTAATTTATTCACCGATGATGTATTAAATTTTGTCCGCACCGTTGCGATTATTCGTTTTTCCTTTGAATTTGTTACCTACACATATAACTGGTTAATTATTTAATTCGTGGAAATTCCTCAAAAAATGATTTGTTTTACAATCAGCTTCAAAACGTAATAGGGACGTAAGCTGTCAAACCTCCCTAATGTATTTTGACTTTAGTTTTCTACTTAGTTCTCTTGATAATGTCGATTAATTAATTAGCTACATGAGGTTTCTGTAAAACTAAAATATGTGTGAAAAATAACTGCGCTTTTTATTAAATATTTAATTCGTGAAAATTAACTCTGTGAACATAAAAAAATATTTTTCTTTTACATAAATATGATCACTAGCGGATCCAGGGGAGGGGCTAGGGGCTGAAGCCCCCCCCCCAAAACCATGAGTGACAGTACTTTATATACAACAAATCTAGGGGTTTCAGCCCTTTGCCCCCCCCCCCCCCCCAAAACGTTAAGTGACAGTACTTTTGACCATGTGACGACATTCAGCCCCCCCCTCAAACTTGAATCCTGGATCCGCCACTGAATATGATTTCAAAAGTGATCAACGCGCAGTAGGTATAGCTATGCATGTAGGTATTTACATTTAGCCGGAATCAAACAAAAATCCCTGAATAATGTAAAGTGATATATTATTGAAGGATGCGGAAAGCATGTCTACCTCCGTCATGAAATAATAATGAACCTGATATCACGGTAAATCATTCTACGGTTGCTAACATAGAATTAGGTGCGGTTTGTGGAATAGAATATTACAACTATATCCTCTGCTTCTGAGAACAAAATAAAGCTAAATTGAAATATTAGGTGCCTAGGTATAGTTATATATCTTATGATTCCCGACGGTGATGGGGCAAGACCAAAATTGTATGTGGGCGTCGGGCGAGGTATATTTCGTGAGGCTTAAGAAAATTCATATTATAAAACAATAATCACCTGAAAATGACAGATTTTGAATATCAAAAAAATTAACCACACTTATTTTTTCTTCCTCTTACATAAAATACTCCCAGAAAAACAAAACAGTATCACATACCTACAATACATACGTAGGGCACAAGACTGGTAGCTACATTTTGAGTCAGAGTCCCCAGAAAAGGTAGATATAAAAGAATCGTTTAAAAATCCACTTTATTTTTCGTGATGAAACCCTCAGGCTAATCAGATTAGGGCACCAGGCGAATTTTTTTTTCAGAAACAGATGAATTGATGAACCTGGTTTTCTTTCAATCCGGCGCGAGGACCCTCCTGGGCCAACGCCTACGCCTTGGGCCGCCTTTGATTCTTTTTCAAGACTAGCATCTAATAAGTGCAAAATCTTACCAATTCCGTAGTTTGTTCTGTACAGTGTGTCCTTCTAACAACTCCGCAATGATTCTTGAATTTAAGTGTGTGTTCACGAAATACACTAAACTTTTTGGAAATTTACTATTGAAATATTTCACTGAAAACTTACCTTAAACGAAAAAGCGAGTCCCAAAGTAGAATATTTTTATTGCCCAAATAAACCAGCTTACCTGAAACAAATGAAAATAACCATGTTAATTTAAAAAAAATCACATTATATTAAAAATAAAAACAGTTGATTTCAAGGTAGATATTATAAAAATCCTGCATCAAAATCATTGTCCGAGTTTTCCGAGAAGAATAAAATTAATTTATAATTCTCAAGTTTCCTATACTCAGCGCCATCTAACGAAGATCGTTCGTAAGCTTATATACGTTTCGTTTCTACGTAGTTTTCCGAGTAGGTAACTTAACAAAAGCATCGGGCTATCTCATGTTCGAATGGTTTGAACCTTGGACACCAAAGCTTTTGCATTTTTCCTGAGGGTGGCGCTAGTCGGTACTGGTGTGTTGGTTTGGAAGAAAGTTTTTCAGTTACCTACGTCAAAATTTAACTTTTTTCACTAAACGCCATACCAATATGAATACCTATTTTATTATTTTGCATTTTTAGAGTCAAATATTATTACAAAATATGGAAGCCCAAAATCTATATATAAAAACACGCATAACATTCTCTTTGTGCACAGATTAATATGCCATTCAGAATGGGTGGCGAACGTCATTTGTGAAAAATACGGGAGCTGATCGAAACAGTCTATTTACTTTTTTCAAAACTAGTAATTTGTGAGTTTCAGTGAATACTTAGTGCACAATAAAAATTATGTAATTCACAGTATTGACAATTAATTCCTATGCATTATTTATGTCATGCTAAAAGTAGGTATACCTACGTATATTCGAGCCGGAAATTCATCTAGAAAACAGTACAATATGTGTCAGTAATTTTATATTAAGAGTATGCATACCGACATTTCAAAAACGGGAGACCTTATATCTCGACAACCGTTACTAAATGTGCTTTGGAACAAAATAGGGTAGATGCGTTGAACATTTATCTAGGGAATAACCGTAAAAGATTTTTTATATTTTGTACAGATTCCTCAAAAAATAAAAATAAAAACACCTCTGATCTTTTTTCCGAAAGACGGAAAGTCGTTTCCCGAAAGTCGCGGAGTATTTTTTTTTGTGCTGATAATATGCATTAAAATCTAGGGAAAAACCGTAAAAGTTTTTTGATAGACGCATAAAATTAACCCCATAAAATAAAAAAAACGCTATTTTTACCATTTTATCGTGCGATTGTCACGCGATTTTGAACCTTATTGCCGTGGGAAATGACTGTGACGTCATTCTTGGTGCCAAGCCCTTACACATGGGTATTCTGCCTCATTGAGCAGTCTATTATACTAAAATATTGTACGATGTCATTATTTTGTGAGAGCTACATATAATTTATTTATTTATTATCGATAATGTTACGTGCATTCCTTGTCAACGACCGCTAAAGTTCGCATATTTCGCACGTTATATTAGTCATAAAATATTTTATCATATTGTAAATTTCATTGTATGTATTAGGCTGTAAAATCGTTATGGGATACTTAATACTAATATTAGATCCCAAATCGTCAACAACAGTAAGATATTATGTTGCTCCAAATAAATACAGCAAGTGCAAAAGCACTTCAAATAAATAAAGCAAGAAAAGCTGATTGTTCAGAGATCACTCGTTCTTTACGGGTGGGATGCCTGAAAAAAAAGCTGATTGTTGTTATATTGTTGATTATATTGTTATTGAATTACCAACCTATGGTAATTGCTAACAACACTTCGCACGATCAAAGATAGCAAGCGTAGCCTCGTCCCTAAAGTTGGCCTAAGATAATCCATCTCCCGTGGTGGGGATTCAAATGCAGGATCTCGAATCTGAAACGCCGGTATTCGACTACTGTTCTAAGCAAATTGAGACCGATGCAAGATGAAATATGTCAGCAGAAAGTATTCGCTGAATATCTGTCAAGACAACTAATGCAATGTTAAGCTTGTATTATTTCTCTCCACAAAAATGTCTTTACCCTCTATTCTACGAGAAAAGAATTACCCATCAGATAAGCAATTGTAGGTACACAATGGAAGCTGTTGGATTATCTGGAAATAACAGAATGAATCGCAATACATAAAAAGACGTGGTATATAATATTATAGTTATATGAAAACTTGAAATAAAAGATTTGTATCTGAATAAATAACCTACAAAAGAAACATTTAATTTTATCGAATTCAACCCTTCGTGCATTTGTACAAACAATAAACATATTTTACCTGTATTTTTTGGCATACCTAAAAATATGTTTAGTTTTTCCAGAGGTTAAGGAAGAAATATACGACAAACTATATATACAAAACTCAGAGCTAGGAAGGGCAACAAAGATTTAAAAAAATGATGTAGCATAGAAAAAACGCGTAAATAACGCCGCAGACGAAATTTTTTGTGAGACATTGTGAAGAAGGTCGTGATGTGGTTTGTTTATTTGAAAATGTATATAATAATTTGCACAGTAATATGAATAAAACATTATTTATTTTTTCATAAAAAAAAGTGATAAATAAATAGCGCCGCAGGCAATTTTTTTTTATGTAACTGTCGAGTTTCTATACAAATTTTAGAAAATTTATGGTATGATGAGAAAATGGGTGGTAGTAATTTGATTTTTTGTGAGGTTTTACCATTTGGTGTGAAAAAATATATACTTATTCCAATCTCTAGGGGGGCAGCTGCCCTTCATGACGACGCCCATGCTTCTACAACATTTTTTTTTCGATACATGAAATTAAGCTACCTCCCTTCAAATACAGTTATGTTTGTTATAAAAACTCATTGTGTCTCCTACTAAATGATTACGAGATTCTATAACTAAACGTGAAGCCTCAGAACGCGTACGGAATACTTGATTTACATGAATACTCGCAAAATATGATTTTGGTATGAAAATATTTACTTACCTAATCATAACATGTGGAACTTTATGTGAGTACTTTCCACGTAGGTATACCTAATGGGCGTGACCGGATAAAAACTCATATGAATATTGCTCAACATGAATAAATCCCAAAAAAGACGAAAGCCCTTCAGAAATTTGTTCAAGGGACAAATGCTCAAATCTAATTGGTTTTTGAAAATAAAATTAATTCTATATATTAGTATACGATTTCTTTCAGTGTGTTAGAAACTACTATAGATTAGAAAATAACCAAATAAATAAGCGGATCTGAAATGGGATAGACAATAAAATAGTCAACATTTTATAAAGAATTCATCTACTGGAATCCAACTAGAAAGTTTGTGCTTTTATCCCTTGAGCAAATTTCTTAAGGGCTTTTGTCATTTTTGGGATTTATTCATGTTGAGCAATATTCCTATGGGTTATAATCCGGGAACCACCTAATGGGTAAACAAAAGTTTTACCCAGGTGTAAGACATATATTTCGTATTCTAATGTTAAAGACAATATTATTATGCGTCTGCTTTTCCCTTAAAGAGTTTATGATATTATACCCACGTGTGTAATGGAACATTCAGAATGAATAACTACTCGTAAGTCAATTTTGAATTGTATTATTTTACGCAAGAAAACGTATTGGGGAATTACGTGAAAAATATTAAGTAGAATATAGCACGCAAAAAAGAAAATACGCAATACCTATGTACACCGAAAATGTGTATACCTATTTAATTACCTATCTTTCTGTATTTTTCAAAGAATAATATTTAGGTACCTGAGCATTCTTTGTTGCAAGCAGCGCCAAATAGTGCAATACCAGTTTTGTATTTGTGGTAATCCATGGGACCCTTTGATTATTGAAGTTCCTATATAATCAAATTATTTTAGTACTAATGCGACCACAGTTACCACAGTTTAGAATAAGTAGATGTAAGTACTTAGGTTAGCTTATTGAATCGTAAAAGGCGCCCTTGAGGTGGACTTGCTCCACAAAACGGCGTATTATAAACTGTCCATTTTATTATTATTATTATTATATTATACCTACGTTGTTGGCATATTGTGGAGAGCCTAGTATCAATAGGCACAGCATAATTATAATTATTATACACAAGCCGTACTTTGTGACGCAACATTTTGATGACGAAAGCATCCAACTGCTTAGGTATCATTCAATAAAAAGTTCATTCAACGATAACAAAAAATACATGTCGTTATTATGTTCCTTTTTCGCATAGTCACAAGATGAAGGTATCTACCTAGATACGAATTTTACATGGTCATTATGAATTTAAATCTAAATAAAATAATAGTAATGTTATACATCACAGCGTATGGAGGAAACCCGGAGGATTTCTTGACACTCAACGAATCGGTGACCGAATATTTGAGAAACAATACTTTTAATTTTTAATTTTTGACAATCAAACATGAGCTCTATTATTGTAAATTGATGTGATTATTGACCATACGATAAATAAAATAAATACAGACAAAATACTCTTTTTATTTCATTTGTTGAGCAAAAATACTCATTTAGTGCGAATGGTGCCGGGGCGGGGCTGCTAGTTTACATTGATGTGTTAGTAGTGTTAGTTAAGTACACAAATATTGCATGTCCAGTTTAGCAAGCTTTGTTATTTTTTTTTCAATTTTAGAGGTTGACAAAATCAAAGATTTTATTTTTACGCAAGAATGTTGTACGTTCGAGATGATTCTAGTTTGTGACGAATCACTGTGGTATATTTGACATAAAAAAAATTGGTACGAGTAAGTTTAGTTTAGATGGACCTAAAAGATTCTCAAGTGGTAACCTAGAACAAGCAAAAGAAGATGGTCAAGATGGTCTGACGATGTTAGGCGAATCGCAGGAAGTAAGTGGATGCAGAATGCCCAGGATAGGGATCTGTGGAAATTCAAAGAGGAGGCCTATGTCCAGCATTGGAATTAAAACGGCCGATAAAGAAGAAGCTCAGTGCAAAGGAAACCTACTAGGTATGTATTAAAATAAGGCTAAGTGTATCTCAAAAATAATTTATTTAGACGAATAACGTTTTTACAGCATAAAGATACGATACAAACGATAATTTTGTATGTAATGTCTATATCAAATGAATGTCATAAGTGGTTGGTTGCCAGACATTGCCTACGGCAATAAACCCGCCATTTGGAAGATATGTTTTCTTATCAATAAAGATTTTATTTATTTATTTTATTCATTTTGTATATCATAACTCAATTTCGCCAAAAAGTGGACATGCAATATTTTTGTGAACTAATTATTATTATTACATGGCCTTGTGGTCATGAAGTTATGACAGTAAATACTTACAACTTAATTGAGTGGTTTTAGTCCGAAATCTTTCTTTATACATGTAAGACCTTGATCTGTTTGACGGTGTTTTACTCAACAAGTGAGTGATTTATGCATATTTTTATACGGTCGCGGTATTTTAGTGTGTCCAACCAGTGATAGATCTATAATAATAATTTAAAATATAAGTACTATTGTTAATATTTCAATATCAAAAATGAATAACACTAATTGGTATGTAGAGGGGAATAACCTGCAATATAGAGATGTGGATGAAGTTGTTAAAGAATATATTCATTTGATGAAATTCTCCGAGACCGGTGGTGATGTGATTATGGATATTGGATGTGGAGATGGAAAAGTAACGATTAATATTCTGCATAAGCGTCTTCCTTCAAACATCAAGAAATTAATTGCAGTAGATCTTCTGCCTCAAATGATCGAATATTCCAAAGCCACTTATTCGAATAAAAATGTTGAATTCCAAATTATGGATGTTGCTGGTGAGGTAAATGACGAATACATGAATTGTTTTGATAAAGTATTTTCATTTCTCTGCCTGCATTGGGTTCAAAATCAAAGGTAAGAAAATTACAAAAAAAAGGTAAAAGAATGATTTATTTTTTTATTCAGACATGGCACACCACGCAGATAGCGACATACAATATGGACAAGATAGCAAACACAGTACAAAACTGATGTTGTATGTGTAATGATAAAATTTTACACGTGCAATTGATAAAAGCTAAAGGTGGCTTTCCACGGTCAGTGATACTGCAAACCGACACGAAAATGTTTGGACGAGCGAACCGTGGGAAGGATTTAGCCCCTAGGTTCCCAACCTTTTCGGTACTGTTACCCCTAAGCCCTATCATGGAAACTGATTTTACCCAGGCTCGAAAAAAATATTGTTAACGGGGGGACATGTCCGTAGCGATCATTCGGATATGCAGCGAGTCGGTAAATTAAAGGTTCTCATTATTTTTCACATTCATTGGGTTCGTTCTGTTCCCTTGACATTTTGGAATACAAAAAGGCTTCCGACATATACCTACTCTGGGTTTTGCGTCGGTGCAGTGCGGGGTCGTCGGCTCTACGCAGTATCCGTAGAATCATGAACTGTGCGAAGTCACTTTTAGACTTATCGGCCTACTCGTATATTATATTTTACCAGATATTCCTAGATTGCCCAGTCAGTTTTTGTATTTTATTGCTATACAATTGACCTTTGATTAACCAAATTTATTGACCTTTTTTATAGATTGTAATATTTTAATGACAATATAAATTATTTTTAAGAATAATTTATTTTAAGAATAATTTTTAAGAATAATTTATTTTAATCTAAAACAGTCATTTGGTATATTGTATTGTTTATTAGAAATAGTATATGAAATACGAAATAGATGACAGAAATGGGAATATAACAACTTTGTGTTTAAAGAGGCTTAAGGAAATTTATATTTCTCCTTTGTAAAGACAAACAATTATGTAGGTAGGTACATAACGTTTTCCTAGTCACGGAAATTTTATATCGTCTATCTATCGCGTCATGCCAATTATCTCATGCAAGGTAGGCAGCGAGTACAGAGCATTACACCCTTCTTTTGCTACATACATCTCTCGCTTCCACCACATTTATTACGTTCGTATACACACGCTCTGCAATATCTCCCACCCAACAGGCCTTCGCCTATGCCTGTCCTTCGTTCATCCATTTTGTTTTCAGTTTATTTTTCTTATCACAGTTATATTGACTTCATCCGTCCTTAAAATTTTAAAGCTTCCCATAGAACAGTTGCTAATTAATATTTGCTTTATTTGTTTTATATTGTTAAAGGTACTCTTTTATCATAAACGCCTTTCAATTCGTTAATTATAATTAACATTTTTTGTCGAGATGGCTCGTGGATCTTTTTAAAGTTCTTTATGTTCTTAATTTGCTATGCAAAAAGAGTTATGTTGACTTTTAATGATATCACTGAATTTGAGTAAGTATAACATTTTTTTTCTTTCAGGAAAGCCCTGACTAATATATGGAGCATGCTTAAAGACAAGGGTGATTGCCTCTTGTGTTTCAATGGCAAAAATCCGATGTATGAAGTATTTTTGAACACAGCTGAGAAAAAACGTTGGTCTAGCTATTGCAAAAATGTGAAGGATTACATTTCTCCATATCACTTGTCTAAGGATCCTGTCCAGATGTGCAAATCATTGATGGAAGAAATAGGATTCCGATATGTCCAAGTTGAAGATAAAAATATGACATACCATTTTCACGGAAAAGAAAATTTTAAAAGTATGATGGTTTTGTTAGTCTCAATTATTTATTTATTTACGTACTGAATATAGTTACCTCGCTCGACAACGGGTGTCTTGCCGAAAGGGAGAGAATTGAATATACTAGTTACCTATTTATATATTAAATCAAGGTTGGGGGGTTGGGTGTGACATAATGCAATTCTGCAATAAGCCCGCCCTTTGGTCCACACGATTGTGATATACTTATTATTTTCTCGCATGGTCTATCAGACCAATAAAGTCTTTATTGTCAAAGAGGACTGCACAGCATGATAACGGGGTGATATTTAATGTGGAGTTTCAGATTAGTCATTGACTTGCCCGACTTCAGAACCCTAAAACTCGGCTGATTTCCATGAATGCGAATTGTTGGAACCCATTGATTCTACACGATTTTACACGAATATATCAGCCATGATTGAGATGTGCTTTATGCAAATTGACACTGTCGGATAAGAACTTGCATTAAAACCACAATTAAATATATTAAATTTTATTTAATCTTTTCTCATTTTCAGGGTTCGTGTTTGGGATAGATCCATTCCTTAAAGGAATCCCAGCGACCGAACATGACGACTACTTTGAAGATATGTTGAAAGAAGTTCAAGATTTGAAAATGGTCGCAGAAGCAAATGGCGATAAAAATGATAATGACATTATTATAGAATTGAAATACATTGTTATTATTTGTTTTGCTACCAAATAAAATATGACCTACGGTTGTTTGGAAGTTATTGCTTTTACGAGTAATAATCTTCCACTGCTGATATTTTATAATAAACAGTGATTTTTGTTACTTACGCATTTTTTTTAAAGGATTTGGGCTTGCATACACAAACCTACATACTTTCCTGCACACCTTGCACTAGGCTAAAAGCCTGTATCGCAAAGTGTGGAATACATCGCCAGTGCTGGGGTTTGAACCTGGCACCTCCCGCTTGAGAGACTGCCGCCTCAACCAACTGCGCCAACCACATATGTACTCTACTTTATTAAATCATCTACTACTATAATACTACGTTCAGCTACTTTATTAATCTAAATCTGATGGCTCCATATCTGATATTAAACTAAACCCTTAGATATCTAATCCGCCACTGACTTAGTAGATGTTATAGTGCTTGATTCTATAAGTTTCCGAAATTGAACTAGGGGAAATTATGGCTAAGAGTTGCAAAATGGTAACGGCGAGAATTCGTATAGAAATTAATTGGATGTTCGTAAATGCTGATTCAAAAATATTGCAAACCAATATCGTAGTTTCTTATACCGGCTTCACATGCTTGGTAGGCATTCACAAACTCCATTAACAAACAAGAAATAAACGTGGGGATGATTCGCAACCGCTTCCCGCAAACTCGTATTGATTTGTATAGAAACCGACCGTTCATAAGTGTTCACAAACCTATACTAGCCAAGATAAACGCCCCATCCACACGATCGTGAACACTTTTGAACACCTGTCGAGGCTCGGAAGGCGTGTGCAGTTGGCATTACAATATTGCAGTTTTGCTGTTTTTTCTGTTGAATATAGTACGCGACTCGTACATTTTCATTTCATCCGTTAAACAGAATAGAGACAAAAATAAAAATAGAAAATGAATGCAGATATAAAAAAAAAAACAGAACAAACCTATTCACATATTACGTACTTCCAGTCAACTGAATAACATTTTTCATTTGAGTTTTAGTCACAGATTTGTATAGGTATTTTGTATAGACTGTGGACTTCGTAATGAATATGACCCCCAACGTTTCTTCCTTTGCCAGGCACAAATTATAATATGAAGTATAATGCACTGGCGGAAAGAAAATGCGGTTGAATTATAGAAATCATTCTGGATAAGCTCGCCCTAGTAAATAAATTAAGTTTTTGGTTAAGCAGTGATACCTAATACTCGACATTACGAAAAAATAAATAAATATGTAAAAGGTTTTCATGAACAAAAAATAGGAAGAAATAAAGTGAAAATTTAAAGCAAAAACTTAAGAAATTGTGGAATTGTCCAAACGACGTATGACAAACTATCGCGGATGGGATCATGATCGGTGAAAGATCTGAGAGATAGCTGGTATCTTCCAATCTAGATGATATTAGCTAATCCTTTGAATATTGAACCATGAACCTACTTACGCTTACCTACATCCTACCTACAATAAGAATAATTTTTAAATATATCTAGTTTGGAAAAAATCATGGTAATGAACAGTGGCGGATCCAGGATTCAATTTTGGGGAGGGCTGAATGTCGTCACATGGTAAAAAGTACTGTCACTCAACGTTTTGGGGGGGGGGGCTAAGGGGCTGAAACCCCTAGATTTGTTTTATATAAAGTACTGTTACTCATGGTTTTGGGTGGGGCTTCAGCCCCCTAGCCCCCCCCCTGGATCCGCTAGTGGTAATGAACGTATTTTGGACTAAATCGCTCGCAAAAGGATAGGGGGTATTGGGGGTAAAAATGGAACGTATTTTGAGGGACTTTCAACAGGAAATTAAAACGCTTTTATTAAGCACTTACTTTGACACGAATATTGTGTCATGCATTCATCCCTGGCGCATTATAAATTTAATGGGGTATTTTATTGTCGGAGATGGAAGTTCATTTTTAAAGCAAAAAGTAACTTTGATAATAAATAATAATGCGGACATTTTTTTAAACTCTTTTATGGCCCTAATACTCGTAAAATTCATCGTTTGTTATTACGTTCGGAGAATTAAATTATATTTTTAAAACGTGTGGTTTTCAATGGTTATTATATTGGTACGTACGTACGGTTACGAAACGAAGTTTTTTCGTGGTGAATCGTGTGGGGGTAGGTATAGGTCTCCATCTCAGTGGCGAAGGTCGACCTTTTAAAGAAGTTAACCCGAAGAAGAAGTAGTATATTAGTATCTATTTATATTTTATTTTTATTTTTGTGAACTTAAATTACACCGAGTAACATTACAGTTTTAGCCTTTGCGTTTGAAACGTTTTATAGTTAGATAGTTTCCTAAAAAGCATGTAGAGCTTTCGGACTTTATTATGTTTGTAGGTAGAAGGTAATTTCTTCAGAAGCCACTGCTGACGTGGTCATGGATTTGTGAGTTTCTTACATTTGTTTCATATTATAAATAGTTACCGCCTTATACTGCTTTTTTTCATACGAAGAATAATCCCCGCTTTGAATATTAGGTCAAATAAAATAAAATACAATTAAGCACCGTCTATTGGTTCCGAAATTCAGGTGTGACGCTCATATGTTATAAATTTAACAATGGACGACTTCTATTGCAATTTTTTACGATACAACCAAACGCGCACGAAGTCATCCGAAAAATTACTGATGCACGTACCTATTTATTGGATAACTCTGCAGATTGGCAGAGATATTCGCCTCAACAATCTAATTCAGAAAGTTTTAAGTAATTCGTTTTAATTTGAACATTGCTTAGTTAGTTATGCATACGCCATTATTATGGATGGTACAGTCATGAATACTAAACATAATTTATAAAGTAATTTAGATAAACTCATCAATAAAGTTGAAGTCTAGGACACAAACTTGTATATTATCCATCACAGTAAGTAATGATATGGATAGATCTCATTTAAACTTTAGGAATTAATATGTTAATTAACTTAATTTAAGGACATGATAGTTTTATTTAATCGGACCCGTGGGATGGATTATCATAATAGGTATGATGTTGTATTATTAATAATATCATTCGTAATCCTGTGAGAGCGTCTCATGACCTCTGAAACAAGTCCAAACGATAAAACTTTACAACTATGTTCATTAAGTACCCACCTACATACAAAATGTCATTTTTATTTTAATTCATTAAGGCAATCCACCCGTAAAGAGTGATTTGTGCCAATTAAATCAAATCAATACAATATTAGAATAATTTTGATAATAAGATGAAAGATGAAGATGATTACAAATAGACTTATACAAAATGTCATGTTTTTACCCGTAGTCACGTTTTCTATTTTTTAGCAACGAGTTTGATTCTACGAAATGATTTTTGGTTTCACCAAAATTAAGATAATTTCGTAGTTTACTCTCCTTCAAAATGCGTGATATCCAGATTGCAGTCCGCAAATTATTCTGCCGTGAAATAATAAAATTAAATAATTTATTCAAAAAATATATTTTATTTTTTTCTTTTTGTCGGGTTTCAACGGGCCTATTGCTCTGTAAACTTCATGGCGGAAAAACTGAAAACGTTAGCTGTGTTATAAAATAAAGTGGACACTGCTTGCTTTGCCACATTCCTGCAATCTGTCGCGCTCTCCGATTCCTTTCACTCAAAACGCGTTCAACCTTAATAAGGATCTGATCGATTTCGGACAGCCACGCTTCCTATCTCCAGTACTGGAACTTTCTAATGGTTTCTCACCCGAAACACGCAGATAAAATGCACACGAAAAACGACCTTATGTATATCGTCATAAGGGTCATTTTCCTAAAACATTTTATCTACGTGTTTAGGGCGAGAAAGCTTACAAAGTACCCCCCCTGTTCTTTCAACTTTACAATCTTCTTCTTCTGTTAGGACTCTTACTTCCGCCGCTGGATGCCTGGACCTCTTCCATCCCCTTCCACTCGTCTCTCATCTTCCCCGATAGCATCCAGGTTTTGCAGGCTTGTTAGACGACGTCGTCAAACCAGTTTTTGGGAGGTCTTCCAATAATTTTATTTTTCGTCCAGGCTTGCATTGTACTGGAGAATTCTGAATCCTTCTTTATATGTTTTATCTGTTTTTTTTTAATTCGCTTGTACACCCTATTTGGGTGATTTGTTACCTGTTTATTCTAAATGCTTTTATTTGACTATGACGAGTCTTGTCAGTTGTATTATGTCCATGAATAATATTTTTATCCTATTATTATTAATATGCAGCCCATTATAGGTTTAGGTATATAGAAATAAGCATATTACTATTTGGTACATATTTGTTGATGTGCTTATCAAGTTTCAAACAGTAGATACCGGTTTGCTCAGTAATAAAATATAATTATATGCTCAGTAAAAACATGTTCATCACCGATCTTAAATGTGATGGATAAGGTGTATAATGTATGCAATGTTAGCAATCTGGTTCGTATAGTTAATTAACTTGTGTGCAATTAATTATTAATAAAAAGTTCCAGGAAAAATATTGTAGATAGGGGGGTCGGTTAGGGGGCATAATTCAAGGCAGAAATAATTTGAACATTAACATATCAATGTAGGTAAAATATTTACTTTCAGTGTTATCATTAATGCTCTCAAAACATTCACTAAAATATCAAAGAGAAGAGAATATTATAGAAGCAAATAGTTTCCCCAGCGTCTATGTACCGCGTAGGTAGGTACGAGTATATCTATTCTACATGGAAATAATATTATTACTTTCAGGAATATAATAAAATTTACAGTAAAGCCGCGCTTCCTTCTCAACTCGATGTCATTTTTTCTATTCTATATTCTCACGCTGCGTCCTCTGCAGGGTAGGCACTGAGGCAAGAATCAGACAGCATAGAAACTTCCCTATTCTTACGTACATTTCTTGTTTCGGTTACATCATACAGTTCTTCGTACACGGACGTTCTGCTTAAGATTCCGTCAACTCAAATATTCCCAAATCAAAAGCCAGCGAGAGGGTGTGCTTTACCTCAAAAACCAGAAGAATCACAGTCACTAAAGTACGGTTATATATGATGGGTTTGATCAAAATGTAATTATTATCAATATTTTTTTATTTATTGTATCTCAATATTATTAATTTTTACATAAATCATACATAGGTACATACATTAATCCATTATAATATAATAGGAAACATCTGTTTTCACAGCTAGTATTTTGGTGTTGTTGATATTTTAACTATCAATAAAAATATTTTCATTTATTTACGATGTAAATAAAAGCATGATGTGTATTTGCTATGATTATAATCTTTTTGTAAATTTTTCTTTTTTTTCTAATATTAAATTAAGCAGTCAATCTGTAAAACTTCAAAACCCTTGCGTACACTTGCGATATAATCTATGATATTTTATAAGCAAACTTTCGGGATGAAAATGTTTTGTTTATCAAACATATTCTTATTAGTTGTTAAAGGTTTATGTAGACGTGATCACAACCCGTGACCAAGGTGGCAGTAGGTTCGCCGAAACGTCGGACATCTGTTTACATTAAGATTAATCCGAAAACCAAATCTACATATTCTTTTATTTATTTATTTATTTATTTATTCATTACACATGGAACAGATACAGTCACAAAAACAAACATTGACAGGTACATTAGTACAGAATATCAATACAAAAGACCAATAACATCCGTTCACAATTAGCACACACGCAGAACAAATTGATTACACTACATAGTTAAAAATATATATCTTATATCTATAAAACATTTATGGTAGGGAAGGAGGAAGCATGGGAAGAGGAAGAAAGGAGGGGGAAATGAAGGAAACAACGAAAGAAGAGTCAAGAACTGATATAAAGAACAATAAGATAATCTGTTAAGCAATTGCCAATCATTAAATATTACTCATTAATCATTAAGAAAGCAACAAGATTACACTACCAACATCATAAGGACATAATCAGTGCTCGACACACAATCTGTATAGGGATGCCCTATACGCCGACAATGTACTTGCAAATAAATCAGCATGCCCTGCTCTACCTGACAGTTTTCTGTTGTAGTAAGTACATGCCCTGTTGATATATTCGTTTTGATAGGCATTAGTATTTGTTTCACCTATGTAAAAGAGGGTGTGGTGTCTTCCAATACGCGATGGAGCGTGAAATCTCAAACTTTCTATCAAGTAAGGGCAGTCAATCAGCGAGTTGGAAATTTTATATAGAAGAATTTGATCGGAAATCGCTCTCCTCTCCAAGAGCTTCGCCATTTTGAAGTGCTTCATGACGTCATCAAGCGATTCATAGACGTGATAAGATCGAAAGTTCAAAAATTTAAGAAATTTTTCCTGAACTCTCTCAAGCCTGTTTACGTAAACAATGTACCGAGGGTTCCAGACTTGAGATGAATATTCAAGATGCGGACGAACAAATGAATTGTATAGGAGCAAAAACGTTTTAAAATTGTTAAATGATTTGCATGTCCTCAGCACGAACCCCAGACTTCTCATAGCCCTAGACACCACCCCATCAATATGCCTTTCGTAGGTCAGCTTCGAGTCCAACAATACACCCAAATCACGGACACAGTCCTTTCTAATGATCGACGAACCTCCAACAGTATAATCGTGAACAATCTTGTTTCGATTGCGAGTAAAAGAAATAGTATAACACTTAGAAGCGTTGATATGGAGTTTGTTGCGAAGGCAGTAGTCAGACAGACTCGCAAGGTCAGCCTGAAGTCTTAGGCAATACGAATCGTCGTATATTGGCAAGTAAATCTTCATGTCATCAGCGAAAAGCAGGATATTAGCATTTTTAAAGCAGGTTGGTATATCATTTATGTATATCGTGAAGAGGAGTGGTCCCAGAATTGAGCCCTGAGGCACACCGGAAGTAATAGTTCTCCAACTCGAGCTAAAACCCGATAAAGCAACTGCCTGAGTTCTATCAACCACATAAGAAGAGAGCCAACGAAGTAAACCACCATGGATACCGATCTCAGCAATTTTTCTGCACAAAATATCATGGTTTACCTTGTCAAAGGCTTTACTGTAGTCGGTGTAAATCACGTCAACCTGGACCTGGTTGTCCATATGGCTCGCAACAAAATTTGTAAACGCCGTAAGATTAGTAGCTGTTGAGCGATCTCTGAAGAAACCATGCTGGTATTCACTAATCGACCCCTTCAGAAGGGGAAATATTTGGTCAAATATTAATCTCTCGAAAACCTTTGAGAATACAGACAACTTTGATATTGGACGATAATTGGTAACGTCAGCCCTTGAACCCGCCTTATGAATAGGGGTGATGTAAGCCCTTTTCCATTGAGAAGGAAAATATCCCTCATTAAGAGACATCCTAAATAGCGTCGCTAATGGAGTACACAATTGGGCAGCACAATTCTTTACGAATAGCGGCGACATTCCATCAGGACCCGCACCCTTCGCAGCATCCACATCACGCAAGTATTTAAGAACAAGGTCTCTATTTATAGTTACTGTGGGAATACTGTTAAAATCTATAAAGATAAATCTACACTTTAGGAAATGTCCGTTCAACAAGTTTGAAGTTCGAGAAGGTTATTGATATCGGGAAAATCTATGCAGTAATGGAAAGAGCATCAACGGAATACTTGTGCAACTGTGACTCAGTCACTAAACTTGTTAAAGAAAATTTTGGTTACAACAGTGTTTACTTGAAGTGTTTTCGGACAAAATCCATAAAAAAAGTATGGAAACTACAAAAAAAATATATCAGAAACGATGGGTCGATAATATCTTTAAAACATGCATTATTCAATATTCCTATTACCTACTATTAGGTATTATTTCGTATGGCTTCTGCCACCGTCGGGGGGCAACGTCAGAAGATAATAGAATTATCTGTTACAAACAGGAGACATGTACCCTACAGAGCAACATCCAGGCTTTCAAGCCATTCAAGGGCATTGGGTGTGCCATTGTGGATTTCTGCATATGGTCCAGGGAATGCTCTCAGAAGACAGTCTTCGACATATGCTTGATGGATAATAATACTAATACTTACTACAAAAAAGTTTTCATGTACTGTAGCGGATTATCTTACATATTAACTCACTACTTATAATAATCTTCCTGAAAAAAATAACTCTCCCGCTGGTTATAATGTTCTTCTTCATACATGCGATATCTCACTTAATCCCTTTCCTATCCTTACATAGTTTTCGGAGTAAATGGAGAAGAAGCGAAACTTTTTTTTACTTACTTACGTAGGCAGCGTACCTTATGCTAGATAATATTCTTGAGATAACTTTATTGTAACGGAAAAGTGCCTATATTATTTTTTGTGATGAAATATAATAATGTGATAAAAAACCGTTTAAGTGACATATTATGTGTTTAAGTGAATCTACGTACAAAAGACACCCTCGACGAATAACAACTCCTGACGTTTTTACTAACATAGGGATCATAAAGTTTTTATATAAAGCTGCGACCTTATTCCTTTTGTAAATCGTATATATTGTTTTGATTCGCTGTTTTTACTTTACTCGCTGTATTTAATGAACATGAATAGAGCATAAGGTACTTACGGACTTGGCACCAAGAATGACGTCACAGACATTTCGTTCAGAATCGCGGACGATAAAATGGTAAAAATAGCGTTTTTTCCATTTTTTAGGGTTAATTTTGCGTCTATCAAAAAACTTTCACGGTTATTCCCTAGATTTTAATGCATATTATCAGTACAAAAAAAAATTTACCCCGCGACTTTCGGGAAACGAGTTTTCGTCTTTCGGAAAAAATATCAGAGGTGTTTTTCATTTTTTTTTTGAAAAATGTATACAAGATATAATAAATCTTTTACAGTTATTCCCTAGATAAATGTTCAATGCATCTACCCTTCCAGAGCATATTTAGTAACGGTTGTCGAGATATAAGGTCTCCCGTTTTTAGAAATTTTTGAAATGTCTGTATGCATACTCTTAATGAACATGAATAGAATTTTAGCTAGAATAAATCGCTGTACAAGTTTGACCTTGTGAGCATAAGGTACTTAATAGATAGGTACATTTTAACATTAGTTTAGTGAGAACACGCATTACATATAATTATGCGAGTAATATTTTTTATTTATCAGTCTCTTTATAATCACACTTATAAATACGACGTACTTAATCATACTGTTTAATTATTACTAATATTTATACTAAGTATACTTATCGGCATTATATTCTGAGGCAGTATATTCTAGTCTGAGGCATTATATTGGAAAATAATAATAAAAGATTATTGATCAAAGCAGTTTTTCCAGAGAGGAAAAAAGTTTAAATAAAATATATTTTATTAATTTTTTTCAATTAAATATGTAAAAAAAAATTGAAAACATTTCCATTCAATTACTTTATCTTTCCGAGAGCGAAACATATACCTTAAGTACCAAATAATATTTTTCCTAAGTTTTACAACGCAATTTTTTATTCTAGCTACGTTTGTTTCACACTTTATGAAATGTGAAAATAAACTACGTCAATATTTGTTAGAAAGCTGAGACACTGATTGTAAGTAAGAGTCTATGTAGAGACATATTTTATTTATAAGACTGAAAAAAATCGCGTTCAACATTTTACTATTTTGTCGT
The DNA here is from genome assembly GCA_963576895.1 of Ceraclea dissimilis. Taxonomy (NCBI): domain Eukaryota; kingdom Metazoa; phylum Arthropoda; class Insecta; order Trichoptera; family Leptoceridae; genus Ceraclea; species Ceraclea dissimilis. The sequence goes on from OY756358.1 coordinate 4,396,829, forward strand.
GTAAATTGTTAAAATTTAGGTTCACTTCTAAATTATTTATTTATCGTTTGGCAACGTCGAAGTATTGTCACATCTGACGTCTAGTACTATTAAGTACTATTTTCGTAGAACGACTTTAATACAAACAACCTATACAAATAAATAAAATAAAAATTAATAAATAAACAACAGTTTGTAACCTTAACAGCATTTTGTATTTAAGAAAACTGAAATTGAATCACAGAAATATGAGTAAATTTTATTTTATAATGCGTGATACATATTAAAAAAAACTACAGAAAACTCTGAGAAATTCATTGAAATATAACCTTTATTTACATTTACAGTACGAGCTTTCAGATACAGTTGCTTAACGCCACAAGTTTTCAAGTTAGATGATCTTCAAAATATTTAATAAAATCACCATGTTGGTTACATTTCTTTGAGAACGCGTGAATTCGCGTTATTTGTGAATGTTTAACACACGAGATTCGCGAATCATTCGTTTTATAGAGATTGCAAATTTCAGATTTCTACATTATATTAATAGGGTAAAGAAAGACGAATGTTTGCGTGATACGATATGCTGAATAATGTGTCGAATCATCGATATCATAAATTTACCAAAAACAGTCTGAGATCATTAGGCACGTGTGGTGTTGTATGATTTATGTTTATCAATCAATCTGATTAAAATATAATCTTTGTTAAATAACAGATCGATCATATTTCACTAGATTTAGCTGGCAACGCACTCGGTTACAAAACGGGAGGTTCGATCCCCGACCTACTCCAATTCACGACGCAAGCTTTTCTAGCTTACTGCGAAGTAAATAAGCATGTACATTGTACATACTCGTAAGCTTTTCCTAATTTGAAGTTTAATGACATTGTTAAAATTTCAAGTCAAAAATGGTTTTGGTTGAGTTATTTATCACTTCAACAACTTCAGTATTAGAGCCTATAAATTAAGAAAAGCCTGAAAAATAAAAAAAAACAGTGTTGTGAAAACCAAAATACACAACCCACTGTATAGAAAAATATTAGGTACTTTATAAAGAGTGTTGGTATCGTTGATCCCAATCTGGTGTTTTTTGGCAAATATTTTTTTATCTTAAGTAACAGAAGTATTTATACTATAATGATAATAATAATTTGACTATTTTGGGCCCCGTTTTGCGATAAAATCGCCCTAAGGGCACCTTACATTTTTTCTAAAATAAATAAATAAACATAAGCACAAAAAACACTAAATTGTGTTCAATCTTCGTCTTCTTATACGAAGACACAATTTATATTGTCATCAACGATGAAAAGTGCCGAATCATCTTCAAAGCAACGTAAAAAAATGTGTCTGAAAGATATATCTGAAAATGTGTGAACCTGATGTTTTCCACTTGAATGTGAAGATAATTTATCTACTGAAAATAATGGGACTTGTAAGTTGTAACAAGTACCAAGAATTCAAGTATTGTTTCATAACAACATGATGAGAAGACTTAAAAAGTTTTGTAGACAATAATAATATAAGGAGGGAACTAAGATTAGTATGAAAATAATATTACTTTATTATTTTATCGTTAGTCTATGTAGTTTGAACAATGCTTCCGTTCGACAACAGGGAAAATTTTGAAAGATTTATTACGTGTAAGGTAAAGATAAGCAATTCGTTGAATAGAGAGATAATTTAATACGGCTGTTAGTAGACACCAGAATGAAAGCAAATAAGCTTATATGGTTTGAACTTGTTGAGATGGGGTATGATACGTAGGATAGTTATATATATATATATATATATAGATATATATATATATATATATATATATATATATATATATATATATATATATATATATATATATATATATGACTAAAAATATACCAATGCGGGTGAAAGAAATAGTGCGGAGAAACGTGGCCGTTCAAGGTTGATCTGAACGGACCTTGACCGACGAAATAATCGTGAAAATCCATATCGAGTTATCCTTTATCTACACAAACCAAATCGATCTACCATGTCCCGGCTAACAATTAAATAGCTACTTACTGCAATTACATAGGTTCAAAAAATAAGTATAACGCTGAACAGGCATGGCAAGACGACTAGAATTCCCGGTGAGAAAGCCAGGCTTCGGTCTGCCTCGAAGATTATAGACAACCCTAAATCGAATTGGAGCTGGCCATGGTAGATGTGAATACCTCCTTCCTAATAGGTGGGGAAAGAGGAAACACGTCGGTTCTTATTACGATTGTGGTGATTTTGAAATATTGACAGGAAGCTTTGACTCTGAGATACCTGGATACCTTGTACAATGGTCGTTCACATACGAAAGAAGAAGGTAAGAGTTATAGTTTTAGTGTGTTTAATTTTCACGAAAAGCGCACTCATTCTTTTAACAAAACGTGATTTGAGATTAGTAACATAAAGGTGCTTTTCCGTACACTCCAATGTTGTGAAAAATGAATATAAATTTTAATAGTTTAGGAAGTCAGAATATATTCGTTCGAAAGAAAAAAACGTCTGACCCTACATCGTATTGTATGTCGTAATGTACACGTCCTCTATTATTACGTTTTTCCTTTCGAAGGTTAAAAAATCCACATTAAAAAAACACGTGATATTATCTCTTTATCTCCGTAGAGAATGACAATATCGATATTGAAAATGTTCACTTTACCTCGAAGCGAAGGTAGATGATTTGTTTTTTCATTGTATCTGGGAAACGCCAATGCTATGTTCGACGAAATTGCTTGGCTGAATCTGTCATAGAAAACACATGCCATATGCCTTCAGCATTTTCCATTATATATTTTGATGTTCTATTAAAACGTTTTTAGAAAAAATCTTATTGCTATCTCTTATCCTCAAAAGATCCCATTGTATTTTTTTTTCCACAAAAGTTTCAGTTTTTCCTAGAGAAGGTTTCTAACAACAATGCCAATGACTATAAAGATAATGATGTACTTAGATACAGGGATTATTTTCTGATAATATTATCAAGGTATTATATTATACATACATAGAGGTATTATAAGCGATTTTGTGGAACTTGTACATTCTAATCTCAAACAATAAACGAAATCGCCTAACTGACCGAATGACTGACTGACTGACATACGAACCCAAACGGCTAATCCTAGAGAAGTGAAGTTTTGAAGTCTGTCTTCACAAGAACGCGGAGGAAAGTTATGCCAAACATTGCACTGGGACAAGTTGAGTAGGTATAGTTAGCGTCGCATGTTCTTATTAGTTATTACCTCCACTTATTACTGTCAGAAAAGTTTAGAGGCGCAGCAATATTCGTTGCATAATTTGTGAAACTGTGAAGTGTGTTTTCTCAAATTCATTACTCGATGTTTTGTGATAAATGGTGTCATTTTTTACAGAATAGACTGAACTGTACTAAGATGATGAGTAGGTACCTATAACTACGAGAATTACACTGTCACACATTTGAAGGCTGTCTAGGTACGTGTTGTTTGTAACATGTTATCCGTAGTGTTTGTATTTTATCAACGTAATATGATCGTATATAATACACAAGATGCTCTTTGTGGAGCAACATTTCTCACAAGCGTGTTAGATCGGCTACACTAAACCCATGTCGACATCTATTAGGAGTTGTTTCATATTACACCGTTGATAGAATAATATAAGTTATTAATGTTTGATACCTATCTTTTGGGTATCAACATACAATAATCTACATACATACTTTTAGATTACGGCGTATTGCTTCTGCTTTTATACTCGTATGTCGATCATTCCGTGGTTGTTAGTTATTTTTGTAACTTATTTTCTGTGTACAATTGTACATACTCATTGGTGCAAGGGTTGAACGTGTAATGCCGAAGAGACTGTAATATTTTAATAAAAATAAAATAAGTGTAGGTATGTAGGTCGAGCCACTTTACCGGATTTTTGTATACAACCACCCATGGATTATCTCGAACGTAAGAATTTTTAAATACTCATCAGCTGAATCGCGCTAGGGGTTCCTAGTTTTGAGTTACACAATATAATATATTGAACTATGAAGCGTGTTCTAAATATTTCCATAGCGTGTTATAAACAACCACTTTATGTGTGTACTCAGTAAAGTTGTGTGTTCTCTTGTATGGCTTAGGAGGTACGACTATAGCGTGGAACTTTGCCAAATCTTATTACGCAAACGTTTTAGGTAGTAGCATTCATAATATAAAATTTATTACGTAATTTACTATTAAACGACTCTTTACTCCTCACAACTTATATCTTCTAGTCAGGTTATCTGCTTATAAAAGGACGTTATAACTTATAAAACATATTATAGTACCTAATGAAAATTATTATAAGTTTGCAACACGTCAGGCAAAATGCTACAAATTATTGTTCTTTCGTGATTTGGTAAATAGCAGTTAAGGTTACTACTCCAAGTTTATACTTGTAGCAACATCAGATGTTAAAATGGGGGAGGATCCAAAGCCCTTTATCTCTTCTTTCACCTATAAATTCTTTTGGGTATCCTTTCAGCAATCAACATTAATCGAAAGAGATACTTACTGTAAAAACAAAAGTTAGTTTTGTTTGTTTTGTTTTTTATTTATCGTCCTTAGACTCTATATCGGGCACTTGGACTCGTCAGTTTTACATATAATTAAATGAAATTCTGGAATTTAGTGTCTGCATCAGGATATACTCAACGTTACAATTGGGGACAATATTCCATGTTCCAAATGTAACTTCATATTACCTTACATATGGGTCGGTTTATAATGCTATTATACATTATGGACACTTATCTCATGAAAGCAGCTAGCTACAAATCTATTGAGGGCAGAGCAGTGTATTACTATTATTACGAGTCTGGTACAATAATGTAAGTATGTATTATAATCTGAACGAAATTCGTAGACATGCTGCATTACTGCAGACTGCAGATGTGCTTATCCCTTTTTGGCAGTGGTCCCCAAAATCAGAGATACCGTTTTCTGGAAACTTTCAAAACTTTTGGAATGATCCGCTAGTACGCTTTTAACTTCCGTTGCTTTTTATTTATACAAATAAGAAGGGGGGAGTGAAGAAGAGGGGATATGCTCGTATAAAATAAAAGTCAAATTAAAAATTCTGCAAATAGAGCAAATGATAGACCATGCTAATCACTTTTGGAAATTCCAATCTTTGGTGTATATCTGTTGAGATAACTACTTGTTATATTCAACTACGTCATATAGAAAATCCGATGTTATCACAAAACATAAATTGTGATTTTCAAAAACACCTTAATTTTTTTTCTTTTGTTTACCTCTTCCTGTGTCATTCCAGATGCTCTGGTGTCATTGTTTTATCATAAGAGCAACGTACACTGAAATATTATTTTGCCGTCCTTGCAGATCCTGTGTTACTTTTTTTCGGTCAACTTAGTTCATTCTAGCATTGACAAAACATGTTCTATCTAGAACCGTGTTTAACATATCGCAAAAGCTCATAGTAATCTTCTCTTGTATAAAAACAAATCATGCCATTTTTATCTCTATATTATTAGGTACTCAGGTATTCATATATCATTTGAAATAGCGCGAACACTGTGTTTTTTTTAATTAATTTGTTTCATTATTTTTTTGTTTGTACTGCAATAATTGGTTTACACTTAGCTGTATTGTTGCTCGGTGTAATTTTAAGGAATAAAAATAAATAAGATATCGAAAAACTCTAAGAGAGTGTAGGAATTAATTGACTCGTTTTCCTGAAAGGGCGGAACAAATACGTTTGAAAAGCGCTGAATTGTGATAATGCAGTTGGTAATATTTTATCTCGGATAGAGAATATTATTATCATAGTACACTGTACAGTCAGAGACATACATTTGTATTTGACGCGATATAAATTAAAGAATATTCACAGTGCATTGGGTATTTGGTTCACAATAGAAAATATTGCATTAATCGTGCATCCTCTTTTCAATGCATTTACGCTGAACTTTTGGTTTAAGAGAGTAAATGGAGAAGAAAATATTTCAACATTGAAAATGCGATACACATATACATACCTCTCAAACTATATTTTTACTACTAATGTACTTACTTACTTACTAAAGAAAATTATACGTATCGGTATACATATTGATTCTTAAGGGCATGGCACCAGGAATGACGTCACAGTCTTTTCTCACGGCATAAAGGTTCAAAATTGCGTGACAATCGGACGATAAAATGGTAAAAATAGCGTTTTTTTTCCATTTTTTGGGGTTAATTTTGCGTCTATCAATAAACTTTTACGGTTATTCCCTAGATTTTAATGCATATTATCAGTACAAGAAAAAAAAATCCGCGACTTTCGGAAGACAAGTTTCCGTCATTCGGAAAAAGGTTCAGAGGTGTTTTGAAATATTTTTTTTCGAAATCTATACAAGATATAAAAAATCTATTACGGTTTTTCCCTAGATAAAGGTTCAATGCATCTACCCTATTTTGTTCCAAAGCATATTTAGTAACGGTTGTCGAGATATAAAGTCTCCCGTTTTTAGAAATTTTTGAAATGTCGGTATGCATACCCTTAATTCCTTTTTTTTCTATAGAGCAATACCCCGCACCCCTTATCCAAAGTTAAAACTTATGTTTGCATTAGATAAGCAAAAGCATCACTGAACGATTCTAATGTGCATTTATTAGGTCAGGATTTTCTATAGAGCAATACCCCGCACCCCTTATCCAAAGTTAAAACTTATGTTTGCATTAGATAAGCAAAAGCATCACTGAACGATTCTAATGTGCATTTATTAGGTCAGGATTTTCTATAGAGCAATACCCCGCACCCCTTATCATTTAAATTCCAAAGTTAAAACTTATGTTTGCATTAGATAAGCAAAAGCATCACTGAACGATTCTAATGTGCATTTATTAGGTCAGGATTTTCTATAGAGCAATACCCCGCACCCCTTATCATTTAAATTCCAAAGTTAAAACTTATGTTTGCATTAGATAAGCAAAAGCATCACTGAACGATTCTAATGTGCATTTATTAGGTCAGGATTTAAATTCCAAAGTTAAAACTTATGTTTGCATTAGATAAGCAAAAGCATCACTGAACGATTCTAATGTGCATTTATTAGGTCAGGATTTAAATTCCAAAGTTAAAACTTATGTTTGCATTAGATAAGCAAAAGCATCACTGAACGATTCTAATGTGCATTTATTAGGTCAGGATTTAAATTCCAAAGTTAAAACTTATGTTTGCATTAGATAAGCAAAAGCATCACTGAACGATTCTAATGTGCATTTATTAGGTCAGGATTTAAATTCCAAAGTTAAAACTTATGTTTGCATTAGATAAGCAAAAGCATCACTGAACGATTCTAATGTGCATTTATTAGGTCAGGATTTAAATTCCAAAGTTAAAACTTATGTTTGCATTAGATAAGCAAAAGCATCACTGAACGATTCTAATGTGCATTTATTAGGTCAGGATTTAAATTCCAAAGTTAAAACTTATGTTTGCATTAGATAAGCAAAAGCATCACTGAACGATTCTAATGTGCATTTATTAGGTCAGGATTTAAATTCCAAAGTTAAAACTTATGTTTGCATTAGATAAGCAAAAGCATCACTGAACGATTCTAATGTGCATTTATTAGGTCAGGATTTAAATTCCAAAGTTAAAACTTATGTTTGCATTAGATAAGCAAAAGCATCACTGAACGATTCTAATGTGCATTTATTAGGTCAGGATTTAAATTCCAAAGTTAAAACTTATGTTTGCATTAGATAAGCAAAAGCATCACTGAACGATTCTAATGTGCATTTATTAGGTCAGGATTTAAATTCCAAAGTTAAAACTTATGTTTGCATTAGATAAGCAAAAGCATCACTGAACGATTCTAATGTGCATTTATTAGGTCAGGATTTAAATTCCAAAGTTAAAACTTATGTTTGCATTAGATAAGCAAAAGCATCACTGAACGATTCTAATGTGCATTTATTAGGTCAGGATTTAAATTCCAAAGTTAAAACTTATGTTTGCATTAGATAAGCAAAAGCATCACTGAACGATTCTAATGTGCATTTATTAGGTCAGGATTTAAATTCCAAAGTTAAAACTTATGTTTGCATTAGATAAGCAAAAGCATCACTGAACGATTCTAATGTGCATTTATTAGGTCAGGATTTAAATTCCAAAGTTAAAACTTATGTTTGCATTAGATAAGCAAAAGCATCACTGAACGATTCTAATGTGCATTTATTAGGTCAGGATTTAAATTCCAAAGTTAAAACTTATGTTTGCATTAGATAAGCAAAAGCATCACTGAACGATTCTAATGTGCATTTATTAGGTCAGGATTTAAATTCCAAAGTTAAAACTTATGTTTGCATTAGATAAGCAAAAGCATCACTGAACGATTCTAATGTGCATTTATTAGGTCAGGATTTAAATTCCAAAGTTAAAACTTATGTTTGCATTAGATAAGCAAAAGCATCACTGAACGATTCTAATGTGCATTTATTAGGTCAGGATTTAAATTCCAAAGTTAAAACTTATGTTTGCATTAGATAAGCAAAAGCATCACTGAACGATTCTAATGTGCATTTATTAGGTCAGGATTTTTGAATGTAGGTATTATTTAGATTTAGGTTCTTGTGCACATTATAGGTAGGTAGGTATATATTGTGTTATGTTGTAAGATTAGGATCTAATGGTAGGTGCTGTATTTAAATAACTAGATTACATACCTGTTTTAATTACTGTAAATATTACTAATCACAGAACCAATCAAACCCTCCGTCGCTATTAATTAATATACAACCTGCTGTAATAATATCATTGGGAAAGCAATTAAACGTTATACGTATATTAGGGAGAATTTCCAATAGTGCAGTAAGGAGAGGAAATTTAATGGCATTTCTAGGAAAAAACTATAGACATTTTTTTCTCCATCATACTTTACGTATTTAGGGGCGCTGAATCCGAATTTCAACTTTGCCACCTCGTAAATGTGATGCGTTCTGAGATATCTCAGAAAGAAAGAGAAAAAAATGCTTTTTTTACATACTTTGACTGATAATTCAAAAAGTATTCATTTTAGAGAAAAGAAGCTCAGGACAAGAATAAACTTCACCAAATTTCCTACAAAATGACATAAAAATCATTTTTGTGGCATAAACCGTTAAGGCATCAGAGCGAGCTAAAATAGGGCGTAATTTTCACCCTACATCCAAAAATTATATATGTTTGTAATTTTTCGCTCATAACTCAGAACCTACAAACTTTTGAGCAAAAATATCTAAGAAAAAAATAAAGTGCATATTTTTTTCTTTAATTTATGCTACCAGGGTTTCGTCGACGGACAAACAGTCTAGGCGCTAGAGCGCATTGAAGTTCAGTATAGTACATTAGAAGCAGTTTTGACTATTATTTAAACTGATATATAACGATCAAAAAATACTTAATTGTAGGAAATGCACTTGAATATATAAGAACAAAGGCTGTTATATTTATATTTTAAGGTTTGCCACCACTTAATAGTGCTGCGTTGATAGAAATGTCAGAATAACTCAGAAACAATAGCTATTTCTTTGTTTTTTTGTCCATATTTTAAAAATTTAAAACTTTAAAGGAATTATTTTATTGAAAAATAAACTACATTTAATTATCTATGAATCACTTCTACATTTTTTTTAATCAGATGAACCACTCAAGAGCCAGAGCGCTTTAAAATTTAATCAAAATGGAAAAATCGTCCAATTACTGTACTTTCTTTGGTTTCTCGCCTACGGATGAAAAGGTACGTACATTTAATGAAAAAAATATAAAAGAAAACTAAATTTTCTACAAATTATCTCTCTTAATATTTTTCACTCAGACGAACGGGTTCGGAGTTATAAAGCATCAAAATTTGTTGTAGTAAATCAGAGAGAACGATATTTATGTACGTCGTACTAATATCTCTATTTGATTTTGAATTGTATATCTTGATGCGCTATAACTCCGAACCTGTACGTCTGAGTGAGAAAACTCAAGAGACATAATTTGTAGAAAATTTTATTTTCTTTTATATTTTTTTCATTAAAAGTACGTACCTTCTCAGCCGTAGGCGAGAAACCAAAGAAAGTACAGTAATTGGACGATTTTTCCATTTTGATTAAATTTTAAAGCGCTCTGGCTCTTGAATGGTTCATCTGATTAAAAAAAATGTAGAAGTGATTCATAGAAAATTAAATGTAGTTTACTTTTGCAATAAAATAATTCCTTTAAAGTTTTAAATTTTTAAAATATGGACAAAAAAACAAAGAAATAGCTATTTTTTCTGAGTTATTCTGACATTTCTATCAACGCAGCTCTATTAAGTGGTAGCAAACCTTAAAATATAAATATAACAGCCTTTGTTCTTATATATTCAAGTGCATTTTCTACAATTAAGTATTTTCTAATCGTTATATATCAGTTTCAATCATGGGCGTGCGGTCCATAGAAGCATTTTAGGCGTTGCTTGCCCACTGGCACAAAAAAGTAAAGAAAACATTGTAATAAACTTTAAATCGTTTCACTTAAATGTCGCGCGCAACCGATGTAGTTCATGGTTTCTTTAATCTTTCCCCTAGTGGCGCTACTATACACACCATTCAACCAATCAGGACCCAGAAAAGCATTCATCTCAAACGCATAATATCAATACCACCTATAGTATAAAGCCGTGGTACTAGCAGCGCCCCTAGCGGTAAATTCTTCGTCAAGGGGCCTATCATAGGCCGTTGCCATAACGTATTTCCGTTGATTTTGTATGGCGGACGTGCGGTCGCCCTTCGTTGATACGCTATATTTGTTGTATAACAGTGATTAAATAGACTAAATACGGTTTAAAAACATTGCTTACGATGGTGAACAAGTGTTGTGTTACAAATTGTAAAGGAAATTACGCCTCAGGACCAAAAGTTCGTGTTTTTATCTTCCCAAAAGACTCTGTGCTGCGATCAAGATGGCTTCGCGCTATTCACCGGAAAAAAATATATTCCAAACCAATATTCGAGGGTATCTAATGATATTTCTCGATTATTTATGATAATAAAACGTTATCCCTGTGTCTTATAATGTGTACGCGTGTTATCGTTGACATTTATTTGTTAATTTTGATGTGATGTTAGGTCGATTTGTGTACCGGTATAGTCGTGCGTATTTTGTATCGTATAAGTATATATATCCTTCCTTTACATTATTTTATGTAATGATGTGTATAATTATTCTTTATTTCAAAGCCTAGAGTTGATCTAAGGAGATATTGTAGTTATTATATGTTTTATTGGTGACATCTTTTGCAAATTGTGTGGTATTGATGAATATTTTCTTATTAAAGGTCTACTGGTCGAAAGTCAAATGTTGTTTTGTTTAAAATAACTCCCATCTTCCACTATCATATGTAATTATTTCATTAATAATGGAGAATTCTGGCGCTTGGATGACATTTTCAGGACAGAAATCGCAGAAGAACACTGACTTATACTCTACACAAGCCCAGATTTGACATTTCGCTTAGGCCTGTCGGCCGCCATTTTGGGTTGTGTGTCATAGCCTTTTGTTCTAGGTAGTATTGATAATATCGCATACACACGTACGCGCAATCCCACTACTACAAATATAAAATTGCCAACGCACACAAATGAAGAGTTCCAAATTATTTTTATACTGCGTTGTAAGCAATCATCTCTCTGCTTCGCAGAAACTTCATGCTAATGAAAACATCAGGAACGCGCGGGAATGTTTGATGGCGCGCTTTTAAATTAGAGTACTTCGTTCATTTACAAATAAGAGGCACATTCTTAGTTGAATTTTAAGTCTTGAATTGTACATACATATATTGTAAACAAGTGTTATAAGGCCTTGTTGATTAAGAATTGCTAAACAATTTGTATGTTAATTGCACGTTAATTTTCATTCATTTTACAGTTTTAGAGTAGGTTTTTTTCACTTGCTTGCCTATATCAGAATCTCACCGCACGCCGCTGGTTTCAATAATAGTCAAAACTGCTTCTAATGTACTATACTGAACTTCAATGCGCTCTAGCGCCTAGACTGTTTGTCCGTCGACGAAACCCTGGTAGCATAAATTAAAGAAAAAAATATGCACTTTATTTTTTTCTTAGATATTTTTGCTCAAAAGTTTGTAGGTTCTGAGTTATGAGCGAAAAATTACAAACATATATAATTTTTGGATGTAGGGTGAAAATTACGCCCTATTTTAGCTCGCTCTGATGCCTTAACGGTTTATGCCACAAAAATGATTTTTATGTCATTTTGTAGGAAATTTGGTGAAGTTTATTCTTGTCCTGAGCTTCTTTTCTCTAAAATGAATACTTTTTGAATTATCAGTCAAAGTATGTAAAAAAAGCATTTTTTTCTCTTTCTTTCTGAGATATCTCAGAACGCATCACATTTACGAGGTGGCAAAGTTGAAATTCGGATTCAGCGCCCCTAAATACGTAAAGTATGATGGAGAAAAAAATGTCTATAGTTTTTTCTCCGCGAAAACACGATATTATTGTACTACAATAAAACCAAAGAGATTAATAATATGTAACACCTACGTGTGAAACTTGTGAGTAATCTAGAGGTGAAAAAAGAGGTTATATAAAGGCAATAAATATATGGTCCCTTAATGAGACTCTCACAGGTCACATTAAATTATATCTAGGTACCTGTAAATAGTATCTATGTTTTTATCAAGACCCCTTTATGGGAGAAAGCCTCAAAAATACCAATTCAGAAAATCTGTATTATTTCGTAGATACTCGTGAAAAATCTTAAAGATTGTGTTTTTTCCGGTAATTTGTGGACTTGGTTAAAAAAGTGTCTATCATGAAGCGAAGAGCGTTACTGTATCAGATTTTTCATATTCCTGCTCGTTACTTCAACAAAGCTAATATGACGATACACTTATACTTTCGCCCATTATTTCGCAATATTTAGTTGGTCGAGTATCGCGTGGGACGGAAAACCAATTCATTGCGTCTTTTTTACAATGTGGAGTCACTAGCGACAGATATAGCACAATTCTCTACATTCGTCGATCTTTTTTTTTGACAAGTTGACAAAGGCCCCAGGACGGCTGGGCAAGCTGCAGCAAACAAATCTCAACAGAATGAGAATTGGTATTTGTGGACTAGGTGATCTGGATGTCAATATACCTGGTAGCTTATTTCTAACACGGGTTATTGTGTTTGTTTTGTGTAGGGAAAAGTCAAGTTTCCTTAGAGCAATATTTAGGTAGGCAAATCTTAGATGAAGGAGTAACCGCATAGGGAAATTTAGGTTCAATAGAGTAAAAAGGGCAGCTACCCATAATTCTATAGTAATAATAATAATGTGTGGAGATGAAAGGCAGCAGGGTGTGCCCCAGGGCGACAACGGTCGTTCAATCCAATAAACTCTTGTAGGATAGGTTGAGGTTAGACCAAAATGTGTACACAGTATGGAGATAAGTTTTCATACAAGGTTCAAGTAGATTTATATTTGGTGCGTGGAATGTTTTGCAAATTGACAATGTGACCGTTTTTATACAATAAAAAAATGCATCAAAATTCCTCTGGGGACTGTCTGTTTCCAGATGTGGGGTTCACGTATAAAGGAATCTGAATAACATCTATTTCGAAACTAGATGAATAAGGCCTATCGTATTTGATAAACATAAGTAATTTGCCTTTTGGCACACTGTATTATCTTGTTTTGTTTTTGTTGTTACATATATTTACTGGCCAATAAAGTTTTATTTATTTATTTATTTAATTATGGCATAGAATAGGATAAACATCAATACGGATTCAAACATATGTACCTAAGGCTCCTGACACGTGGCATAAGGTAAGACCTATATTATTTCCATTATTGTTAACGCGTGATTTACTTAGAAATTTCTTGAACTGTTTACTGCTACAAGTTATGGTGGATACAAAATAAGCGTTAACATTATTGATTCACTCGTAATGGAATGCAGAAGCATGTCTCGCTGTTTCATAAACTTTTATACACGTTGCGTATAGAAGGCTTTAAAGTATTCCTTTGAGAAATTCCTGAAAATAACTTTCTTGTACAAAATGTTATTATTTACCCAATGACATTTCAAGTTATTGCCCTGAAGGGAATTCTTATATTGTAGCACGCACGGTTAGGCTTATCTTTTGTCAAATTAGCCGTAATACTGAAACTTTTCGCTGTTCAGCATAACTTCGAAGTATTTGCTTAGAAGAGTTGTATTTAGTTGTACATATTTAACTTTAAAACTGAAATAGGTGGATACATCTCATCGTTTTCGGTATTTAAAGGTAAATATTAGTCACGGTAGATGCTGGTACCTCATACGTGAATGAGGTAAAAGGATCACGCCCTTTGTCAATCAATGTGACCAAATCTAGACTCCGGAATACCTCTCGGTGTACATAGTGGATGAGGTCCTGGATAAGAAGTTCGGGTAATAGACTCCATCAACAGTGTGTTCTATAGGGATTTTCCACCGATTGTATATTTCTTCTAAATGATTCGAGCTTTTAGTGTCGGTAAAAGAAAAAAAACAGATGCATCAGAAAACCCGAAATTTGTCATTATTTGACAATATATGAAATAACTAAATATTTTCTCGTGCGAATACCACACACTGGTACGTCGTCTAATGCAATGAGTGTTACCTGTTCCCACGGCATATCCACTAATGTCATTCTACTAAACATTTGACATTTTCATGTTCAAAATATTTATTTCTCCAATGCCAGCATATAGGTACGAATCAATATTACGTGACACCAATATTATATAGATGGGAGTATTTTATGAACGAATACTCTCTGTGTGTGTATCGCTTGTCTACAACTAATTCTGGTAAAAATCTGATCTAAATCCATACAGAAGGCTTTGAGTATAATCCTTTATCAAAACATCGAAAAATTCGGCTTTGTATGTTTCCATGACGATACAAATGGTTCGGATGATTGGAAAGTATTACAAATACAAAAGAAATCTCATTTCATAACATTATTATTGTACATGGTACTGTTTATACGTGTATTGAAGTTAGTATTACGGGTTAGGGTGTAAAAATCGCACGTAGGTAGTTGCCGGTAATAGCACGTCTTGCCGAAATTGATTAACAAAGCTCCAAAAGAATTAAAAGGCATAAGAAAAAATAATGAACTGAAAAAAGAACTAAAAAGATAGATTGCGGAATTATGATTGTGGTCGAATAAGAAACTGAAACTATGCTATTGTTATTGAGTTAATAATAGGGAAGTTCAAAATATTAGGTTTATAAAATTGAATGTAAGAGAGTAGTGCCAACAAACAGTTGTTTGATAAGACATTAAATGACATACCAAAGACCCTCTTTAACTCTAGATCGTTCCGCAGTATACAATTGGACAATAACATCATCAGCTTAGGATCGACACGACGGGAACAGATAGAAAGCCTTAGCTTTCTAAAGTGATAGTCATTATAATATTCAAATAAAATCTTAAGATTTACTGGTAACATCTATTTCATTGATTTTGTCTTGCGTCACTATAATGATAAAATAAGAATCAGGCATAATGCCAGTTTCATACATCGAGAAATGGGTGAAATCGTTTCTCAAGCATGTATTAATAATAACAATAAAAAGGAAGATGGAATTTATATAGAGCGTATTATATTAAAGCCTTGAATTGTTGTGGAAGGCCTCGAACCATCACAGCCATAATGCGGTAGAACTTTGGCTAGATTGTATAGAATTAATGAGGTTATTGTATTAAATTAATATTAGACAACTATGAAATTAAAGCGAACAATATGAAAGAGAGAAAAACTTTGAAGTTCATAATTAAAATACGAGTAGGTACTACATCTAATAACATGTAGTGTTTATATAAGAACTACTCCAAACTTAAATAGTGTATAATTACCTACTTAAGTAATAGTTTCCAAGTATTATTTATTTATTTTCATTACAGTATATGAAGATTAGTTTGCACCAAGAACCCAGTGCCTTCATTGTCTCCTCATTTTTGGTAGCTGCCACACTTTTTACTTCTGTTGTCAGTAGCAGCAAAAACATTCTGTACAAGTATTTTTCATGTTATGTGATTGCACACTACGGTCGCTGGTTATCTCATGTACTGTAAATTTGTTAACCACTCAAAACGGCAGTTTTACTTAAACTTAACTCAGAGTATGATCTGAACCTAAACATGGAAGGAAAAATTGAGGGTATAGTCGTATATGGGAATACGGCAGATGCTCTGGCTAAGAAATATCAGAAGTGGACCAGAATCTAGAAGGTAAGGGAGTTGTTTCGGATAGCATAGAACATAAAGACTTCGCTAGCATGATAATAATAATAATAATAGCCGTGTGCCCGTTGCCGAGCATGTTTTTAGCTCCGAAGAATCGCTGTCACGTTATTACTGATCCTGTCGATGATGCCATTGGACGTGACTATGAAGGCCGATTCTGGACATGCACACTCTGTTACACTTTGGACAAGGCTGCTTCTCATTTGTGACGGGTCTGCGGGTGGCTCTGTTTTGCGCGCCAGTGTAATCATTGATGATCCTCCGCCAGTTTTTACGATATTTAGGGTGATAGCCGACAACGGAGAGACAAAACATGTTACTTTAAGAAGAAAAAGATGATTATACTAGTGCTCTAGTATTCAACTGCCTTACAAATACCTACTATACTCTACAGCCTTAAATATTAACGCAGTTTGATGTAATTTAGATCATATTATTACATGACGACGTATTACAACAAGTTTAATATTCATGAAGTAAGAGATACCAACTTACAGACCGCATTGTGTGTAATGTGGTCCTATAAGCCTAAGAGTATAATGCGTTTTCTGAGACAATACTGCGGTTAATAATGGAGCTAACACCAAACTCATGCCTATGTGAACTATACGAGTATTTCACCAAGTAGGTCTAATAGGTTGGAATATGTAATCCAGTACTATAGGCCACAAGTATAGTACTAAAATTGTTTATCGAGAATTTGAATCTGAATAATCCTGAAATATCTAATACGGAAAAATGAACTCAGTAAACGCGATATTGTAAGAAGATTTCTAAAAAATGCTATTTCGGACACAAAATGATTGTATTTTACCCCTATGCATTGGAGCATATACATTTGATATCCACAATATCAATATGAGTGAATTTGTCTAATACGAGCCAGACGAATGTAGCAGATAGTATGAATGTAAATATTGCTGAGGACGAGGAAATACGTATGGATGAAGTTGTGCTTGCATTGAAAAAAGCAAAGAATGGTAAAGCTGCGGGACATGACTGTGTGGCCATAGAGTTCATCAAGCAAGGTGGCCCGAAGATTCTCGAGTGGTGCCTGAGGCTCTTCAACTTGTGCTGGGAGAGTGGCTGCACTCCTGAGGATTGGAGGAGGGCAGTCATCTGCCCTTTGTACAAGGGGAAAGGCTCAAGGTTGGAATGCGGCAGTTATCGGGCTATCAGTTTGCTGAGCTCTGTGGGCAAACTGTATGGAAAGGTATTGATTGAAAGAGTAAGAAAAGTGACTGAAAGTAAAGTATGGGATGTGCAGGGTGCTTTCATGAGTGGCAGGGGGTGCACCGATCAGATCTTCTCCCTACGGATGGTCATGGAGAAGCTTCTGGCTAAACACCAGAGGCTCTTCTGCGCGTTCGTGGATCTGGAGAAGGCATACGATCGTGTGGACCGAGAAAGATTGTGGCGTGTACTGTCGGAATATGGGGTGAGCGACCGACTGATTGGCGCAATCGCGTCTCTATATGCGGAGAGCTCTGCTTGTGTCAGGGTGAATGCTGCGTTGTCGCAGTGGTTCACTCTCACAAAAGGGGTTAAACAGGGTTGCGTCATGTCGCCTTGGTTGTTCAACCTGTTCTTCGACTACTGCATGCGTCCTCTGAATGAGCTGAATGTTGGTGTGGACCTAAATGGAGTGAAAGTATGTGCGTTAATGTTTGCAGATGATTTAGTGTTGATGGCTGATGATGAATGTGAGTTACAACGGATAGTATCCTGTGTGTACGAAAGCTGCGATATGAATGGTATGAAAATGAATGTAAATAAAACGAAAGTATTAGTGTTCGAAAGAGAGGAAATAAGGACAAATTGTGTGATAAAGGTTGGTAATGACTGTCTGGAGCAAGTGGATGAGTATGTATATCTGGGAAGTTTGTTTACTAGAGATGGACGCTGTGATGGAGACATTGAAAGAAGGAAGCTGGCCGGTACTAGGACGAATGGTGCGCTCGGTCCGATTGTTAGTAGTAGCAATGTGTCTATGAAAGCAAAAGTGCTAGTGCACAATGCTGTCTTGGTGCCGACCCTGATGTATGCTAGTGAGACGTGGACGTGGATGAAGAAGGATGAATCAGGGTTGAATGCAGTAGAAATGAGGTCATTAAGAAGAATGTGCGGGAAAACGCTGAGAGATAAGATAAGGAATGAGGTTATTAGGGAAATGAGTGACTGCAAGACTGGTGTAGTGACAAGAATGAAAGTAAACAAACTAAGATGGTTTGGGCATGTTGAGAGAATGAATGATGACAGGATGACAAAAAAGATATATCTGAATGAGCGAAGAGGGGTGAGAAAGCGCGGCCGTCCGAGACTGACCTGGTCCGATCATGTCGACCAGATCCTCAAGGATGGACGCGTTTTGAGTAAAAGGAATCGGAGAGCGTGTATGACTAATTGCATGAATGTGACGGAAGCTAGGAGTGTGTGTAAGGATAGGGCTGTCTGGCGCTCTGTCCTCTCTGCCTACCCTGCAAGGGATGTGGCGTGAGGGTATAGATAGATAGATAGATAGTGAATTTGTCCCAGACTGATCAGAATGATTCGTGTCGACTTCTCTGGCTAATATCAATAGTTTTGAGAAGTGTGTTAGCAACAAGGTATACTTTTGCGGCGATCATTTGGCAGAAATAATCGCAAAATGTTGCAAATGAATAGAGATTTTAATACTAATGTTGAGGTACCTACTCCGTTCAAATGGATTGTAACATATTTGCATCTATCTATCCTTTTAATATTTTATCTCTGTAGGTAAATTGAATAAAAAATAACATACGAGGAGGTAAGATTGTAACTCACAAATAGTTCAGATCTTATCACTATGTAAAAAGGGTCTGATTTATGATATACCTTTTTTTTTCATTCACCCTTTTACTCAAACCTTCTCCGTTTCGATCGTGCACGTAACAAAAAACTGTCGCAAGTCAAAAAATATTTAATTAGGTAGGTACTACTCAAAAAAGTCGAATCTGAGACGAATGAATCACTACTAAAATTACCTTGATAATAAACAACAAATGATTACACGTGTCTTTTATTCATTCAAGAATAAATTTACCAATAGAATTTATTTTCTAAAAAAATAACATTTTGTAAGATAAGCGTGAAAAAATAACTATTTCTTGTAATAAGGCGTCATCGTAAGTGCATCGGTGTTCAAGTAAAAGTTTTCAGGGGACTCCTATTTTTTCACCGTAAATATTATTTTTCGCAATTTATAATATGCATCTAAATTTTGTTTAAAAAGCATGAAAATGCTTAAATTTTAACATGTTTTTTTCTGGTTTTAATATAAAGATATGAAAAATAGATTTTTGTGGTCTCTCAAAAAGAGTGATTTTTTGAGTTGTGGCAATTTTGTTGTATGTGAGAATATAATGAAAAGTTTCTACATACATCTATGCATGAAAGTTTACTGGATTCCTGAAAACCCATAAGGGAAGTTCACGTTACGATTCTTCACATTCTTTACGCCTTTATCATTTCTCACAATAAGGTAGGGAGAGCTAAACGAGCTTCGTTAATTCGGAGCAGTTTTGCGAGAGTACTTTCTAACATTACTTCCATTTCATTATTTCAACACTTTGACCTCATTTTCATTGAAAAAAAGAATAGAAATGCTGAAATAGATACATAATTCGTAATGTTATATACACGATGCCATAAACAAATTGTTTCTATAACAGTATTTATCGTATATTCATACAAAGCACATCGCATCAATATAATAACAATACATAGGCGGTGCACATGGGAGAGCCTCGCGGATCGCACCCCCTTGGACGATGACGCGGGAGAGGTTGTGGCTTTCTGGGAGCGGAGGGGAATCTGATCGAGTGCTGACCGACACGATAAGAAGAAGACAATAATTAGACAGACACTACATGTGTACAATGAAAACTGTTTGTCAGAGTTCGAAATCCTGTGTCCATAGGTATGTTGCGGCCTCTTCATTTAGATACATGAAGTCAGATGTTTCACCCCCATATGCCCTGAGAGCACATTCGAACACGATATGGGTCACAGTTTGCATCTCTGCTCCACAGTCGCACTCTGGAGAATCCAGCTATCCGCATTTAAAAACGAAATCGGCACATCTACCATGGCCAGTGCAGATTCTGTTTAGTGCTGTCCATAATCTTCGGGGCTGGTCGAAACCAGGCGGTTTGCTCTGTAACAGTGTTTAGATGCAACGCAAGCTCCCATACAAGAAGTTGGCTTTCTCCCTTACAAACTTCCAACAAAAATGATATGGGTAAGGGACTGGGCAAATGGATTGACGACATACGTTGCTCCTTATTGGAAATACATTTTGTAACTATGAAAGGATTCAGACATTGCCTCTAATAAAAGTATATGCCTTGGTACATACATATGTAGGTAATACAAGCGTGTAATTTGGAACTATTAAACTATAACATCGACGAGATAGAGACCCAAAAATACTATTTGGAGCCTAGTAAATCGTTTTCAAATTATCGTAAAACAAAAGCTCACACTATCAGGATAACTACTTATTGTAGCGGTCCGGTGGCTATTCTTGGTACTAAAATAAATATTTTGTGTTTAATATGCTTTCGTGACAACAGCACTTTTCCTTACTTTCAAAATCAACAGATAGCTCAACTAGGCACTTTGAATTATTATTCAAAAATATTTTGTATTTTACTAAAAAAAAAAAAATATGCGATACATTGTGATTTCACTATTATCATTAGTTCATTAGTCGATAAGGGTTCTAGTCCAATATAATGTCTTGTTTTTAACGTAGTAAATTCAACCATGAAGAATTAAAGTAGGTATTTTTTTATTTATTTATTCAACGGTACACATACAGACATTACTTATGAATTAATTACAATGGGACATTTGAATATTACATGTAGAGTTCAAGCAACGGTCAGTTATAAGTGCACACACTTACATAGTTAATCGGTCAATAGTAAAGTCAATTACAGAAAATACAATTATGACAACAAAAATATTAGAGAAAACTATAAAAGTCTGATAAATAAAATATGAATACAGGAATGGTATGTTAGAAAATAAAATAATTAAAAAATATAAAAGTTATTTTGAATAAGTCCTTATAATTAAAATAAAATAACCTAACAACAGTACACCACAATATTAAAATGATATCACAAAATAATATTCTTTACACTAAGGCTGGTTCTCAAACTATGGTTTCATAATTTTAGAGCTAGTAGGTATGTACCTCTCTACTGGTACAGAGATGGCTTTAACTCTTTCCATATTATGTAAAATGAGACGGGTAGAAATTTTACATAATATCTGTTACAACAACATGCTCATATTATTTGGTTTTCAGCCACCTGGCATAACATAAACAAATGTAGGGCTTTCTATCAAAATATCTCAAAATCCACAACACAACCTGAGAACCGTAATAATAACAGACAAAACAAGATTTTATTATGTACTAGCTCTGGTAACCGACTTAGCTCGGGAACATTATTAAATGAATAATCATGACGTCTATAGAAGACATATGTAGACGTCAATAATTTGTGAATGTATCAGCTATCAACTTTACACCTGATTTTATGCAACCTCATTATCATATTCAACCCCAAAAAATATTACAACACTGCCTTCAATGTTCTTTGAGGGAATACAGGGAGGTCACAAACCCCTCAACTCTTAATTGTTTTGGGTACTGTTTATTTCTTCTTTACGTACCATCGCTACCGAAGAAAAGACGCGGTCTTCCTGGGCGACGCAGAACCTTTGGGATGAACAATATGAACATATTAAATATATACTTGTTAATTAATTTTAATCACTCATTTTTTTCATTCTTATAGCTTAATATGTTAAAATGGTGATTTTTCTTTCCTGTGTATGGATCTTTCCTGTCCTTGTTGTCCAACATAAGCGTACAAATCGAGATGACATTTTGGAGTAACCTATAACGTAGGGCAACCAACAGCTGGTGTGTTTCAAAAAAGAGTTTCTTATTCTTTTTTTAAATTGGATCTTATTCGAAACACTTTGTATATTTTGTAAATAAGTACCAAAGCAAAAAAAAAAGCTTTTTATTATAATATTATTGCTCAAAAACATAATCCTTTTGAATTCTGAAAACAGCACGTGAATCAAAATAGGTACATTGTACCTCCTGCCTACATTAAAATATGTTAAAATATGTACTGTGGGATGATAAATACCTACTCCCATATGGCTGTTTCATTACCTTAATGGAATTTACTTCAACACATCCGTTATGTCTAACGGATTTAATGATAGGATAAGGAAGTCCATAATATAGGCAGTACTAGTAAGTAGAAATATACTCGTATAATGACGAAGGATAATTTTTGATTGTTTGTTCATCCATGTTATGAAATATCATCAAAGCTTTTAAGAATACTGAAATTTGAGATGTTGTCTGAAAACCGTTTCCGCCTCATTTTTTGTAGATTATTTCCCCTCAATCACCCTCAATTTCCTACGTCAAAAATCAGTTTTATACAGGAGAACTAACAGACTACATGTTTCTGGCAAAAAAAGGAGCAGAATCCTTGTTATGGTATATGTTAAAATATCAATTACCTACCTTTTACGGTTAAAGAGAAAAATGATATTAATTACAAAACGTCATACGTAAAATTCATGCGCAGACCCGCCAGGCACAAAAGCCAGTTAGTAATATTTATTTTCAATAAGCCTTTGCAGTAAAACTGATCAATAGCAGACAAACAATTATACAGGATAAAAAATACACATGCAGCGTAAACATCTATAGTATTATGTACGTATCAGTCTAGGTCCCTCCGCTTTCAGGAAGTTAGTGAAAAAGCTGAAATAAATAAAAGAAAAACGAAATGAACCTCCAGATTTCTAAATCTGCGATCTAAAAATAATATTGAATAACTCTTGAAAAATGAAGAAAATTGATTGCAAGACTCGTAAGATCCATATGTTGGAACATACACACGCAGTATTAAAAGTTTAAAAGTAAATTAGAAAAAGAGTAGACTATTTTATAATCTTTAGGCTTCTCTTCTTTCTTTGTCCTGCCCTTCAGTCCTGGTTCATCCAGGGTCGTGCTTCCTCGTACGTAGGCGCCAGGATCTCCTGTCCTGGGTTGTCACCGTTGGGATTCTCTGCGCCGCCAGCTCCTTTTCAACATTGGACCACCATGTTGCCGGAGGTCTTCCCCTAGGCTTCGTGGGGATGCTGAGTGCCGTCTTCACGGAATAACTCTCCTCAATCTTTAGGCTTATTTGTAGTAATGGAAGGAAACGTATTTAATCTACAAAGGTTCTGTCTAATCTTCAGTACAACAAAGTGTCTTCTCAAATAAAGATGATATCTATTTGTACCGAAACTTCGTGATATGCTACAGCTTTTGAACGTTCAATCGTATCTATACATACTCTTATTGTAGACGACCCAGTAAAGCAATTTAGCAAAGTATTGTATTATGATTTGGAATCCGAATACAACAAAGAGAATTGCTACAATGTGAGTACAATCCGCGAGGTATTCAAGTCTAAGAATGTAGCACTTTCATAATAGAAGTTATTTTCTATCTCCATATACCAAGAAACGAGTAATAGTAATATCTATCTATACTCTAGAAGGAATGTATATGTAAAAGATTATACACAATAAAGTGATATTTACTCGTATCTGACTTAGTTGGAGAGGTTGGGAACTTAGTAAGAACATTTGATGATGGTATGACGATGAAAATATTCAGATTATAATACGTGTGGAAGCGTGTCCAAGAGTCACTTACAGTGAAAAAAAATATTTATTGGCCAGAGAAAATATGCATAGTTACAAAAACAAGACAATGGTAGTGTGCCAAAAGGTGAACTTATTGCAAAATCTGTATCTTACAGTCAACCCGAAGATACTCGAAGATGAGGGCATGTTTATGAGCATGACGATTCGCCAAGCGTGGGGACAAACCCTATGAATGCTATGGGAGTTAGATACGTATGAGTAGGGCGAGTGATATGTGTATATATAAATATGGGAAAAGAAAACTGAAATTAGATAGAGGATCGAAGTGTCACGTAACTTATTTGTTTTTATAAATAACGATCTAGGCTTGCGAAAAACAAACCCAAATACCTTCCTGCACTGTCAAAAGCCTGTATCGTAAAGTGCGGATACCCCATAAAACATACATTAATTTTAATGCTTTTATAGCCTAGGAAAGGGGTTGAAAAGAATTCAGAACATTGCTAAAGAAAAAGCGTTCATTGATTTATTTTCACATCAATAACTTAGTATGATAGGCAAGTTGCCAAATTCTGACTTGCAGTTTGACAAGTTGCAAAATTTATAGCCCGAGTGTCCCTTGTTAAATGAGACAAGAATTTGTACTAAAACTCGATAAATTTCAAATAAAATACACCACGAAAATGTAAGTGTTATTATTTAATTCAACATTAAGATATTTAGACTACGCTATCCCAATTTTCAGATAATCTTGCTGGAACAGACCAAAACATACTCCATTTTTTTGTATCAAATAATGCATACCTATTTTATATGATACGTGATATGCATGAGTAGAAAATGCACACTGCAAAATTAAAATTATGTGCCTGTGGTCCGCAGGGTTTACATGAGGTTTACTAGGATTGATAAGATCAAAAATTAATATATTCGTAGAGTGTCACATTCACATTTTATCCGATTCCTAGGATTCGACGTTGGCTTTAATATTTCCACAAACGTTACTCGTGGACGGCATGGTCGCATATCGCAATTATATATAGTTGAATTAATAAAACTTATTTTCATATCATTCATGTTGAAGAGTTCTAAAGTGGCAACCTAGGCAGAAGCGTTGGTAGACCTCAGATAAGGTGGTCAGACAGAGGACATACAACGAATTGTATAGATACAAAAGATCTCAGAGGAGACCTATGTGGAAATAAAGAGTTCCAAGTGATGAATGAAAATATATTATGATGATTTAAGCTGCGAGTTACACACGCCAAATGACACATGTCGACATAGTGCTGCACGAGTTATTGTTGGAATAAAATATTTCCCTTTATGAAGATGATGTAGATATGTAGTTACCTTATAAAATTGATAATGTATGTCAATGTAATTTTCTCTTTTATATTTTTAGAATAGAAAGAAGAACATCAGATTCATCAGATTGTATAGCAGGTAGGTACTTTAGCACCATTAAATCATACGAGTATGATACGAAACATCTGACGTTTTTAAATGAAAATAAAAATTTGATAAAATCCTCACTAAAAGGAATAAGTATGTCCTGAAAGCTACAGTTTTCTACATTTTATTATGCTAGATATACAAATTTCTACAAAAACCGGAAAGAAAGTAAAAAAAGAAGAAAGAAAAACGTTTGAATGAAAAGATGGGAGTTACGAGTATTTATTAAAAACTGAAAAGCAACGTAAGACAGTCAACATATTTCAAGAAGTCCGTTGTACAACACATTCATCTTCATCTATAATATACTAAAGAAAAGTTATAATAATGTCAAGGTATTTATTCATTATTTAGACAGCTTTTTTATTTCGTTCATTATTTAGAAAGGCCGCCCGAGACTGGCCTGGTCCGATCATGTCGACCAGATCCTCAAGGATGGGCGCGTTTTGAGTAAAAGGAATCGGAGAGCATGTATGACAAACTGTATGAGTGTGACGGAAGCTAAGAGTGTGTGTGAGGATAGGGATGTCTGGCGCCCTGTCCTCTCTGCCTACCCTGCAAGGGGCGTGGCGTGAGAGTATAGATTTTTTAGGTAACTAAACTATGCCTACTAGAACTCCTGTAACTCGTATATAATCACGGTGTATCTCAAAAGTGGTGTAACCAGTGAATTTTGGTGTGTACATGGAAGTCCGGTTCTAAAGTCTTTGTAATAGAAGCTAAAATAAATAAGTCATCAATATCAAAAACTGTATTGAATTATTAACTTCTATTTTACTTTTAATGTGAGTTAAATGTTCAGAATTCATGAGACGATTTTATCTCTCTAACCCAACGACATTTAGAAATCTCTTGAGAATCTCAAAATGAACTACGAGCATTATGAAATAATATCCCAAGAATGGAATATATTCAGCATTCACATCTTCAACGTTCAATGTTCTCCTTGAAACCATTCATTCTTATACACAGATCGGTCCTATCAGTCTTGATATATCTCGTATTATATTAAGTAGACACAATATCTAGATATTGAAGATTGTCAGTAGTTTTGAAAGTTACCTAGGAGGATCCTGGGCAATAAAGCGGTGCGGTCAATTAAAAATAAAATGACACTGCGGTCAGCCCGTCCAGGAATAATTTATTGTCTTCTTAATTTAGGATTGTTGGTACGAAATGTCTTATCTTATAATTATTTATTTCAAATTACATAACTTTTTCAACGGCTCTGCCTTTTAGCATTTTTTCGCCCCTATACTCTTATTTTATTGTGACCATGTTTGTATTTCATATTTAAGGGCATGGCACCAGGAATGACGTCACAGAAATTTCCCACGGCATTAAGGTTCAAAATCGCGTGACAATCGCATGAAAAAATGGTAAAAATAGCGTTTTTTTCCATTTTTTGGGGTTAATTTTGCGTCTATCAAAAAACTTTTACGGTTATTCCCTAGATTTTGATGCATATTATCAACACAAAAAAAAATTTTTACTCCGCGACTTTCGGGAAACGAGTTTCCGTCTTTCGGAAAAAAGTACAGACGTGTTTTTAATTATTTTTTTTGAGAAATCTATACAAGATATAAAAAATCTTTTACGGTTATTCCCTAGATAAAGGTTCAATGCATCTATCTTATTTTGTTCCAAAGCATATTTAGTAACGGTCGTTGAGATAGGAGGTCTCCCGTTTTTAGAAATTTTTGAAATGTCGGTATGCACACTCTTAATGTCAATGATGTTTTGCTAATTTCGTAGTACCTGCTTAGTTTTTTTTAGATACTTTTACAATGTTGTGTATATCAATTATTAGCTCGTTAGACAATCATTTATCAGTACTATGCCGGGTTGCAAAATCTTGTGAAGTCGCTTCGTTTTAATTTTGTTGAGTCTAGTATGAAGTGCATCATTGAAATACTTGCACCATAATTATTTCAACAACATAAGAAAATATTATGAAACTGTATAAAATCTTCTCGTATTTCAAATTCCATTTTCTCATAATGAAAAACACTTTTCCAGGGAAACGAATAATTCCTGACTTTCTACCGTACAATATTGTGAAATAATATATTTGATGAAACCTTTCCGAACATGTATATTGTATAGGTACAGTAAGATAAGATTTTAAAAGAATTCGCGTTTAGCTCTACGAGAAAAATTTTCAGCTTCGTCTGAGATATTGCATTTTTTATTTCTTTACCTTATCACTCCCCTTGGTACTCATTCAAATGATCCACCTAATACCATTACGTTGTGAGATACAACTTGTATTAAAAGTTATTTTTAGGATTGTCTAAAATTTTCTTTTCAACGTTGATGGCTACTTAGTACAAAGCTTCTCTGTCTTGGCAATACAAAAAAGCCCTTTATACGAGTATTGTTTAAATGATTTCTCATGCTGTGTACCTTGTGGAGTAGGCAGAGAGGTCATAGTGCAAGACTGTCGTACCCTTCGACATATGTACTACACAATGTGTCTTCTTCATTTCTATCTACATTTATTTATATCTGCTACTAAAGCACAATACAAATATGATTTCAAATGCATCCCATACAGAGCCCCATCTATATCAATTATTTATAACTGAATGTTCGTTTTCACAATAATACAAAAAATGGTTGTAAAGTAAGATTTATTCTACTGCATTATCACCCCCGAGTACACTAAGAAGAGAGAGCAAAGTAAGGAAAACCGACTAATGCATAACCTACTTACATACAGTGACGATATAAACTCATGCAAATTGTATGTATTAATGTATGTGTTAAACGTATGCAAATTCTATACAAGTTGTTATATTAAATTCTACATTTATAATGGAGATATTAATATTTATTCACCCTTCTAATCGTTTGTTTATCATTTTGTCGTCCTTTCTCGAATGTCTAATAAGACCACAAAATATTTGCGAGGTCATCGTTGTAGCTCTAGAACTCATTTTTCAGAATCCGGAAATATAATTAATCCAAATGGTTCTGAAGGAGCTCATTTTCCTTTTATTTTTATCTTATAGTCCAAGGGTTGTACGTTGTGTATTTATTTGTTAATTGTGTACTATTATTGGTAATAAGATTAATAAATTAATTAATAATCAGCGTATTTCTTTCATCAGCTAGTTATTTTCAGTGGAACGAATTTTATAGACTTATTGCTGTAGAATAAGTTCTCATTTTTTTAAATGTATTTTTAGTTTTTAAGTTTAATATTAATCAGGTAGGTACTACAACTACACATTATTCCAGAATTACATATTTGACTGCGAGATGTGGTGAATTTATGGCGGCACAACATCGACTCGTAAGTATCGGAACGCCTGTCCAGGAGAGATCTCTCGGCTCTGTTGAGGGAAACATAGGAATATTTAGTCATCCATTTTGAATGTAATTTTAATACATATTTGAGCAAGAAGAATGTTTATTTTTTTATACACACATGACTCTTTTATTAAGCTCACTCGTTGTAATCTGTGTAGTAAAGAGAAATTATTATTTACATATACCCCATTGTTGAGACACTAGTTTTCAAGGCTGGCTGAAACAGACGAAAATAGCGGAAAATTAATGGGTTAATTAATAAATGGAAATTAATAACTGTTTAAAATAGTGGAATAGATACGACGTTAACGACTGCCTTATAACCAATCTTTTCTTTTTTTTTTTTCAAATGAATATGTGTCCTATTTTTCTTGGATATCTACAACATTATTGTACAATGAAAATGGAGGAGACTATCATAGCTATCTGTAGGAAATTTTCGCAACAGTCTGTATTGACAGCAAGTGTTTTATATATTAGATATCGTATGGTATACACATAGTGAGTAGAGTACCTATAACAATGAGAGCTTTCAAGTCTGCACAAAGCTTCAGAAAATGTTGTGAAATAAGTAAATATCTCATGAACTTTCAAGAGAACTGTGGACATAATACATTTCTAACAATCTTCATTCAATTTCCTGCAAAGTTCCAGAACATATATTTGTACTTTCTCGTGTTTACCATCTACCTACAATCTACATAGAAAAAAGCGTAATATCTGATATGCGGGTACTTTTTTTATGGTGAACCTTTGAAGCAAAAAACGTCCATGAGTATACAAAAGAATAAATAATATCCTATTTCAAAATATTTTCTGTAAAATGGTTTATGTAAGGGAAATTATTTAAAAGATTGCATTTTTTTTCAATGGAAGCACATACAGTCTTACAGCATAATACAAACATCAAACATTTACAACAAATAGACCAGTGAAAGCTCAAACATTACTCATTAAACATTACGTGAGCACAAAACTGTAAAGGCGTCAAAATTTATAAAAATAAAGCGTTGAATGGGAAAACTAGTTATTTCTCGCAAAAATGACGGTTGATTGAGAATGTACTTAGATTCTTATCATTCTCGTCCTAATTAAATAGCTGCAGTGAAAATAAAGTTAGGTTTTTCTATCAAATGTCAGGTTTATTAAAAAAATAGGGTCTCAGTTAAAAAGTATACTAAATTTGCGTATATATCAATTACATAATAATAACTGTAAGACTAAAAAAATACTCCTTAGTTAGAATTGAGAAAATTTCGTGCTATGTGAAGGAGAGCCAGACCATAATTAAAAATACGTTGCTTCCATACAAATCTACACAAGTTTTATCTAAGCGCCCAAAACAGCGAATTGCGGAAGAGACAGGAAGAGGCCTAGATTCAGCAGTGGAGGGAAAGGGGCTAAAAATAAGAAGATTTTTTATTTTATTTTTTTTTTTTATTTTATTTACAGAATCAGACAGTTACATTAGTAAATTTTACATAGAAGAAACACATCACCAATAAATAAACCAGCAAAGATTCTACATTTTACCTAATTACAATACCGTGAACGAAAAAACACACAAAGAAAAAATATATACAAAAGCAAAAATAAAAACAAAAATACAGCCTGATGATTAATTGAATGATTAATGAAATAAATACAAATGGATGAGATTATTACAGAAATAGCCAAATAAAAGGGTACTTAAAAGTAAATAGAACGAAAAGTATTATATAAATAAACAATAAACAATGTAAATAAATAATGCAAATAAACAAAGTAAACAAATAATGTAAAAAATAAAAAAATGTAAATAAATAATGTAAATAAATAATGCAAATAAATAATGTAAATAAATAATGTAAATAAACAATGTAAATAAATAATGTAAATTGTAAATAATGAAAATAAATAATGTCAATTGTAAATAATTTAAATAAACAATGTAAATAAATAATGTAAATGATGAGATGCAATTTCTATTTGGATTCACATTTAAATTAAAGCAAAATGAAAATACTGTTTTTGCGTAAGTACAAAAAAATATGTTTTTTCTTAAGGGGAATTGTGTTTTTAATTAACAGTCTACTTACTTGTATTTTCAAAAATACTATCTTATACACCTCTTTTCGTTCTAAAGCTTTATATTTGAACATTTGTATGAAGTATGAAGTGATATTATAAATTGCATGTCTTTAATTATCATAAATTAATTAACTCTGCAACTAATTAAGTGTATTAACTCTTATAGTCTCGTATCACTATTTCATAACAAAATAAATTTAGAAGCTCTTATTATTCCGAAAAGTTACACTTTCAAAGAATTGGGTCATGACGAGTTAAAGCTCGTAATTGTGGATTATCTTATCTTATATTAAAATCTTATAAAGATCGCATTTACAGTACTATAGTAGAGTCCTCACTGAGTGAAATTTAATATGAGTGCCTACTTTCAAAAGGTATTAACATTCACGTACCTATTCATTGTATTTAAGCATATTGCCCCAGGCCTGCCTAGTGAATAAAACGAGCAGAAGCATGTTGATAAATTTGTATACCTATATTGTGTAGAAAACCTGTTATGAAATTTCATCCATTACAATCCGATCCGATAACCATTTACCAATATGCATTTTCCGATCAATTCGCCTGAAAAAAATAGCGCTGAATAGTTTAAATTCAATAGATGCCTTCCTATCTACGAACATATAATAATGTGTTCATTGAATTCAACACAATACATTATTTTTATTTGTATATATGTATGTTTGACTTTAGGTACTAGTACTCATAAGCTATAACCGAACATCGGATTTCCACCAAAGAACTGTAAGAACTGTGGGGTAAAAAGAGTGCCTGAATTCTTTCTAACTAATAATTGTTTTAATCTATAACGAAAGATAGCAAAGACCGAAAAGTATCTCACTAAGTTCAGTAATGAGGTATACTTAATGCTTTTTTTATAATGTGACGAAGTATATTAGCGTGAGAATACGCCTATTATACATATACATAGCTTTGCCAGGTTAACGGCTTAGTTTATTTAAAAATAATACACGGGTTTCAGAATTCAGTTTGGGTAGGCAAATTGTTAGTTCTATAAATGGATCTATTAAATACCAAACAATACTCAATGGTTCGGTCATGTAGTCGTCATAAATCAACATGCAATTATATTTTAATTACTTGTTAATAACAATGGAATTACGAGTATATACGTAAAGAGAATATAGCTATGTACTATACGGTATAGTACGGAACTCGGAAAATTGTGAACGGATATACCTAAGCATTAGAAGGACTAGATATTTGATATTGAGATATGTGGATCAACTGAGATATTATTGTATAGAAGAGTGCTACTGGTGGGCTGATTAAATTTCTAATAAAAGTGTTGTGAGTGAATACAAAGATAGAAAACTGTTAGATAAATGCTAATTGTGACACGAAATGCCATAGTTTTTAGTCACTATTCTGTGATCCTTCTGTAACTCAACTTGAGGAATGATGCCGATGCACGCATTTGTAGTAATTTTATACTATAACACCATCATCCATATGAAATCAGGCAGGATTATACTATACCTAGTAAAAGGTAACAACACGTGTATGGTACGATTTAAAGCTTTTCTTGTAGATAAGTTAGTATAGGCGCTGGTAGAATATTGTTACAAATGCTATATTAACACGAACAAAAAATGTTATTCGTGAAAGAGGATCGTTAACGTAGTAAAAATCAATAGCCATAACACGTAGAGCACTTAAAGGATTTTCCCTTCAGGAATATAGTTCAGTTGAAAGCACTTAGGTGTACTAAAGTTTCAGCCAAAATCCATTTTTTCCCCTCTGATGTTAGGAAGTTGCGTAAGTCTGAAGTAATTTAGAAACATTAATACCTACATATTTTATCTATCTATCTATCTATCTATACCCTCACGCCACATCCCTTTCAGGGTAGGCAGAGAGGACAGAGCGCCAGACAGCCCTATCCTTACACACACTCCTAGTTTCCGTCACATTCATGCAATAAGTCATACACGCTCTCCGATTCCTTTTACTCAAAACGCGTCCATCCTTGAGGATCTGGTCGACATGATCGGACCAGGTCAGTCTCGGACGGCCGCGCTTTCTCACCCCTCTTCGTTCATTCAGATATATCTTTTTTGTCATCCTGTCATCATTCATTCTCTCAACATGCCCAAACCATCTTAGTTTGTTTACTTTCATTCTTGTCACTACACCAGTCTTGCAGTCACTCATTTCCCTAATAACCTCATTCCTTAACTTATCTCCCAGCGTTTTCCCGCACATTCTTCTTAATGACCTCATTTCTACTGCATTCAACCCTGATTCATCCTTCTTCATCCACGTCCACGTCTCACTAGCATACATCAGGGTCGGCACCAAGACAGCATTGTGCACTAGCACTTTTGCTTTCATAGACACATTGCTACTACTAACAATCGGACCGAGCGCACCATTCGTCCTAGTACCGGCCAGCTTCCTTCTTTCAATGTCTCCATCACAGCGTCCATCTCTAGTAAACAAACTTCCCAGATATACATACTCATCCACTTGCTCCTGACAGTCATTACCAACCTTTATCACACAATTTGTCCTTATTTCCTCTCTTTCGAACACTATTTTATTATTAACTATCTATACACTATTTAACATATTTTATTATTAAGATTAAACCGATGTTTTTCTCGCTGGCCATAAACTTCTCATTTTTCGAATAATATTTTCATTATTCACTTAATATTAAATTAAGTACAGGTACATCTATTGATGTATAATATATTTTTGTAGTTCAAAATCTTTTAACACTATTTGCGACAAAGTTTATCAGGCTCATTATTATGGTACTATGATGTTGTTCTTTCATAAATCTATAATTCATACATTCTGCCTTTGATTTCCTCAATAGAATATTTCGTACCCATGACATGTAGATTGTAGGTACACACAAAATGTCATCGTGTGATATTATTTCATGAATAATGTATACCTAGGCATTACTGTTCAAAGTATCTACTATTCAGTATATTATTGTATCATGTACATTAATATTGACCTTTTTTTAGCAATAAAAGAAAAACACTAAAGTTTTATTTGTTTGCTGTGAGGTCAGAACTCAATTTCTATAATATTTTCTCCTATTTACTTTATGACCGTGTAGTAGTTGATGTATAAAGTCGAGCCCAAGTAAATAACGTTTATTATTAAATAGATAGATAAGCATTCACGTATCCGTGATGTAATTCCATTTGAAGATTCCTAAGCGAAACGTGGGAATACTTCAGCTGATGCGGCGTCGTAGCATTACTTAATAATTGAGTCCCTCAATGGAAGGAAGATTCCAATAAAGCGGATAACTTATCAAACGTTTTACTGAATATTAATTGAGAAACGATCCCTTCTGATAGTACAATGAGATTTGGCAGAAACGTCTTAAGATGATACGTCAGAGAATATTGTCGCGTAATCTCTCATGGTTCACCTGCACAAATATAGCATAATAAATTAATAACAAACTGTAATTTAATTGATGGGTTTAAAGTATTAGAAACATAAACCAAAATAAAAACACAAAAAGTGATAAATCGGAAAAAACCATTAGAAAAAATACCTGAAACAAGTGGAACTGAACGCTACAAATTTATTATTTCTCGGATGACAGATGGGCAAAAAATGTATTTGACTTGTCAAGGCCACGAACGGGACTCAGAAATTTGGCCAAGCGGAGCTATGATAAAAGAAGATTACGGTTTCGAGATGGCAAAGCATGTTAAGCGAGAAGGGATTGTGGTACACTGGATTCAATATGAAAATTGAGTCGCGGACTTAAACAATTTTAATTTATTATTCATCTGTGTTGTATTGTATTAAATCGTCGATTCAATATCGTATATCAAAATATACATTATTATTTTTTTATCTTCTTCTTCTTCCGCAGCCACTCAGGTCCATTGTTGGACATAGGCCTCCCCTTTGGTCCTCCACAGCTCCCTGTCTTGGGCACACTGCATCCATCCACCACCGGCACGTTTCCTAATATCATCAGACCACCTTGCCAGGGGTCTCCCCGACGCTTCTTCGGCTTGTTTTTTTATGGTGTAAGTAAATTTAACACCTAAGTTTATGATAAAACGTTGAATCGTAACTATTATTTTCGTTATGAGGATCGGCGTTACCTTGAAATTATGATAAGGAATTCCCAAGCGCTATTTCGGCAATCAAACCATTCCTGTAACAATATTACATGACTGAGTCGGGATTTCAGAAGCACATGCGACGAATTTTTATGAAACTGGCAACCGAATATTGAACACGAAATCCTATGGGAGTGTTAGAACATTATATGAATTACCTTCCATATCAGCTACATTATATTAACACAACTACATATAAGTTCATTGTTCACTGTGTATTGAAAGTAGGAAAATGAATGGTAGAAACATTGATAGAAAACAGAATTCTTCTTATTTTCAATATCATTCCCGCGAACGTTTGTAGCACACAACGCGAAATTGATTCAAGAAAAATGTGATTTGTTTTCTAAACGAAATATTTACTATATATTGAATTCAAATTGAATACAAATGAAAATGTATGAAAATTATTAATGTATTTCGCTTGCTTGCATATTTTACAGTATTTTGTTTGTTTTTCAAACCATAATAATAAATGTTAGGTATTTGATGACGATTTCTGAAAATTCCTTTCACTTCAAAAGCATTTTGCAAAACAAGAAGGTAGTGTGTACCCTCAATGCTATCTAAAAGAAGCAGATATCTATCCATATGGTGCATCAATATTTACAACTAAACATAAATTCAAATAGCGATTTATTATCACAATACAATGTTCCGAGATACCTCCCTAATAAAGACATTCGTATCGTATATATATATGGGCTTCTCGTGTATAGTTCTCAATATCTGATCTTCATAACCACATCAGCACAATCGTCAAGACAGTGTGAGATTGTCACCTCAAGTGAGCGATAATTTAGCAGGAACTCCTACCGTTGTTCACAAATTATTATAATAATCCTTAATACCCTTCCTTTCCTGTAGGTACTTCATAAAACCGATGAGGTAACGGAGAAAGACAGCACACAGATAAAAGTATGACGACCAGGAGAAAGTTGCACGCTCTGGAAATTGTGAAAATGCCCTTTGTTCAAATATGGACCATAAGAAAGTTCAGAGTGAGTGAGAAATGATTACAAAAGATATATTCTTATATAATTCGTATTGAAGATTGCTGTGTACAAAATCAATCTCCTAAAATCTACTTGAAATGAACAATGAACACTAGGTTTATTACTTACAGCAAAACTAATTTAGATCTATTGTGAATCGACAAAACCTTCAATGTTGGGAGATAAAAGACATTCAATTTCGGTTAGTACTATGGGGAAAAAACTCCGCACAAAATTAAAAGTAACACAATCTCGAATCGATTTCGGAGATTGGTCTAGATTCTATACTATAGAGGATAGAGGTAGGCGCG
Organism: Ceraclea dissimilis; assembly: GCA_963576895.1. NCBI lineage: Eukaryota > Metazoa > Arthropoda > Insecta > Trichoptera > Leptoceridae > Ceraclea > Ceraclea dissimilis. Next base: position 4,433,093 of record OY756358.1, read on the forward strand.
TACTCCTCCCCTCGTGCAGAGATTATAGGCGAATGGAGAATTGGAGAATGGAGATGGTGTGATCAAGTGACAAGGGATGTGATTAAGTGAGATAGATATCCAAATAGAATGAGATAGAAGTTTCTAATAAATTTACACGGTGAGAATTAAAGAGCATTAGTAAAATAAACTACTTACATGTGATGTTGTAGGTTTTCGCAGCATGGTATATATACTCTTCTTTCTAGGTTGTTCGGGTGTTGGCTGCGTGTACGTTGATTGTCTCGAGCTTTCGACAGCGATAATGCTGCCATCTTCAGGATTAAGTAGTTTTTCTATGTAAACGTCCGTCGAGTCATCAGTAATTTACTGCCGCAAAAAGAAAGCTCGAGACAATCAACGTACACGCAGCCGACACCCGAACAACCTAGAAGGAAGAGTATACTTACATGTGTTTTACTCATATTAAGAAGTCTATTAGATTGTGAAATTTCCAAAAACCAAGATGTAACAAAATAATCTTTATTGATCCATAAAAAATAGCAGAATAATAAAAGACCACTTTTGCCGACCGTTTTTTTGTGAATAAATTAATGTTTTTTGGCTTGTCTTAAAGAATTATTCAACGATTTTGTACGGCAGACAGCAACTTTTAAATGAAAATTTAAACGTCAGAATTCATGAATGTTCAACGCGTACAAGAGATTATGAGTGCTGGGTACTCTGTATACTCGTAGCATAGACATTTAGGAATTCATATCCATCTATACCTAGGATGACAATACCATATCGAACAGCTGATTAAAGAACCCTCAGGGACAGACATTTTTAGTGATGACGTATGATGCAAGTATATTTGACGTATCTTGGACAAAGCACTTTGGAGTATGGTATCATTGGTTGGGGACCACAATCCTTGCTCTTTCGATCCAGATATCTATTCGATGAACCTACTAAGATATAAAAAAATAAGGAACAAAGTGCGTAGTGATTAGTCTCTCTTTGCTTACAGGGAAGGTGGGGTGATGGTATTAGTAGATAGCAGGCGCGAAGCTACCTAAGAACACTATTCCCTTCGAGTTACCTTTTGGAAAAAAATTATGGGTATAATAGTGTCTAATCTGACGTAATCCCATAAGAAATGTTAGCCCCGGCTTCCCTTCTGCAGAAATCCACCCTTCGCCACTGGTAGATAGATGATAATTATCTGCTGTAAATTCTTTGTTACAAGAAATCAATAGAGATTTTAGATAGACTGGTGGTATCGACATAATATACCATCTGCTATACTATCAGAAGACAGAATAATATACTTATACTACGGCACTATGAACATATTTATACCACTATGGGGTTTTTAATCAAAAGCATTCCAGTCTCTGAAACCGAAGATAATAATATCGAGAGGATGACGAGCAAATATAATGATATTATTATGAACCACATCTAATATTATATTATAGATAATTATTATAATAATGAGTATTTCGGATCATTAATTTGGTGAAGAATTTCCCCTTTATAATTCTACCATACAGAATTCTGCTTACAAAATTATGTCGACCATATACAAAAATAATTATACAAGTTTAGCTTTCCCAAATATGTGCTCTGTTACAATATAAGATAACTTAATAATATTATCATCCAAATCATCGATGGTGTTAATTGCTCCATTTTTTTCGCGATATTTACATTTCACCATCTCTGTTTTCTCATGTTATGATCATTATGGGTTCTATGTTTCCAGAGAGAAGATTTATGGACAAAGCTAGTTATTGTTATTAATGAGGTTACATGTATTATTCTCATGGAAGCTGCTTAATATTCTTCGTTAGGTGATATGTAAACAATTTAAAAAACGCTCATGGAGCAGTCATTCGGAATAGTGAATAATGTTGATATTGTGGAAATAATACTGGAAGATGTAACTTGAAAGTGTTGGCCAGCGTCCAAGTCGATGTATGTATGAACAATCCAAACAATCGGTTTGGAAACGTAATAAATTATCAACCATTACCTACTTTCATATAACTACCTACCAAACAATTGTATGGAAATGTATGATACACAATCAGAGAATAAACAACTCAGAAAAAATGTTATCACAATAACAAATTGTCATGCAGAATGATACATCTCAATATGTAACGTACCTAACTAATACAAAATAGCAGGTACATATTTCACATTCTCCTACATATGTTTTCTTCATCGATATTGTTGTTTATTGTATTTTGATTAGGTACTTCTATAATCTACGGTTGTTTTAAATAGGTTTAGGTAAGCACTTTATTCAGAGTGTTAGGAGTATTAGCTATAAGATTTTTGGTAGACATTTACTCTGCCACAGAAATGTCCTCGACACATTCATGACAATCTTAAATATCGTGTCTGAAGGTGGCGCTGAAAGTAAAGGTTAAAATCGCATGAAAAAATGTTTAAAATTGTTTTTTTTTTGTAACTTTTTGGGGTGATTTCGCTTCATTCAATTCTTTACGACCATCAACTAGATTAGAATGCATATTATAAATAGTACACAAAATATTTTTTTCTTTGTGAGTTTCGGGAAAAGAGTTAGTTTTTCGAGAAAAAAATGAGAGCTGTTTTGAAATGTTTTTCACATTTTTTTGGGAAATCTGTACAAGATAAAAAAAATCTTTTAGTGTAATTCCCTAGATAAAGGTTCAATGCATCTACACTATTTTTTCCAAAGCATATTTATTAAGGTTGTCGAAATATATTAATAATTATTATTATTGTATTATTTTAAAGCAGAACATAAAACGAATAATAATTAATTAAGTATCCATACACTCGTGTAAACAAGACGTCTTTCGCAAGTAATTAAGGCGTATTTATAATTAATAAATAGGCGTCTAATGTTTAAAGTTCTTCATAGTAATTATTGTCTGTTGTTCTGTTAACAAACTAATTAAATTAAATTCATAATATTGTAGTTTACAATGTAAGCAACTCTGTTATGAAATTCTATTTTAATAACAAGCAATCGTATAATTTTCAAAACCTAATATCAAACGAGTATTTTTCGGTATAAAAATTATATCTATCCATCTATACCCTCACGCCACGTCCCTTGCAGGGTAGGCAGAGAGAACATAGCGCCAGACAGCCCTATCCTTACACACACTCCTAGCTTCCGTCACATTCATGCAATCTGTCATACACGCTCTCCGATTCCTTTTACTCAAAACGCGTCCATCCTTGAGGATATGGTCGACACGATCGAACAAGGCCAGTCTCGGGCGGCCGCGTTTCCTTACACCTCTTCGTCCAGTCAAATATATATTTTTTGTCATCCTTCATTCTCTCAACATGCCCAAACCATCTTAGTTTATTTATTAAATTATATAAGGTAATTAATATTTAAGAATCGGAATGTGTTTATGATAGAAAAAGTTGTAAATTTTATTGTCTTAAAATTGGCATCCACCCGTTCACGAGCGAAGTTGCACATATTTTTTAGCTGTCAAATAGAGAATATATGTATGCTAAGCATTTTTAAGGTGCTGGGACTAAGTTAAATAAAAGTGATATAAATATACTTACACAAATTGCGAAGTGATCACATTAAACCATTCAGTCTATCATCCACCGTATTATTATATATTTTGAGAAAACATCTGAAAATGTTGTCTGTTATTATTTGAAAACAACAAAAAAGCCCTGATAGTACTTAGAGGAATTACTTCAAAATACTTAATTATCAAAATGATATTTAAAAAATGCCATGCTTTTAAAATTCCCTTGAATATTGAAGAAAGGAGCTATCGGTGTAATGGAGGGAACGTGTAGTGAGAAAATCTCAACATAACAATTGTTCCGTATTTCTTATTGACAAAGAGTTCATCTAAACTCGGATTAAGTTTAACGTCTACCTACGCAGAAATTAATTAAATTTCTTCTGTCCCCTTAATCAAGAATAATTCTTGTTTATGACAGAATAAGGGCATTTTAGTCACCCTAAATTACTTGTAGAATCAACGTTATTTATCAAAATCCCTTTAAAGCCCGATTTTTCTATTAATATTTTCTTAAAGTGGTTACGGAGAAAATTTGACAAATAATTAATTCTCATTAAAGGCAAGATTATAATGTTAATTAATTGTGTAATTATTTTTAATAAAAAGTAATATAATAAAAATAAATAAGCTTTAATACAAAACAAAAAAAAACATACTTAGATTTGTCCACGGTTAAACGATCTCATTTATCTAATCCTGATAAACCAAAACGAAGTGTAATATGTAGAATAAATTGAGCAGATTGTGTAGACGTATTATACAAGTGTTTGACTTCGTATTTAATAGATAGATACGATTCTATGAAGGGTTTGATTATCACCACAAGTTTCCTTATAACTTAATTATCATATCACTGAACGATTAATAGTTAAAGTTTCTACTAGACCCTAAAGTCATCATTTATCTCAGTTTTTGTTTGTTAAGTCCCCTCCCTCATGTCATAGACGGCTCCCCCTCCTCTATGAACGGTTCAATAATAAAGCAAAACCTTTTATCTGTTCGAGTGCCTCAATAATAAAACAGATTGTGGTCTGTTTATGACATTTGGGATAGCATTATTTCGACATGAAATCAAGTAGAGCATTGTAAAACTTTGCCTACAATAATATATAATTATTTGAAATTATCGTTTTTACATATCGATTTTTAAACTATTCTGTGCCCTCACGCCGCCTCCCTTGCGGGGTAGGAAAACCGAACGCCACCCTGCCCTGTCCAGACTTCTTTATTAAATGCGTTATAATCACCAAAGAGAGGAAAATGCAATAAAGTCATAACGGCATAAAAAAGATCATATTTTGGACAAAAAGATTGACGTTATAGAGGAACTCGTATTTTACAAAAATCACGGAATAAACATAATATCGTTTTGCCAAAATATTTCGTTAAAGTTTTCTCTAGCCACCTCGGCGGACCTTAAGTGGTATTTTTCATTCAGGTAAATACGATTTTTCATGAAAAAAAAATTTTTTTTTACAACACAACATATTATATATTTATTAAACTTCCGTCACATTTCCTGATTGTAGTGATGTTAAACTGATTACATAGAATTGAATAATGATGGCGTAAACTGAACAATTAAATTGCAAAGTCATTCAACTCCCATACAATTAGTTCTTCTTTGTCCTGCCCTTCTGTCCCGGTTCGTCCAGGGTCGGGCCTCCTCGTACGTAGGTGCCAGGATATCCTGTCCTGGGTTGTCACTGCTGGGATTCTCTGCGCCGCTAGCTCCTTTTCAACATTGGACCACCATGTTGCCGGAGGTCTACCCCTTCCCCTAGGTTTCGTGGGGATGCTGAGTGCCGTCATCACGGAATAGCTCTCCTCTCTACGCTCTCTTCCATACAATTAGTTAATTTTGTGAAACTGAAATTTCATAAGTGGATAAGATCACTGGATATATGTTAATGTGCAAATATAGAGTATAATAAAATAATGTTTTGAAATCTTCTCTATACGGCCATGTCTCAACCATATTGACAATGACTGTTTATGAATTCCTTTTGAATATTACATGTATTTTCATTGTCAGTGTGTGATGATTGTTTTTAGATACTTATGTAAACGGTGTCTTAAAACTGTAATGTATCTTAGAAGTTAGAAGGCTAAACAGTCGTGTATATTATTAATAAATAAAAAGTATTATCATAATGCAGTATTTCCGTTTGCAATCCTTTATCATTCGTAATAATGTTATCTTTCTTTGCCTCTTAAGGCAAACAATACGGGCATATGAATTTGTTAGTATAGTATGAACACAATCATATACCTAATGCGCAATTCAAGTAGGTACTACTACCCACATACGTTCTTTCAGTTAGAGGCACAGTAAATATTTCAGCGTATTCAGTATTCAACGAAATCAAAACAAGAAAATTTAAATATCAGCGTTAAGAGTATGCATACCGACATTTCAAAAATTTCTAAAAACGGGAGACCTTCTATCTCGACAACCGTTACTAAATATGCTTTGGAACAAAATAGGTTAGATGCATTGAACCTTTATCTAGGGAATAACCGTAATAGATTTTTTATATCTGGTATAGATTTCGCAAAAAAAATGTTTAAAAACACCTCTGACCTTTTTTCCGAAAGACGGAAACTCGTTTCCCGAAAGTCGTGGAGTAATTTTTTTTCTTGTACTGATAATATGCATTAAAATCTAGGGAATAACCGTAAAAGTTTTTTGATAGACGCAAAATTAACCCCAAAAAATGGAAAAAAACGCTATTTTTACCATTTTATCATGCGATTGTCACGCAATTTTGAACCTTAATGCCGTGGGAAAAGACTGTGACGTCATTCCTGGTGCCATGCCCTTAAAATGAAGACTCTTGTGTTCAATTTGTAAAGGAATTCTTTTATTGTATATGCCAGACCACTTTGTATAGAACTAAGTATATAAGAGTAAAATGAAAAAATGCTGAATTATAACTAATATTCTGTAATTTTTATAGCTTGACTTAGCTGGATCCAATCGCAAAGAAGCAAGCAAGCTTTCTATCCGTATGTGAATTTCGCAGTGACAGAATCTGGCTTCATCAAAATAACCCTTGCGTATACTTCAATGCTATCTACTAGAGCTGATTGACATTCGTATGGCGAGGTACTGGATGTGTATCTCAAGCTTAAAGTTACGTAGCTTAAAGTTCTGATTGACTCCATTTAGAGTGCTCTGGCAGTGCAGTTGTGCGCATACAAAAGCGCATCACGTGTATGATTGTGCATGTATGCATTTGCCAGTAATTACTCCACATTGCCGGAAATACATTGAAACGAATGGATGCTGTAAAACAGAATAAGTTATATGAATAGGAAGTCACCCATGGTGCTAAACTAAATTGAAATCGGAAAACTGAAAGTACTAACATCAACCCACATAAGACCACGGCCCACAAGCCCGTGAAACGAAACACAACATCGTAAAACTGATCTTAAGAGCCTTGGTATTTATAAATTTAAAAATTTCATTCCTTATTTTACCTATTTATTATCAGCTTTTGAAAGGATTCGTCTGTATTTACTTCACTCAAATATGGGAATATATATTTTAATATAATAAATATATTTTATATATTTTTTATAATTATAGTTATAACCTTATAACAATTAAACCTACCTTATAAAGCGTATATAATTATGGCACGTGTATCGAAATATTTAAAATATTTTATTTATATTCATTGGTAATTTATTTTATCGCGATCTATTTAAAATCGTCTAGACTTGACATCCTAGTTGCTAAAACTTTGCTACAAAAATGGTTCCATTTCTATTCTAAAAGTGAAATTTGTTTAAATAAAAGGGAATACATACTACAGAATAAATCATAAAAATACATACCCCCGTTTTCACCAACTTTTACCTAAGGAGACCCCTAAGAAATTTCCATACAAAAACAGAGATAATATTATATTTTTTGACACGCAGGCCTACCAACCACACCCTAATTCCATACAAAATGCAACACGCAACTCACCTACGTTAGGTGCCCAAATATCTCTGCCCAGGCTAGGTGAGTTGCGTGTTGCATTTTGTATGGAATTAGGGTGTGGTTGGTAGGCATGCGTGTCAATAAATAGAATATTATCTCTGTTTTTGTATGGAAATTTCTTAGGGGTCTCCTTCTTAGGTAAAAGTTGGTGAAAATGGGGGTTAGACTTTTATATTATATCAAGTACCTTAATGTAAAAATATATTATTAAGTTTATTATTCCGTAAAGTGAGGGTAATAAGTTCTTTATTTTTAGTATCTTCATATAATTAGTACCCAATTAAGTTTCGCCTTGAAGAGAGCTTAATTATTAATTTTTTGTTACAACTTCATGTCAAATACACTTGGGGCGTTGTATACGAATACTTCACTTACTCCATCTACTATAAAAAATTATATCAATTACTCCATAAATTAACCAGAAGCATATCATGGCTTATTAGAATGAAAAGATTCTATATAAATTCTCTTTAATTCAAACCCTTTCTACACCAATGAATGTGAATAATTTCATTCTAACTGATAATTTAGAGACAGTTAAAGAATAGTAATGCTAAAATGACACAAGATGGACTACAAAAATTCTAAAATGGAGACCTTGGGAGAATAAAAGATGCGTCGGAAGACCCCAAAAGAGGTGGTCCGACGACATAGCTGTTGTGGGGGGAAAAAACTGGCTGCAAGCAGCAGAAAGGAATGGAGGAATATGGAAGAGGTCTATATCCAGCAGTGGAAGACAGAGGGATAAAGAAGAAGAATGCTAAAATAGATCAAATGAAATGGAATAATAAGCGAAACAATAAAATATTCTCTTAATAATTCATCGATTATCGATAAAAATTAATAACTTTCGTGGTACAAAGTAATCCCACAAATTGAGCCATCAAATTGATAGGTCGCTAATAATAAAGGTCCGTAAAATACACAAGGAATAAATAAATACGTCGGTAAATAATAATAATAGATTAATGTCCATAGTAAAAGTAAAACAGAAATTACTTTGATGATCACTGAAACAATTTTATAAATACTAAAAGTAATGATCCATTATCGGTTGAGTGGAGGTAGATGCGTACAATATTATACAATTAGAACTTCCGATCCTTTTCCCTAATTTCCACAAGTCTAGATAGACTACCTACTAATAAGGAAGATACCTATTGCAAACTGCAATTATTAAATAAGCATATAAGTAATCGTAAAAAAAATAACCACGCCTATATTTATCCATATAAAAATTATTTTGTTTGAATATATCAAATGAAGTGAGTTTTTGATAAATTGACTTTGAGAATAATCTGAAACACCGAAACGCGTCACTGACTTTATAATAAAGTAGAACCACACAATTATCTTTTGTTTTCATTATACATTAAATTAGTTTTAAAAATGCGTGCACAGAATTTATTTGTAAAATAAATAAAAAAAGGAGAGTATTGTTTTAAATAAATTAGCCGTAACACAAAGAGCCATGGAGAGAATAATGCTAGGGAGAAGAATCACTAAGAGACAGAAGAACCAAAACATGGATACGACAGAAAACGGGAGTCACGGACGTAGTCCGAAAGGTCGCCAAACAAAAGTGGAGTTGGGCTGGCCACATAGCACGAACAGCAGATGCTAGATGGACTAAAAAAGTTCTCGAATGGCGACCAAGAACAAGCCGAAGAAGCGTTGGGAGGCCTCAGGCAAGGTGGTCGGACGACATACGGAAGGTTGCCGGGGGCAGATGGATGCGGTCGGCACAAGATAGGGAGCAGTGGAAGTATAAGGGGGAGGCCTATGCCCAACACTGGGCGCGAGAAGGCTGAGAAGAGAAGAGGGATTGTTATAAAACTGTAAATTTAATATAGATGTAAATAAAAACAAATCGGAAATGTATAATACGAGTACATACATCTGCCTATAGATACCTAATATATTTCTTCATTTAAAAAGAGATTTTCCCGTCCAGAGGGTCTAACCATTTACAGTTTAAATTAATGGATGTTTCAAGCCACATCTGGGATTCAAGCATTCCATTAATACGTGGCTGTGGTGGACAATTTGATTTCTGGATCAGTATAGACTTAGGGGTGAGAACTAACCAGGGCAATTATAATACACGTACCATACAAGGTATTTTTAATGGTCTATTGACAACAGAAATTATTTCGAGGTTTTTATTTTAAGGGACGCTTTTGTTAATTACTTCAATTACTTATTTATAGTGGGAAATAATTGGCAGCATATTCCGAAAAGTAATAGGTAGGAACCAGTTTGTTATAATTTTAAAGTAATGTGTAAATGAAAAGATAACAAAGAAAATGTATCTGGGTGAAAGAAGAGGTGTAAGGAAACGCGGCCGTCTAAGAACCACATGGCTGGACCATGTTGACCAGATACTCAAGGACGGTCGTGTTTTGAGTAAAAGTAATCGTAGAATTTGTATGAGGAATTGCATGAATGTGACGGAAGCCCTAAGTGTGTGTGTGTGTGTCAGGATAGGAAAGTCTGGCGATCCGTTCTCTCTGCCTACCCGCAAGGGAGGTAACGTGAGGGTATAGTATAGTATAGTGAGGTACTTATGATATAGTAATGATATCCCACTGTTACAGTAACTCCAAAAAATTAGATTACAGATTACAGAGAGGACGAAACTTGTGATTTATGCTTTACAGTTTACAGAACCACAGTCACTGAGTCACCTGCTTTAACGACCCCAAAAAGGAAAGTTTTGTACCCCATAGGATGCACTACTGGCGAATGACATGGTTATCCGCCTAGCCGAATATTGGGGGTTACATATTCGATGCAGTTTCGGACACGGGAAATTAAGTAAGGATTGTTAATCACCACGTAAAGCAAATCGTCACAGAATACCTACAGGAATCTCCCCCGAAATTACCTTTTAAAGCTAATTATTTTCAAACAATAAACATACATAATTCAGGTGGATATCGGGTATGTTTTTGGCGCAGGATGTCGAAAGATTTTACAAGAATGAGTATGTAGATTGTAGGTATGTAGTTTAAAATAAAAATTTCAATTGCGACGCGTTCAAGTTGTGTCGAAAATGATTCGTCCAAAACCACATTTTTTTCATTGACATAATATTGCGTTATACAATACACATAATTTGTTAACAACCTTCGGTATTCATCGATATTAAGAGTTTACAAAATGTTTTGAGTGGTTATCGGTAGATGTCGAGAACCTTTACGTTAAATTTGTACATTTTAAATTATGAACTGAATTGGTAAATAATTACATACTGCAGTACAAAATGTTGTCAAGAAGAATATAAATTACATTGCTAAATAAAAGCTTAATTTGTTATAAGAATGAACGAAGGATAGGGAAGTCTGACGATCTGTTACATCTGTGTACCTCGCAAACAGCGTCATTTTTGACGTGTTACAGCTAGTAGCTCCATAATTCATTGTGACCTTGTTATCGCACCGTTTCACAGCCTGTGGTCGCAAAATAGTATTAAGAGAGAAAATTGCGAGTACGCAACCTTATTATAATTCTTCGTACTCGTAAGAATTAAGTATTTGGTGGGTACAAATTACGTTACCATCGTTAAAAATATTAGCAAAGAAAGTTTAGTAATAAATTAGGTGAAATTTACGATATCCTGTCGCCTACAACAATTCGATATTGGCAGTAAGATAGTTCCAAGTTCTGTTCATCGTGTCGCGATATAAATCAACAACAATCGTAGAATTCACAGCAATCTTACAACCATTTCCTAATGCTTTGCCAACTTAGAAAGTTTTTATATTACGCTTAAGGGCATGGCACCAGGAATGACGTCACAGTCTTTTCCCACGGCATTAAGGTTCAAAATCGCTTTTTTTTCCATTTTTGGGGGTTAATTTTGCGTCTATCAAAAAACTTTTACTGTTATTCCCTAGATTTTAATGCATATTATCAGTACAAGAAAAAAAAATATTCCGCGACTTTCGGGAAACGAGTTTCCGTCTTTCGGACAAAAGGTCTGACGTGTTTTTAAAAAGTTTTTTTGAGAAATCTATACAAGATATTAAAAATCTTTTACGGTTATTCCCTAGATAAAGGTTCAATGCATCTACCCTATTTTGTTCCAAAGCAAATTTATTAACGGTTGTCGATATAGAAGGTCTCCCGTTTTTAGAAATTTTTGAAATGTCGGTATGCACACCCTTAATATAAAAAAATGAAACAAAATATGATATACTGGAAGCGAATTCCATATTTCTAAGTAAAAAATATAATAATGAGTTTTTTTCTTTACAAACTTTGGCGATTTATCTTTTTCATAATATTATTTCTAGGAATAATTTCTATTGGTTGGTGGCTTAATAGTTACAAGATGGTTACAAGATAATGTATACTCGTATTTATACATTGTACAATTAATCCAGTCTAGTTCCATTTCTCGATGAAAAGGTGTGGGTAGTCTGGATTTCTTTCAATAGTAATGTTAATGTGTTTAACACCGCATTAAAATAAATGTATATAATAATCAAATGTACTTACATGCGGGGTGCGTTAAACTGTTGATAATCAAGATTCTTACCTGAAAAGATTAAAAAAAAAACAACAAATTATTTTCACAGTAAATTGCTGATTTTGGTTAACTTACAAAAATTAATACCGTCAACCTACCCTCAAAACCAGATAAGTTTTCAAATATATATAGTTTACTCTGTAAATTTGGAGCATTCTAGGTAAACTTAGCCGATTGTTAGGTGAGTGTTAAACGACAGATGTTGTGTAAGTATCTGGGATAGATTAATAAATGAAGAAATCCGACGGAAAACTAAAATTGCTGATATCATGAACCGTGGGTCAAAACTTATGTAAAAAGTGGCAATGAGCAGGACTTATGGCTAGGCAGTGTGTGAAACCAGAAAGGCGCTACGAATACTAAAGAGGAGGCCTTGGACAACTAGAAGCAGTGTCGGAAGGCCACCAAAGAGATGGACTGTACTGGAACCTGGATGCGGAGAGATCAAAGCAGGGAAGAGTGGAAGAAACTGAAAGAAGCCTATATCTAGCATTGGAGAGATGAAGGCTAGATAAAGAAAAAGAAGAAGGATCAAATTCAATATTCACTGCCACATACCTATATTATTTTTATTATTCAAATAATTTAGCAAAATTATTTAGGTGCGATATTTATCACGTCGGCGGTTAGTGAATGTCTCGTTAATGAAATTAGGTACTAGGTACCTCGGTCCGCTACAAAATGCGGTTTGTGCGCTGCACTGAATATTTGCGCAAGCGTTGGAAAATCGTAACAGTCCAACCCGGTACATAATAATAATTAACCACAACCAAAACTGTAGGGGCAAATATAATATGAAGCAGGTAGATACCTTCCTATTGCATTAATCCAGATGCGTTTTAATATGCTCGTTCTAGTATGGAGATTATAATTTTCTTAGAGATAACGTTTGTTTCTAACGTTAAATGTGAAAAAGAATATGGGCTGGAGGCATCGGACACTGAGGTCGGCTATGAGTCTAGCACATGAACTAGAAGAGCCGCGGAGGGCTGTTTCTACGGGTTATGGTGACCGTGCATTCTGTGCAGCGGGCCCAAGCCTGTGGAATGCCCTTCCACTCGATGTTAGGTGTGCCAAAAGCCTGGAGGAGTTCAGGAGGTTGCTAAAGACTCACCTTTTTGTGCGTACCTACGGGTCAGTCACTGGTTAGCCAATGATAGGTCAAGTTAGCCGAAACTGATTAGATTAATTCATTTTTATTATTTTGTTTTGTGACGATCCTATGTGGTGATTTAATTATCATTTTTACTGTTTCTGACGATCCTATATGGTGAAAAGAAAAATGTACGGTGTACTTGGGGCGATTTTATCGCTAAACGGCGCCTAAAGTTGTCCGATTATTGTTATTATAGTTATAATGTAATGACACACCACTGAAATTGAATAATGAGCGTTGACCATCTTGTATAGATGATTCCTAATGCAATACCTACCAATGACGAAGTGTGGATTTCTGCAGAAGGAAAGCCGGGGCTAACATTTCTTATTGGATTACGTCAGATAAGACACTATTATACCTATCATTTTTTCCAAAAGATAACTCGATGGGAATCGTGTTCTTAGGTAGCTTCGCGCCTGGTACCTACCAATACACAGTATCATTTTCAAGCTTTCTTTGTATAGTAGGTACTTCTCTTTATAACCTATCTCAGTCGTTTTTCAACAAGTAAATACGTAAAGAATGAACTTTCTGATCATCAGCTGAACCGAAAAGTGGATAGAAAGTTAACTCAGCTGACGATAAGCGACTTGATGAAAGTTCATCCATCACTCTATATCAATGTTTCACACAAGAAATTGTGAATTTCAAATATACAAAAGTAGATATTTGAAACGAATCGACTATTTGGTTGGCGCAGTGGGTTGGAGCGCGGTCTGCCAAAGAGAATGATTCGAAATTCGTGATTCAGCCGACCACGACACAGGACTTTTGATAGGTAAGTACCTCTGAGAAATTCTCTGATATTGTATAAAAATGAATTGCATGAAATAGTCGGTCATTTTTACGGGTAAAAGCTCAAGCTTAATTAATGTTGTAGTAGGAGGGTAACATAACGTTCCAATTAACAGAAGCTTAGTGTATTGTGTTATGCATAATATACATTATACTCGTACCCACACTAAATACTTAGAAATAACGTGCGCATTTATGTCATATATTTAGTATGACCATTGTAATAGTTCAACATACCTAGAAATTAATATCTTAATCACATTAATTAAATTTAATATTCATCTCCAATATTGATTGTTAATCAACGATAATAATTTTGAGGAACTGCGACGTTATAATTTGTACTTGTGTATTATGTTCTGCATCTGGTAATGTCGAGATAAATAAACATAATAATATCGAAACACAGATTTTTCAGACACGCGTTGCCATGGAATCCCCAGAGGAAGGCGTCGATGAGGCCTCCCAAATACTACTTGGCTACGCTCCATGCTTTTCAGGTTCGCTTATATAATAAATAACTGAGTAAGAATAGATAAATAAATTTCCTGGCTCCCTATTCTACATGATTAAGACTGCATAAGAAAAGTTAAGAGACTGTTTCAAGTTGCTCGCAATATAACGCTGGAATTATCTGTTAAACATTGTATGCAATATGGTAAGATTCAATTTTACTTTGCATGTCGTAGTTGTAGTATGGTGGTAACTGAGCTATTTAACATTAAGTACTCGGAGGTAAGTATACTTCAACATGTTGTTAACCAAAGTAAATTTCAAATAGGTAGAGCTTAATGTTGATGCAAGTTTCGTTCGCTCACCTTAGTCCATTTAAACACTTCACCGTCTCTTACTTTACTCCAATGGTATTATTCCCTAAGCCCTACGTTAGCTGTAGTATGTACGAACTACGAGAAGATAGATACTTTACAAATTAATATGCAACGTGGTTAATGTGGTATTAACATTGCTCTATCAGCACAGACTCAGACAGAATTAAATGAATGTTTGAATACATATTGTGAATAACAAGAGTTATGAATAATGCCTGACACGTACATACAAATATAATACATATTACAAATTAGAGCAGAAAACGTAAAATTAAAGGTATGGCAACGTCACACATATTGAACAAAATTTCCCCTTCACCCCCTTTGAAAAACATCGCCCGGACACCAGCATTTAATGCTTTGATCTGTAGATGGTGTTGGCGTAGCGTTCTCTCAAAAGTCATATTTAGCCGTGAAACAAATAAATCCAAAATTTGTGTTTAGCCGTGAAAAAAATCTGATTTTTTTTTTGTATTTACAGTTTACATCGACAGAGTGAAAGAATTTGTATTGAATTAATTACTAAGATAAGTATTTATATGTACATTTTGGAGAGCCTGATCGCATGGTAAACGGATCAGTGGACATTTTTGAATCAGACAGATCAAAATGGACATTTTGGTAAGGTATTTATTCCACAGAATAATCAAAAGTTGTAATAAAGAACAATGCTAAGATTAAAGGATGAAGTTATGAGGAATACATGCTTGTATTATTGTCAAATGTTTGATTTAATAAGAACGGTTAAAACAATGAAACTCTGTACCTACAACAAGATTTTCAAATACATCCAGTCTTTTGTCTTCGCTCACTCATTGTCCATTGTCTTCCGAAGGTGTTTTACTACTAAAACTAATTACACCGTGTACATTTGGTTCCTCTGAATTTTATGTTCTATGTCATTCGAATGTCTTTGTTTCTGTATGCAGTCATCTTCTTGTATAATTTTCTTCTATGTAGATAAATCATGGGTCTTTGCTTATATTCACCCGATATTTATATCGATTTTATATCTCTTTCGGGGAACTGCCACCAATTTATATTGACTAACTACGTTACCAATCGTTCCTACATAACGACTCTCCCATATTATTATATTCTCAGAAGTTAGAACCTAAGGAATCATCATTAAGAGAGTTGCGTTGGCTTCATCAAAGAGACTAAAAGCAATGTGTATCTTGCCACATAATCCCACTTTGGGGCGATGTAGAGTGGAGGATAAACTTGATTAGAAACTCAGCATCGCGTCTTGTATAAAACAAGGCTCTCTTAGGCCAGATATGGAATTATAATATTTCATCTAATAGTCAGGCATCATCAATCATTTAATCTAAGTTCTTCAGAGCGAAAGACTTAGTATGTACTGAAATTCACTATTCTAGCTTGGTACAATAAAATGTGATTTAGTACCCAATTCATATAATCATGTGAAAAAACTGAAAAAATAAGTTAAGTGAACATAAATCACAACTTATTTAAGAATTATGCGTACTTCTTTAAAATCCAATTTACGTTTTTAAACGATAACTTTGTTCGGCAGCCCTTATAAATCAGGGATGTGACGGATGTGATCATTGAGGATGTGGAAGCCAATGCAAATAGTTCCTTTTGGATGGCGTATTATGGATGCTAATAATATTAAAAAAAAATTGGCATCGAGTGAATTTAAAATTATTATGTTACGATTATTATTGTTATTTATAAGCTCCAGAACACGAGCAACTAAATTGTTCCACTAACTGCAATATCACGTCACAATGACGCAACATTGTTGATGTTGACGTGACGTCTTTTGAACGCGAAATTGCCGGAGTGGAGCAATTTATTGCCTCGTGGAAGCAAACCTTTACAACATTGCTAAATATGGCAATTTAAAAACTTATCGTGCAATCTATAGATTGGCATGCCTTCTGTTTATTTAACTCCCATTAATAATTACGTTATGCAATAATTTGAAACAATAAAATGCATTGCATCATATTCATGCTGAAGATAATTTAAATTATTTTATTTTATCATAAAAAAATATTTTCAAAATGTGTATTATGATACTTGAGTTTTCAGACCTATCTACACAGACTCTGCTTTGTCCATATTTTTGGAAACATTTGCACTGAACATATAAATAGCTATTCACTTTCCTGCTGTGACAAAAATACAAGATGACTGCTTTATTAGGAAGTGTAGAATTGAGGATGAATGTTTTACAGATATGAGTCTATTGTCACAGCCCTGGTTTTTATTATCAACATTTAACCTTTTGCTCTTCGGAAAACAAATAATAAAATATAACGCATCCACTTAAACCTTCACCTACAAATGAAAAATAAAAACAAAACCAATTTAAAGTTTAGAATATTTTAACGAAACGTTCTTTTTTGTTTACATTTCTAAAAAACATTTACATTTCTAAAAAAATAACCTTCATATGTGAATACGCAAGAATGGCTGGGGAATATACTTTTAACCCATTTAATCTAAATAGATAAAAAGTTTTTTCCTAACGAAATATTTCAATTTATGGTCCATTTTTATACAAGAAAAACTTTTACGATTCTATAGATAGATGTCCTTACAAAATTGTTTTCCAGATTGATTCTATTCATACATAAGTTTGTGTGATAGTTTTCATGCAAGTTTAATAGTTCTTTCTAAACATACTCGTAGTTCCATGTAGCTTGTTCCTAGATTTTTCTTTGAAAACCTTTGGATGAAAATACGCATACAACTGTTATTCGCACTTGTTTTAAAATATAGCCTCCTCTTTTTGTAAAACAAGGATCTGGGGCTTGAATATCCACTATAACCGTGTAACTTTACTAATTTAGGGTAACCGTAAAATACTGTATTGCGAAGGTGCAGACTACATTTTCGGCGCTGTGGATTTATTTATAGGCAATTAAAAATAAACAGCCTTCAAAAGCCTGCTACAGAATTTTGAAACTTATACGAAATTAACAATATTAACATGGCTGGAGATTGACTTTAATAAAACATAACGCGATCGAGTTATGTTTAACAAGTATCGAAGAAGCAGTGAAAATACACAATTTCACAGTGCAGATGGCGGAAACATAATCATCTGAACATCTGTTTTAGAATTATTATGTAAATAGAAAAAAAAAACTAATAATTGACGTAACACTTACTGATGAAGTAGGTATTTGTTTATTTATTATTTAAGATGGATTATATAAACACTGTAAGATCCGTATTTGCTCAGAATATTATTATATCTTGTACTCGCAATATAGTGTAATATTTTACTCTGATTAAATTTAACAATCTTGTAAACATTCTTCGAATGCACGTGTAAAGATTGTTATGGCACTTTTTATAGGTAACTGCAGCTATTCAATTATTTTTATTAGATGGTTGGAATATAAGGGAGTGGACCGGCATCCGAAGTGTAGGGGAGGTGTTCCGAGCGGTGCAGGACAGAAACAAGTTCGCCCAAGTGATGGCCAATGTTAGGGGGACCCAACAAGGCACATAAAGAAGAAGATGTTTGGTAGCCGCATTGGTTCAATCACCGTTGACCTTTACCCCACTTCACCACACAAGCTTTTATAGCCGGTTGTGAAATATACAAAGATGTATTTGGGTTCATTTTGATACACGCAGATTTATCTGTATAAAAAAATCTTCACAAATACATTTGAGTGTTGAACAAACTTCCAATGAGAGAGTCAAAAGTTTCATAACAAGAAAGCACATGCGGGCGCGAAACCCCAGCGTGACGTGGAGGCAAATGGAGGAGGCCTTTGTGCACGAAAGGACGAAGACGGGCTGGCGAAAAAGAAGACGAAGACCATGTACAAATAATATATAGAATGCTATTTTACATTAAAGCAGACCTGACGTTTTTTTTACTTTTAGTATTTTTAAAGTAATCTTCTCATTTTATGACGGTACCCAACTTTCATTATAAATTTGACCTCCTGTCGAAATAACGATTCGGACTTTTTTAAAATTAATGACGTCCCCATTATATCTGAATTGTGCCAAGGATACTTTAGAATATTAGATAAAGTCTCCTAACAACGAATATTACACGAAGGAAAATGTAATTCGAGCATTACGGTAGGGTAAACATATTATAAAAACATTTTTTAATTCAATGTGAAAAACTCTCAACAGAATCATTACTAGGTAGCCAGTACAAGAAGAACCTCCAGAATAGCTCAGGACGCGATTTGCGACTGCGAACAGATTCAGGATGAGGAGGTTGACAACCAAATGACATGCTCAATGGCTCCTGGACTGTGTGCACGCATGGGAGAGATTCGCAGGGCGCGCCCCTTTGGGGGGAGGGGACATATATGATAGATTGTGGCTTTCTGAGATCGGTTTGGAGTAAACCTAAGTAAGCGCCGGCCGACATTAAAAGAAGAAGAAGTTGTCAAAAATATATTTGTATTTTTTCAATAAACAGTGCAGAACTTAACTCATTTCCACATATCCTACTCCATCCACAACTAAATGTCTTTTCCCTTAATATCGGGTTAATAATTGAACTGCAATTCGTCATTTAAGTTTCAAATTACTCAAAACACGTCCCCAGGCGCTGTTCTTCGACGGCAGAGCACTTTCTTACACCTCTTTTTTTCATCAATTTTCTCAAAGCTACTGTAACATCATTCAGCCTCTCTCTGTCAAGTAACGATATCCAACATTATTACATTTGGTTACAAGTTACAAGGTGGCTTACAACTTCAAATTTGTTCCCAAAAAGCAATTACATTCTCGTTTCATCCGTCAGTTTTATGTGAAAAAGTTTAATAGCTTCATTATACATAAGTGAAAAAAGGCTTCACAAGAAATTATTCTGCAGGTTTCAGTCAAGTGACAGGGGAACGTAAGCATAATAATGAAGATACGACATAAACTGATTATATATTGTTTTTATTAACTCTTGTTTATAGTCTTTTTACATACTTACATAATTTATTCTGAAGTAGTTTTGATACCAAAGAGTTTGCATAATTTTATTTTAGTACCTTAAAGTTCTTTCAGAACAACTTTCTATTTCAAATGCTGAAGAGGAAATCAAACCACCATTACAAAGGTAAACAAAAGTATAAAAAAGTACGGGGAAATTTATTCAACTACCCACTGCTATTCAGCTGCGCCATATGGTCTTCTAGTATCTAAGTATTTATAGATTACATTGTATCATAATACAATATTAATAATATGCTAATGAAACCGGAAGTCTTGCTCTGTCTCCGTAACGGAACTTCCGGAACTTTGTGCAATACACAAAGACATTAATCCTGTAATACTCTATACAATATCAATGTAGATATAATAAATTATTGCTTATTGCCGGTGGAATATTAGTCCGTATTGAGAATAATAAAAAAAATAATCATTTAAACCATTTAAAAGAGTCAGTCTTATCCTAGATTAATGGCTTTTTTAAAGGGAATTTCAAAAGAAAATCGATAGGCGCTAGTCTTGTGAACAGGCAGGTATTTCATTTTCTGCACATTTACGAATAGGTTCATTATTAATATTCTACTTTTAAACGCCGATTAATTTCTTACTCAATTTATTGCATTTTTGCCATTTCGATTATATTTTGCCTGTTTCAGCAGGCCTTTGAAAACTTGTGTCTTAAATGCTACGCGAAAATGAAATAAGTAGTATGTCTATATACGTAGATATTTTCGTATGGGGGTATATCGTATCTACGTCATTATATAAGGGAAGTACTCCCTTAAACGGATTAAATATAGAAATTAAAGGAAAATCATGTACCCTGGTATCACAATCTCACCAGACGAAAACGTTTTGCAAATTCAGACTGCGTTTCATAACTATATAAAACGAACTGAAAATCTTGGATGTTATCTACCAACTGTAAAAGCTCTGATCAATAAAACTTTTAAGGTGCTATTACAAAGTGTCGAATTCACACTGTTCAAGTGTTCATCCTTCGTTGAATGTTTACGAGTGCTAGTTAAACATGAAAACCAATGTCCGATATTTATTTCATGGGATCTCAAAGTTATAACAGTTTAAAGCAAGCTGAAATACGCGTCATAAAAGACGTAATTCTTTGAAACGTTGTGTCATACCATCACTTTTGTAGTTCAGGATATATTAATGAAATTTAAAAAGTGTATGAATGTAAGCAAATAGGTTATCAGTATCCACGAATGTCAATAAGTTGGTAGGTATCTATAATTTTAAGGGGATGCATCGTAGTAGATATAAAAAGTCTTGTTTATTTATTGCTAATGTCACATTTTATGCACGATTGGGGTCACCTTCAGTTAAGGATCGGATACATATTCTTAAGGCTTCAAGGATATAGACATGCTAGTACTCGTATTTCGCCTTGACGAGTAACTCGGTTGTCAGTATCACAGTAGTAGACAGCTTGTCAGTTAATATTAGCTGAGCTATACAAATAGCTTACTTTAAATAGAATTACTGGATGTCTATTTCAAGCTTAAATCAGTTGAGCGTAGGCATTTGTAACAAGCATTAGCTTTAATAGACTACATCAAATTTCGAAACATTTTTTTCAATACACAATTTTTAGCAAAGCTATTGTGTGCTATTTCAAAGAATCGAAAAATAAGATGTGGGATTATAGAAGGGATGTATCTCTGAGGTATAACAAGGAAAACCAACCACTTCTGCGAAAATGTATCTTTTCTAAAGTGAATTCATTATACGAGTATTATTATTATAACTTTATTCTATTTCGTATAATCTTTCTCCTTTCTTTTAATGGGTGCTAGAAAACACTCGAGTCAGACATCAGAGATAATTAAAGGTATTTTTATACTTTGTACGTAGGTTTCAGTTGTGCGCTGAGATGCTTTGTAAAAATTCTCATTATAAAAAAAAAGTAATATCCTTATGGAGGAGATTTCAAAATACAGCTGCTGTTTTAAAATAGAAAGGCGTTCTTAAGAGAACACAGTAATACAAAAATGCGTCGAGAAAAGGATGACTACTCAGTTAATACTAAAGATGTCATCCTATGACTAAATGAGAATATGTTTCAGAGACTCTCTTAGGACTAGATTTATGTAAATTTCCTCCTTAAAAAATAATCCCATAATTACCACAGAATTTAATGAAACTTGATATTATTGTCGTAGTTTGTTAGATATGCTGTAGCTTGGTTCATAAAATGTTTATGGTAAAAGGCAGTGACTTTATAGTGGATATTTTACAATCCAAAAATATATTTTACTGCTTTTACTGCTAACCTTATTCTTATTTTGTGCTTGTGCCCTTGAAAGTAAACGAAGTGTAGGGAGACCACAAAGAAGAAGGGCCGATGATATTAACGAGTCAGTGGCGCATGGGTGGAGACAAACCGTCCAAACTAGAGAATTGTGGAAGACACAGGAAGAGGCCTATATCCAGCAGTGGAGGAAAAGGGGCCGATTAGAAGAAGAAGAGTCTCATACAAAATTGGAAAAAGTTAAGTCGATATTAGAAAGATTATTACCCGGAGCATAGCGCCTCTTAAAGCTTTTTACTTCTCTGCAAATTATATTATCTTATTTCATCCATTATTTCCAGCAGCCGATGTCTTAAGCGAGAATATTTTCTCAGAAGCGTTTATGAAAATATTATCTTAAGCGATAAATACCTCAATGAAAGTAGATGACTTTAATATAACACTAATTGCGTTTGAATATTATAACTAGAATAATTTGAATAAAGTGCAATTAATATTCTATTAAGATGGTAATATTCCATATTTATTCTCAGCACTAAAAGACCCAAGCCACCTTCTTATTGTTCTTATAAAAACAGCAAGCTATACGTCATTTTACTATACTACATATGCACAAGAATAATCGAAATAAGATCGCCCAGTAGATCTTAAACTAGTCAGACAGATAAAAATTCACACTATAGGACTGCCCCATGCATTACGCAAAGAAAAAAGCTACAAAAAACAAACATCTTACCTATTGTGTATGTTGCCCCATCAATTTGAAACGTGGCACTCTTACACTTCTTAAACACTTTGCCGCTGACGGTCTGACGAATCTGACTGGAATGAGTTGATGGAGCTCCAGGGTACTGTGCCAGCCTCTCTGATGTACTCGGTTTACAAGGAATCATTTCTTTCAATTCTTCCTTCAATTTTTTCACAGGATCTTCATCACCTTCAGAATCACAATCTTTTTCATCAGTTGGCGATATATTTTCCAAATTTTCTTTAGAAGATTCTTCCGGATCCTCTGTCTTCTTGCCGACATCGGATTCGTTATTCGTATCCATTTTTTTTCAACTAATGAAAGACACTGGCGTATAAAGAAAAAATGTCAAAACTTCACATGTGTGTTTATATAAACTCAGAGAAAACAGGAAATTGTTTTGTGTAATGAATGTCCACTACGAACGATGAATGCAAGTTGATATGAGAACTGTATTACTGTTATTTAGGTTTATGATGGAGGTCACTACTTGCAGAACATAATCATAGCAAAATTCATTTCAGAGATCTTTCATCTATCAGGTACGTAGGTACAATATCAAATATAATAAATTTGTACTGAATTGAAACAAAATAAACCAAAAATTTAGAATAGGCTAGTGCTTCGTTTACTATCTTGTGCCGTCTACAAGTCGGCTATAGGTATTTATGAGTGTATTTTATGATAGCTCTGAATTAATAGATTTTGTATTAGCGGGTATGCAAGATTTATAGGCGAAAGCGGCGTTCAGGCGTCCACTTAAATCGATACGAGTATTGCACATCTGTCACGGCCGCTATTAATTTTCTTTTAACGACCCGTTTATGGCTTTACAAACCCACCGATTGATTTAGAAATAATCCCGCTATAAGTACAAAGGATAATTTATCATTTTGTGCTTGAATTACATGTATAAAGTACATAGTTATAGTTATGTCTTTATATCCATTTATCCCTGAAAACTTTTCATAATGTTTTATAAGTTCGACACAACAAACTAAAGAATGAGAATTTGTTGATTTAATAAAATAATGTAATAATATAATTTTATGGAAATTTGGTAGGAGACTTTTTTTTCTTACATTTTAAAGTAAAAATGAATGACTATTCGCTTTTGTCATACATTTTTATGTGGTGAGCTTCCCTAGTCCTACTTCTCTATCGATTATTTGGAATGTCTTTAACATTTTGTTGCATCTCTGAAGACAATCATTAAATTCATGTCGCCACACTTTCACTGAATGTATTGCTACTTATTTGTATTTCGTATGGCATCAGCCACCGATTGGTGGTAACGTCGGATTATAACAAAGTTTATGTTATTTGAAAACCATGTACGAGTACCCTACAAATATGCAACATCCAATCCACCAAGACATTCATTGGCATTGCGGTTGAGACTTTTAAGACATATAGCAAACTCGTAGAGAGTAGGATGGTGTAATCTCCAATAAAAGCTAAAAAAAATGCGCATTTGATATCAGGATTTAGAAAATGTTACAGAAATTTACAAGAGGATGCGAAGTCTCGTATAATTTGACAGCGTAGCCTGACTGAAACAATGAATTTGAAGTACCAAAGTGATACTTATCTAGAATCTAAATCAGATTTGTAATAATTGATCCTTGTAATCTGATCTTTGCAAACTCTTCAATAAGGGACCAGCTGTTGAGGGATGAAAGGTTTTATATATAGTATGGAAGTACAGCTACGATTATGTGACAAAGATATAAATTTGAGATAATATTTCCGTAAATTGATACCGTTTTATTATCCCTACTTTGGGATGTTGTTAGACACTATGCGAATTTCAGAGAATTCTCTTTCTTATTTATTAGATACATACATTTTTTGAGGCAAGATATCGAATGTGCTCTCAGGGCATATGGAGATAAAACATCTGACTTCATATGTGTCTAAATGAAGCGGTGACGGCATATCTAAGGACACTCGATTTCGAACCCTGACCAACAGTTTTCATTGTGCAATATACATGTAGGGTCCGTCTGATTATTATGTATTGTTATTTTATTTGTGTGATGTACTTTGTATGACTATCCGATAAATAATTAAATCGTTGTAATATTCAGAGCAGAGACGAGTGAAAACAGTTGGAAGAGGCCTGTATCCAGCAGTGGAGGGAAGAAGACTAACGAAGAAGAGAAGAAGAATATTCATGATAAAGGAAACTCTTGCACTAAATCGTGCCAATCTTTCTTCATATTAAAATGGGATTAGAGCTCATTAAAAAAAAAGAAATGTTCAGAAGAATCCTCAAACCTACAAAGGCAAAGGTTTTATTGAACAATTTTATTGAAAGAAGAATGTGATTAAAGAGACTGATAGATAGACGAAAAAACGATAAATTAAATCGTACAATGGGATTAATTATGTCAAAAAGAAATTGTGAACAGCTGCTGAATATAAAAAGTAAAGGATTATAATCCTATTAAATTATAATTTATTGATAGAAATGAGAACTCCTTATTACGAAGGGTAGAGAATGACCCTTAAACCTTGACGATGGAGGTAAGACACATCATCTAAGTAGTTTTCTATTTTATTTTCATGAAGTTTGGGGTATCAATTTTACTTTCCAAAGGATCTCCCTGCCGGGTGATCAATTGTCGAAGGAATGCAGGTATATTCGAAACGAATTGTCGGGGACGGGTCACTAATTAATTGCCTGCCCTGCAAGAAACAAGTATCGGGGGTAAGGGTTAAGATATGTAGATAGATTATTATTTATCGATGCACCCAACAATTTCAAATAAGCAACGTAGTTGTATTAACAGCATATTGTACATGAATTTGCCATGTATTTTTTTTACAAACATTGGACTCCTCACACCCGTCCTTAAATTCCCCGTCTTGTGGAGAAATACCGTGATTATACAGGGTGATTGGTTCCGCTATTCAGATATTTTGAGAGGTGATAAGAGGGTGTTCTAAAACGTAGATCTGCCAAAGGGATGTCATCCTAATTGTTAAGGGTTGCGGAGTTACACCCTTTTAAAAAAATTCCACCCCCGACATCGACCACCATCACATTCCACTGAATAACTCTGATGCTATGAGTCCAAAATTAATAAAAAAAAATTTTTTTGTATTTTAATAAAACAAGCTTTTAGTTGATGTCAAAAATATTTAATAATAATAATAATTACTTTGCTAAAATTAAACACAAAAACAAAATTTCATTTTTTTTTGTTGAATGTTTTGACACCTTTTAATTTTTTTTCAATAAAAACTATAATTAACTAGCACTTTTTTTTCTTTTAATAAATACACTAGACCCTTGTGAATAAAAATGCCGAACATTATCTATCCATATTTTGAACCAGTTTTTCAAAATCTTCGATTTTGTAAGTACATATTGAATAAAAGTTTCATCAGAAATTTATACTTCGCTACTGATTACCTCTTTAAGTAGGTTCGTAGAGGTAGTTAGTAGCGAATTATAAATTTCTGATGAAACTTTTATTGAATATGTACTTACAAAATCGAAGATTTTGAAAAACTGGTTCAAAATATGGATAGATAATTTTCGGCATTTTTATTCACAAGGGTCTAGTGTATTTATTAAAATAAAAAAAAAGTACTAGTTAATTATAGTTTTTATTGAAAAAAAATTAAAAGATGTCAAAATTTTCAACAAAAAAAATGTAATTTTGTTTTTGTGTTTAATTTAAGCAAAGTTATTATTATTAAATATTTTTGACATCATTTAAAAGCTTGTTTTATTACAAGACAAAATTTCTTTTTTTTATTAATTTTGGACTCATAGCATCAGAGTTATTTAGTGAAATGTGATGGTAGTTGATGTCGGGGGTGGAATTTTTTAAAAAGGGTGTAACTCCGCAACCCTTAAGAATTGGGATGACATCCCTTTGGCAGATCTACGTTTTAGAACACCCTCTATCACCTCTCAAAATATCTGAATAGCGGAACCAATCACCCTGTATATGAATGGATGAACATGACACATTATAGGTAAGAATAGATGTGAACTAATTTCGGCATACACAAACGGAGTATAATTTTTGCATTTAGCCTCAATTCTTTACTTTGCCATTAATTATATTGTAAATATGTAATAGTAGGTATATTATATTCAAGTCTGGCAGAAACATTACATCCAATTATGTAATGTTGTGATAAATATTGCCCACAGATCATGAATTTATAATTAATTACTTCAATTAGCATTTAAACTATAACTACTTAACAATTCATTAATATTATTTACGTTTTAGATACAATGATCAATAATAGATAATATTGTATGCAGGCACTAGTGCTCGAGTTATTTTTGGTATAAGCAGGTATGTATAGTTGATAAATTTCAAAATGAAACTGGGAAGTTGGTAGATCTTGACAAATAAATTTAACGTATTGTAAAAAAACGCAACAGCTGAAAATTTTATTCCTTCAATTTGATTATAAAAGTTTCTATGTTACATTATTTTAGATTAATTTTATGAAAAAATCTAAAACAAAAACACACTACCCTTTACGAGTACAAACAATCCTAACATAGAAATCCCAACATAGAAAATAACAAATTTTGTTCTACAAACAAATATTCCACCCGTTTAAACATATCACGTCCCTTATCTGAACCATTAGATAAATGAATTGTCTACATTTTAACATATTGTTAGAACATTTAAGCAAACTGGTGACCCGAGAATGGTGTGTTATCTGTTGTCTATCTTCATTGTAAATAGGTCGTAATGTATCTACTAATACTCGAAAGACTACCCTCTGGTTTACGAGTATACTGAGAAATCTGTTATGCACTGGATTGTTTGGTCAATAAATCGTGGTTACTAATGGCATATAGCACTCGGCTGCGAGTGGATTGTTAGAGAGAAACATTAGAACAGAACAGAATTGAATAAAATTAAAGTGTATTCTAGTTTAAAACTGTTTTCAAATGTTCTGTAGAAGTCAGTTAATTAAAAATAGGTAAAAGAGGGTCACCTCCCATTCTAAATGATGGCGAAAAGTAGTCTCCAAACCCGGTTGGCACCACTTTAGTAAAAAACCGGTTGATTCTTAATATTTTTTTGTAGTTTTTTTACTAGTTTAAGTACCACTCAATGCAACACCAGAAAACACAAAAGGTTCGTACATCCTTAAGAATAGGTTGAAGGAAAATTTTGGGTTTGAATATACTTATTCGTTGCCAGTCTTTTTTTCTGTGCTATGTCAGTCACAAAACTTATATTGTACCAATAACAATATGCGAATACGTAGGTACATGAAATACAATGCTTTTTTTTCACCAGCAATTAGTCAGGTATTAAAAACAATAAAATAAAATTGACAATAGATGTGTTTGATCTTTACATATTATATTGAACAATAAAATCATGTGGTCCGTCATGCGGTCTTATAATTAATTGTCTTACGTTTTTGTTTTGAACTGATTTGGTTACGTGGAAATTAAATTAACATTTTAGGTAAAGAATTACCGGGTATGCCACCATTAATACTAATCAGTCAGTATGCTTTTTTGAGAGACAACGATGGAAGGAATAAAAAAAAGAATGAAAAATATTTCTACACAAAAATATACAAAACATATATGTGCACACAACGTAAACTAACACAGCACATAGACATATACTCATCCATACACAAAGCATCACTTTTCCATACATAATATAATATATTATTATGCAGTGCACAATATACATACTTAGACAATAATTACATTCATATGTGTGCAATGGTTGCACATATGTTCAAGACTGATCTAATGAAAAAATATTATATGGTAAAAGAGAAACAATAATACCTATTCAACTTCGTTTTTCATAATGTTACAAATTTGTCTGCATCTCCAGCCGCGGCCAAATACGTAATCTACTGCAAAGGCAACTATGTTAAAAGTTTATAATATGATACATCTAGTATAAAAGTTTCCATTAAATTTGAATGCATCAAGTTTGCGGTACACACAAGCTACAGTACCTATAAGTTTGTAGACATGTAGTTAATAATTATAACAGCCCATAAACTTAACGTAATTTCTAAATATGGTCCTCTAAGTAAGAGTATGCGAGGTGTTAACTAAATTACCTGATGCTTGAGCTCGCACAGGGGACGCAAGGAGAACATATCGAGTTAATTAGAATTCGTGTAAACACTGATGTGACGAGGGAAACGAGTCTCAAGTGACACTTAACGATAGCCATTTTCAACATTTACAAGTAGATATACCAGAATACGGACTCACTATAACCTTCATCCCAAATGTAGGTATATACATTTGGCAATAATTATTTACGAATTACGTATAATACAAATTAACTACAACATACAGTCGGACTAAATCAGTTTCAAATTGTTTCTCAGGATAATGACAATTCCATATTGTCAATGCCTGCGACCACTGAAACTGACCAGTATTCACAATTGTCACATAATTTGGAAGTGTGCAAAGATTTGTTTCGTGAATACTATCGTTACTCTAAATTAGAATCCATTAGTTTAGCATTGTGCCTGGAAGAAATTAAGACGACTGATATTTCAGGCACAATGTTTGTATTTTAGGCCCCGTGTTGAGCCTAATCCTGTGATATCCGTGATATCTGGATAGGTGAATTTTTTCCAGTATTAGGCTGATGAGTTTATATGTGAATCATGAATGATAATATGAAGACTCTTCTGGCTGATAATACTGAGAAGTGTGTTGTTTTTTTTTTACAACATACAGTCGTATTATATCGTAAGAGATGTTCAACATTCATAATATTATTATTTTATTAAAGAAGAATTAATGTCAGCTGAAGTCAAGTGCCGTTAGAGAAAATTGCAGTTAGAAATAACAATTCTGATAAAAATTCCTTATTATAACAGTATGAAACGTTCCCTACGACTTGAACGTTCAAGAATATCCTAATAGTAGTAGAAATCTTCCGTGAAGTTGTAATGGTTATTTTGTTTGAAAAGTTTTCTCTCGATGTTTTCCCATGGAATATTATTGTGCCGTTTTTAAGAAGGATAGACGGTAGAGTTCGTGAAATTCCTCATATTCGTTTCGCAATTATGTAATCGACACAATTTAAGTGGTAGGATTCAAAATATCGACATAATCGCTAATGTAGGAATTGCGTTGATGCTATTATGAAATCCTTCGCCATTGTCAGTCTGATCAGAGTTTCTGAATCTTGTTAATTGGTACCAGATATCTTTTATAATCTTGCAAAATTGTAACTATTCGTAAGTTGAAATTTTGGTTGTTTTGTGTACCTATATCAATTAGATGTGATATAGTTTCCTTGTCAAAAGACTTATACTACGCACAAATGTTAAGTGGTTAATAAATAAATATATAATACATCACTATTATGAAATTAAATATTGACACAGTATCAACCACCGGAATCTGTCACTATATAGCTGAAGAGAAATAAAAGTCTGTAAATATAAATTCCAAAATACCGATAATATCAAAACACAGTTTATTTATTGGAAATATTCCCTACGGATGTGAACGTGTCATCCAATCAACAACGCGATAAGGAAATATTATTCAGATAAATGCTCCTCGTGAACCTTATATTGATTTTACAGAATTGTGGGAACATTTCATTTTACACTTTTTATAATCATTTCCAGACTAGTCAAAGCTTTGAAACTTTCACAAATTATGTCAACTAGATGACATAATTATTCTGCGCTATTACAATTATTTACCCAATTACGATTACCCGGAGTTCTAAGGTGGAGACCGTGAGACAAAAAGAGAGGAGAAGGTCGGCCACAGAAAAGATGGGCCGACGATATTATCCCAGTCAATGGACTCGCAAAGCTCAAGATGGAGGAAAATGGAAAATGCCTATATCCAGCAGTAGAGAGATGGCTGAAGGAAGAAAAAGATTTCAGTTATGTAACATATGAAATCCATTTTTTTATGGAAGACACCGAACCTTCGAAAAGGATGGGTGTCCGGGAGGAGCTTTTTGAACAATACAGTTACGGCTACTGGCGGCGTAATAATTTAGATTTGATAAAC
The DNA here is from genome assembly GCA_963576895.1 of Ceraclea dissimilis. Classification (NCBI taxonomy): domain Eukaryota; kingdom Metazoa; phylum Arthropoda; class Insecta; order Trichoptera; family Leptoceridae; genus Ceraclea; species Ceraclea dissimilis. Next base: position 4,463,919 of record OY756358.1, read on the forward strand.
CAACAGCATGTGTAAAGGTTCCTAAAAATTGCGTTGTATAATCTCCATTTCTCCCTCTAAGACCTCTCAGCCCGATTCAGTTTTGTAAAATGATTATTATTATGGATTACTACCTGCGCAATGAGGAACTGACTTAAAAGATTACTTTTTATTGCTCCGTTTTGTGGATAATACCATATCAAGGGCGCTCTATATGAATGTACTTAATATACATAAAAAAGTATGTACTTTTCCTTAATTCAATTTGATTTATTTAATATCAACAGGCTTACTACTCGGTTAGATACATAGATCAAATTATATTGTAGGTTTATGAAAATCATAATTTATGTTTTGTGAGACCATCGGAATTTTTCTACATGTCGTAGTTGAATTTAACATGTAGTTATATCTCAACAGATGTACAGCAAAGGATGGACCTTCCATATCAGGCTTATGAGTGATCGTCGGCAACAACATTCATCAATTAAGTGTAAAGTGATCACATTAAGCCAGCCGACGATCAGTCATAAGCCTAATGGAAGGTCCAACCTTTGCTGTATATCTGTTGAGATATACATAACTACTTGTTAAATTATATGGTATTTTCCCTCAGATACTGTGTTATATGTAAAATAAATAAATAATATACATAAGATTTTTCTCGAATAAAATGAACAAGTAGATATATAATGCAGGTTTTTGCTAAATTCAAATGTTCCCAGAGGAGGACATAAAAAACAGTAGTTTATCGATTTTCGTTAAATTGGCTTGCGTACAAAAAAATAAACGTAAAAAGCGGAAAAAAATAAACTTCTACCTAATTTTAGGTAAGTTTTCTTCGTGGAACCGAGAAAAATGTTTTATTTTCCGTTTATTCAATACCCCTCAGGGATATCATGTTCTACCTGCGTAATCAATGCAAGAGTAGACCCCAGTAGGTGTACCAGTGTACCTGTACTATTTTTGTGTCAATATATAAAATACAATACAATGTAGGTACCAACTAAATTGAGTGTAAGTAAATATTTTGTTGAATACCTGTAAGGCACATAATAAAGAAAAAAGAAGCGTATAGAGATATTTAAACTCTTAAATATCAAATAAACATAACGTGGGGCGTAGACGCAAAATAAAAAACGCGTTTTTTTGAAACCCAGATAAGAATTATGTATCGTAGCTTTCTGAATATCAGCAGAGATCGCAGTACTGCGATAAGCTCGCTCTAGTGAACAAATGTTATAATTTTATTTTAATGTTTACATATGTCTGTATCTTGTTCACCAAAAGTGTAATTAAATAAATAAAATAAATATGTAAAGGTACCTATTGTACCAAACATATTGACGAGGATTCTGAACGTTTTGACCCAATGTCTTTCTCGAAAATTGTAATGAAATTTGAGGAAGTGTTCGCGACACAAGCTTTTCTACTATAAAGGGTCTACACTTAACAACAGTTCAAAGATGGGTTTGGGTTCATTTTGATATGCCAGGATTCTTTAAAAAAATCAGATATGTAAATATCCTATTGAAAATGAGTCCCTAAATTTTTCCGAGTGCCGAGTTGATAGTTTGAGTAAGTATTATAAGTTTATAGTAGTACTGAAGGAGTCCGTCATTTTAACATGTTTTAATAATAGTCATCGCGTAATAATATGTAGGTACTGTGTTATTTATCAGCCAAAGGAGGCTTTATCTAGTAGAGTTATTGATTAGTATTAGTACTAATCTATGATATTAAGGCTCCCGACCCAACTATGACATCACGGTAAAATCCCACGGCATTAAAGCTTCAAAATCGCATTATAAAATGGTAAAAATAGCCTTTTTCCATTTTTTGGGGGTAAATTTCGCTTCAATCAAAAAACTTACGGTTATTCCCAAATTATCAACACAATAAAAAAATATTTCGCGACCTTCGGGAAACGAATTTCTGTCTTTCGGAAAAAAGATCAGATGTGTTTTTCACATTTTTTTTTGAGAAATATATACAAGATATAAAAAATCTTTTACGGTTATTCACTAGATATAGGTTCAATGCATCTACTCTATATTTTTTACAAAGCATATTTAGTAACGGTTGTCGAGGTCCAAGGTCTCCCGTTTTAAGAAATTTTTGAAATGTCAATACGCATACTCTTAAACAATATCATTACTCGTGTTTTATCAAATTGACAATGTTTCAGATATCCAAATATACATAATTCATATTAGTTTCATATATTTCATACACCCAGCATGGCCCAGGTAAATATTGAACAGTAGACAACTCCTAATAAATATTGAAGTAATGTGAACCTACATGTTCAACAGGAGCGATATATTCTACATCTATCTATCTATACCCTCACGCCACGACCCTTGCAGGGTAGGCAGAGAGGAGAGAGCGCCAGACATCCCTATCCTTACACACACTCTTAGCTTCCGTCACACTCATACAGTTTTTCATACACGCTTTCCGATTCCTTTTACTCAAAACGCGCCCATCCTTGAGGATCTGGTCGACATGATCGGACCAGGCCAGTCTCGGGCGGCCGCGCTTCCTCACACCTCTTCGTTCACTCAGATATATCTTTTTTGTCATCCTGTCATCCTTCATTCTCTCAACATGCCCAAACCTTCTATACAATGGGTGTAATTTCATTTTGAATATAAGAGGTTTACAATCTTTTCTATAGTCAAGATAACAATACTCATAGCTATCCTCAAAACATACTCGATGCGTAGTTTTTGTCCCCTATTTATAAATACTGAAATCGCGACCTCTGGCCGAGGGTCACTATAAATGAAGCGAATAAATAGATAAAAATATAAATAGATATAGAGGGGGCCTCGGCACAGGCGCAAGCCCAATGAGACTCATCGATGTAACAACATGTACCTTATATTGTAAATCACATAATACATTGCCATGTTAATATAAAAAAACACAATAAAGTCATTATTATTTAAAAAAAAAAGAAACGGCACTAAAATTTAATTGAATAAGTGGATTCCGCTTAACTATATTGCAGTTAAGAGGACCGCCAAAGATCGAGTGGAATTTTTGATATATTTCAAAACAGTAAATTCTATTTTGGTCTTACAATGAGTAAAATTGAAAAAAAAGGTCCTGGCCTAATAGTGTTTATAGCACGTCCGTTGTCCAGTCATTATATAGTGGGCGACAATCTTAAAACGTACACAATATAGAGATAGTACGTTTCTTGAAGATTAGAAAAAAAAGGGTTTTTACGACGTACCTATGTACGGAAATGGAGGATATTTAATATCATCCGTAACAGAGGTCGGAATTAGACCCTTTTTGACAGACATCCTTCCCCTAAATAAAAATAGATCTAAATAGACATCGGATATCTTATGTTAAAAAGCAGTAGAATTCCATCCATTAATCCATAACTAAGTGTATGAATTATCTTTTTTCAAAGAAGTCTCCACATTGCTATTTATATGTATGTCCATAATTGTTTCATCGCATATATAAAAGCTGTTCAGGAAACATAGGAAAAGGTAATGTTTGTCTGGAATATGTGAAACTACACTCTTCTGCTAACCCTAGTCATCGCTTTTTGGGGAGATAGTGATATCCAATTTAGATACATACATAGTAGTTATTATAACTGTGTGTACAATGAAGTAATAAACACTAAAAATAATATACGTATATGGGGGATGAAAAGCGTACAGTACTATCTAGGAGAATATAAAATTTATGAAATATATTTTGAGTTACAAAGTTTTTAAACTTTTTGGTTTACTCATATACCTACTAACTAAACACTGTTCATTGCACAGTTGCATGGAGTTATCAATGAATTTTGCTTTGCAATATTTGATTTTAATTCAATTCGCATAAAAATAAACAAAACCCACGTTTTTTGATAAAATCTATACATATGTTTTAGTAAGCTATATTCAACAACATACATACATCTATACACATAGTCATGTATCGACCTAAATTAGTTATAGTCGAGTTTATGTTTGTTACATACAAAGTCGAGTGAAAAGATATATTCAGGTGATTAATAAAATATTATTTACTTAAGAGTATGCATACCGACTTATCAAAAAATTCTAAAAACGGGAGACCTTCTATCTCAACAACTGTTACTAAATATTCTTTGGAACACAATAGGGTAGATGCATTGAACATTTATCTATGGAATAACCGTAAAATATTTTTTATATCTTGTATAGATTTCTCAAAAAAAAAACACCTCTGTTCTTTTTTTCGAAAGACGGAAACTCGTTTCCCGAAAGTCGCGGAGTGAAAGTTTCTTTTTGTGCTGATAATATGCATTAAAATCTAGGGAATTACCCTAAAAGTTTTTTGATAGACGTAAAATTAACCCCAAAAATGGAAAAACGCTATTTTTACCATTTTATCATGCGATTGTCACGCAATTTTGAAACTTAATGCCGTGGGAAAAGACTGAGACGTCATTCCTGGTGCCAAGCTCTTGTTACATACAAAGTCGAGTGAAAAGATATATTCAGGTGATTAATAAGAAATTATTTACTTAATCTCTGTTTATCAATCATTCAGACACAACACAACCCATTCAAATAGTACTACGATTAAATACAGTTTTATAAGTATATACAAATGCTCATTAATATTTATAAACAAAAAAGCTATTTTTAATACACAAAGTTTTTGCCAACAAAATTGAAGTTAGTGTGTAGAATGTAGATATTGCAGTAATCTAATTTAAAATACAATTTAAGAGTATTAATTGCCAACAGTTGTATACAATATTTTAACATTTTAATAAACAGATTATATTATGTGAACATGGTACAGTTTCTTAATAATTACTGTAAATTTTTTTGAAAATTAAAACGGACCTTTGAAATAAATCACAATTATATAATTTTTGTACACTTCACAGGTGTACAAAAAATGCTACTGGCTTGATTTTGAAATAGACCTGAAACGGGGCTCGAAATGAGTCCGTTTATTTGAAACTATTTTTTGTTGAATAAAAATAATTTGAATGTTGAGAGAGTGAATGAATGTAGACGTGAAGATTATGATGTCAATGGTTAAAAATTACACTTACAATTAAATTACAACACTTAAATTCATTAACGATATAAATTTGTCAAAATCTAGTCACTTTGTGGCCATTTTTGCACAGTGTTTCATTTTCATTGTTTTTTGTATGCATTCTAAACGTTTAGACGAACTTGCATATTTAGTGGCATACATTATTACGCCAACGAATTCAAATTTCAGTATGTCACTGAAGATGAACAACTAAAATTAGTAAATGTTTTGAATGCATACAAAAAACAGTGGAAATGAAACAAGGTTATTTATCTAATTAATTTGTTAAAAAGCAGTGATTATTTTGACAATATATTTAAGGGCAGAAAGACATTGAGTAAAAGAAACCGCAAATGAACGGCATTAATATTTCATCCTTGGGTAAGTGCCCACCTATCTCGTCTCGATTGGGACGAGTCGGACTTTGAGTAAACAATTAATAAGAAGATACTTACACCGAATCATTCAACTGATGAGTATAAATATCAAAAGCGGTAAATTTAATTCGGTACAACATCAGGGATAAAGTTATGTTTGAAATGTGTGAAAGTCGGTATACGGGTGGCCTATATTACTTCGATATTATTTGCATTTGGACATAAATTGTGTAGTACTTTGTATTGGGTATAACGTATTAACTATATGTAGGTATATGATATTACATTGAATAATATTAAGAGAAAAAAGTGTCGTTCGATACTTGCTGACTGCTGAGCACGTGCTTAGCATAAAATTGTCAACATTAAAGATACAACATGTAGAGACCTATGTATATAAAATATAGGCCTACTAAATAAATAGCAATATAATACTCACTATACATACTATCATACATATAGGTATCTCTACCTACTAATACGTACATGTTGACAACATATATAATACAATATTTAAATTCCGATGATTATTTTGATGTTTATGAAAATGGCAAAAAAACTGGTTTGGTGAGATTAGTAGTCAATATAAAGCGACAAAACATTGTCGGAATTTTTACAAATAATTACCTATACGTATTTTTGTGTTGCAGGTAAAATGAAAGAACAGCTCAGTTTCAAATTTTTATTGTGCTTAAAAATCTGGGATTAGTCTAATAATTTAAGTGATTTGGTATTTAATTTCACTCAAGAAAGGCACTGCTTTTCAACCCAGAGTTTCCGAAATCCGGGGGCCCGACCTGAGACGCGCTCTTTCAATGTATTTAAATAACTATACAAACATTTGAACAATTGTACATACATTTTGACCTAAGTGTTTCTAACTAGACAAATGAATTAATTATTAATACCTGATTAAAATTAGGTAACTATGTACTTACATTTTTGAATATTTATAACTCAAATTTACTACATGTGAAAAAAGTATACGTATTACTATGTATTATTGATTCACAGACTAGAGACATTGTTTATTTTGAAAACATAGGAAATATTTCAACGTTTTTTAAATCAGTTCATATGTAACTACCTTCAGTACCTACATATTATAGACGAATATATTGTAGTATACACACAATCAACATCACAATATGTTTCTCATGAATAGAATTCTAGCGTTTGTTGTAGATATTGAAATCAGCATACAACCATAATATCTAGGCATTAGTATAGGTACAAGTACGTAAATAGATATCTGTATAGGTATCTACCTATATGAATCAAAACATACTACTTCTGAGACAATTACCCTTTCAGGTTTTGTCATGTATCAATCAGCATGGGAAACATTAAGATTCGGTAGAATGAATCAAGTAACTACAAATATGGCAATGAAAAACCATCAGAATTATCTAACTTCGTATTCGTTTTTATTGACAAGATTTCGGATACGTTTCCGAACCAGGAGATGTGAGAAATCAGTGAAAAAAAAGGAATATTGTGAAATATGGAATATAACGATGCAGTGTAACTTGGTGTGATATTTGTGAAATTATTTCAACAACTCCCGGGCTATGTGTTCTTGCGAACGCAAGATGCCCAGTAGGACTGCGACTCTGTCAAAGGACAATAAAGGACATGGTTTCAGGATGAAATTACATATAATTATTATGTATAATATGTTTATCTATGTATGTATTTATGTATTCAATTATTGTTAAGTTAAGGTACCCTTTTGGTACTAAATTTATAATTAGGTTTATCTCATTTTAGTCTCTGTTATGAGTTGACTGGCAGAAATTGCCATTTGGCAATAAGTCCGCCCGTTGTATGATTATTTTCAGTACAATAAAGATTATTTTATTTTATTTTTATAATTTAACAACGAATCCAACAGTTTTTAATGTTTTAATTATAATCTATCCCTCACGCTGTGTCATTAGACTATTAGAGAGAACAAAAGTTCCTTCTTATGTACAAGGATATCTACGTATATCGCTACACTATCCTTGTTTTGCTTCCGCCACTTTCATCCGATTCGTCATATACGACCTACGATTCGATTACGTTTACTGAATATCCATGTTCTTTCAGTTCCTTCAATAGATCATGTTTTTACAGTCATTCTTACACCATTAGGTAACATTAGGTATATTTTATAGAAAAATGTTTAAATAAATATTGAAAAGCGAAATATTTTGTAACGTTTCTGAAATACATATTATCATGAGTAGGTTCACGTAGGAGTTTTACAATAAATCATTTTCGTATTGATAGCCGATATTATATTTTGTGTATCAATTTGAATTCAAGTTTCTGGAAAAACTTTGATATAACTCCTATACATCTAGATATCGATAGATATATATCTAGATTTCAGTTGATACAAAATTTATGATAAGTTTTTCAGGAGATCGCTCAAAATATTTCAGCGGAGAAAATTCAATAATAGCGAGGTACGTACCTATTCATAAGTTTCGCATATCTTTGAAATGTGGCTACAATCTTAAAACTCTTCGAATACTCTGGATGATTGATGTGCCTAGTATTTAGAAAAAAAAACACAATAACTAAAAGCGTACTGCATACCACTTAATTTGAAACCAATTAAATCCTCCTAGTTATGTAATCAATGTTGATGTTAACACCGTCATATAGAAGTAATAAGAAATTAAACCAATTAGTGTTTTTAGAAGATCTTCTTGCGTGATTTTCTACCTGTCAATATCAAGTTTAATATTTTGAAAGCTAAGATGTTCCACTCTTCTACGAGTAATCAAGGACTGGGTATATCCTAATTCATGGAGATTTATGGAGATTTAATTCGTCATTTTCAGTCACTTTACAATTTATAATGCAGAATTTTCAAAATAAAAACACAAAGTATATTTACCTGTTATGATTTTTTTTGATAATAATATTAATATACACAATTACATGACTAGGTACACTTTATCTCTTTAATTGAAATACAAAAACATATTAAATCAGACATCACAATATAGTTAACGCGAATTAAGCTTGATAATCTAAACAAGTACCTAGTACTAGTAATCATATCAAGCTACATAAATTAATTTAGTAATCGCATGATACGAGTACCATGCATGATTTATCAAATAAAGTACACAAGTATATATTTTATTAAATCAATTCAGGTGTGTCCGTGGAAAATTATGAAAAAAATATTTCTACAAACATCCGGGCCGTGTGACATAGGCTAGCAAAGGAATCCAAGAGCATTAATGGAATGCCCCAGCAAACTGCGTAAAGAAATGAAAATGTTGGATTGTACCTACCCAGCAAATTTCGGAAAAGAGTACGGTCCGTTTTTTTTTTCAGCAGTTTCACGGAGTAAACTTGGTTTAGTGTTGCTTGATGTGATAGTAAGATATGGTTACACTTTTTCGCTACTTTCAAGTTGTATTTCAGACAAAAAAACTACCTAAATTTTGGATTGTTGGAACAAACAGGCAACTCTTTTTTTACAAACTTCTTCTTCCAATTCGCTGAACTATATTTTAAATTATTTCTCTAGCGCCGCTCTGTAACATTTTCAGCATTGCAGGTTACTTGTAAAAGATACAATGTGAGAATATTGCGGAACTTTGACAGCTCTTATGACAAGAGGTTCGACGTTCACTTGCAGCTAACCTCCGCCGGCTGCCAAAATATAGAAAATGCACTGTAAAGACGCATCATGTGTATATGAATTACACCATTGACGAAATGCTCAATGGGAGACCCCTCGGACCCCTCCGACACCGAATTTGTTTTATTTTGTGTTTAACGTTCAATAATTTTATTTTGCATATTTTTTTTTTGTGATAAAACTATATGGTGGCACGGCACCAAAAAGGTCTAATATTATTTTTATGCAAATTAAAGAACGTTTTCTTTATTTGCTGTTGCAAAGAAGTTTTTCTCAGACTAATACACACGTAGTTGGCATCGTGTGTTTTTATTACATTATTCGTCTATCGTTCAATATTTTGTTAATGCTATTGATTACGTAGAATATTAATGTACGTAAATTATAATAACAAAAAACGTAGATAATGAATTCAACAACTCAGGTAAGTTGATGTTCTCCGTGTATTATAAGAATACTAGCTGACTTACCCGTGCTTCGCAACGGCATCTTTAACAAACCGACCTGACATATACTTTATAGGCTTGAGCTGGACAAAATGTGACTTAAGATCTGAATTTCTTTTCCAACGCTCTTTCATATGATACCACACTCGACCCCACACAACCCTAGGATCCCCTCATCGTCATGGCATCTCCTAGGAAAATCTTTTTCTTCAAAAACCGGCGACGGTACACTACACAGAAAGCTTGAAAAGCTTGTGTTGTGAAGTGGAGTAGGTCGGGGATTGAACCCGCGCCCGCCTGATTAACAGTCGAGCGTATTACCAACAAGTCTACCGGCTACCTCATAAAACTATGAAATACTCGCTCGAAAAATATATAATTCAAATTGGTGACATACAAGCACATAAGTTAGTAAAATATTTTGTAGATTATGTATGCAAATGTTGACGTGTGTAATAAGCATATGAATTTTTCCTGTTTTCTTTGAATTATATTGAATTTACCTATACCACAACTTAATTACCAATTAATTACCTAATAACACAAACCGACACAATAACAAAAAAACTCATTCACTTCTAATGTAGAAGATATTTTTACTGCCTTAAAATCGCTCGAGACACGTGGACCGTAACAATTTTTCGCACGCTTGTCATTTATCACGTTACGTATGGACCAACAGTAGTAATTATTATTATTGGCAGATTATAGTAGGAGCAGTACAATCGGCGGTATTGGGAGACGTCGCGGCGTCTGAAACGAGCCGCTTGCCAGAAAATACTAAACTATAGTGCTACTAGAAGCAGAGTGTTGTTTTTACAATTCTGGTTCTAGCACGAGACGATACTGCGCTTAATGTACGACTGCGCCGAAAAGTTATGGAATTATGCACTGAGCATAGGGAAATGCAATTCTGGATCCAATTTGTGAAGTGGTACTCACGAATGCAATATAACTCTTAAAAAAATATTGATGTTATTTTCTTCGTCACATATTTGCATTTCGCATTTTTATTTTTATCTACGAGTATCCCCAGATTTAAGATCTCAATTCTTGATACCTTTTCATTTTTAACATAGCCTCTTCGCACAATTTTGTTCCACCAATTCTGAAATTCATTGTGTTTTTATACATACACAGCATTTACCGATCAAGAAACAAAAGCAAAAAGGTAATTTTTAAGTTAACTTTCGAATACATAAGAATCACCTATTTTTGTGCCCGAAACCTTCGAATTATTGCACAGTATAATCGTACCGCTTATTGGCACCGTTTAACGAGAAAGTATTGCCCCAAGGGCACCTTACATCCCCTAAATAGGTATTTATACAGAAATATATCACAATATAGGCGCGTCACAAACAATAAAAAATAGAAATAATCACTTAGCTTTGGCTAACTCTTATCGCTGGTCAAAATAATTGCCGCAAATTAATAAGCACGCCCAACGTTTTTTATTCTTCAAAAGCTTGGCGCTATTTAAAAACATAAAAATATACTACATTATTTATTGTCATTTTCACAGACTGGTGGAATGTTTCCTATACGAGTATGGTACGTTTATTTGTAATTAAATACTTAATTATGATTAGCAGTGTGTACTAACGACATGAAATTATACTTTCAGTGTCTACCTACATTTTATGAAAAGCAATTTATATTATAATTAATAACCAGTAGGTTTTCATAACATGATAATTAATAAATAAACATACAAACAAGTAAACCACGACCCTCGTCACAGAGAAAGAGTTTCATATCAATTTTGAATGTTTCATAAAGTTATTATTATTTCTCATAATTTTAGCATAATAAATTCCCTATATACCTCCATATTAATTCATTGTCAATGGATAAACATTGGACAGTGGACAAATCCTATACAAAAGTTGAACTTTGAAAGGACATATTCCTACTACTATACATATAGAGGTAGGTACTTAGGTAGATATTTCACGTAAATACTACGTCTACGGTGTGAGATTGAAGGCTACGGTATAAAAGAAGGTTCTATTTTGGAGGCTACGAAGTATCAGGCAAGTATAAACTGTGTAGGATGGATTCACGTTGTATGCCCCGTAGCGCGTAAATTCGTTCAAGCCGTATCGAGAATAATATTTCCCCGCATTATAAATTCAAAAGAGAGAGACCGAATCATACACAGAAAGCAGTGGTCGAAAAGGGTAAAACGATTTTAACTCTGTAAAGGTCCTATAAGGGTTGGCCCAAAGATTCCGAGAAACACGGTATTTTGGGACGAAAAGCTCCACAATGTATTAGGGAAACATAAATGTATATAAACTCAACGGGTGACTTGCCAATGTCACTCTTGGAGGGATGCCTTCGACTGAATAGAGAGAGACGGCGATGTAGTGACAACAGAGGGAAAACAGAGTGCGTGCGCATACAATAATAGGAAGGGACTACTTTACCCCTATGTTGGTATTACATACTACTGATAGCAGATAGCAGATGAGTGATAACATTGATAAGACAGTAGGTACTATTGTGTAACTTTACGTACATAGGTGACAACAGCAAATATTTTATTTACAAAAGAGGATATCAATAATTTCGTGTACTACATTATTGTATCAATAGTAATAATAGACAAATAATTACTGAATACCTACATTTATCAAAAAAAAATATGAATGCTTATTTAAACACATAACATATTATTTAATAGTAGTACTTTTTAATAGATAGTGTAATATTTGGTATAATTATATGACGCTTGAGAACCCAAAATGCAACATATTATGGCATGGTTTTGGAAAAAAGAATATTGTTTCCGACTTTCGAGTTACCACTGTAAAAAGTGATATCAACAACTTCCTCATTTAGTGCAGTTTTTAAAATGGTACAAAACAAGATACATATAAATAAGTAATAAATAAATAAATTTTTAGCCACAGACCAAATATAAACAACAAATCCTATACATCTTCAATCAATATACTTCTTTTTAGAAAAAAAAAGAAAGACTTTCTTTAAAAAAAAAATTAATGCAGTGTCATTGGTTCCATACGTCAAATATTTTGAGAGATGATATATAGGATGAAAAAATATTTGAAAAAAAGTTAATTGAATGTGTGTCCAAAAATCAACCGTTTTGGAGATATGGCCCAGTGATATGGATCAGTTATAATCAAATAAAATTGTAGATAATCTAGATTTCTCGCATTTCATTATTATTATTTTATAATGCATCATATTGTTATCTTTATTTCCATTGTACATTTATCTACAACTTCATATCCATTAGAGTTTCGAAGACAATGAGTTGAGGATAAATGCAAACAAAACAAAATTATTTTTAAAAGGGATGAGGGTGAGATAAGAACGAATTGTGAGATAATGGTTGGAGAAGAATATACTTGGAACAAGTAGATGAATATGCTGGTGTATCTGGTTCTTTGTTTACAAGGGATGGACGGTGTGAATGTGATGTAGAAAAAAAGAAAGCAAGCCGCTACCAGTATGATTTTAGATAACGTGAACCTAATAAATGTTTGTTACCGAGACGCGACCATGCTTTAAAAAGAAAAAATCAGTGCTTTTGAGATGAGATCATTAAGGAGATGAATGTTTTGAAAAACGTCGGAGATAGAGTAAAAAAATGCAGTAATTATTTAATAAAATGGGTAACTCTGAGACTGATTTTGTGACAATGAAAGGGAACAAGTTGAGATGTTTTTTTATGAACCATAAGGGTTGAGAATTCGGAGAAACTTAATCTACGCGGGTGAATGAAGAGGTGTAAGAAAACCTGGGTCAACAAAGCTTTGAAGTGTACATACTTAACAATTCTTTGGATACCTATTTCTATGTAAATCGGCACAGATTGTTTTCACACTTTTCTAATTTTCCCTCAGAGAATTCTCTCTCTTTTTTTCTTACATAAGAGGCATAACACCCGATTACGATACATAATTTTCTAATTTAGCACAGTTATTGCCCTTCCAAGTTGCACCAGTAATGCGGGGCATCGGTAACAGGGGTGCAGTAACAAGAGGAAGTAAGGATCAATATAACTATTAGGTAGGTAGGTACACATTAATATGATAGCAACTCGAACGATTACGAACACGTTTGCTGTGAGAAGTCAGTGTAGAAAGGTGAAAGTTGATTGCACTTTGTGAATGTATTAACAGTGATGAGATTTGCCCCTATTATTGAAATTAACCTTTTCGCAACCAGCACTTACTCGGGTTTACGAGTTTCGAGAGTTTACCATTTTTACGGGGGTGGATAAGAATATCAAGGTAGCAGTATGGGAAGAGGCAAGTCATAAGGTATTATGTAGGTAATATCGTCAACTAAGTACTGAAAAGTTCAGTAAACTTTTTAATTTACTATTCGGTTGGGTTGAATAACTTTTATTGCAATACATACACAGGTTAAAGGCTATGTAAGTACTTACAACATCAGAATTTAAAAAATATTATGGGAGTCGCCAAAAGAGTATTTTCAGAAAAATATCTCGACAAAATTATTCAATGCGCTTTGTAGGATTGTAGGAATTTGTAGGAAAATTTTGTAGGAAAATAGGATTAATACATTAGACCTTTCTCTAGTGCATTACCATAATCGACTTTTCATATCTTGTGTAGATTCATGGGAAAAAAGTTGTGAAAATACTTGCCTCTGAAAAGTCGCAGAAAAAAGATATTTCTCACCAATGTGCATTAAAATCTAGTGAATTACCATACTCTTTCTAATATTAATTTGAGTGATCTATGATTTTGAACCTTCGAAGACACGTAAAATTGGGATGCTCTTACCGTAAAACCTAAAGTAAGCTCTCCATTCGCAGTCGTATATTACATTAGGTACCTACCTAAATAGACTTAAGAAATAATTATACGTATATTTTTGCATTAGATTCATCAAATAATATACACACCTACCTCAAAAACAAATTTATTTACAGGAACTGAATGGTATTAAATTCTCAGTTTACGACTCGATAGACAATCCCACACAAAGATCTGACGGGAAACGTCACAAAGCGTTTCAATAGACAGACCTACTTACATAGAATATTACAACATTATTGTTACAATGATAATGTTCCAACGTAATAATATTATGTATTTCATATCTGTAACAAAGTATCTATCGATCATGTTGTTCTAACAAAACTCCTGTTGTCCGTATTTCACGTTGTGAACATTTTCAGTAGATGACAAATGATACCTAGTCTCTTCCGTTCTTAAACTTGTATCACCATATAATATTTTAGTACTAATGTTGCATAAGTACAAAATCTCCTATGTCCAAGACGGGAGAACCCTCCGACTACATGAATTATTTTGAATGACGATAGAGCAGAATCCTGACTAGAATAGGGGTTATTAAAAATCAAATACTATACTTAAAGATTAATTAAAAAGCAGTTTAATTAAAAGACAACATCCCTATATGCAATAGAGGTTGCATCAAACTTGAAATCCAAGTGTAGGCCCACTGGGCACAAAAGCTAGCAGGTAGTATTCAATACACTGTATATTATACCTATTCAAATCAATTTTAAAACAATTGTTTACGTACCTAGTAACAACTATGTTTTTGTTACACTGTTTTAAAAACAGATGTACTCTTTTCCGCTAAGTAGTTTATTTATTATGTTTTTCGGCTATGATTTCCTTCTGTTTTAGCAGTTCTTTATATACTAGTAGGTACCTGGTACATTATAATTCTCTTCAGGATTATTACTGCAACAATAGTCGGGTGAACTCTCGCGTAAAGTAAATTGTCGAAGTGGAGATAGAATAGAACTCTCGAGTACCTAATAAATTAAAAAGATAAGATAATGACACAACATAAATACAATACAAAAAACAAAATTTATAACATGTTATTAATACAATATTATAAGAGACAAAATAACATAACATCGAGTTCAGCAGCGAGGTTCACTAACCTTTCCCTATTTACGGTGAATTGAGGTAACAACATATTATTTTGCACCTTTTAAAATAGTAATACACAACGAAGGAAAACACAGTGAGTGAGGAGTAATACAATATTTTTTACACGATTTTTGTACGGTTTATGTATTGTTTTTTATTTTTCTCTTGATTTGTCAACCTATTATGGAGGAATGTTCACGAAAGTGCTACGTAACGTATTGAAAACCTTAGTTTGGGAGTTTTATTAAAAAGAAAATCGGACGACTGCGACACATCTAGCGAAATTTTCCTGAAACTATTAGTAAAAGCACCAACCAGAATACTACTTAACTATGTTAGAAATGAGATGGAATAGTGTGTTACCCACACAGTACACGTACCGCGTATAGGAAATACAGTTCGTCATAGTAAACGCCATCTATCAATTAGTATTATTAAGTTCTTGAGGTGGAAAATTATACGATCGGAAAATAAAGGATCGGGTTGATTGGAAAATACTGCTTCTTCAATAAGCCCGCCTCTCTCGTTTATTATATTATTTCATGTTATTTTGATTATATTCTAGGCCAAGATTTATTAATTCACTTACCTTTAGAATACAAAATTAATTATGATAGAGCCCCCAAAGAGAATAAATAAATACATAAAGGGGTCACAATAGTACATCAGACGTAATGTATCCTACTTCCACCCTTCCTTTACAGATGATTTCCACCTTGAAAAAGCCAACTCAAATAAAAGTATCGGCTATTGCCATGGAAACGCTTTGAAACTTTCCAGCGTAACGGAGGCTGGAATTCCGCCCATTTCCAATACGCAGATGATGAGAAGATATCGGAGATTGAAAATGAAGTACGTGGGTACTAGAAATGTTAGATACATATGCCATAACCCTTATGTATTATATTATAAGTACATATTATTATGGGAGTGATAACATGTTACAATGAAACATAACAAGAAGCTAATTAATTAAGAGTAAGTTTTCAACTGACAGTAATCGCACCTCGGATAAACCTCATTAGTAACGATATCGCCACTGCGCAAAGTTAATTAATTAAGAGAAATAGTGTTAAAATCGCATGCACGGGTTTACGGTTTACGTTTTTTGGGTGCAATTTTACTTTACCAGACATAGGTATTTTATAAACTTTTTTTCTCAGGAATCTATACTAGATTTGAAAGATCTAATATGATAATTCACTTAAGAAAGGTTTAATGCATACCTGTCTTATATTTTTTGCATGTAGCCTGTCAAAGCATTTGAAGTAATATTGTCGACATATTTGATCCGAAAAAAATTGATACAGAATGTAGTGCCGCATATTTTTAACGCATATGTGTTCCCAAATCCTCCTCTACGGCTACGAGTCTTGGCATCTAACCACGGCAAGGAGAAAAAGTTAGCGTCTAAGGAGGATGCCTGGATACGAGGAGGTGCAATCGAATCGCGAATTATTTGTATCTAAACGCGAAACCTGGATATTTGAACCACGCATTTATTGCAGCAGGTTCTTCAGCCTGGAATAAACTTCCTGTAGACATCAGGCATGTACAAACGGTAATCAGGTTAAATGGCTTATTAAAAACATATTTATTCAAGAAACCCTTCCCAAAAACATAGGGAGTAGGATTACCCACAAAACGGCGGTATATACATAAATAGTTATAAAATAAAAATAAATAAAATAAAATAAAATAATCTTTATTGCACATAGATATACAAAGGGCGGGCTTATTGCCAAATGGCAATTTCTGCCAGCCAACCCATGACAGAGTTCTTCTTCTTCTTAATCTTAATGTAGCCTCCTGCGAGGTCGACTCCCAGCTGTTGATCCATCTCTTTGGTGGTCTGCCTGGGGGTCGCCTACTTTGGGGTTGGCCCTGGAGCACGATGTGAGGGAGCCTGGATGGATCCATTCTCCCCACATGCGCGTACCAATATCTCCTCCGTTGCCTCCCCCATCTGACGACATCCTCGACCTCGCACATCTCTCTGATTCTCGTATTTCTAATTCTGTCTCTACAAAGAAAACTACCAGGAACTTAAATCCTTTCGACCAATTGGATTACTGCCGGTTCTGGGTAAGATTTATGAAAAGATTTTAAGCAGGAGAATACTCTGGATTCTATGTAAAAACAAAAAATTGTCTGAGAGGCAGTATGGATTCATGCCACAGAGAAGCACAGAAGATGCATTGAATAATGCACTAAACTATGTAAGACAAAATAAGAATGATGGTATGATCGTGGCTTTGATCTCGCTTGATATACGAGGTGCTTTTGACAACGCGTGGTGGCCGCTGATTTTGTACAAATTGCGAGAAAAAGATTTGCCCCTAAATCTGTATAGAGTACTCACAGATTACTTACGCGAAAGAAAGGTCGAATATACACATTACAGCACGACTGTTGAAGTGAATTGCACAAAGGGTTGTGTGCAAGGATCCGTGTTAGGCCCCCTGCTTTGGAATGTCTTAATAGATGACGTTATTTCCATGAACTATGACGTGGAAAATATGTACATACATGCTTTTGCGGATGACATAATGCTGGGTGTTGCAAGTAAAAGCACTGCCACGTTGGAGAGAGATTGCAATAGTGCACTGAAGATAATTAGTGAATGGGGGGGAAGAGCAAAATTAAGCTTCGCGCCAGAAAAGACAAATGCAATGCTCATACACAGGACAAGACAAAGACAAAATATAGACCTACGAATGGTAGGAGAAAATATTACAATCGTAAATCAATTCAAGGTCCTGGGTGTAATAATAGATGACCACTTGAACTGGAAGGCACACATCAAATACGTCGGTGAAAGAAGCATGAAACTTTACAAGAAACTACAAGGAGTTGCGAAAGCCACTTGGGGACTCTCAAGTGAAGTGGTGAAGACACTCTATAGTTACATTATTGTCCCTACTATCGTCTATGGTGCAAGTGTCTGGTATGGAGGTGTTAACAAAGGGCAAATTAAAAATATGGAAAGTGTGCAGAGATTTTATTGTATTAAAATCATAAAGGGATACAGGACCATATCGACCGTGGCTGCCTTGGCCCTGGCAGGAACAAAACCTTTGGATATAGTGGCAAAGGAAAGAGCTTCATTGTATAGGGTGAAAGACGTAGGCACGCTGGATATTATACCAGATGATAGATTTCTGCAGAGACCTCTGAAGTTCACCGACTTGGGGCATCCGGCCAAGAGAAGCCGAATTGTGATTCACCTGGAGCAGAATGGGTTGCCTCATACTGACATACGGATCTATACTGATGGTAGCAAGATTGATGAAAGAGTGGGTGCTGCTTTTGTGGTATACAACTGTGGTATCGAAATATACAACAGGAAGATGAAACTTGCTGACGAATGCAGTGTATACCAGGCAGAACTGGTTGCTATACGAGAAGCTGTTTTATGGGTAACACGCAGGGCTTGCAATGAGGGGGTAATAATTCTGAGTGACAGCTTGTCTGGACTCCAGTCCTTGTCCGACAGTGAGTCGAGGAATAGTCTTGTCTCGGAAATTCAGTGTTTGCTCGTGGAAGCCGGAAACGTCTTGCTGTGTTGGGTCAAGGCGCATGCAGGTGAGGAAGGTAACGAAAGAGCAGACCTACTGGCTAAAGATGCATCCAATAGGAGAACTGCGCCGCTTTATGATGAGTTTCCTCTTAGCTATGCTAAAAGAATAATTAAGGAAGAGGGCACTAACGAGTGGAAAACCAGGTATTCGGTGGTTGAAAAGGGCATGACCACAAAGCTCTTTTTCGAAAGTCCTACTGACGCGGCGGAGGTATTAAATAAGTACGGGCGATACTACGAGTTGACTCAGGCACTAACAGGACACGGTGCGTTTAGAGATTACCTGCACAAATATAAAATAAGACAAGATAACAAGTGCCCGTGTGACAGCCAAGCACCACAAACAATTCAGCACCTTATGTGGGATTGCGATATCTTCGCTGTGAGGAGGCATGCCCTTGAAATGGCCCTGAGAGAGTACGGACTAAATATTAAATGTCCGAAGTCTGTCCTCCTGCATGAGAGAGTTTCGCGCCAGTTTTTGGACTTTTTATGTTGCATTGTTAGAACTATTAAAATAATAAATGAGGGAAAATAGTTTGTCGGAACCCTGAGAGTGATTGTGTAGTGCGGAGTGAAATTAGTTATTAAAACTGTGAAACAATAAACAAGATTTTAAAAAAGCCTTGCACAATAAAGCAAGGCAGTGCAGTGAACTCAACCAAAAAAAAAAAAAAAAAAAAATTCTGTCTCTGAGAGTCTTCCCTGCAATATTCCTGAGGGTTCTCATCTCAGAGACTCTCAGCGCGTTCTTAGTTACTGCGGTGTCTGCCCTACACTCGATCCCGTATGTCGCAATGGGTCGTACACAAGTTTTATAAATGTTTACTTTACTGCTAGTCTTCATGTCAGGGTTCTTCCATATTGATGTTATTAAACACCCTGAGATTGCAGCAGCTTTGTTTATTTGGCCCACTACTTCACACAACAGATCAATTACTATTATTATCATTAGGTAAGTATTATTAATCCGAGAGAGATGGGGCATATTTTGAGAGTTAGTTTTGTGGAATATTTATAAGGCTATTGAGCTACTGAATTGGATTCTGAACCGAAATTAAATATTTAGGTACCCAACTACGTACGGTCCTACTACAAAAAAGTATCCGTTCTTGAGTTTTCTGTGTAAGCAAAACTTGAGTGCCTATAAGGTTAAAATATTTCAAGTGCCTACCTATGCCAAACCTAAGGGTTAGTATAATATTATATTTGTTGTCAGTTTATGTTTAAAATTTGTGCCTACATGAGAAATCCTATATTTATACTTGGACATTTTTCACCACATTTGATATAAATAATAATAAATAAACTAGGTCAAGCGTTCTCCACAAACGCCTCCTTACCTCAGGAGGTAAGTATGCTCTACACAGCCTGCTACCTAACAAGGCAATCTGGGTACAAAGCTTTATGGTGTAAGCAGAAAATGGAATAATAGGATTAGTTTTGTGTGATTTTCAGCTTTAGACCTAAGACGTTAGAATCCTGTTTGGATTATATCATGAAGGCGAGTGTATTTTGTTTAAAAAAAGGCACATCTACGTTAAGGGTCATCCCTTTCGTAAATAAAGTAATTGAACAACGCTGTTTTGTATTAAATTTATTCAATTCGATAAGCTTCAACAAAAAAAAACACATTTTAAAATAATATATATATATATATATTCCGTCACCCAAACAGCTCTACAGGCAGTGAGATCAATAGAAAATACGTTGCTGGAACTTTATTGTGAATTCAAAAAATATTGTTAATGGAAAAAAATACTGCAAACACAATTGCTAATTGATGCCTTTTTTGACTGTATGTACATATACACTAAATATTTTCCGTGAATTCAAAACGTTACGGCTATTTCATACCAGTTGCTTTTATTATTAGTTGTATTGGCTAGAGAGTAGAGGATGGATAAGTTTGGTGGAACTCGCGATATTAGACAACGAAAAGAAGAAGAGTACTCTGTAATTTGTTTAAACCTGGAAATGTGAGGAGAAGCTTATCTAAACTTTTTAGCCTTCATTTATATTTAAAAATTTGGTTTAGAAACAGTAAGTATTGAAATAAAATTGCTACATATTTAGAAAATGACTTCTATAGACTAGACACATACAGAAAATACAAAAAAATGTATACGACTAATACTTATTTGTAAGTCAGAATGGATTATTGAACCATTGCTTTCCTATCAAATCCAATGAGAGCATGTTAAGGAACTAGTACCTATAATATATTTATAGATATATATATATTAGGGAAATGAGTGACTGCGAGACTGGTGTTGTGATAAGAACGAAAGTGAATAAACTAATATGGTTTGGGCCATGTTTGGGCCATGTTTGGGCATGTTGAGAGAATCAAATGACAGGATGACAAAAAAGATATAATTAAGTGAGCGAAGAGGGGTGAAAAATTTCGGCCGCCCGAGACCGACCTGGTCCGATCATGTCGACCAGATCCTTAAGGATGGACGCGTTTTGAGTAAAAGGAATCGGAGAGCGTGTATGACAAATTGTATGAATGTGACGGAGGCTTGGAATGTGTGCAAGGATAGGGCTGTCTCTGCCTACCCTGCAAGGGACGTGGCGTGAAGGGTATAGATAGATAGATATAAGATATTTTTCAAAACACTTAAAACAAAGACTAAATATAAGATTAATAGTATATTTCGCTAGTACTTTGAATTATGCATCACTCTTCTAAGAACACCCTTGTACACTCTCAAGTTTATTTTCCACATCATCCGATAGCACAACAATGAGAATGTGTAGTACCACAATCCACATCTCAACAAACTCTTGATATGAGAACACCACCAGCATTACTCTACTGCGCTTTATAGAATTATCTGTATAAACAAAAATAAAAATAGCAGAAAATTCACCAATGTTGTCAATTTTCTAGTGTTTCAAAATAATAATATTCAATTTGACTATTCATTCAATTTCTTAAAAGTGTCCAATGATCTATACCTATACGTAACTCTGAGGAGCGATAAACATATGAATGTAATGATGCATTCAAAACATAGTAACAAAAAAAAATCAACTTGTCGACAGATGGAAATAGTTGAACGCGTACTTAAATCAAATCCTGTTTTAGTTTTAGTTCGAGTGTTCTTCAACCCCTATTATTAAAATATGTTTCGATTTCAGCACATGCTTTTATTTTAATTTTTCAGCATTTCACCCATAAAGAACGAGTACTCTACATACCTAAATAAAATAAATAAAATAAAATAAAATAATCTTTATTGTACCAAAAAAACAATCGTACAATGGGCGGACTTATTGCCAAATGGCAATTTCTGCCAGCCAACCCTACTTACATAGATGCAAATATTTTTTTTTTAGATTCGATTATCAGCTTGCCCTATTTACAAAAAATATTAAAATTTGCTTAATTTTGACCAACAACTCGCCATAGTGAACACTTAACTGAAATATTTAAATTTACCCACTAAATTTCGATCATCGGTTAACTATTATGTCCTGGGAACACTCCATTGCCAGCTCATTAATACATACACTGAAAGAAAAACATCTGATTAAGTCTAGGTGAGCGAGAGTAGGACCTTTTAATTATGTAGTTAATAATTAGTAGGTTGTGGCCTGGCATAATTATACATTCTGGCAGTTGATAGCTAGTGGGCTGGTGGGTTGAATATACAGGCGTCGCCAGCATCGAAGTTAGGGGGGGGGGGGGGGCAACAAAACAATAAAACGGTACATATAGTATAAAAACGCATTTTTTGTGAGACAGATTGAAGAAGGTCGTGATGCAGTTTGGTGTATTTTCTTCGAGTAAAAATTTATATAATTTATTACACATGGAACAGATACAGTCACAAAAACAAACATTGACAGGTACATTATTGAAGGAAAATCCCGCGGGCTTAAGGCCCTCCACATCCCCGGGTAGCTCAGGCGCATTAATAGCGACCTCTTTACCCGCACTTCTAGCAAAATATTATTAAGAGGTGGGCCCAGGGTACAGGTACAGGTACATGAGTACAAAAATATCAATACACAAGACCAATAACAGTAGGTATATTGTAAGAAATGTGTTCCATAGAAAGAGTACCAAAAAATAGCGCCGCAGATGACTTTTTTTCAGAAGACGCATGTAATACCTAAAAAAGGTCACGATGTAAAGCAAGTTCATTTTTAATAAAATAAAAAACATAGGCATCTACTTAAAGAATATGTAACATAAGAACAAGCATAAATTAACGCCGCAGGCATTTTAATGGATTTTCATACTTATTTTAGAATATTTTTAGTATAATGACAAAACGTGTTTTAATAATTTATTTTTATTTATTTATTTAATCTTTAAGTGAACAACAAATACATATAAATATAAAAATTGGATATAGTACAAGATTATAAATCGCTGTTCACTAGGGCGAACTTATCGCAGAACTGCGATTTCTTCCAGTTAACCCAAACTTATTCCACTTAACTTCCATAATAACGATTTATTACGAGGTTTTATCATTTAGTATGAAAAATGATATACCTATTCCAATCTTTAGGGGGCGGCTGCCCCCCTCCCTGACGGCGCCCATGGTTGAATAGTTTGTGACTCATACGCGATATAAAATGTTAACGACAATGTGACAAAATGTAAAGCAAACAATGAACGAGTAATAAAGTATTTTGTAGAGACATTGTGACATTGATACATACTTAATGTTTTATGATCCAACCCAATATACGAGTAGGTACCTTTATTATTTAGAGAGTTTGGGGAGACAATAGGAAGGAAAATGACGATTTGATGTATGGGACGTAGGTATACAATAAGCTTTTGATTTTAAAATAGCCCGATAGCCCTGGGGTTAACTGAAAGAAATCGCAGTTCTGCAATAAGTCCGCCCTAGTGAACAATGATTTATAATCTGTACTATCTCCATTTTATATGTTTATGTGTATTTCTTATACACTTAAAGATTAAATAAATAAAAAAATAAATAGCCGGCCGCTAAAATATGACCTATCTGTTTTTTGATCGAAATGTGGTTAAAATGATAGCTTACACAATGTCATAGGGTCATACATCGCACTAGGGTTGCCTATCAAAATCTTTTCACAACCTCCCCTGCCCCCCCCCCCCCCCCCCGAAAAGATCCCACTTCGTGGTTTTTCTATTTTTTTAGGAATATCGTATACAAAACGAATTTTAGGAATACAAAGATAATTATTAATAAATTTTCTACAACAGTGTAAGCTTTCATTTAAACCACATTTCGATCAAAAAACAGATAGGTCGTATTTTGAACGGCCGACTTTCAGGCTAAAAAGCATTATCTTTTCGTGTACAGGTACACTATACAGTGTGTATTTCTGCATTATCTAGAGTTGCGGATTTATTAGTTCAGGTTTGTTGTTCTAATTTTAATATCTGAGCTATCAATTTTTATCGAATTAGTTTTCGGTATCGACTGATTGATGTTAATCACAATTCATTTGATAATATATTATGCAATGATGGATAGATAACATGCTGAAAGATTAGTAAAAAGATATTCTTTAATTTCACGAGGTAAAATCATATAAAATAATATCACTAAAGACCGGATTATATGCATTTGCATATTTTGACAGTTTATTCAGGATTTTGCATATTTCGACCAAAATCCACCGATCTTGCATATTTGCGTATATATTTTCTGTATTTTTAAAATTTTAACGTTTTCATAAACCAAAAATGTTGCTGTCTAGTTGAAAATGTAGTAAGTAGGTAAATAAAGTAATTCAATAAAAAAAAATAGTACCTAATCATTAAATGAAACAATATTTCATGACTTCACATCCAACAACTGTTTTTCGCGGTCTTACGAACGATACCAGATATAAATTAAATAAAAATAAATATAAATGAAACTTTGTGATAACTTTAATTTGTTGTATTTATTTAAATTTATGTTGCACATTTTGGTACTTTTTGGTGATTTAGTTGCATATTTCGAGCATTTATGATGCATTTTTACACCGAGCGACGCAAAGGCTAAAGCTGTAATGTTGCTCGGTGTAATTTCAAGTTCAAATAAATAAATAAATAAATATTTGCATGCAAATTTCAACCATTTTAAGTTGCATATAATCCGGTCTCTAAATATTACATAGTGTGAGCAATACAGAAACGACATGTGTACTGGACGGACCACTCATAAATTATGTACATTTACCGTGAAATGTCGCCGTTGTTGTCAAAAGCGACCTGTATAAATTATTCCGTTTTATGTTTCATTGAAGGAGGTCTCCTGCTTCGTTTAGTATTGAAGAGGACGAAATAAAAGATTGACAAAGTGTTGAAGTTTCGCAGCATAGTTAGTAAAGTGTACATTACAATATACCTACATAGCTAAGTAGTGTAACTTACACAGAATAAGGAACGGAACATTCCAAAATTCATCCTAATATCCTTCCACTCCTCTGATTCTTACTTTCATTTTCAGTGCGACGTATTTCTACTGTCACGTCTTATAATATTTGTATTTTTTGTTTATGGTTTGGTTATGGTACCTACTATTTTTTGATATTTATTCAAGTAGTAAAACTATCATAAGATATTTCAGACTTTCTTCAGTATTTAGATTCGCCACCCATTCTGAAGGTCGTACAAATGTTTGGACAAGAGAAATGTTGTGTAAGTTTTGTTATTCACTGGTTATCCCACTAATGGTGCGTATCGTGATGGTCTAGCAGTATTTTTATTTTACTTTTTCAATACATGGACCGTCAACAGGTTCTTCTTCTTCTTCTTCGTCAGCCTATTCCCGTCCACTCCTGGACGAAGGCCTCCTCCATTTACTTCCACGTCGCTCTGTCCTGGGCTCTTTGGATCCAGTTGGTACCAACGTATTTTACCAGGTCGTCTCTCCATCGTAGTGGTGGTCTTCCTACACCCCTGGTAGTAATTCTGGGTTTCCAGGTTAAGACCCTCTTCGACCACTTATCGTCTGGATCTCTAGCCATGTGGCCTGCCCACCGCCATTTGAGAGATGCGATACGCTGGGCAATATCTGTTACCCCTGTTCTTTGCCGTATCGTTTCGTTCCTTACTCTATCTCTCAGTGTGATACCCAGCATGGCTCTTTCCATGGATCTTTGGGTAACCCTTATTTTTTCGATGCTCTGTTTGGTCAGTGTCACTGCTTCTAGGCCGTATGTTGCAACTGGTACTATGCACATCTCATATACTTTGCGTTTCATGTTAATGGGGATTTTGCGGTTCTTAAGAATGTGACTCATTTTTCCGAAGGCTGCCCAGCTTAGTCCAATTCGTCTTTTGACCTCGGCAGTTTGGTTTTCTCTGCCTAGTCTTATGGTGTGTCCTAGATATACATATTCCTGGACATGTTCTATTAAGTTCCCATCCACCATAATTTGGGAGCCTTCTGTGCCCATCACCTTGGTCTTTTTCAAATTCATAATAAGTCCCACTTTCTTTGATGCCTCATTCATTTCCCGTAGCATTTTGGCCAGTTCTTCAGGGCTGTTACTCAAGATAACAATTTCATCAGCGAAACGTAAGTGGTTAAGGTATTTACCATCAATACATAATCCCTTTGATTCCCAGTTCAGGTTTTTGAGTGCGTATTCTAATGCCAGTGTAAAAAGTTTCGGAGATATAGTATCTCCCTGTCTTATTCCCCTGCTTACTGGTATCTTTTCCGTCTTCCAATCATCGTTGAATTTGACTTGAATAGTTGCGCTTTTGTAGAGGTTTTCTATGAGAGTAGTGTATCTCGAGTCAATCCGTGCTTGGTCCATCGCAGCTAGTATAGCCCATGTTTCGATGGAGTCAAAGGCCTTCTGATAATCAATAAATCCCAAGCACAATGGTACATTATATTCAGCGCTTTTTTCAATCAATGAGCGGACGGTTTGGATATGTTCAATAGTACTGTATCCCTTTCGGAATCCGGCTTGTTCGGTAGGTTGGAAGAGATCGAATTTATTTGTTAATCTTTTAGTGATAATTTTTGTTAACAGTTTGTACAGGACACTGAGCAGGCTTATTGGTCTGTAATTCTCTATGCAGTTTGGGTCGCCTTTTTTAAAGAGTATGATTACTTCTGCATTTTGCCACTTCTCTGGTATTTGTCCTTCTTCAATGCATTTATTAAAGAGGGCGCATAGGGCATTTTCCAGAGCGGTGCCTCCATTTTTTAACATTTCTGCAGTGATTTTGTCTTCTCCTGGGCTTTTCCTGTTTTTCAGTTCATTTACAGCTGCTCTGATTTCTGCGCGTGTCACTTCTGGTATTTCTTCCGAACCTACATTTTGCACTATTTGTCTGCTTCGTGTTCTCAGACGCCATGGTTTTGGGATGTGCTCTTCGTACAGGTTTTTATAAAAGTCCTGTATTACACTCAAGATCCCTTCCTTTTCGTATATCAAGGTTCCATTTTCATTTCTCATACAACAGATTCTTTCTCGGCCCCTGCTTAGGTTTGATCGTAGGACTTTCATGTTCATGTTATCAACAGGTTAACAATAATAAAATATGACTACAACAAATATTGAAAAAGAACCCAATAACAGACAGACACAAACGCAATACAACAAACATATATTATGTAAATGCAAGGAAGATGTCATTATATATCTATGTTTCTTTATTTCACTTCATTCATTTTTTCATTTTTTTATAGTATTAAATCTATCAAACTCTCCGCAAAAATCAAAACCCGCAATAATATTATCCATAAACTTGCTGGCACGTCCTGGGGATCAACTGCAGAGACGCTGCGCATATCTGCATTGAGCCTCGTCCATTCAGCGGCGGAGTACGCATCACCAGTATGGATAAACAGCGCTCATACCGGCCTTGTGGACGTCCAACTAAATAACACCCTTAGGACTGTCTCTGGAACACTAAGATCCACTCCAACATACTGGCTACCAACTCTGAGTCATATTCCACCTCATGACCTCCGAAGGCAAAACGCACTTGTGAAGGAATATGAGAAGTTGCTGAAAAACCCTGAACTGCCGAGCGGCCCAGATCTTGAATACCTCCTAACTAGCAACAGGCTCATATCAAGAAACCCTCCACTAAGAACGGCTAAAAGTCTATATGACTCTAATTTCAACAGCATGGACGCATGGAAGGCCAGATGGGAGGAAGCCTCAGACCCGGTACATCACTGCCTGCCCTGCATATCAATGAAACCGCCCGGATTCGACCAACCACGCAAACTCTGGTCCGCATTGAACAGGATCCGATCAGGGCATGGCAGATGTGCCGATTTCTTCCACAAGTGTGGCTGGCTGGACTCCCCTGGCTGTGACTGCGGGGCGGAGAGACAGACTATGCACCACATTGTATCCGAATGTAGCCTTAGAGCGTATGCGGGGAGTATCAGGGACTTCTTCACACTGACGGATACAGCGACCGAATATATTTTAAACATTGACATAAACCTTTGACAATCAGATCCACCTGTGCTATTGTTACTATTCTATGTCCTTATTTTAAGATGTGATGTTAAATGCCATACGATAAATAAATAAATATTGGTTAGATTATGGTAATCGATGTATTAAAATGACCAATAGTATCTACGTATTATTAAGGTATCTAAGTTAAACAGTGTCGAACTCTTTTTGGTATTGCCAACCATACAATATGAAATCTGTACAGTGTACACGGGCTTCATCGTTGTTTAAATTCAAAGGTATCTAATTCAATAGTGGCGTCTCCTCATACTTATAGGAATTACACAACAATCATTACCCGAGCTATTTACATATTAATTACTCTTGAAGTGGTTACATTGCTTATACGAACTCGCATATTCCACACCCTTGAGGAGATTGATATAATTATATTGTAGGTAATACTAATATATATTATTATAAATCAAATAGTAACCAGTTAATTTATATTTATATAGCGTCGCCCTAATCAAATAAAGAGATATATTTTTAGAAATTCCTATTAAAACGCCTTACAAACATATTCGTTTCAAATTAATATTTTCGCTTTACCTGCTATACCCACGTTTTAAAAATCACGCAATTTTTGCACGAAAGCAATTTGAAAATTTATTGATCTGGTACTAATACGCTACAACATAATTAATTAACTAAGAATAATTGGTACTTACCTTGTTTTTATTTTGAAATTCTGTGCTTGTAGGTAGGTACACACAATATATACGTAAACCCAAATGTACTTTCCTGCGCAGTTTTTAAACAAGGCCTGTCAGTCTATATCGTGAAATGGGGAAGACATCGTCATCGCCGAAATTCGAACTACCATTTGGATCAACGACTTGGGAGACTTGCATTCCATCTGACTGCATCAGCCATGTACCAGGTACCTACTCATTATTCGAAAGTTAAAATTTGTTATTCAACAAGCAATTCAAAATACACTTCACAGTAAGCTTAAAAACCTTGTGTCGTGAAGTGGAGTAGGTCGTCATCGGGGATCGAACCCGCGCCCATTGGATTTCAACAGTCCAGCGCATTACCAACCAGGCTACTGACCGGCACACTGCCGTCGTTTTTTTGTAACTATGCATATTTTTCTTTGGCTAATAAAGATTTATTTATTTATCTTTCGTCGTTCTCCTATTACCATGCTTTTCTTTCTTTCAGGTAGTATTGGAATATTACAAGCACCGCAAGTTAATAAAGGCGTGTAGTGTACGTACTATGTAGGTATGAATATTTAAATAGTTGGGATGTCGTTTCTTGACTCCCCAGTTAGAAAATCTTTTATCTGATAAAAATTCAAAAGAAGAAAATTATTTAGTAGAAATACAGAGCAATAAATGCCTCGCACATCTCACCTCACGTATGAATACCTGTCTATGTTGGAGAAAACCCTTAATGAAATGCTTTGAACACTTCCCTTGTTTTGAAATTTTCCTGAATATATTGCTAAAAAACAGAACATCCAAATGGTGGCACTGCTCGTGGCTGACTGAATTTTAATATTATATTTGTCAATATCATTAGATATGCAAATGAAATTTGCTTTGCATCAATCAGATTCTTTCCACTAATCTTATAATACTAAAGAAATTTATAACCAGAAAACTATTTCATTTTATTTCGGAAGAATTACAGAAGAATGTTAACAGACTTTTTCGCTATCCCTATTTTGTCTGTAGGGCCATTTTGATCGATTACGTCATCAGCATTAGATGGACGAAGTCGCTTGTTTGAAAGGAACCGTGAAATACTTAGGTCTGAAGTTTGGACCCGTAAGTTAATAATAATAATAAAATACTTTATTTCATAAACAGACATAATAAATACATTCACAATTTTGCCACCTAACTAGGCAAAGCCCGTACTAAGGTGGCATTACATTTCCATATTATGTATTTCACTTATATATTTCATTCATGTATTTCATTTATATATTTCATTTATGTATTTCATTTATATATTTCATTTATGTATTTCATTTATACATCTCATTTACCCAAGTATATAAAATTAGTTATTTTCTTTATGTAATTATGTTTTTTTTTTTGTTTTTCATCCAATCAATTTTAGCAATCCTTATGTAATACGATAACACATACAACACACACACACAAGTAAGTACTTCATAGTTTTTCAGGTCTTTTTAAAGACTTTTCCATATAATAATATACTAAAAAGGGATTAATTTACTGATAGAATAATAAACTACGTACTTATCTAGGTATATACAAGTAAAATTATACTTCATCATTCATTAAAACATCATAAATATAATATTCGCTAATCCTAACGTCGTAGTAATTAGGTATAGGATAATGATATACGAAGTAAATACAAGAGGTACCTTCGTATTAATATAATAGTATTATCATGAAAAGATACATTTATTATAAAAGATAATCCATACCCATATAATCTAATGTATTATTAACTAGCTATAATAAACCTGTCAACAATCACGGAATACTCGTACTTCATTTTATCAAAAAATCTCCGTGAAGAGCAAATAACACGAATATAACGAACATTTTCATGAAAACGAATCCGTGAATGCGAATTGTTAGTGTAACACTTATCGACTATTAAGTTCGTATTTGTATACTCGTATTATTGACTCGTCATGTGGAATCGCAAAAAAAAAATCAAAATGCCGATAAGAACTTGTCTTGGTAATGTTTCAAAATTGTTTATTGTTCATTATCGTCCGTAGGCTCTAATTTCGGACACTTGGACTCGTCAAATATACATAGTTATAGTATACAATCAAGATGAGCAACAGTGACAATGAACCAGAGAAGTAGAATCAATGCAAACAGAGTGTAAAGGACTCAGTTTGCATTTCGTAATGAAGATGATAACATAGGTGCTTATAAGAATATTAACGTTATGATAAAATGCACACATTATAAGAACCTACGTATGGTAATTTATTATTGTTTTACTAAAAGTTTTCAATTACTGAGTACCCTTAATCAGTGATTTTTATATCCAGTTAGTGCATTTTTATTCACCAGTAATTTAATTAACGTACTCTAATATTATTAATACCAAGAATTACCATCCGCGAAGTCAGCGAGAAGATACGTGCTTTTTTGAGCTTTACTTCACAGAAATACGTCAGGTGTAATATCAGTGATTATATAAGTACGCGATTATTTTATTAATCTCATATTAATATACTACGTCATTATAATATCGTTAAAAGATACCTAATGTTAAAATCTGACAAGAATCCGTTAACGATATCACATTGAATACGATTTAAAACATATGGGGAAATATAATATAACTACTGAGATGAAGACTCTCCCACTCATTGCGTGACTGACAATCCGAAAGCGAGTGAGGAATTCTGAAATACGAAGGAATTGGACGTCGAGAATATTGTCCGATGGGGGAGATCTACAAGATGTTATTGGAAAGAGCAATTTGCAAGAAAAATAATTAATATATAACCTATGTTTAATTTTCTTAAAATTGAGAAACGACATTGTTATCCATACGTATTAAGGATTGCAAGTGTAGGCTGTCAACACTAGCTATTTTTCAAAATTCAAAGTATTTAAATTTTTAAAATTTTCAGGTTCCTTTTCGTATCATACAAAACCTTTTTATTATTGTTAGGTATATTACAAAAAACATATTAGGTATTTTGCGTTAAAATTTAATGATAATTATGCTGAAAAATAATGTTATATCATCATTAAAAATATTCACCTCTTCTATAATATGTACTCATTAAAATATGTTATTATTTTTAATTATTAATACTGTTGGCTAAATTTAATGCTACATAAACATTTCCCCCTCATTGTATGAATGTTTTGCGCTTTGTTGTAAAATATTTCTATACAAATTAATTGGTCGCAAGCTACGAGAATTTCATTAAATCTCGACCACATCACTGAAACAATTTCATAACACATTATTAACATGCAATGTTTTATAACACTATTGTGGTTTTCAATTCATATTTAAAGCATAAAATATTATTATAAAATATATTGTACATTGGTTCCTAGCAATCGATCCACTGGGGAAACTAATATAGTCATTCTACAATGGACACCATTCGTCCACCAATTCTTTTAGCTTAAAATCTTTGGTCATCATGAAACAAAACCATCAACTGCCTCTTTATACCTTTTTACACCGTTTTAAAGGATATGTTCAAAATATTCGATGTAGGTATGTTGCTGATGCTGAATATACTCGTATTTAGATGTTATTTTGTCTTTTGTATTTTTGATTTTCCAGCTTTTACGTGGCACGTGAAAACTATATTTCTTAAAATAAGTCTAATGCCCGATCCCACCAACTACCACCTAGTAAGCAGACCCCTAAGGAATTTCCATACAAAACCATAGATAATTTGAGTGATTATTATAACTGTCATAACCTTTAAGATATAAATCCATACAAAATACAGCATGCAGCTACTTAAGTGAGGGAGATTCTGGGCGGAGATATTTGGGCACCTAACTAAGTAGAGCTGCATGTTGTATTTTGTATGGATTTATATCTTAAAGGTTATGACAGTTATAATAATCACTCAAATTGTCTGTGGTTTTGTATGGAAATTCCTTAGGGGTCTGCTTCCTAGGTGGTAGTTGGTGGGATCGGGCATAGAGGTCTCAGAGATAGATTTAAGTATATTTAAGAAAATAATAAATGGTTGGTACAAAACTAGTAAGACTAATACTGGATTTCACCAACTTCTTAGGTGAGGAATAGCGAAGGTAGAAGCCACCTAGCACAAATTTAGTATGAAAAATAATGATAAGTGGCTTCTATCTCCGCTATTCCTCGCCTAAAAAGTTGGTAAAATCCAGCATAGGTATGATATAAAATTAAATAGCGGCCAAGAATGACCGGTCTTGTCGCGAAACGGCCACACCAAAACCACCCTTATACAATCTGGCGTACTTACCTCTGTAAAATGCTCACGTTGGATCACATAATTTACCAAGGTAGGTAAGTAAGTACCTACTACAGAATATCGAGGTATTTCATGGTAAGCGATTTTTATAATTAATTATTTAATTAAAAATATCCAGTTTAAAAAAATACGAGCAAATTTTTCTCATTCCTGCTTAAATAACGTAGCTACAAACAAAGGTAAGCAAATTATAATATATTTTTAAAAAATAAAAATATTTTACCCTTTTAGTCAAAAATATCCCAAATATAAATTATACTGCTTTAAAACCTCTTTTTTTCCCTTATTAAAATAATTAATTTCTCGTGTTTTGGTTGAAAAAATATGAAAAAACGAAAAATTACGATGAAGCCAAATTACACTAATTCCCTGCGTACTTTATACTAAGCATAATATCGTCACAGTCAGTATGGCACAGTAGCGTGAAACCAAAGAGGCAGATCCTACTATATGAGATTATAAATGTACAATGTACATAACTCAAGGGAATGAGGCTAAATGAATGCCGAATTTATTGGTAATCTTGATCTCTTTCAGATAATCCTTAATATGCAGATACCTACCTAGTTGTATTCCTTGATGATGCGATTTTTTTGTTAAAATGAAAGGAAAATTGCCACACATTTCACAAAGGCTGCGGGAAAAATCCTATCGTGCGAGAAATATTGCAAAAACATCAACAGATTTAGGAATTTGATTCCCAAAAACATTTTCCATTTAAAAACAATGCCTGTTTTCTCAGCGAGCTGAAAAAAAAAGATTTTTAGCTTTATGGTATCTATCTCTGTAATTTTAATAAGCTCAACGAAATACACGAAACATTTTATTTAGTTTATACCTACTTAATTATTTTAGCGAGACTTTAAGAATTTCAGATGACAGCTTAAGTACCTTTTGTTATTAGTTATTCCATTTCATGAAGAGATGAGCTGCTTGATATGAGATAATAAAATAACTCTACACTCTAATGTTATCAAAGTTTAATCCCTAGTCACGTGTAAGCATGAAAGTTATAAGATCCTTGTAATTATTATTAGATTACTTTGTAACGAGATGTCATGTGATATGAGTATATGACGCATACACACCTGGCTTCGTATTTTATTTATGAATTTTTATGCCATAATAATATAACGTATAACCCTTAAGGGTACGCATACCGACATTCCAAAAATTTCTAAAAACGGATGACCGTTACTAAATATGCTTTGAAACAAAATAGGGTAGATGCATTGAACATTTATCTAGGGAATAACCGTAAAATATTTTTTATATCTTGTATAGATTTCTCAAAAAAAGAATATTAAAAACACCTCTGATCTTTTTTTCCGAAAGACGTAAACTCGTTTCCCGAAAGTCGCGGAGTGAATTTTTTTTTGTACTGATAATAAGCATTCAAATCTAGGGAATAACCGTAAAAGTTTTTTGATAGATGCAAAATCAACCCCAAAAAATGGAAAAAACGCTATTTTTACCATTTTATCATGCGATTGTTCACGCGATTTTGAACCTTAATGCCGTGGAAAATGACAAGCCCTTAAATTTAATATTCAATGACGTCTCCATGTCGAACAGTTTACTCGTATTGGGTGAAATTTGAAACGTGTCACTCAGTATGTTACATCGAGAATTTCTTGCGCAGCAAACCGTCTGTCAGTATCTGTGTACCCTTTTCTAAAAATATTACATAAGGTACTATACAAGTACGTACTAATTTCGTAAATTATTGACGTATCATGTTTTTGACAGTTTCGAGGAAAAATTTACCAGCTAACACGAGTAAAAATATTTATTTATTTATTTACGGCGCAAGCCTTCAACATTAATAGTAGTGATAACAAGTACAATACACCGCTCCTCAACGGATGGCGGTAGTATCTGAAATTGGGTGCATATGAAATAGGTTGTTGAGTATTATATACTCAACGGCCAAAAATTTCATTTTGGTAGCAGGATGTGGTGGAATGGGTGAACGTTGCCCTGGGCATAAAATGATCACTTAAGCCAGCCAAAGCCGACTCGTAAGCGTCGGAACATCCATCCTGCTCCCCTCCCCAAGGGAGTTCGCATAAGTTATTATGTGAATGTTGATATCTGCCGCCTTTCGTTGAGAAAATTCTCAAGTACAATACAACCAACAACAAAAATAAGTAAGTTAAGGTACCTACATACATCTGAAACATTGACAAAAAATATATAAAATATCAGATCAAAAGCACATGAGAAATGGTTTGCAATTTGCAGGTACAGACAGCCGACAATAATCACTATTAATATTTACAGTATATAGATATATGTTTCACAGTTTGGACTTCAGCAATATGACTGCATCTTAGGAGTTTCATTTCACTTTCATTAAAAATACGTCAACTCCAAACTCCAATATTTTTTGTATACGTCACATATTCAATTGTTTTTTTATTTTTTATCATTAAATGTTGTTTACCAAAAATGCATATAAAAAAATAATAATTTAAAAACACTGCAAATTCGTTATCCCTAGAAGTTTACGTTTGAACCATTGTAAATTAAAATTATTGTCATTAGCACGTCATATGTTTAGCATTTATGTATAAGCAATACCTACGTATTCTCGTACAATACTAAGAATGTATTTGTATTGAGTTTTTCTTGTATTTTGTGGGAAATATCAACATGGCATAAATGAGTTCATAAATACGATAGAAATATAATTGTTTGGAAGCTGTTTACATAAATGCAGTGGGTTAACTTCGTGAAAGGTGGCGTGGGGGCGTTCTTCAACGTGGCAGAAAAATAATGAACATCTATGTATATTTAAAAAAATGAATTATGTATTAATCTTTAATGAGCTTTTTCTGTTTTATGATTGTCCTGCGGAGCCAGTTTAAATTGGTGATTAAGAAATAGTGAGCTTGTAAGGAGGAAGGACATGAAATTCCAACAGCCTGTCAAAAAAACTGTCTCAAAACCTAGTGTAACTTTGAAGCCCGGGCATGAACTGTTATAGTGATGGGGAGGAATCTCTCTCTAACTTTTCGCCCAGCACGTCAATAACTTGGACTTTTAAAATGTAGGTACGTTTTATTTTTAACATACACATTAATTTTTATCGGAGTGTAGTAGGTTCCTACAAGTATTATTTTTTAATTTATTAATTAACAATAATGAAAACACAATAATATTCAACAAGATAATGCCAATATAATCCCGTTTGGGATTTCGATATAGTCCGAGAGCCCACTGCTTAATTTATGACGTATCTGTTTTTTGATCGAAATGTGGTACAAATGATAGCTTACCAATAGGGTTTTATATCGCACTAGGGTTGCCTATCAAAATCTTGCCGCAACCCCCCCCCCTGCCCCCCCCCGAAAAGGTCCCTCTTCGCGGTTTTTCGCATTTTGTAGGAATATGGTAAGAGATAGAAGAAAGTAGTCAATTACAAATATAATCCTTGCTAAATTCTCTACAAAAAGTGTTAAGTTAATTTTTTCATAGGACTAGTAGTTTACCCGTAATGACCGGTCGAAAAACAGGATATTTTTTAAAAAAAAAAAAAAAATTTTTTGATTTTTTTTCTTTAACTTTCTTCCACCCATTATCACTAACATTTTATGGAAAAAAAATTTTGGCCTGCGGCGCTATATCGCTGGTTATTTTATAAAAAACTAAATTTTAAGAATTTTCGTCACCAAGTTTTATTGCATTAACTCCTAAATTAATTGATGTAAAGTTAGAGCTCGTTTTGTAGCTAAGACTATGGTAATTAATTCGTTCTTTGACTATTTTCCTGTAGCTCTTATCAATTTTCAACCAATTTAGTTTAAATTCATTTTTTTAGTTTTTTAAATGAATTTCGGTTTTGGGCCGGCTATTGCGGGTAAACTGCTAGTTCTACGAAAAAATTGAAGTAACATTTTTTGTAGAGAATTTAGCAAGGATTATTTTTGTTATTGACTACTTTCTCCTATCTCTTACCATATTCCTATAAAATGCGAAAAACCGCGAAGAGGGACCTTTTCGGGGGGGGCAGGGGGGGTTGCGGCAAGATTTTGATAGGCAACCCTAGTGCGATGTAATACCCTATTGGTAAGCTATCATTTATACCACATTTCGATCAAAAAACAGATACGTCATAAATTAAGCAGCGGGCTCTTGGACTAATATGATAAAAGACAAACAATAATGGGTTTGTATTTTGTCTATAAAAAATACTAAAACATGTGTATAGGTAAGATAATATGAAGGCATTTAGATAAGAGAGCTTGTCAATAAATCCATGGGGCACTAATTCTATGTAGTTACGTCACTGCATAAATGTTTCTACATTTTGTAATGTTTTCTGATGGTAATAATACCGCACAATGTGTTGACTGAATGTTATTCTTTTGATTATGTTCTAACAAGCGGTTCATATGAAAGGTTTCGTATTTTTTAAATAAATCACATTATGAAGCCCTTTGTAAAACACTCAACAGATGGAAATGCGCGTCCCTTCCTATGTGGTTTGATTTGTAATGAATGTGCGTATTAAATTTCACACGAAATATTCTTGTCGCGTTTTCAGGACTTCGCTTTTTAGGTTCATTTATAATATGACTACATAATATTTATACTTTGAATTATATGGTGGATACGAAGTACGCAGTAGCCATAAGATTGTGCAATGCTTTTCCACAGGAAGGAGCGATCTAAAAAAATCTAAGGATTTTCCAAAAATGACATAATAATAAATAAATTTCACAAGCTTTTAAGCTTTCTGTGAAGTGTACAAAGATGTACTTGGGTTTATTTCGATAAACCCAGATTCATATTATAAAAAAAATCTTTATTAGCCACAGACGAAATATAAATAACAAACAAATCTTATTAGACACAGAAGTATGCCAAAGAGCGGACTTATTGCAAAAGCAATGTCTTATACAGTCAACCCGAGAAAAAAAAAAGAATGCATACTTAAATCAACTTTAAAGTAAATACTAAAAATAAATATTTAAAAAAAATAGAGAGAATAGAGCAAATTCAGATGTTCGGGGCATATTGAAAGAATGAATGACTACAGGAAGAAAATATAATGCATGTGGCTGAAAAAAGGAGGCTTTAGAAAACGCGGTCATCCTAGGGTGATTTGGATCGATCATCTGGATTAGACGTTAGTGTATGACAAATTTATCATACGAACGTGATGGAAACAAGGATTTGTTCTCTCTTCGTGCCCCTCAAGGGACACGGCGTAAAAGTAAAGTACATATAGTAAACACGCAAAAAGGATTTATTTGCACAATTATGTACTACGTATGGCCTAATATATCTTTCCCCAATGATACGAGATGTGATACTTTGTACACGTCATGTTTAAGCTTTTATTTTTTAGTGTTGACATGACTTAAGTTGTTTGTTTCCCGCTTGTATTCGGCTATTTTGGAAAACGAAGCTTTCGTTTAGAAGAAAGGGTTGTAATCTTGAAACGTTTACTAAAAGGGTTATTTTAACAGGAATCCACTTAGATCAAAATAATATACCCACAATATAGTATCACGAAATATTATGTATGTTTTTTTTCGGTTTTGTTTTTTTTTTATGGAATGCGTCATACAATGGGTATATCAACGTATACCCATTGTATGACGCATTCCAAACCAATTCGAAATTAAATCCTTACTTTTTACCCACAAATCACTCGACAACGAGTACATTGCTGTAAAATTAACAAACAAAATATACTTTTTTTATTATTTTATAATATATCCTAGATTTTTAGCCACTAGGCATAGCTCAATTTTCTCTTTATTTATGGCACACATCACCCACACATAAACACAAACTAAACAAAAAACAACACAGATCAAGTTCAAGCAATGCCCTATTACATGTGTACACAACTAACAATACAGAAAAAACAATATTAATAATAAGAGTTCAGGTAATTCGAGAAATTGTATGTCAACAGTCAGTGCAAAAAAAGTATGTAAAAGAAGGTATAAACAATCTAGTCATTAAATAATTATTCCTGAGTTTATGCAATCCTAATGTTATTTGCATATTTTCGGAGTTCGTACACATATAAAAACTTGCACATTACCTGTTTTCCTATAATATACATATTTTATTAATTAAACAGCACACATTTTTTTACCAAATAACCAACCAAGTAGGTACGCCCATCGTGTTCCTCGTGAGAACACAAGTAAGTCACAAGTCTCGCCATTTTTATGAATGCGCAGCATCTCTTCTCACGTCCTTCCTAACAATTGGAGGGGTTTTTTGGCCATCGGAAACCATATGGTTGAGAAACAGCACTCTTGCTGGACAACTATAAATAGCTAGGCGTTCTCAAAACAATTCCATAGTGAAGGTCCCTCCGCACACCCGAATAACACAGGCGCCAGTTAGGCGCCTTTTTTTCGCTCTTTCGTCCCAAAGTTACTCAGACGGCCCCAGGATTAGCCGGAAGGGCACCCCCCAGCAGCACCGTCCGGAATGACACCTTCAATTTTCCAGCTACAAGGAAGATTACAAATAATGTGCTATAGATTACATAATGACTTAAGACTAATTACAAAACGATTCGACCGAGCTAGAGGCAGCAAAAATACCAAAACAATACAAAAAAATTCAGCAAAACTTACTTCGTACTCGATTGTGATGAAAATTCTAATTGAACACAATGTTTATTCATTTAGAGTTACAACGGCAGAGATAATATTTAGATTATAACTTCTCGCAGAGTTGTTCAGAGTATATTAGATTTCATAATTAAATCAAAATGTAATCAGAGTCAATATTTGTTCAATAAATATTCTCGTCGATAATGGTATTCAAAATATCTTAGTAATTTATGTTTAAACTAGTTTAAATGAGAAAGAATTGAGAGAGAGTGAAACGTACTCCGCCTCCCTAATGACGTGATGTCCGTATACTTCTTTTTTCTCCAACAAAAGTCCGCGGATCTGTGAACAAGTACGGATGTACTTAAAATTCCTTTATTTGTTAAAAAAAAAAAGCGCGCTATTATCTTTTTCTAACTAAAAGTATAGATGTCGAACAATAGTGCCGTTGTGTTTATTTTTCAAAGCACCTACATAAGAACTGAGATGAAATTGTTATTAAAGTACCTACCTAACAAGATACAAATTATATTTGATTAAAATGGAAATGATTAACAAAGCGTTCAGTAATGAAATAATATTTCCTCTTTAAACACCGAAAATGTGAAAATGAATGAAATTTTAGAATTAATTAAATTTTCGCAGCAATGATTACATTGTTCAAAATTTATTCTCGTGGATATTCTAACTACATCATAAATTAATATTTAAATCTAACAATGATATAATAAGTCCTAAAAAAGTAAACACTTTTGTCTGTAGTTCATTTCTCAGTGGCCTACTCTCTCATATTCTTATTCTTGTGATAATATTTTCAATTCATTTCAAATACATGTACATTGATACTGATATTAAGCTGCTTCAAAAGTACGACTGTATCATCAATACTACACGAACAAGCCTTTTACAAGGATCGTTTTTTTTTGGAATATCGTCTTGAAGCATCCTGTCCTTAGGACTTAGAAATAAGCTATATGAATATTGCAATCTTCAATGGTAAATATCAAGGCCGCGCAAGGTGGAGGGAAATACACGATTATTATATCCTGACATAATAAAAATATAATATCTTATTTTCGATAAAGAAGTTACCTTCTATTTCGTATAAAAGAAGAGACGGGAAATAATTTAACTCGTGATGGGTAATCGGAAAGAGCTGATTACAAATCTGCCTCGAATTCCCAATGGTTTTTTTGAAATGAGAGAAAACTTTCATTATTATTTGGATTGAAGGAATATAATTCAGTATCTGTAGGAAGAGCGATAAGTATAGTACACCGCGGCCATCGAGCTCTATACTGTCGTATTATTCGTAGATAAGTATATCTTTGTCATTCGTGGCACAATAATAATGTATTCTATTTGAAATGAAATGATGGGAATGGAAACGTGGTTTTGAAGCGACATTTCGCTTGAAAAATAAAAGCGATTTTCATCATTTCCTTGTTATTGGTAGATCTCTTCTAAGATCAAACGGGGAAATTCTGATTAAATTGAAAAAAAAAAGCAAACATCCATATTCACTCTACTACGCATTCCATGAAAAGAACGTAGAAAAATGTCATTTATATATATTGTTGTTTAGATTTTGTCTTAGTGTGGTTCTCATTTGAATTAATTAAAATTAGAGTCAAGGTAACCGTCTAACCCCCGTTTTCACCGACTATAGCTATTCCTGCTCCTAACTGGGTGGCTATCCTACCTACCAAAAAATCCTATCTAATTTACGTTTCACCAACAAATTTCCACTTAATTGGGACAAATCCAGCTAGGAAGATTTTTATTTGTAGGGTTGCTACATGTAAAACAAATTGATCAAAAGTAGTTATTTTTTTTAAACAATGCTTACTTTATAGAGTAAATAATACAACTTAAACACAGGGATTGTATTTGAAAAATATTTAAATATTAAATATCATTACAAAAATAATTTACAGTCGTTAAATAACCACGTATTTTAATTTTTCATATTTCACACAAATATTATTACCTAATGGCAACACTAGACTTTGAGATTGACGCATGCGCGTTTAGGGTACGTGGTAAAATGAAAATGGCGCCTAACAGTAAACATTGTTTGTATGCAAAGTGTCATGTTATGATATTGTGTTCCGTTGTGTTCTGGGACTGTTTTGGAGTTATAAAATAACCCCAGGTCGGAAAAAAACACTACCTGATTGATAAAATTCAATGTGGCGGCCGATTACGTAGTTGGGTGAAGTTTAATATGACAGATCTTACCGTTAGGTGCCCAATTTTCGTTGCCTAAGATAAGTGGGATTCCTAGCCGTTAGGTAGGTATTTTCGCGTGGTGAAACGCAAATGTGGGCTAGGTGACTTTTATCTCTGCTATTCCTCACCTAACCAGTTGGTGAAAACGGGG
Organism: Ceraclea dissimilis; assembly: GCA_963576895.1. Classification (NCBI taxonomy): domain Eukaryota; kingdom Metazoa; phylum Arthropoda; class Insecta; order Trichoptera; family Leptoceridae; genus Ceraclea; species Ceraclea dissimilis. The sequence goes on from OY756358.1 coordinate 4,506,285, forward strand.
GTTAGCCTCCTACGAAATCCTAATGTTGATCTGGGTAACAAAGTACATATTATTATTATTGTATGGTAATAATAGTTCTAAGAGAATATGTCAGAAGTTGTAGATGGTGAGAAATTTGACTCAAAACTGGGGACTTTAAATTATTTGCAGACACGACGTGGTTTTAGGTTTACGGCTGAACAGGATATTATAGCTAAGTTTATTTAATAACAATTTTGTAACAAGATTTAAATTAAGTGGACGTGAATTGCTTTTACCTAATTATGAAATGTATCTGCTCAGATTCTTTTCAATTTCGAAGTTTGTTCTTTCGTAAGTTTTCAGAATTAATGAAATCGTCATAATATACTTAATCTCATACTCAAAGTTTTGTTTGTATAGGACAAACGAAAGATAATCCTATTTAAAAAAAGTTATATACCTAGAAGGATTTTATTATTTTTCTCCCATCCATACAATCACTGGTAAGAAAAAAAGTAAACTTTATTGTGTGTTAATAATATAGTCCAAATATTCATGGACAATTACCAACCCAAATCAATGTAATGAGGGTCTACCTATATACTCTATGCGAACCACAACATCGCCCAAGAGGTTTCCATTTGTTAATGGTTCACCTGTTAAACCAAGGCGTAAACAATGCCTAAACCTTTTAAATATATCCTCACACAAGCATGAACAATTCTACTTACGAATATCTTAAATACGTATTGCGTAAATATTTGAAGGTAAGACGCAAAAACCTAGCACAATATGGCTGGCCACAAACGTCCCGAAGTTCAGTTCCGGAATCGACCGTTTTGCAAAAAGGTTCCGACCAAAACCTCTTTCTGAATTTAAAATCGGGGTGACGCTGAATTCAGAGAGAGGTTTTGATCGGAACTTTTTTGCAAAACGGTCGATTCCGGAACTGAACTTCGGGACGTGTGTGGCCAGCCTAATTCTAAAATCGTTCTCTCTATTTTTAGATACAATGCTAAATATAATGTATTAAAATGATGACATCTTATAACATTTCCTCCAAAATTATTGGACTGTGAAACAACGGGTAAAATTGCTGAAATCTTCAATGATGTCGTGATATTCAACAATAAGTGCAACAAAAAACAAAAATCATAATCTACGTGTGTTTATAAATCAATAAATTATTGTTGGACTTTTTACTTGCAACGCAACTTGTGAATTTATTTTATAAAAAGGCAAAAACAAGGCGAAATAGATGAATCAACATTTGCTTTTAACTTCTTGTAAATTCTACACCCTGATATTGCTAAAAATACGTATAGGTACTCGTTAAATGTCGGCGCTAACTTAATATTTCGTACTTTCATCCTGAGATTTTATTATTGTAACATTATGCCTATATTTAGAAAATGTGTTCGGGTATTATGTAGATTCGGAATATAGGTACAATTACAATAATTATTTCTCCCACCCGTTTCAGACAAATCTTGGCATAACAAATGGCTAGGTATAACTCCCACTGCTTCGTCAGAATAGGTTCAATATCTCGATTACATTCTATATTTAAATAAAAGGGGTGAATTCGATGGGCGTATGGAGACCACACAGAGGAAATAGTAGAGACTGACGGTATATCATTGATCTCCCCACCTGACATGGTTGGCCACAATGTACTGTTGCAAGCACCCACTCCTTGAGGTGGAAAAGCTTGAACAATGTTTCTTAATTATAAGGTTGTTGAAAATGATGTTACCTTGGTCTTTTCTTTTATACTGTTCCAGATTATACAGTTGAATCTCGCTTGGTACCTGGTTATAGTGGTTATATCGAAAAAGGTGATATGGGGAACTAATTCAACTCGCGACTACCATATAAAGTGTATTGATATTGATATACACTGAGTACTGAATTACATTATGACATCTTGACAAGACAAATAATTCTATTTAGATATACGTATAATACTGATACCAAAAACAATGCACCGATTAGAGCCCAGATCTTTTGAGCTTGCGATTAACTCACTGGACCTAATAAATAAGTAAATAAAATTTTCAGTCGACTCTGTTTTGACCTCTCCGCATCCAAGCTACATCAGACATCTGGATAATGTCGTCGCTTCATCTCTTAGATTATGCTACAGTTATTTGTCCAGGGTCTCCATTTCAATATTCGTGGCGCCCCTGCCTGCCTGTTCATACCCACATTCGTTTTGCTAGTTCATAATATCAGTATGTTATGTAGCTTACGTTCTTCTTTGTTTTTTATTCCATACTGAGGTCTCACACAAAGCATCTGTCGTTCTACGAGATTTTTGCACCAGAATCCTTGAAAATGTTAGATAAATTATTTAATTATTCAATCAACGGGAATAACAAATAATCAATACACACATTATTCTTTTGAAAGAACATACCCTTTCATGCAAAGCATTGGAAATCAGCGACCTTTAAATATTATACAATATATTTATATCCTTGTAGTACCGTCCCGTATTCCTACAACATCATCCCTTCCTCCATTCAGTTTCTATACAGGATTATAATATTATTTTTATCAAACATTCTTTTTCAAACATTGAGAAAAAATAAATATAAAAGAAATCTAATACGTTTTTACTTTTACGTACAAAATACTCGTATTATTATTGTACAATAATGTAATACAGGGTGCTACTACCATACTATAACATACACTCACGACGCATCCCTTGCGGGGTAGGCAGAGAGAACAGATCGCCCGACTTCCCTCTCCCTACACACACTTCCGTCACATCCATACAATTCGTCATGAAAACTCTACGATTCCTTTTACTCAGAACACGTCTGTCCTTGAGAATCTGGTCTACATGATCCAGTTGTGTGGTTTTAAGATGGCCGCCGTACTATACCCTCACGGTATATCCCAGTAATGTAGTAACCAGTAAATGCCGTGCGTGTATAAAAACAAACCCAACAATCTTTTTTGCGTAAACGAGGGGCAGTGAACGTCATTCCCGAAAAACAATTAAACATCTCATGGAAGTTTTATGAATACACAATTCCTACAGGACACTCGAAAAAATATATGAAAAATAGTGGGGGGTGATTCTACAACCCGGGGATCTGTGTTAAATACAGGCAACTTAATATCACACAAGACTCTGCGGAATGCGAATTTCAAATTCAAATTCAAATAAATTTATTAATAACTAATATCTTACATTTCTAGTATACATATAAAACTTATTACAATATTTACAATTTTCCATACTACCCTCCAATGTGAGGAGACCTTAATTATTTAAAGAAAATGAAAGGCAAATAAAAAATTTTAGGAAGGTTTAGGACTATATGTACCTACTTATTACCATTACATGTTTGATAATTCAAATATTTTCTGCTCTTGGATTTATGTTTTTTTAGTAATGGTGCGTATGTATTGTCTTATAGTCATGTATAGTAAAACATTTATGTACGCGGCGAACTGAACAATATTTTTTCCTGTATAAATTATGCGATCGTATATTTGAGTAAGGACTAAACAAATATTTGAGTAAGGACTAAACAAATTTGCTAGGTTCGCTCGGCTTGTTCTACTCGTATTTAGAAAATTATACCTATTAAAATAAGTGAATTGAATCTTACACTCGATTGAAATTAGTAGGGCCTTCGTAGAAGGAATCCTTTTTAACAATAATATATGAAAGTGTATACTAAAGCAATATTAGAGAATTCATAGAAAGATGTAATATTAATTCTCGTATGTAGAATTCTAAGCCAACAACCTATAAACCGCTCAGAGTGATTGATCCAAGATGTACCAACGTACATTAAATATATTTTGATTACTCTCGAGTTAACATTACAATCTCGGAGTAAGAACATATAATGCATAATTATAATTAAAATTTGTTTACCAGACAAAATTAAAGGAATGCTTTCCTGTTTTCTGAAATATCCTGTTTTTTGTAAACTACTAGTCCTACGAAAAAATCAACCAAACATTTTTTGTAGAGAATTTAGCAAGGATTATTTTGTCATTGACTACTTTCTCCTATCTCTTACCATATTCCTATAAAATGCGAAAAACCGCGAAGAGGGACCTTTTCGGTGGGGGCAGGGGGGTTGCGGCAAGATTTTGATAGGCAACCCTAGTGCGATGTAATACCCTATTAGTAAGCTATCATTTATACCACATTTCGATCAAAAAACAGATACGTCATTATTTAAGCAGCGGGCTCTCGGATTACTAGCTCTTCGATTTCCTTTACCGAAAACGTGTTTGTCATCCGAGGTTCATCTGGTCAACATAGTCGATATAGAATTTTGTTTCGGATAGCTACGATTTTTCAATCCTCACATCGCTTCTTTGACCCTGAAGTATTTTAAATCACCCTGTCCGATTCATTTAAATCATATTCTACTCGTACTTACATTTTATAATTATTTGGGAAATATATCCCAAAAAACGTTCTGAAGTACTATTTTTATATTCTAACAAAATACCTATGTACGAAAATACACGTAAAATTATTTTGGCGTGGCTGCTACTTTTTGTATATAAATTACTTTCAAGGTAAAGAAAACATTCACATGAAATATAAGCATAAGTTAAACACCGTTTGTATTTATGTCAATTTTCCACGTAAAATAATTAATAGCTTATACACAACAATTATGTACAAAACACACACGGAGAAATTGATTTAACAGTAGTAGCAACATTAGCAAGTAAAGTACATACTGAGATTTTTGCCTAAGCAACACGAATAAAGTTTATTTTACTAACTAGGTTGTATCTACCTAAAAACTAGTCGAATTTTATTAAAAAGTCGAGCTTTAAGATAAATTCTCCCCAGTCAGAACAGCGGTGTGACTAGGGGAGACGGCATTGGAGTGAAGGAATCCAAGCGCCTCGGAAAGGTGTGATTGGTATCGTTTGGAAACAGCGAAAAACAGTTCTAGGATGTGAAGTCATATTTTTTACGATTACTTATGGCCTTGGTACATAAAAGGACTTTGTCTACATAGCTGAAATAGTTTAACGTTTTTTTGTATGGGTATTATCCATCAGCACGTTTATCATTGTGCAAGAAATAAATAAATAAAAATAAGTACATAGAGTAAATGTTGTACGAAGCGCAATTACAGAAAGAAAATGTCGCGAATAATTGAGGTAGGCAATGGAATTATTGTTTTATCTAATATCCAATATTCTTTCCATTCTCTTGAGAAATGATTATTTAACTATCTATTTCGTTTGAGTGAACAATGGTGTCGAGAAAGTATGGATAATGTTCTTAACCTGATACAATATTCTAACTGTGGTTAAGGATTTTATTTCATTCGCTCCTGAATTTATACTATCTCTTTTTATGTTTTTCGATAGCGGTGGGAATAATCCTCTATTATCCTCAACATTTTTTTGAAAAAACTTCTTTTTTTTTTCTTAGATAGGATAATATGTTCCTAATTTTATATCAAACATACCTATTTGGAAATTGATATAAAAAGAGGATTAAAGAATCAATCAGTCGCTTTTTGCAATTGGCCACATTTTTCAGGCATTTCGCATAAAGAAACTTAAATAATTTTCAGAACAATTCCAAGTACAGAATCGAGGTTCATTTTTTCAATTGACAATACTAAGTCAGACAAATATGCACTCGTCAATAAGTTAATACTCGTAGATTGCATCGAACACACAATCGACCCAAATATAATCGAATTGCAAAGTCCAGAAATGCGCTCTGGAATAATATTAATAGAAACAAACGTCTTTATAACATTATCAAAGTGTTTACTTTGATTATCAAAGTGTTTACTTTATTTCATCTCTAAGATCTCTTTCATCCTATTGACATGATTAAAGTTGATTCATCTTAGATTCCTTTGAACACAGTATCTTAACACATGTGTTATAATTCATTTCATAGTACATTAAATCTAAGGGTGAATAAAATCTTCATGATGGGATCTTCTGTTACATAACAATAGAATACTGAATAGGGATACTGACTAAGGATTTGCATAGAACTAGTAATCAAATTCTACAAGTATCTGAAAATGATAACGTTATTTATTATAAGTAAGAATTTATATTGATAACGTTTTGACTGATAAACAATTTTTACTTGATTCCATTGCTGATTGCTCTCTACAATAAAATTTATAAATATCTAAACACGTGAATTTTGTATAAGAGCTAGGTAATATGAGTGATAATTTAATTATACATTTATAATCGTCATTTTTGTTAATAATATTTGTATCTATATTCAGGTGCATCATATAACGTACGATTTTTTCTGTAGTGATCGATATTTTGTCAGAAAAAAATCGAAAAATCTACCTATTGCATCTGTTAGTATGCCCGACACATAGTTTGACTACATAAATGTTACTTAGATGTGTGTATTCCAAAAAATGCTTAGGTACGTTGATTACATATTATGGTCATCATATCATTCATTCAATTGATAATGCTCTTATGTTGATTGTCATACGAAAGATATTGATTGTAATGATATTTTTCAAAGAATATATCTTATTCTTTCCACGTGCAAAATATTTTCTTACCGAAGACTGTAGGTATTCCACATTTGTTATAATATTTTTGTTATTCACATACCAAAGTATCTCATTAACATTAACAAAATAATAATGTATGTAGGAAACACCCATAGAGAGAAATAAGAAGAAATATAATGTAAAATACCTTCGTTGCATGAGAGAGAAAATATGTGATGTTCCTTTAAAATATTACTTGGCATTAAGGAACTGAGCTTGTTAGACGAAAAAAATCCTCACCTTCTTCATATAATGAGTTGGCTGCCTTATACTTCAGCTATAAGCATAAAGCTTGTTATTCAAAAGTAAGTCTCTACTATTACCTAGGTACTATAGAAGTGGATGATGGGGACGGAAAGGAAGTAAGATGGTAGGGATATTATATTTTTTACTTAGGACCTTGCGAATAAACCGGCAACAGAATCGCTGTTAAAAAAATCTACATAATTATATTATACTACTCACATGTTAAGAGGATTTTCTTGTCACACTTTTCGCAAGTGAGCATAATATCCTCAAGCCACTCTTTTGACCTCAGTCCTGGTCTCTCCACTGCTGGATATAGACCTCTCCTAACATTTGCATTATTTTATGTCACTCGTCTTTTTCAGCCGCTATCCACCCGCTACCGAGGTACTCTTCTCTGGCCTCCCGATACCTGTTTTGTTTGGCCGTGGTCTCCATTTAATAACCCTGGGTTTCCACATACTATCATCTTATTTTCACTTTAGCTGCACGATCTACGACAATCATTTATTATTCTATTGTCTGTAAATGAAAAAGTTTATATACCTAGACCAGATTGCATATCAAATCGTCGGTTATTATTAAGCTAAAAGCAGACATACGTAAAAAGAGGTATCAACCTACATACCCACCTGTATAATACAAGGATATGATACAAACATTCTTTGATCATATACTGAAAGCTCTCATTAAGCATACACTGTACACACTTTTCATCTCGTCAGCATAATAAATTCATTACAGAAATATGCATCAAAGTAAAATTGACAAACACACGAGTATTTCACTCTCAGATATTAATTATTTACAATATGGAAAACTACTTGCATCTACCTACAGAAAGCGGAAAACTCGACCATACCCGTAATATAGAAAGGATAAGTATTCCACGTATTATTATGAGAATTTTAACAGTAGGAAACACAATTGTATTAAATTTCATTGTTAGCTCTGTGAATTATAATGAAACTCATCCAATTTAACATATATGGAAACTGAATTAAAACCACGATCATATGAATACATACTTACCGCAGTTTGTTGAAGCGCGGACTTCTAATTTGGAGGTAAAGGGTTCAAATCGCGGTGCTGACGATGTATTAAGCAATTCGCGTCATTCCTGCTGCTGTTATTTGAGTATCATTGTCATAGAAAAAGAGTTACGTAAGTTGTTAAATACATTGTGGATTAGTGACTTTCTTAACGATTTACCGCGCTCTTTTGGTTTAAAAGGTTTAAAACATTGTCCAATTATATCTCTAGGAATAAGGAGAAAGGAATTTTATTGCTGCTGCAGTGTATTGGAGTGGGTTGCCCTAGTGTTGTGGATACGTTAAGTACGTAAGTATATAGGAGATTTGCGATTTCCACGCGTTATAGTGAAAAATTGGTACACATAAGTAGAATTTATTTTACTTCAGATAGGTAATCCTTCGTAACGTATGAATACATTAGTTTTATCACCTCATAATACACATGCATAACAAACGTACGAGGAAAAGGATCTTAGCTTCGAAATGTGCGTATAACTATACGTACTACGAAATAGGAATTGCTTGATAATAATATTATACTCTCTCTCTTGGTATAATGGATAAGATGGTGAAATACGCGACTGAGTGGTACCCATTCGTAAACCACTTAGATTTATTCAATTATGCAAACGACTTCGCCGACCCGAAATAATATTGATATCTATACCTACATATAATACTACTATTGTTGTGTCGATTAAATTATATTCATCGTTTAATAAGATATCAATCTTGTTAGTGTAATAACCTTAATTCTGACTAAACAGTTTGTAAACTATGCGTTTATTTACACACTGTTTCTATGTCCTTTCATGGACAACTTGATGATCTCTGACGGTTGTACACCTCCTAATAAACATAATGCATTATAATAAACAGACCTAACTAACTAATCCTTAACCATTACACCGTAATCAGTCTACAACATTCTTGAATCATTTATATTACTTGTTCTCCAGTATTTTTGTTATTTTTTTTTCTCCATACATGTAGCCTTGAACTATATTGTAGTTAGTATTGCCCCAGAACAGGCTTTCATCTAGTGGGGCAATAAAATCCAATACTTGTTTCTTACTTATATTTTCTTACTTTGTTATATTGTGTGGATATTAAATAAATGAAAATGAAAAAAAAATAGGGCTACTGATATTTACTGCGACGAGGATGTTTGCTGTTACCTGTGGTTGCGTCCTGAAACGCGCACCGAATTTTTCTTTCCAAATAGACAGGGAGAGAGTAGAAATTTTGATAACATGATGGAAACACGTGCAAAAATACGTGTACCTACTGTAAGTGAAATTCATTTGTAACTGAAAATTTTGTATCTGTTCTGATTTCCAAGATATTATTTGGAAAATTAATGTTACAACGAGAGAAACAATGAGAGTTGAAGTGTTTTAGGTACTGTTCAGAGTTCAAAACTCTTCGCTTTGAGTTTTAGGTGCCTACTTTAGAACTGAAGTTCATCTTGAGTAGTATAAACTTTCAAACTTTTAATGCCTACATCTTCTCTCCTCTGTAACCCTGATACTTTGTTTCATAAATAAACTACAATTTCTTCTTCTTTTTTCATTTATTACTCGCTATGGAGCGATTTACAAATAAACTGCAATGATTTATTTATTTACACTTACAGTTGTTGTACAATGTCGTACAATGTCGTGTACAATTGTCGTACAATGAATTCATCACATAAAAAAATATTACAAACGAGAAAATTGCTTACCAGGGTCAGCGTATGAGCTTAAATTCATAATCATCGACTGAAATAGATTTGAACGACTTATACGAAAAATATAACAGGCATAGGTATAGCACTAAACTGTTGACAGGGCCTTTTGTGACCTTTCTCTGTTCCTTAGAACAACCTCGAAAACCGATATACCATGCGCTGTATGCAACGTTGCTTGTTTTCAATATAAAAGTTTCATTTCACCTCAGTTTTATTATGAGTTCAAACATCATTATTTATTCAAGACTACAATGATACCTCGACATATTATTCATGAGACTGAGTTATAGTGTAAACTGTATTGTGTAGTAACGCTGTCATTTCTCTAAGTGTACTCTTCTATGACAATGCAAATAAAGTGTGAAAGAAAGTGTTACCGAGGGCGATATAACATTATAATAATATATCATCATCTTACACCATATAATGATGTACACTTGAAATTTTGTCCGTTGTTGTACAACTTGTCGTAAATAATAACATTTATTATATCTAGATGTTCACTGTAGGAATAAATAAATAAATTGCTGCATCACTCTAGCAATTTTTACAGCCTCAATTTTGCTGGTTTGCTCCTTGCCGGTGTTTGTCTGTATATATACTTTACCATTGTGGCTTCTCTAATGTGAGATAATTAGTAAAAGATGTTAAATAAATAAATAAAAACTTTATTGCACATAAATCTACACACAAAGGGCGGATTCATCGCCTGTTGGTGATTTCTGCCAATCAACCCAATGTTAACTGTTCAGATATCTTAATGATATTAAAGGATGAAAAATATACGCATATGCACTCAAAAAGGGATGGATGGATAAGGATGGATGGTGCGAATCACATTGCTGAATTTTGTTTGTCTCGTGTTTTTCGGTTTCTCGGTTTTACAGGACACTCGAAAACAACTTTGGTAAGAAGGTAAGAAGTCTTCCATATAGATTACTTCATGCGCGGTAAAAATATCTACATGTTACCACAGTATTATTCAAGTGAATATCAGATAGCAATATAACACTTATTCATCTCCTCGTGGTAACTTTAAAAGGTACATAAGTCTTCTTTCATGACTTTACACCTCATCCGACCGCCTCCTGTATTAACACCGCATTAGCCAACTCTTTTTCGTTTACGCATCTTTTATGAATCATGCTGTAACTATATCGTAACTTAGTAGAACGACACATGCAAAATCGTAATGTCTTAAAATTCTAAAGAAGTCAGGTGCATTTCATACCACCGGTATTTATAATGGAACCAATTAGATTAAATAATAAAACAATTAAAAAGAATCGTTTTATCAAAATTCCCACAGATATTTCCTAATTCCTTCCTTTTATTTCCTTCCGTCTACCAATATTTGATATTCTCACTCTTATTATTGACCTAGAAAAATTCCTTCGTCTGACAAATACTTTACCACCTGTTGAACGTCCGATAATAAAATGAGTATTACGGGTATAAATGGTTGCCATTAAAATACACATATCGTTTTATGGATACTAAATTTTATAGAAAATCGTAAAGTATTTCGACATTTATTATTATGGAATGTAAAACTTTTTGAAAAAAATACCACGCTTCATTGATTTCTAAAAGCTTCCAAATGGTGAGCGTGTAAAATAAGGGTTTTGGATTTATGAAAATGTGTTTGCGAACATTTACTAAACGAATTTACATGTAAAACGAACCATTTTCGACCATCGAATTTGAACTAATTCATGAACAGGTCAAATCGATTGAAATTCACTCGCGAGACGTGTTTTTCATTTGGTGTATTCGTAAAAACTTAAAAAGTAATACTCGTTATATTTTGTTTCAGACGCCCCCTCCTAATGGGAAAGGAGAATATTGGGTCTGACCAAAAAGAGTTCTCATGAAAACAGAATATTGTGAATAAAGTATTGGAAATCTTGCCTAAAAGAAGAAAAAACAAAAGTATAGGTTTATTGGAAAAATTCTCTAGGATATTTATATTTCCCCCACCGTATCTTTTTAAGGGTTTGATTAAATTTCACAAAATGTCATTACATCGATAATTGACCTTTCAAAATGGAAGTAATCTTTAAATTCTACGAGAATATTTTGTGAAATATGACCCAAAATGTTTCAACACCTCCCACTCAAATATGAAATAGGTACATTGGGATGTAGGTAGGTAGCTATACTATTTAAAAATATCTAATGACTCAAAGTATTTTTACTTAATTAATCCGACAAGAACAGATATAATATTTAATCCAACAAGAAGGCATTTCACGACATAGCCCTAGAGTATATTTTATAGTATGTCTCCGATAATCGATTACTTACAGATATGCCACCATTATAGGATCCCATTCAAATATAGAAGTCCCAAACCTAAATGTTGAAGAACCTAGATATTGAACCGTGTGTATATTGCAGCAAGTTCGCGAGTCTGGAATGGCCTCCCTGTAGATATCAGATATGCACAAACACAAACGTTAATCGGGTTCAAAAGCTTATGTAATTCTAAATGAACCTTTTAAAAAAAATCCTTTCCAACAACGTAGGTGTAAAGAGCGCCTTTGTGGTAGGATTACCCATAAAACTAACAAGGTAAGAGTAGCTGTGCTTAAGGTTCAATACTCAAAGGTATACTAACCTTGTGATCACTTCATGTTTTTATTTTATTTTATTCTTCATTACAAAAAAAACATCCACCGGCGTTACTTTATTCCTAGTATAAATATGTAGTAGTACTAGGTACTATAAATCAATGCTAGACAAATTTAATTAACATTGAAGAGAAGAATTTATCAAAATTGAAGTAGAAATTGCTGAAATTCACATTCTATTTTAATTAAGTCTGAATTAATTATTTATTTACGTTTAATGTTTTCAAATAAAATTAATTAACTATTGATACCCGTGAAAAATCACCGTTTTAATAGGATTGAAAATGAGTGATTTCTACCTAACAAAAATTAGTAAGAATTATTTGAATATATTTATTATATTACCTACAGATTTATTTTAAAATGTGTTGTAGCAATAATACAAATGGCGTTATGTAGTGGAGTTGATGATAACCACAAGGCCCTAACGTAAATCAAAATGAAGGTAGTTGCTATATGTTGCATCCGCTCCTCAACATGGCGATAGAATCAAAAGATTGGTCCAATAAAACAGTCTCGAATATAACTATAAACCTAAAAATTACCCGAATTACACCAAGATGTGGCAAAATGGATAAAAGCTGCCATGGGCATAGAGTGATTACTTAAGCCAGCCAATTCCAACTCGTAACCCTCGGAATGCCCATACCCCGTCTTCTATTCCTTTCTATACTCCTATACTTCCGGTCCTGTACCCTTCGGGTCTATTAAGAAAGAAAGGCTGGAATCAAGAAGCATGCTCTTGTACCTATATTCAAACACTGGGGTCAACTTTTCTGTAATACAAAATTGAAAATTTATAGGACGATATTTTCTACGAAATTAGACAATATCTCACCGTTTAGGTCCTCATAATGATCTTGTAGGTACACCAAAAATTGCAGAAGTGAAAATAATAATAATGATGGTGATTCATAATAGATATAAAAATGGGTAAGGAGAGAGAAGTACTATTAGGATATATAAAGAGGAATTTAGAAATTTAATAAAAATTCCGCGTAATCTTAAATGCCTTCACATTTCTCCTTGGTGAGAGAGGCATTGGTATTCAGAATATTATAGCCCATACCTAACAAATATATAAATATTATATAACACATCAGTTGTTTTCAACTAGACTCTGCCCTATGAAATGAATGATTTGATTGAAAAATCTTTGATTACAATTTTTTTTATTATCAGAATAAAATTAGTTAGAATAATATAAAACACCTTTAAAAAGCTTGGCAAACAGAATACAACTCGTTCTCAGAAAAGAAGCTCTCATAGAAATCACGATTCTTAGAACTCAGGGATGACGGAAAAAGAAGCAAAGTCATACGTGTAATCGTAATCATTTCTACAAAGAAGTTGAAGTCTTTTCGAACCGGAAATAGTGCTCATTTTGGCCATTATTGTCAAGCATTTTGGAAACAAAACCCAGACAAACTTATCTCATTAGTGGACAAAGGACTTGGACAGCGTTTTATGTACACCGTCTTCTGAAGTGGTAGATGTCCGGGAGATAGAAAGTATTGTACATAGATTCTTAGTTCAGGAGGCTAAAAACCAATGCGAAATATACGACCATCAAAAGTTAGTACCTACATACCTAAAGAAAAGACTGATAGAGGTAAAAAATTGCTTGAGAATAGCTGAATCAAAGTTGAATTAGGTTGAACGAATTTTTCCCCCTGGAAGACAATAAGGGTGTTGGTTCAAGGTAGCTGACGTGGGAATTGTGGAGATAAAATAGAGAGGCCTTTGATCACTACTGAGAATGGAAAAAAGTAAAATACGAGTGTAAGTTGCGAGGAGAACAGTTTAATACAACTGGAGTATTTTGTTATGTGGGTAAATGCTATGAATATATGAAATAATAATATAATATGACGTAACGTAGGGACACTAAATATAGTGATATTACTAACCCGAAAATCTTCATCCAATATTCCTGAAGGACGTCATCAAGAAGAATCCCAATAATTTACTACGAATTCATTATTAGGAATATCAGATTCGGCAACTTGGAATGTAATCGTGTCTTACCTGAAACAAGTAAATAATATTTACAATTATTGATTGATTTTTCAAGCATATTACTGGTCATCTGGTGCGATAGTTTGTTCATTTTTAACCTAAATAAAAGTTAGGTTTGGTACAGTTTATTATTTTTCTTCACTGGGTTTCAAACTTAGGCCTCGACCTGAAGAAACACAACGGCACTCTGTCAAAGACCGGTGAATAATCAGATTTTAAACACTTTTTGCCATTTCATCACAATCGTGCATCTGTCTAATCAGATTAAAATTCAGAACACGGTAAGTCAGGATTGTCTAAATTTCATTCTTATTAGCCATATTATCGGACATGCATAAGTGAGATGTACCCAGATGTACCTAATCTCGATGCGGAATTAAGACAGAAGCCCAAAACCTGACATTTCTGAAATATCAGCCAACTATTGGAGCGCTGAAGAGTCATTATTCTGTAGATTGGAATATGAAACCTTACAGAGTTAAAACTATTGATCCTCGATCAGATATTATATATTGAACTAAGGAAAACAATATTTCATTAAATTAACTTATTACAAACTATTTCTTCTTAGAGTATAATGAAAAATAATCATCTTGATAATATAAGTATTACTAAGCGTAAACGTTCGGCATAATAAATTACATTTTGTGTTGTAATTTGAGTTAATTGAATATGTATATCCACTCTGCGAAGACAAAAACTTTAGTATTTGATTAAAATAAGTATTTATTAAAACCCCCCCTAGGGCATAGCCGGGATCGGGCTTACAATTATGTAAATTTTTATTCAGTGTTTATACATCTTTCAATTCTCACGAAAAATGTTATTTTTACCGTGTTACTAGAACCCGTAGATATATTTTGACAATCATCATTAGCCACAAATCATTTCTAATTGACTCTAGGGGACTCGTGGGGATTATTTTTACTGCCTAACTAATCTGACGCTAATCCGCATTCAATTACCACCGCAGTTACCGAGAGGAGTTATACCACACAATACATCTCTTATATAAAACCAAATCGAATTGTATTATTAATGATTTCGGATAATCCAGAAGACTTACGGAGGATTGCTAATTCGATAACGAGTATGTCTTATATTACCTATATTATAGCAACCGATTACTTCTTAATATTTTATTAGATACACTTCTCTGTAAATATGATCAACACCATCATCACGATAAAGATTTTCTATAAGGTTTCGTGCGAGCTTTTAGAACTTTCTTGTCAAGTACGAGTAGTGTTTATGACTTAACATAATTAGGTATATGTAATGAAGATGAGTGAAAGATTCTAACAAATTTTGGAAAAAAAACTTACTTATCTGTAAATATTAGTGGTTGGTTGGCAGACATTGCCTACGGCAATAAACCCGCGATTAAAAAAAAAATTATTCACATTTTTTTTTATTTATTTATTTACTTTTTTTTAAGTAGATGATAAATACTTCGTTAAAAATCAGTAGTAGTTAAAAAGAAATTTAAAAGAAATTAACATAGAATCACAACATCAAAAGACCGATTTCTCATTATTATAATAAAGGTACCTATTCATTAAATCCTGCTAAATTTTCTCTTAACATCGACACAAGAGTTCAAATACTAACATAGTATCACTAAAAATCAAAGCTTTTTACTGTTAATAAAATTTTACATTTACATATAATTTAAAATACGTACATTAAAATATACATGAAATAACAGAGGAGTGAAGTTCAATAACATCTTGTAAAAACAAAAACGTTGTATAAGAGCGCGTTGAGAAGAAATCATATAAGTAAAAATCATACAGAGAAGAAATTATTGTAGATACTGTTATAATGTCTATTACACGGTTCAATTTTACCAAAGAATTCTCCAATCAAAAGTGAAATCATCCAATGGTGAACTAGCCGTCTACACAGAGAAGTGATGCGATCACCATATGAATTATCGCACATTTATTTGTACGACATTTTGGTACCCTTGAAGAATGAATAAATACTTAGTTAAATCGTTTTCTTCCATGTCTGATTTCTTCATACGTGTAAAATAGTCTTTTTTTATACGTTTAATTGAACATTAGAGGTGATTCTAAGGGATCTAAAACGCTAAAATGGCGTTAATTGTTTGACATACTGGGATGCATGGTAGATACCAGAAAGATTGAATGAAAGAAGGGTATGAAATATTAACACAATTTCTACCAACCCACCCATGTATTACTATAATAATATTAATAATTCATAATATGTCGACGATACTAACACGATCAACATTAGCCCTGATGATTGTGTACTTATGTTACAAAACGTAAAACTAACGAGAATTATTATGAAACATGTGGCCATCACTGAATCACGAATCATGTCGACTAGATTCTGGTGAGTTTTGTAATAATTTATCAAAAAGAATCGAGAATGGTAAATGGATTCTTCTTTGGGTGGGGTGTATATTATTATTAGTAACGTCTGTATTACTAATATTTCATCAATAGAAACATATTATATCAGAGGGTTGGGAGAGTTGGGAGTACAAAATTATTGATTAAATTATAAATAACTTGTTTAAAATACATTAAATATCAAAGGGAATGTAGAATTAAATACCTAGAATAATAAGCAATTTGGCTAATGTACTAAAATAATGTGTACCATTGGGCAAAAAATTACTAAATAATTCAGATTATAAGTGAGATGGGTGGATACAAGACTGGTTTAACAATTATTTATTTATTTATTTATTTACGGCGTAAGCCTTTAACATTACCTAAGAATAGTTTTGTACAAGTACAATACAAGCAACAACAAAAATAAGTAACTTAATGTAGACTAGGTACATCTGAAACATTGACAAAAAAAAACATAAAATGTCAGATCAAAAGTACATGAGAAATGGTTTTGTAAAGACTAATTTGCAGGTACAGATTATGTATATATTATGTAATTATGTATATATCATTTTATATACTTATCATTTTAACAATTATGTAGTCTCTCCAACTAACGAAAAGTATAAAATGGGCATGCTGGACTTACGACCAGCTATCAGTTGGTGTAGGCTCGGATGTAGGTTCGAATCCCACCCAAGGTGCGACTTTTTCAGAGTATAATGTAATCTGAAAAAGGTTAAAGAATACATACGAGTTAAGGGCTGAATAGTGAACGTTTCTCGAGAGTAGTGATCACCTAAAACAACCGAAGTCCAGCGTGCCCATCTTACGCTGTTCGTTAGTTGAGAGACTGCAAAATTGTTGAAATAATTAAAAGTAATAAATATTGCTTATGTTATGAAATTAAATAAATTTTAAATAAATTTATTCTTTGTTCAATTTGTGTTTCGATATTTTCTTATCAGATTTCTATTACTTTTCGATGTAATTTGATAATTGCTCGCGAAAAAAAATATCCTAGTGATATTCTGGTAAAAAGGTTATACATGCATTTTTCCTATGTATATTAGACAAAATTTTCGAAATAAACATATAGGTACACATCCCATTTCCCCATACGGTACAGCTTTGCAATACTTTGTAGTATGGAAATGTAGTAGTGAAAGAATTCACCTTCGATGATGTGATTTATTTCTATGACGCAGTAGTTGTTTACAAATTAAATTATTCATCACACTATAAAGAGATAAAGGGGAAACAGGTTGCTTTAAAAAAGTAATTAAGAATGCCAATATTAAATTTTATGTTGCGCACAGATTGTCTTTTTATGGTCTTGGGAAAACTCCCGTACAAATTGAATATATACGCCATGCCATAACTTGTTTAATCTCTTCGCGTCTACCTTGAGAGCGTTGCCATGACGACTAAGGGTAAGGAATTTTATGCTTGGAGAAGTATTGAGAAGGGAGTTTCAGGAAAAACGGAAATATTCTCAGAATCTTAACGGATGTAACGTTCCTAATTTTATGGACAGTTTCACTTGAAGAACCATTTTTTTATAATACTTAATGCCCACCTATTTTACAAAATAATCTCATATTTCAATTCTGGGGACTGGTTGGCATTAAAGTTCTGCATCTCATCCTTTACTCGCCTTGGTACATAATTTATATAAAAAAATAATACACGATCGCCAAGTATTAAATGAAAAGATACTGCTACTGGATGTCACCCGTTCACGATTCTCTAGGGAATACAGAGGGAGGTCACAGAGCCTTTACCTCTCAAAACATCGCGTCATTCCTTACCCCCGATTAGAGTGAACGTATTTCATAATTTAAATATAATATCTAATAGGTATTTTCAAAATATTTCTCAATCAGGATCACCTAATATCCCGAATGACAGAAATATCCTGCCTCTGGATGACATTCAAAACCTATTGAATAAATAAATCTTTATTGGCCACAACCCACGATTGTTCTAAAACCAGGCAATAGTAGTATGCTAAAGGGCGGACTAATTGCAAAAAGAATATCTTACAGTCGACCCGAATACACTTTCTGTTCAAACCTCTTCATTATTTTTAAGACCCTCTGTTCGAAAAATGCATCCCTTGCATTAAATTGAGACTTTTAATTTTATAAATTTGTAATTCAAAACACGTTCTATTAATTTCCATAATTAACAAATATGTTTTTCCTTGAAAAAGATATTTATTAAGATTATTTTACAATATCACGTGTGTCTTTTGTAGAATTTCTAATATACCTTTCGATTTTATTTCACGTCAATAACTTCATTCTAACGAATGCCTGATAATACATTTTTTTCCCTCAAAGGTTGTATTTTCATTTTCCGTAATAATCGTAATCCACAGGTGTCGCCCGACACGCTCATTACCGGGTAAATATTCTGAACTAAATTCTCATTTGAGACAAAATAAATTCCCAACAAACTGATAGTAAGCTATCTAAATTGGGTTTAAAATATCTCCTTAAGGAACCAATTAGGGCAAATCTAATTTAAGCAGAAATGTAAGACAACCTATTATTTTTAGATTCACCTTAATGAGCTGAGGGTCGAGATGAGATGAAAGGGTTTGCGGTGATATTACAATTTGATGGAATTAAGTCGAAGTATAAACTCTAAGTCTATGTAAAAAAATCTGTATTACAAAAACAATTCTATAATAAAGAAAAACTACTAGGTACTTCGCTCCTTAAAGTTTCTCTATAGAATGTATAAGATAGTATTTGTCCTGATATAATTGTCGTACATAACTGTCATCATCTAGTTTCTTTTTAAATATTATTTGTGTTTTAGTTAGTGATTAATGATGTACCTTTGAACAAATTAATTGTTGAAAAAAACACCGCATTTGTAGGTACTAGGCAGAAATATTTTTTTAATTACCTTTCGTCTAACCTAATCAATAAGGCTATCATATAAACACTTTAGCTGTACAGTTACCCACATATATAACTAATAATAGCATTTGATTATTTTGAGAATATATGGATAGTGATGATATATGACTAAAAGATACACAATGTCAAATTTTACAACACGATATCTGCAATTTAGTTGAAACAATGATATTCTGTATCCTGATAGTTGTTATATACTTAGTTAATTATATTCCCAATAGACATAACACTAATTAAAATCTCCTTTGAGAGATAGGTAACTAAAAATAAAACTAATAGACCTTTGTTGATTTCATCGACAAGAAAATAAAAGCGTGTACAAAGAACTAAGTGGTAAACTCAAAATACAGTGAGTTGAGTTATAATGGGAGTAAAATGATGATAATACAAGTTATGCATATCTACACGATACAGTGTACATAACTGTATTTGAGATTATTTCGTGATACCTGAAAAAAGGTAATCAGTAAAAATTAACACATGAATTCAACGATATATGCGCACATGAAAAAATCGTATATTAGACTATACGTAGGCGAGGTACTGTTAATCCGAGCCAGTGAACTAATTGACAAATCTCACACCCCGACACCAATATGGATAGATACTTGTACCTTTATATTGGAATCATGGGTTGTTGCCTAAATATACTACGACCTATCTAGGTACATATAGTATGGGTTGTATATCTCTCATCGGAAATTAACTGGGAAGGATGTACTCCGTACGTTATGTATGAGTATAAATCAATGTATGTAAGTGACGTATAAGCAGAATTTACCATGTATCCGTATATAAACGTGTGTAATGAACGAAATTGGTAATAAACTGTAGGTTAATGTCTACGTCTACATATTGTGCTGGCGCTGGTAGTGACAGTTCATGGAAATTAATAGAGGAAAAGGAGACGAAGAAGACGGGATATATTTTTTTATAAAATCCAAATAGGATAACTTAGTAAAGATATTCGATTGAAGTTTATTATAAAAGTTAAAAATAAATTATTAACGTATATAACCTATTACGTTTTTAAAAGTAACAGTGGTACAAAAGTAAGTGGGGAGAGCATATGCTGAAGAGTATAGGATTTGAGTCCTACATAATAAAAGTCGTTATTAAGAACCTAATGTGCAAATCGATATTTTCAAGAACGACCGAATGTTATTACAAAAACAGTTATTATTTAAAAAATAAACTAAGTACATATATCTTTTATCATTCTAAAATCAAAAAAGAGATTTTCTTCTCCTGCTTTTCAGATCCAGATTTTTAGAGGACATTCAATGACAACATTTGCAAAAAAAAAAAAGAGTCGAGGGCGCTAGACGGTTTGACCTAACAATTTCATTTGATATTTTTAAAACGAGTGCATATATTATCTCGCTACCTGAACAATATGTGCAATATTATAGGACGAAAGTATATATGGTTGCTATTTCTAATTAATTAAAAATTTGTTTTCTTTCAAATTACAGATAACACAAAAAACGCGGAAAAAGACATTGTCAAAAAGACGCAATCTGAAATAAAATATAAATATTACTTTACTCTTCAAAACATATTTTTTTCAAAACCTTCTTTATCATTCAGGTACTTTTTTTCTACGCGGAAAAAGTTCTAAGTACTTAATTTAAATTTTCTTCTTAGAGTTTGAAAACGGATATAATAATAATTTATGATAACAAACATACTCCAGTGATATCCGAAGAAGATTTTTAAAAGAGTTTTTTTCTTTGGTAATGAATCCAAATAAAAATAAAAATCGTAAATCTAGGCCAGAGAACTGATGAATTGCTACTTTTCCATGTCGTAATATACGTAATCAGAGCAATGAACCATTAGGCAATCCTCGATAATTTGACTAAAATGGAACCAAACAAAGTTAGACGAATCATTAGACAGAAAGGTGTCTAGGCACTTCAATGACATTGAATAATTTTATCTATACCATAGGCCCAAGATCCTTTATAATGAAATCAGTTGCTTTTTACTATGTGGCGGTCACTCCTAGCTCGGGAATTATTACTTAATTATTGCCAAACATCAATAAATAAATTTTACAAATCTTTATTCGCCAAAAAAATACATAGTTACAAAAACAAGACGATGTTAGTGTGCCAAAAGGCGGACTTATTGCAAAAAAATATCTCACAGTGAACCCGAGTTTGTTAGGTGATGTATAAAGAGGTATTTAATACAGATTGAAGTGGTTGAATCACAGAGGAAAATCATTAAAGTCTTTATTCGCTCTTTGTTTAAGATTTTTTGGGATGCTGAATCAAAAGTTTACATAAAACTTTGAGTTATATTTGATTCTATTTTTCAGAAAATCTTCATTTTTTTCCCGGCCAAACAACACAACTAAAGACTTTTTTCAAATCAACCAAGGTACACACTATTACATAACAAATAAATTTTTAATTTTCATCTTACTATTTACATTTCATTCGTTCTTTTGAAAGTAAAATAAAACATAAATAAATGTGAAAGCCATGTGGAACAAAGTCAAATATTAGAGAGGTTGGTTTGAAAATTTATTTGGGTTTCCTGCACGGGTGGAAAAATATGTCGACCTTCTAGTATATTAAATTAATATACCTACACAGTCCCGCATAGGTAAACGTCAGAAGGTGTAACGTTATAAACTTCAATACATTATGAACCTCAACATCCATGATAAAAAAGTTTTAAAACTTTTAGAGCCGTGTTTCAAGTATGTTGGATACCAAATTAATTCGGCTGCTTAACCTTACGTTTTTCAATAGTCGTAGGGTGTGTTAACATTGTGAAAATTCGTAATTAATAATAAGATAAATACGTAAACACGTTGCATTTTCGTTGTGATTTCAGCGAAAATAGTTACCTTTTCATTGGTTGGTATGGAATTCACGATCTAGCGATAAGCTCACCCATTGTACCTAACTCTATTCTAACTATCCGCCCTTGTTAATTCGGCAGGCAATGTCTATTAACAAAAAAAAATCTAATAATAAGTCCGAATCTCGGTGCTGAAGATGTATTCTGCACTTCACGTCTCAAGCTTTTTTCTTACTTTGAAGTGTGCACTGTGCAGATTGTGTACACAACCCCTAGATCCATTTTTTGAAAGTATCTTTGGGCTACTTATATGCATTATTTAATTATGCAAATTACCGGATAGACTCTGAAACAATGTTTTTTTCTAAAGATCTGAACCTGTATAAAAACTAGGTAATTTACTGCTATACCTTGATAATTTCTCGCTTTAAAATCAATTAATTAAGATAATAATGAGTTTTTTAGCTACTACAATCGACTGAAATAATAAATTACATTTTAAAGGAATCGATGTATATTTTCACGTACGATTTTATGGTATCGAAAAATAATTCGTAAAACTAAATGAACAGTATCAAAAATGAATTAGGTACAATTAATGCTGAAATAATACAAGCAGACCACAACAAATAAAACTAATTAATTTATAAATACTCATTTGGGACGACGGGAATAAGAGGTGCGTGAATAATTTCATTGTTTTACAAAAATAATACAATGCAACCGCCAAAATAATGAATTGCTATAAAACGACATACGGTTCACCCGAAAATCAGAAACAGCAATTACCCAGAGGATTTATAAAAACAAACAAACCAAATATAGGCCAAGAATCGTAGGGTTTGTAGAGTAAATGATTCTCGGAAAGATGGAAACGATTTTAATCTCTTCATTAACATGTAAAAAGAGTTTAAGATTCGTATGTATACATATTTAATTTTACTCATATGTAGATAAAAATATAGATCGTCTTTCTCCAAAGATACAACGCAATAGAATAATTAAAAAAGCAACTATGCCTTCATTATTATTCTAAAAAAAATACGATACACCATGAATATTTTTATGTAAACTTAACATACCTACGAACTGCAAAATAATGAAATTAATTAAATAAATCCTTTAATTACTCGAGAACAAGACGTTATAAAGTAAAAAAAATATATAATTACCTTCCATATTACGATTTTAAGAAGCAAAAGGAGAAGAAACGTTTTATGGGAGGAACATTAGTCTTTATTATCCTTGTTAAAGTTCTTATCCTCTAAGACCCCGTAATTTTTTATTAAGTTTCTTCTGTACATAGAAAATAATAAAAAGCTATACTTTAAGTAAGAGTAATGGCTTTATTTTGTTAAACGGTCGGAGTTTTATAAGAACCATCCTAAAGCGAAAACAAATCTGGTGTCAGTTTTAATAATAATTTAGAAAAGCATTTATCCGATTTTGTTCTTTCCCTTCCCCGTTTTTTTGTGTGGGCAAGGATTGAGATTTCAGCCAGGATATAGGAAAACCTTTTTATAAGTCTCTTCTCCTAGTAAAACGATAAGAACAATTTATCAATAAAAATTATATCGTTTTTTGGCGTGTTACCTATTTTAATTTACAATATTATGTCGATATTAATTTGAAAAATTAAACATGTTTGTGTTACGACGAGTTCTTAGATGAAGCCGTGGGATAAAAAGAGAGGAGTAGGTCGACCGCAGAAAAGATGGGCCGACGATATTATCCCAGTCGCGGGTAGAAGATGGATTCGCAAAGCCCAAGATAGAGAAAAATGGAAGCAAATGGAAGAGGCCTATATCCAGCAGTGGAGAGATGGCTGAAGGAAGAAAAAGAAGGAGTGTCACGATAGTACCTATAGTACGAATAATAATATACATCTAATACGTTTATTTAAGGTTTATGGGAAACACTAGCGATAACTATTAGGGTATGAAGCTACTAAATAACGATAGAAATCGTACAGTTTAAGGTTTCAACATCCACCTAAGTAAACTCGTGATAAGTATCATGAACTTAGAAAGCATAAACTCTGATACGAGTACCTATAATAATAATCTATTACAACTTAACTACGTAGGGATTAAATCATAGGTAATATTATTGTGTGTAATAACAGTATAATGGTTCTCTCTCTCGCTCTCTGAAATCAAAACATTTTTTAGAGAATTTTAGCTGTTTTCCACATAAGAGTATTTCCGTGTGTTGCTCTCTTTCCTTTCTGAAAAAGATGTGGCGTCCTGAATACAAGGCTTTATCTAAAACTGGGATGTTATATATAAAACGAGACACCATGTTTTAGATATATTTACTATGTAGGTACTTATTGTTGTTCACTAATGTCTTTGGATGAAAAAAAATGTTAACGTTTCTGAACATACGTCCTTCGGATCATATCGAAGTTTTTGTATAGATATTTCATCCTTCATCAAAATGTGTCAGTTTCACACGCGAAAATGTTTTGCATTAGGTGATATGATAATGTCGTTTGTACAGCATCTAAAACTATCAAGATTATAATGGAAAAATAATTGACGTGTTGTGAAGGTATTAACACTGTGAAAATTCATTAAATGGTTCGATAAAAACACACCTTTTTTTATTTATCATTGTTTATTGTTTATTGTTTTGAATCATCCCTAGGCCATTTGCAGGCACTTGGACTCGTCAAAGTTAATATCAAATTGAATATCCTTAACGGCTGTGCTGAGGATGGAGGCAACTCTAAAAGGCCTTTAAGGATTTTAAATTCAATAAATAAAAGTTTAAAGTATTTTATTTGTGTGTTTTTAAAAATGTGTGTAATATAAAAACGCTGTGAGTTACAGGAATTACAAAATGTTTTAGAAATACAGTAAGGAATTTTGAATATTAGGTATGTCGCATGTGGGGTGAAATTGGACAAATTGAGATGATTTGGGAACGTAGAGAGAGTGTCTGAGGATACAATGAAAAAGAAAACGTATAAGTAGGTCTGAGAGGGAGCTCCCCAAGGGGTACGATATAATAATAGTAAACGGACTATTAATATTGCGCCGTTTTGTACATAGAAGTTTATGAACCAACATCTATTTGAGGATTAAATTGTGTTCATATAATTATTCATCTATCTGTACCATCAAGGTTTTTCCTTTCTTTGTACAACCAATGACAGGAATGCTTCAATAACCATACAGAGACTGTACCCATCCGAGCTGCGCCACGCTGGAATGACATAAACACAGGCAACGAGTTGGCCCAGGACAGAAAAGCCTTGAAAAACTGGGTGACGACCACATGCTTCACATATATATTTTTTTATACACATTTTTTCAAGACTTTTCTTATTCATGTATGTATAGCGCTTCATTCACCAATATTAGAGTGAAGAATAATTCGTTTAGTGAATAGTATAAGAAATAATGTAAACACACCTACAATATACCGTGAAAGGATTATGAAGCCTTACACGTAAAGATAATGTGACATACAGAATAATAAACGTTTACCGGATACATTACTCCAGTACATATTATTTTCATGTTGTAACTAATACAATAATTGTGTACACCTACGCCTAGCATATCCACAGTACCTACATCAAATTGTTCATTCTACAATCGGAGAGGTGAATATTTATTTATTTCAATTTTTCTTCTCTTTAGTATGTGAACGTCCATCGTACAGGGTCTATCTGTCCAGGTCCAATCTCGGAAAGCAGCGCATCCACACAACTATAAAATTCTTCCACTATACAGGTATATCTCTTTGGCCATCCTGTCATCATTCATTCTCTCACAATTCGCCGAAACAATCTAAGCTTATTCACTTTTTTTTCTAGCCACTACACCTATCATATAATCACTCATTTTTCTAATAGTCTCATTTCTTATCCAATCTCTCTATGTTTTCCCACATACATATGGCATATTTTAATTCACTTTTTTCCCAACATATATTCTCAAAAAATATCTGAT
The DNA here is from genome assembly GCA_963576895.1 of Ceraclea dissimilis. Taxonomy (NCBI): domain Eukaryota; kingdom Metazoa; phylum Arthropoda; class Insecta; order Trichoptera; family Leptoceridae; genus Ceraclea; species Ceraclea dissimilis. The sequence continues at coordinate 4,532,548 of OY756358.1, forward strand.
TCCAAGAATAATGTCTGGTACGGATGATTGAAATCACCTTGTAATACACCTTACATCTACAACAACTGCTTGTACTAGAATATTCTTCAATAATTACTACTCTTGTAAAGTTCATGGCGGTACTGATTGAAATAACATTCCTACTGAAATTCCAAATTTATTGTCTTTCAAAGATCGTTCAAAGAAGCATCTCTTACAATATCGTTCACACAAACTCCACTTTCTCTCCTTCTCCTTTCTATTTTTTCTTGTATCTTTTTAAACAATATGTATTATATTTCGGCGTAAATCTGTAATGTTTTCTTGTGGCATATACATTAATAAATCTTGTGAAGGACTAGCTGGTAGAAATCGCAACTTCGTCATGTATTTTTTTACAGTTGTTGATGTGTTTTTGACTGAGTGTTTACTTGTGGCTACTGCAATTGGGCCGAAGGAACACTGAGACCTCGATCATGTACCTGCATGTATAGGCGTGAGTGTGTGTATTGTGAGAGTGTCACAAAGTAAGGTAAATAACCGTCGCTTCGCTGTGAGTAAACACTAAACAGGGCGTTAAATACTGCTTCGGCTTGCCTTGATTCAGAGTTGTGCTCAGTTAGGTAGGTAGATATGCTATTACTAGAGGGTAACTACCCGTGAAAATCACGGAGGCTTGCTTAAATATGTTTTTGTGTAACCACCTATTACTATTCCACCCTTCAAAGTTCCTCGAGTAAACACAGGAAGATCACAAGGCACCGTCTTTTCCCCGTCTCTCCAATATCGTCATGAAAGTCGTAAGACCAGATTCATATTGTCGACTTTTTTAGTTGGCACCCACCCCTGAAAGCCACAAAACTCCTCTTACATGTCTATCTGCATACATAGGTACTTTACACACGTATAGATGGTGGGTACTTTAAATAGTTCGATTTGCAATCTTTACGTGTAGGTACGTACCATATAGTATGTATGAGAATTCTATTTTCATTTTCTGTCACGTTGTATAAAATGGTACTTACTTGATTATTTCCACGAAAAAAATATTTCAAAACTATTTTCATTCATAATTTCATTAGTAGGTACGGTACCATTCGATAATTAAAATTTTTCATTCATAAAATTTTAAAAATGTGAAACACGACGAATATTTCTAGCTACCAACGAAGGCGTCGCTGCTTTAAATTTACATACATATTCATCGAACTTGCAAAATTTTCCAATGGGCAAGCGTTACATACCTACATGACTTGGATAATACGAGTATTATGTAATGGAATATTGTTCTGGTGCATTTTTTGCGTATTACGTGTGAATAATTTTAATACATAAATTTGTTACATGTCTTTAATAGTATATCTGACTTAACGTGGTACTGAAGATACCCAAAGATGTGTGTTTTGTATCTAATAATATATTTTGATTACTTTATCAAATTGATTTTAATTGAAATACTTTAAAAACAAAAGGTTGGTTTAAAAAATTTTGAAGTAAATTAAGGTACGTAGAAGGATGATGAAACATAATAATTTAAAACATTCCCGACTGAAATATGACGGTGTTACTCGTATATACCTGAAAGCGTAGCCATGATTACTCTACGACTACGCGGACTACGATGCACGTATGAAATAATCTCTAGGGATAATTTTAATTAATTCCTCTGTCGGATCATCAGTGATAATTATTAATGAGGATTTTCATCATACTAATCCTCACATCATGAAACTGTCAGAACAATGCTATTATTTATCGTGTCTATTTTGCATTAAAATTTAAGGGCTTGGAACCAAGAATGACGTCAGTCTTTTCCCACGGCATTAGGGTTCAAAATCGCGTGACAATCTCATGATAAAATGGTAAAAAATAGCGTTTTTTCCATTTTTTGTGGTTAATTTTTCGTCTATCACCTTTTACAAAAAACTTTTACGGTTATTCCCTAGATAAAGGTTTAATGCATCTACTCTATTTTGTTCCAAAGCATATTTAGTAACGGTTGTCGAGGTAGAAGGTCTCCCGTTTTTAGAAATTTTTGGAAATGTCGGTACTCGGTATGCATACTCTTAACGTTAGAACCACTATAAAAAATGATGTTTCAGTAAGCCACATACCTACATACACACATGTATTCTAGTATCTTTCTCATGCGTAAGCTCTACTACAAAAGTATATTTTTCTTACAGGTAATATGTACAAAGTTTAACCAACCCATTTGTAAAGAGACGAAAAGCTACATTCTTTGAGTACATATCCCTTGTTGAAAAATTCAATATACCCTTGTATGTAACTCATCGTGAAGCGCTAGATAGAGGACAGAAAATAATACAGGATATGTAAGTAAAAGTAAAAGAGTATCACATTTCCAGAATCTCAGACAGTTAGTTGATAGAAGACCGGATGTATGATCATTGATCAATGTTCATATAGTCCAGGATCGTAAGGATTTCAAAAAGACCATCTCCAATATACCCAATAGAAGAAAATAATACATTTGACATCTTTCCGCTAGCAAAATGCCTTTGACAAATCAAAGAATTAAATAACCGATATTAGAACCATCTATCTCAAAGACTCACTCGTAACTAGTTAGGTTGGCAAGAACTGCAGTTACTTCAACTTTCAAATACCTAGTAGAGTTAGAGGACCTCAAATGGTCGCAGACAGAGCCAAAACCGGGGTCCAAAATTGTTTAACGCTTTATCAGAATCTTTAAAAAAAATAGTCAGATAAAATTTAAAGGAGGTCTGAATCTTAAAAGCCAGGGTAGAAGAAATATTAAGAGTTTTCTTGACTAAAAGTTCCCTCGACATCAATTGTATTTTCCAAGGTTGAGATTCGCGTTTAGTTAATCTGATCCCAATTTATTAAACTGTATAGATAATAATATATAATAACAACCTTCTAATAAGTATCGCCCTTGTTCCAAAGTAAAACTTTTGTAAAATCTACCGAGCGTTATTCACTAACAAAAGCTCTGAGGAAGAAATGAGTGTGTAGAAGTAAAAGTTTGGAGTTCGATATGTTCTATATACTATACTATACAATATGGGAGATAAAGAAAGTTTAAGAGATTTATAATATTGTCATTCAATAAGTACTAGTTTAAACCTTGGGTTATAAATAGAAAGCACTTATTTAACGTTCATCATAAAACAGTCTTACTGCCATAAAAAATCATGATTTTAAAAATTATTTGGTTTGTTTTATAATTCATAAAAATGATAACCGAGATTTAATTTCCTTACCCAATGTACATACAAATGAAGATTTTTTTATTAAAAGGCAAGTTTTCGAATATAATTTTTATAATTTTCTATTGTCAAATATGAGGGAGGCGTGTAAATATCCTGTGACTATGTAAGGATATAATTATATATTTCTAGTGAATTTTGATTTGTTCCACGAATATTTAATTTATTTTGACGAATAACATGATGAATATTGGCCCTATTTTTTCATAGCATTTTTTTAAACTGTTAGAAAATAGAAACTTATTGCACGCTATCTGAATTTTCTCGAGAAATTCTCGATTATTTTTTTATTACATAGAGGTAAATAGTGTTATTTCAGGAATACGAAAAAAACGTCGTTTTGTCTAATTTTGTTATTATCGTTAATTATTTTGAAAATCACAATTCATTTTTTGTGAAGACATCGGATATTCTACATGCCATAGTTTAATAACAACTACCTAAATATTTCAACAGATTTACAGCAAAGGATGGGCCTTCCATCAGGCTTATGACTAATCGTCAGCTGGTTTAATGTGATCACTTTTCATGGATGGAAAGTTTATCCTTCGCTGTAAGTATATCTGTTGGGATCACTACTTCTTACTGAATAATAATTATTGATAATAATGATTTATTGTATTATTAGACAATATTTCTTATGTTGTCGATTTCGCACCAAAACAAAAAAAATTAATATGTTAATTGAATTTATTTTGTAGATTTCCATAACTATAATAAAAACACGATTCTACTTAATTATGTAGAAACACAAAATATCATTGTGTTTTTATTTAAATTATTACATATATTTTTATGTATTCACTGAGTGTTTACATAAAATGAAATTGTTTTTGTATAATAAGGTACCCATGCCTATTGTAAAAACTGATACAAATTCAGAAATATAAGGGCGGTTTACATACGCACGGTGAGATTCTTTAAGATCACGTCCAAAGTTTTCTAAACTCCGATTCTAAAGAGTCATAGTCAAAAAGTCATAAAGTTTGGAATTCGTGGTCCGTGTAACCTTAACTTTATTGGTCGTCGCCCTTCAAACATTTTGTTGCCATAAATTCTCTCAACTTTTCCCATGTACGTATTTTATTTTATAGTCTAATACAAATCGCTGAAACCTTCAAATAGAACATTATTCCGTTTCACTAAACACTCTCTCGTATTATATTGGTTTTGTAGTGAGACACCTCCTCAGAAATGTACTTTCCATAATCAAAAATAATACATTTTGTAATTTCGCCATTTAGAATGCAATGAGGTATCCAGTTGTATGAGCTGGGCATACACATACTCGTACATTCATTTTGTGGTGAATTAAATGACCATGTGTGCATTTAATTCTTAAATACTTTTAGATTTATTTGCCGTTGCATTCACTCGTGATTTGTGTTGAAGCACATCAAGCATTACAAAAAGTACAAATAACTCAGAATTTCACCAACAAATGTTTAAATAATCTGTACTTGGCATCGTACCTTACGACGTCGAATAAAAATAATTTGATTAGATACTTCGATAATCAAAGTCCTTTACATGTCTTTAAAAATATTGATCACCCATCGACTGACAAACACAATATTGATTTACATTGATTATCTCGAATAATTGCATCGATTACACCTAAGTTTTATGATTCAATCGACGTCGACACCCAGAAAAACATCTAATTTGATCTAATCTACCAGTACTTAATTCGAACAAACGGTCCGTATGGTAAGAGATATGTTTTACGTAGGTTTAGTAGGTCTAGGTAATGTATATGGTACAAGCCAAATTCAATTATATTGTAAATCTAATTGTAGTAAAGGATTGGGATAGGGTCATACTATTCAGTGAGTAAATGGTAGGTAACCCAAAGGATAATATACTATAATAATATTGACCTTTAAGTTTAAGGAATAAATTACAGAGGTAGATTCCTCTGAAATATTAATAGATATTATCATAATATAACGACTATGAATTCACATAAAGTAAATTATCAATTATTACAGAATAGAAACTGCTATAAGTTCTCTACTCGTACATCCTTCTCAAGTCTATTGTGTATCTAGTAGGTACCTATAGATACGTTAACGTTATTTTAGCATCGTAGATGCGTAGGTACTTAATATTTCCATGGTTCGTTAACTTGCGTTTCTTAATAATTAATCATAACCTATTAGTAGAAATTAGGTATACAATTACATACCAATATAATGTCAGCGTATCCTATAATGATAGGTATCTATCGTATATAATCTGTGGTATTATATTAGGTATAGTCTAACCTATATGATGAGATTACATGAGCTGAGTACAATCAAAGTACTACCATATTGGTATTGTGTAATGTGGTAATACAAATCTGCCGAGATATGTATATCCTGATATTTTGTATACCTATATAGCAAGTAGTCCAGAATTCAGAGTTCCATAATAATATGCTTGTGGGTCCATTAATGATCAATGGAATGTATTATGCAGCACTAAAATCTGGGGCTAAAAGTACTACAGGAAATCATTTTTTGGAGTTATCAAACACTAAGTTACTTTAGTCTCAGTGTCCTTGTCATTCATATTATTGTTATTGCCAAGTGATCCACGTTTTGCATTACATAGTTTTCGAATATCACGTATAGCCATTAAATATCTGTGAACGAGTTGTTTAGGTAAAATCTGTCGAATGTATGAAGATTTTTTCGATACGTACGTCAATTAATCCAGGCAACAGAAAACCCGAAACTACTCAGTGATAATAGGTCCATCACCCTGCGAAAGCTCACTAGAAATACATGTCTGGTATCACTTTCTTTAATTATTTATTTAAACGTAGACATGAAGTGATTCACTCTCCTACCATAGGGTAAAATATAAACAATCCTTTATTATTCTTAAGGTCAGGTGATAGAAATAATCTATACTTGGTATAAACTGGCAATTTATTTATATTAATAGTTAATACATTCAGTGACGTGATGGTGAAATTATTATATCAATACAAATATGTCTACATCTAACAACACATAATATGCAAACAATACTCATTGCGATTTCCCACGCTGTGCAATCGAAGTAAAAATTTTGCAACCTCACCCGAAAATATATTATTTTTCTAGAAATGAACACACAATAACATTATTTTAGACATATTTTACCTCAGAATCTAAAGAGAATTCTAAGCCCTACTACCATTCAATCCGCAGGATTGAAATAAGAAAAAAACTAGAGGCTCGAAATACTTATTTTATTTATTAGTTCTTTTGTAAAATAAAAACACTGTGATTTACTTCCACTATTTATTTTGAGAACACACACCATAAAAATATTTTACAATGTATGTACTTCCATAATGGTAATCTTCAAACAATCACTAACTTATGTTAATATCAATATTCTAGTAGGCCTTTTATATTAAAATAGCCTTTATTACATTTGTTTCATGATTTTTGTAAATTAATACCTTTGAAAGGAATGTGTAGATACATACATATTATACCGGTATTAGTAATTAAATTGAATTAAATTTTGTTACAAATTATACCCTTCACATGTCATTGAAAGGCTGTAATTTAATTTTTCATTTCAAAAAGCTTGACAGTTTGAATGCGATTACAATCGTCATTTTCATCACAATTTGAGTATTTTAACGAAACGCGTTATCATTTTGAATAGTACATACAATGGAAAAAGAGTATCTATCCATATGTTCTTTGTACGAAAATAGTTGTTATCTTCGACTTCTGATATGTCCGATTGCCCGCTTCTTAAGTGGGATATATGAACCCAAAAAGCCTCTCCAGACTTTACGATCTTGAGCGAACTCTATTTCGTCTTCACCCATGTGACACCATTCCCCATTATAGAGTCTTAATTCTCGACCTTACCTATTTTATTACGCTTAAAAAGAACTATTTTAGGCGCGTCACCTCTAGGATATTTGGTGATAATATACAAAGAAAATTGTACGCGGATAACATTATGGATTTGCGTTGGGTTCTTCAATACGTAGGTACCGAATCATTATGTTTAACTAACGAGACAATTAAAATTTCCTTTACGAAAGCTTTACTTATTTACTGAAAAGAGCCCAAAGCTCTCAGTAAACTTAATCCTCACGCACGATGTCTAGGCAGGCTTTAAATGGAATATCTCTCTTTAGTATACTATCGCATTAAAACAAATAATTAAAATACTGTTAATTATAGTGGAAAAGCTTTCGTATTATGTAAATTACTTTTCATCTTGTACCAAAATACCAATCTTTATCGAGTCGTCCTGGCTTTTTCTCTCTTAGACAATTAGTTCGTTAGTCTTCCTTACCATAACGCTATTTCCCGGATGTGAAAACCTACTACAGAGTGAACGGATGTGAATCTTATTGCAGTGTGCACATATAGAAAGTAGATGTCCACACGATTGCTTTGTCAAATTCTAAATAGAGACATTCAGAAGGGTGTAATAGGAATACTTTTTTCCTCTTGTGATAAATGTGAGATTTTAAACGGCGCCTCAGACCATTTTTTATAGTAATTTATTGAATAATATTTTTTTCATTAGAATACAGTTACAAATATGTATTGTTATTTCCGTTACTCTTGAATATTGATGCAAGTATTATGAAACTACTTAGGTAATTTCATAAAGAACAGGCTTATGGGGGCCCCTCGTGGGGGTAGGGCAATAGTCATCGGGTGAGCTGGCAACCCGGTCAGTCCGCCGCTGTTTAGACAGGTACACTCACATGACTAATATATTCGTAACATTCTATTAGATTTTATTAGAATGAAACGATTGAATCGATGTCAATTTTGATTAATATCACAAATTTCTACCTGGAGAAATTAAATACAGGTACATTGTGTTGAACTTAATTTTTAATCTAATATAAATAAAAGCTTCTACGCGGGCAGTTTAGTAATATATGTAGGTAAAATCAAATAATTAAAAACATTACGTTTAATTTCTCTAAGCACGCAAGAAATAATTATTATGAAACATCGGCATGAAATTCAATACAAACTCCCTTTGAAATGTGATTAATAAAAATATCCTTGAAAAACGCAAAAACATTTTCGTAACTTTTCGTTTTTCTTTCACCATTTCCTTTACAATAACACTACAATACAAAATGTTCTGCTTTCTGAAATATTTGAACATCTTCAATGGATTGAAAGAAAAAATAACAATCGAAGGGAAGATAAGGGAATTTCTATACACACTAAAAATAGGAAATAATACACAGGTACCCCATTATTTCCTTTACATGTGTTTGTTTCTGTATTTCAATATGTCGATTCGCATTTCTTTCCATTTGCCAAGATCGACATTCGCAAAAAAAATGTTAATCATTTTTGTTTTTAAACACGTGAAAATCTCTTTTTTTTTCAGAAGTGAGCTTACCTACTTGCCTAAAGTCTTTGAATTGGCGACAACGAAACAATTTAATTTCAAAAACAATTTGTAATTGTAAAATGGAAAGAACTAATACACTATTGCCCGATCCCACCAACTACCACCTAGGAAGCAGACCCCTAAGGAATTTCCATACAAAACCACAGATAATTTGAGTGATTATTATAACTGTCAAAACCTTTAAGATATAAATCCATACAAAATACAGCATGCAGCTCTACTTAGTTAGGTGGCCAAATATCTCGGCCCAGAATCTCCCTTACTTAAGTAGCTGCATGCTGTATTTTGTATGGATTTATATCTTAAAGGTTATGACAGTTATAATAATCACTCAAATTATCTGTGGTTTTGTATGGAAATTCCTTAGGGGTCTGCTTCCTAGGTGGTAGTTGGTGGGATCGGGCATATATCTACAGTTTAAAATCCACGAGGTGAATATTACGAGTATTATTTGCGATTAACGTTTTGAGAATTAAACGATTGAGAAGCGATTCATTCGCTTTTGCCTTGGTACCATTAAGAGTATGCATACCGACATTTTAAAAGTTTCTAAATACGGGAGACCTTATATCTCGACAACCGTTACTAAATATGCTTTGAAACAAAATAGGGTAGATGCATTGAATCTTTATCTAGGGAATAACCGTAAAAGATTTTTTATATCTTGTATAGATTTCTCAAAAAAAAAATTCAAAACACCTCTGATCTTTTTCCCGAAAGACGGAAACTCGTTTCCCGAAAGTCACGGAGTATTTTTTTTTTGTTGTACTGATAAGATGCATTAAAATCTATGGAATAACCGTGAAAGTTTTTTGATAGACGCAAAATTAACCCCAAAAAATGGAAAAAAACGCTATTTTTACCATTTTATCATGCGATTGTTCACGCGATTTTGAACCTTAATGCCGTGGGAAATGACTGTGACGTCATTCTTGGTGCCACGCACTTAAGTGAGAAGTCATTTAAAGGTATGTACCTACTAATTGTATATTAGTAAAATTTCAATATACAAATTAATTTCTTTAAAAGCCAGCGTTTTACAAACATGCCACCGACCTACCTTATATTTAACTTCATGAATAAATGATAGTGGTTTTAATGTTAATCGAATTCTTCAAAGACATGGAAACCACAGAACCAAACAGTATATCCTTGTATGAAGTAAAATATTACCTTCTATAAATCGACAGTTTTGGGTTCAGAAGTTCAACAAGACCCTGTGAAAATTGAAACCCTTGTATAGCTACAAAATTAATCCTGATTAATTAAATCTGAAGTTGCTGAAGACTCACCTCTTTGTGCGTACCTACGGGTCGGGCACTGGTCAGCCAACGACGGGAGTTAGCCAAAATGTGGTGATTTGACCTACCATTTTTACTGCTTATGACAATCCTATATGGTGATTTATACTCAGAAAAATGTAAGGTGCCCTTGGGGCAATTTTATCGCTAAGCGGCGCCAATAAGTAAGTGGTCCGATGATTATTATTATTAATCTTTAGCTTAAAGTAAAAAGCACTTCTCAGATCCCTCACTAGGTTTAGTGGCAAAATGGAAAACATTCACGACTTGTCTCGTGAGGCACTTCAATACCTGAGCTCTCACGATCTCAACCTATGACTCTGGTCTATCTAATGCCATACGACATAAATAAATAAAATAAATAAATCTTTATTGGCCAGTAAATACATATAACAACAAAAACAAGACAATGCAGTGTGCCAAAAGGCGGACTTATTTCAAAAGCAATATCTTACAGTCAACCTGAGTACTTCAATACTTCCCAAAGTATAACAATACTTCTTAAAATAAACCTGCATAGTTACATATATAGTAAAATAATTGTTTCTTTGGGACACAGATCATGTCGGTTACCCTCAAATAAATTAAATATATTTCTATTTGAATTATACCCTAAGCTCTCCAAATATTTCTAATTTTGATCAATTACTTATTGTTGCGAAACCAGAAAAGGGACTCCACCCCTTATACTTCTACGACCTTTGATGCTCGATGTATGATAATACGGTTTTCACCCTTTAGTAATACAGTTACCTCATCAATAATCAGAAATTGATGAAATTATTAACTTCGATTGGAATCAATGTATGTTAACAAATGTTATATTTTGATGATTTTATGTTCACAATATTACCTCAAGACACTAAAGAATGCTGCCTTTAAAAGAATAGTCGTTTAATAAAATATTTTCATTAAAATTGTTTTGATTTCTCCTTTTTTCTAGTAATTTTGGTGTGAATAAAATAGATTATTCAACAGCCGCATAAATCCTTATAAAGGATTTACAATTTATGTCAGATATTATGAATCTGAACTTGAACACTTTCATGTCCATAACAGTTTTGGACTATGTACGTAGGAGTAAAGGAGTATATCAAAATACAAAATTCTTTGTATTGAAAATTTTTACTTTGCCTTTCGATAACTCATTCAATATACACCTACTCCTTTTTACTGTCATTCTTATTATTATTACATGTTTGAGGTATATGCGAATTAACACGTACACCTGCATACTTACATATATTCACTCAGTTCTGAAATCACGGTTTTCGCAGCTGAAATTTTCTGAGAGCAACAGGTACCCAACAGAATACAATCTAATAAAAAAATACTAAGACAATTCTACTTGAATCCTGGCAAACAATATTGCTAAACCTTTCTAAAAATACATTTCGTCGAACCTGCAATGTAACTACCTGCTCCGAAATCGTTTGATTTAAAAAATCGCAGATTTCTCTTACCTTGTCCAGCAGAAAGTCTCCTTATGGCTGCACGTACGTAAGAAGTTTTCTCCAACTCTTCAGCATTTTCCTTAGACTTTTCCTTGGTATCCTTAGCGGCTGCAACACTTTCCACGTCTTGATCTTTCACTATTGAAGACATTGAACACACAACGGAACTGCTAGGTACTGAACTATTATTATTATTAGCACGGACACGAACCGTTTGTTGAAAGTTATCCGAAGAGGCGCACGTGTTGGTAGTATCACACGTGTCAACCCGCTTCATAGCGAGAGGTGACAGCGTCTGATGTAGGCGGCTGATATAAACCGATCTAGTAGCCCGCGCAGGGCGGGCGGCCGCCCTCTGCGCGCCACGCACCCGGAGAACATATCCGTGTAGGAGGTGAACAACGGCGCCGGGAAATCTTCACGTAGGTTATCCACCTGCTAGACGCATGCGTCCACAATTCATGAAGGCGGTGCTTCGTTCGTTGAAAATATATACATGTTCAGTGAACAGGAATAGATTCTATACAGATAAACTTAGCATAACATGATTACACCGGTACGATGTACTGAAAGCGTAAAACGGAGCAATATAAAGTTGAGAATAAAATAATGTGGGAATTACTAAGAAGTCACAGAACTGACAAATGTTTGTAATTTTTAATGATTTTCTGTGTATTTTTTTATGATTAGTGCTTATACCATTGGCAATAGTGTATTATACCGTGTGCGGCATCAATACTGTAATTTTAAGAAGAATTTAATTGTAAGAACTGCTTTAGATTTAGGTAAAAAAAATAGCAAGCTATGTTGCAGCTACCTCTATCTATCTATCTATACCCTCACGCCACATCCCTTGCAGGGTAGGCAGAGAGGACAGAGCGCCAGACAGCCCTATCCTTACACACACTCCTAGCTTCCGTCACATTCATGCAATTAGTCATACACGCTCTCCGATTCCTTTTACTCAAAACGCGTCCATCCTTGAGGATCTGGTCGACATGATCGGACCAGGTCAGTCTCGGACGGCCGCGCTTTCTCACCCCTCTTCGCTCATTCAGATATATCTTTTTTGTCATCCTGTCATCATTCATTCTCTCGACATGCCCAAACCATCTTAGTTTGTTTACTTTCATTCTTGTCACTACACCAGTCTTGCAGTCACTCATTTCCCTAATAACCTCATTCCTTATCTTATCTCTCAGCGTTTTCCCGCACATTCTTCTTAATGACCTCATTTCTACTGCATTCAACCCTGATTCATCCTTCTTCATCCACGTCCACGTCTCACTAGCATACATCAGGGTCGGCACCAAGACAGCATTGTGCACTAGCACTTTTGCTTTCATAGACACATTGCTACTACTAACAATCGGACCGAGCGCACCATTCGTCCTAGTACCGGCCAGCTTCCTTCTTTCAATGTCTCCATCACAGCGTCCATCTCTAGTAAACAAACTTCCCAAATATACATACTCATTCACTTGCTCCAGACAGTCATTACCAACCTTTATCACACAATTTGTCCTTATTTCCTCTCTTTCGAACACTAATACTTTCGTTTTATTTACATTCATTTTCATACCATTCATATCGCAGCTTTCGTACACACAGGATACTATCCGTTGTAACTCACATTCATCATCAGCCATCAACACTAAATCATCTGCAAACATTAACGCACATACTTTCACTCCATTTAGGTCCACACCAACATTCAGCTCATTCAGAGGACGCATGCAGTAGTCGAAGAACAGGTTGAACAACCAAGGCGACATGACGCAACCCTGTTTAACCCCTTTTGTGAGAGTGAACCACTGCGACAACGCAGCATTCACCCTGACACAAGCAGAGCTCTCCGTATATAGAGACGCGATTGCGCCAATCAGTCGGTCGCTCACCCCATATTCCGACAGTACACGCCACAGTCTTTCTCGGTCCACACGATCGTATGCCTTCTCCAGATCCACGAACGCGCAGAAGAGCCTCTGGTGTTTAGCCAGAAGCTTCTCCACGACCATCCGTAGGGAGAAGATCTGATCGGTGCACCCCCTGCCACTCATGAAAGCACCCTGCACATCCCATACTTTACTTTCAGTCACTTTTCTTACTCTTTCAATCAATACCTTTCCATACAGTTTGCCCACAGAGCTCAGCAAACTGATAGCCCGATAACTGCCGCATTCCAACCTTGAGCCTTTCCCCTTGTACAAAGGGCAGATGACTGCCCTCCTCCAATCCTCAGGAGTGCAGCCACTCTCCCAGCACAAGTTGAAGAGCCTCAGGCACCACTCGAGAATCTTCGGGCCACCTTGCTTGATGAACTCTATGGCCACACAGTCATGTCCCGCAGCTTTACCATTCTTTGCTTTTTTCAATGCAAGCACAACTTCATTCATACGTATTTCCTCGTCCTCAGCAATATTTACATTCATACTATCTGCAACATTCGTCTGGTTTGTACTAGTACCACTTTCATACAATTCTTCGAAGTATTCTTTCCATCTTTCAACAACTTCTTCTCCATTCATCACTAAATCACCATTCTTATCTTTGATGCAATTCATACTGTTTTTCTCACTTCCAGATCGCTTTCTTTTTACTTCCTTCCAGAATATTTTCAAATTCTCCTCGGCGTTCCTCGATAATTTCATACATTCCTCTTCCTCAAGTTTTCTCTTTTTCTGGCAAACCATTTCTTTCACTTCTTTCCTACACGCTTTATATATATTCTCCTTTCTTTCTTTCTCACCTCCATCATCTGGTTTCGCACCAAGCACATCATTCCACGCTTTCTTTTTCCTCACTACAGCATCCTTCACCTCATCATCCCACCACGCATCACCTTTTTTCCTTCCTACCAACGCTTCTCCACATACTTCTCTTGCACTATTTACTAGCACCTCCTTCATAACATTCCATAGTTCACTCGTCGAGCGTTCCTCATCATCATGTACTTCTAGCCTTTCGTTAGTTAGTCTTTCATATTCATCCCTAACATTCGTCTCTTTCAGTTTTTCGACCCTGATTCTCCGGACAGGCTCCAACTTCCGAGCCCTCGAGCGCCAACCGGAGAAAAGATCAATCCTTGTTATCACAAGGAAGTGATCCGTCCACAGTCCGGCGCCCCGAAATGCCCGGGTGTCCTTTGTCGCCTTCCGGAGCTCAGAGTCCACACATACAAAGTCAATCATCGACCTTTCAATACGATCAACTCTCTCTCTTTGCCAAGTGTACTGGTGGATCTCCTTGTGTGCGAAGAATGTGTTCGCCACAAAGAGATCCAACTCCAAACATACTTCTAACACTCTTTTCCCGTTATCATTCACCCTATCATCGCCATGCAATCCCAACACTCTCTCAAAATTCTTCCTTCTGACACCGACCCAACCATTCAGATCACCTGCCAATATTACTTTTTCATTCGCTCTTCTTTTATCCGCTGTCTCCCGCACTAAGTTCCAAAACTCATCCTTCTCATCATCCAAGGCATCATTCCCTGGACCGTAACCTATAATAAGGAACAGCCTGGTCATGCCTACCTTGAAACGAATCCAGATGAGTCTCGGTCCTACCAGTCCATACCCATTACGCTTCACCATACATTCAGTCATTCTTTTTGATAATATAGCACCCACTCCCTGACGTCCATGTTCATTTTCAGGCACTCCAGACCACATCTCTGCCATTCCATTCACCACATCACAATCTCTATCCTTTCTTTTCGTCTCACATAAACACAATATATCTAAGTTCCTCTCATGCAAAACATCACGCAATTCATTCATCTTACTTTCCATATCTCCTCTTATATTCCACACACCAATCCGGCATTCTGCCCTCCTCTTTGCGCCCTCCCTGGTCCTTGACGCGGCGTGATGGGTGGCGAGCCTCATCGACTCCATGCGTCAAGACCACCACCTAATTTCTTACATCTTAGGACCTATAGGTCCCGTGTCTTGGTTTCCCTCCACCATGTTAGTAGAAAATATATATATACAAAATAATATAATAAGAATAGAAATATAAATAGAATAAATAGAACTACCACCACCAGAAGTATCCCACTACCAGCCGTTGAAGGTCCTCAAGGTCAGCGTCTTCGTCGGAAGTGGCCGGCACTGAGTGGGTTTTGAGTAAAAGCACTCGAAGACACACAAACACGATTTTGACTGGAAAATCACTGAAGGAACGACACAGAAGGTGGAATACACGAAATAGTATTAACGACAATATCGAGAAGAAACACGTGCGGTCACGACGGATGGTAGAGGGCTACTGATTTTGCGTTCAGTGGACGCCTGGGGACCACGCGTATGGAATAGTATGATAAAATGGCGTCTGAAAAACAGAAGACAAGATGGCGTACGAAGGCAAAAACCAGTAATACTAGGGGAAAAAGCTTAATAATTCCGGCACTGAGTGGGTTTTGAGTAAAAGCACTCGAAGACACACAAACACGATTTTGACTGGAAAATCACTGAAGGAACGACACAGAAGGTGGAATACACGAAATAGTATTAACGACAATATCGAGAAGAAACACGTGCGGTCACGACGGATGGTAGAGGGCTACTGATTTTGCGTTCAGTGGACGCCTGGGGACCACGCGTATGGAATAGTATGATAAAATGGCGTCTGAAAAACAGAAGACAAGATGGCGTACGAAGGCAAAAACCAGTAATACTAGGGGAAAAAGCTTAATAATTCCGGCACTGAGTGGGTTTTGAGTAAAAGCACTCGAAGACACACAAACACGATTTTGACTGGAAAATCACTGAAGGAACGACACAGAAGGTGGAATACACGAAATAGTATTAACGACAATATCGAGAAGAAACACGTGCGGTCACGACGGATGGTAGAGAGCTACTGATTTTGCGTTCAGTGGACGCCTGGGGACCACGCGTATGGAATAGTATGATAAAATGGCGTCTGAAAAACAGAAGACAAGATGGCGTACGAAGGCAAAAACCAGTAATACTAGGGGAAAAAGCTTAATAATTCCGGCACTGAGTGGGTTTTGAGTAAAAGCACTCGAAGACACACAAACACGATTTTGACTGGAAAATCACTGAAGGAACGACACAGAAGGTGGAATACACGAAATAGTATTAACGACAATATCGAGAAGAAACACGTGCGGTCACGACGGATGGTAGAGGGCTACTGATTTTGCGTTCAGTGGACGCCTGGGGACCACGCGCATGGAATAGTATAATAAAATGGCGTCTGAAAAACAGAAGACAAGATGGCGTACGAAGGCAAAAACCAGTAATACTAGGGGAAAAAGCTTAATAATTCCGGCACTGAGTGGGTTTTGAGTAAAAGCACTCGAAGACACACAAACACGATTTTGACTGGAAAATCACTGAAGGAACGACACAGAAGGTGGAATACACGAAATAGTATTAACGACAATATCGAGAAGAAACACGTGCGGTCACGACGGATGGTAGAGGGCTACTCAAGAGGGTTGTTTTAATTTTGACCAATTTACTGAAAAGATAAATAGCTTTTTTTCACTTAGCGCTCATAACGAAATGTGTTAACGCGAAAAGTGTTTAAACGGGGTTTGTTTGTAGTTTCTAACAAAGACTAGTCGCCAGGCAGTCTGAAGCTAAACACGAAACGCTGGAAGCGCTGAGCTCGCGACGGTAGAAAAGCTTCATGTATCAGGGGAGCATAACATTACTATACATTGTACCTCACCAGTGCTTTACCCTCCAATATTATTAGTACTAAGTTGGTTGAATATTGAAGATATGTTTTATTTCTGTTATGCTGAACAAAGCCACAGTGTTGTTGAAATAATCTTATTGACAGGTAGATGAAGATTCTATTTTTAACATTCCTGGTTTCCGCCTACCTCGTACAGTACAATGATATAGCAACTCGACCGTGAGAATTAACGTCTCTACGCTGTTCCAGGGGGAAGATCATTCTGAACCTGAAGGCAGATAGGCGTAATGAATTTAATTACATAATGTTGACTCCTCATCAGTTACTCCGGGAGTTGGAGATATTTTTAAACGGCAAACATTACATTGTTTTATATCTCTTCATCAATCAGAAGTACAAATACTCGCTAACGGTTATATTGCTTAAAATTAGAAATACCTATTTCACATTTTCTCGTGTTTGGGTGTTCACCTTACTATACAGCATGCTTGTTGTTTATTCATTTGATAATATTGTGTCATTTTTTACCGATGTTTCATGGTACCTATAGATCACTCGCTGACGAGTGGATTGCTGAGGCACTGTCTATTTTCCTCGTGGGATCTCTAAATTGCAGAAAAGCTCTGTCCTCTCCCTGGGCATTTATTATTCCCACATGATGGTGGGATCTGCCATTCTTGTTTTTCCGCGCCACTCGGCTCTATCCTGTGCATCTTCAAATTGTAGAAAAGCTAAATGTAAAGGTATTATGTATTTGTGTACTTCCATATAACAATGTTTTTCAGCAATTAGTTCCTACCACATATGCAGAGAAAATGCCGTGTTTTTTATACACACGACATTTACTGGTTACCCCATTATCGTTATGCACCACATGATGCTATAGAAGTAAGTAATTATTATTCATGGATTGCTAAAAATAATTTTATAACCATCTTCTTACTTTTTTAATACATAGGCTAAAAATCCATGTTTTATCGAGAAGTTACTTTTGACCACACACCTATTTGAGAATTATGTATTTCGGAAAGCTATAGTGTTTTTACCTACAATATTTTACTTACCTTTACTCCGTTGATTTTAATACATTTTTTGTTTGTCTGTGCGCAAATTTTGTAATCGGTTTTTCAACCACTTCCTGATTGCCTTAGAGAGCTGATCTTTGCAAACGTACGTAAACTCGGTGACAATACAATTCTGTGTAAAAATATATCAGCTTTTTTCAGAGACAAAAAAGATGTAAAGCGTTTCAGGGTAAGCCAAGGGTCGTGTGGGGTCATGTGTGGTGTCGTATGAGAGGGCGTTGGAAAATAAATCCAGATCGCAAGTCAGATTTTGACTAGCTCAAACGTTGGAAGACACCTAGCGATCGAGAGGATCCAGTCACTGCGTACCGCCGTGTTTGATAGTAAGTATCTCATGAAAGTGCTTCACGGGTGGAACTCATATCTTTTTACAAATCAAATTTTGATTCTGTCTATTCTTGGTGGGAGGCGCCATTTAAATGAAGGAATCCTCGGCGTCTTTGGTATCGTTTGGAAGACCCCGAAAAATAGCTCTAGGATGTAAAGTCATTAAAAATCTTGTTTTTATAAAGAAAAATTTACGATTAGTAATTTAACATCATCTGTTTCACTCATTCTTTGAACAAGCATAATGAATTACACATTAGACTTACTGTAAATAATCGTCCTTCTATCAACATCTCGATATAACTTCAGCTACACCGTTCCCATGGTAGCAATGGAGAAAATGGGAAATTACGTTGTAAACTAATCATTGAAAAAGGAATATCTTATATAGACCAAAGAATAAAAACGAAGTAAAACTAAATGTTATCTTCTTTAATAAATGGAGGCTTTTATCAAGTAAATGTGGGTAGGATGGAATATTACATCAATATAGTTTATGATAATGAGAAATATTATGACTTAAAGATGCGACCCTGTGAATGGCTTATCTTCACACATCGTCGCCTCCATAATCCATCAGATACGGTGTTCCGTAGTAAGTACATAGTGCATGATACTGCCAATATAATAATAGGATGGGTGTACTTGTACTTACAGTATCCTGCATTTATTTCTATAGAAAGCGAATGGCTTGGAATGAATATGATCATCTCTCCCCTAATACCCGCTACATTTTCTGCCCGCCTGATACTTTGAGATAAAAATTCCCTCCGTAATTTTTTAACAAAATATTTTTTTCCGTTCCATCTCTTTGTGACCATATTTTATTTCAACAGCGAACATAACACATAATCATTCATCATTTTAACTGCCTTTATGGTATTTTGTTATCTTTTTCATGTGTGTTATTTTTGATGAGGATTAACCTCTCAGCATTATGATGACCTTTTAAATTATTCTACCTTTTTACGATTCTTTAGATTCGAGGATTCTTTTTTTACTCAGCCGTTGCACATGAATAAATTATTTGGCCAAATTATAACATACAAATTTGAAAAGCAGTGTATTTGGTATGAAATAGGGACATTAGGTATTTTTTTTGAAAAGTGATTTCGTCCATAGACAACCCAACCCTACTAATGAATAATGCTTTTTAATGATATAACTTTATCGTTAATGTTTGTGGCATTACGTTGTATAGAAAGAACTTCGTTTTAATAAATCATTAGAATTCGGTAATTGAATTTATCATAATAGAGCATACCTAACCTAACCTTGTTTACCACTCGGTAGGTACTATACGAATTATTTACAGTAAACAAGATTATTACATTATATTAAATTGTAAGTACATATATTGTTATTTACTACGCTTTACATAAATATATTTCTAGAAATATGAATGCTACGTTGTTACAATTGGTGAATAGCGTTCAAAACTTATGAAAAGGTCGACACCTTTGTTGAGAAAAAATTGGGACTTAAGAGTACATTCCATGGTAATCCAATACCATCCCATACCATCTTACACAAACACATCATGATAGAAGAAGGTTGAAATAGATGAAATTTGAATATACTCTATATAACATATACCTACAATTTTATTAATTCAATCAATCTACATAATAAACCATGCACCCCCTCATTTTATGCAACTGATGCGACACTTGAAGAATATTAGGACATAAAAAAAAACTGAAAACGTTTTTACATACTTTTCGTGTGGCATTTCGGCGTTGTCCTTTGCCCGTGTAGGCTGCGTCGACATAAGTATTTTTAAAGCCTTGGCTCCAGTGCTGCCAGCCAGACCACCGCTTCCGGTCTTGCCTCGTGGATGTCCTGGAGGCTACCGGGAAATTTCCTTGCCTCGCAGTCTCGGACCAAATGTCTGACTGCCTGAACAGCACCACACTCAGGATTGTCCCTCTTTCCCCAAACGTTTTTCATTCTTTCTAATCTTAGTAATATACCTATTTAATATATTGAATTCTTTAGTTTATGCTCTGAGCACCTAGAGAATTGTACTTGTACTATTTTTTTTTAATCCGAATCTGTGATAAATATATGATAGATGCTTAAAATAAAATAAATCACTGTTTCCTATACAGTAGTTGTTGTGTGCAAATTCCTTCCTGAAAAATGTGATTATAATAATGAGTAATTTATTCTAAATCGATCGTCGCGTTGGTAGGAAAATTCATATCGAGTGGCAGTTTGGGAATGAAAAAAAACTAATAGCTATCTGTTAAAATTTAGAATATGAAAAAAAATGCTGCATTTGTTTGAACGAATTAGCGTTCCACAAATGATTTAAAATGACAATATCAATCAAGATTACTGTTACAATGTTGGGAATACGATGATGTTTATGGTGATATTTCAGAATTCCCAAGGAATATCCTGTCCAAAAATCCCGGTAATATGACGATTTTCTGTAATACTAGCAAAATAAAAAAATCTCCAATTCAGAACGTGTCACCGTGACAGCTGTCATTTATATCCATCCGTTACGTCATGTTAGACACATTTTACACTTACATAAACCAGAGCAACATAAATGAAAAAGGGTGTATCACGCCCGGAAAATGCTGAGAGGGATTCAATAGCTTTCCTTCGGTCACATGGTAAAAAACGACATAACAGTCCTACATGAAGATACAGTTTCTTTTAAAATAGTCGAGCCCTTTTTATATATTGCCTAAATCTACTACTGCTCTCCCTCGCCTAGGTGAAAAGCTTTTCGGCGTCTCGTCGTTACCCGCCAGAACTTGGTATGTTTCGCGCATGGTAACTTTATCGTAGGTACCACGGACCTGTTGAACGTACAACCAACGGTTATATAGCGCCATCTATCCGAATGTTTACCAAGTGTTGGAAAATTTATTTATGGTTTTTCTTCTGTAGATGGCGCTCGAAAATTTTATTTTATCAGAAATCATATACTACTAGTATATTTGTAATAATCAACTTGAATATGTAATATTATACAGAATGAAAGAAAGGGTGAAAAAAATGCCGGCTGTCAAAGAACAGCTTGACTTGACCATGTTGACCAGATTCTAAAGGACAGTCGTGTTTTGAGTAGTAGAGGAATCGCAAAGAATGTACGACAAATTGCAGATTGTCGCAGAACCTAGAAGTATGTGTAGTGCAAGGATAGAGAAATCTGGTTTTCTATTCTCTCTACCTACCTCCTGTTAACAGTGGACATGGACAAAATCCTAATCGATCTTTTTTTATATATATCCAAAACAAAACATCAGATTTAACCTGTCTATGGATTTGACGCCATACATTTTATATGCACGCCGTTCATCTGATTGCATTGAAGTGACTTTTTATTAAGACGACAATATAATATTACACCCATTCTATTATTTATAACTTTCAAGTTATATAAATAAGAAAAGTGGTTGCCATTTTAATCTATAACAATAAATCATTGACCTTGTCCAGTTCCTGTTAGGACTAAGTAGGCACACACAAGTGTAAGTAAAGCAGCAGTTCTCAATCTTTTGATTTTTCGCCCCCGTCCCCCCCTCCCCTCGTTGACCTTAATTGACGCTCCTTTAAAAAATGTCTGTAGGCCAATACATGGAAATTTAGACTCTTACCAAAATGTACCTCATCATCATCATGTCAGTCCCCCCTGCGTCCATTGCCGAATATAGGCCTCCCCCATCGATCTCCACAGCTCTCTATCCTGGGCAGGCCGCATCCAACCGCCTCCCGCAACTCGTTTTGCATCGTCCAACCACCGTGCTTGAGGCCTAACAACACTTCTTCTGACTGTTCTAGGTCGCCACTCCAGGACTTTATTTGTCCACCTAGAGTCTTTGGTTCTGGCCACATGACCATCCCTACTCCATTTCTGACTGGAAACTCTGTGAACGACATCAACGACCTTGGTCCTCTCTCTGATCCAAATATTAGTTTTCCTGTCTCTCAGTGAAATACCCAGTATTCTCCTTTCCATGACTCTTTGTGTCACTGATAATTTGTATAAAATTCTTTTCGTGTACCTACTTACCAGAAATTCAAATCTTTCGAGAAACAGAAGTAAAAGTTTTACAAAGTTCTCACTGCAAATGAAACATTGTCATCGTGCACAATGTGATGATAAAAAAAATTAGAAATAGGTATTTAACTGTCAAAAAAGACTGTGTATAGGTATTCAGCAATAGCATGAATATAATGATTAACTTGGAAAATTATTTCCCAAATAGATAACTTTTGATGAAGCAACAGACATCAATACTGAAGATTGCCATTTAATTTGCTGTAAATTAATAAAAAATATCAGATTTTTTGCCTTGTTCATTTATTTGACCCCCCCCCCCCCCCCCTTTCTCCGTAATATGGAACACTCCACACTCCACAGTTTTAGAGCCAGAGTACTCTACTTGCATATTGAATATTAATTTCATTATATTTATTTAAGAGTAATAACAGTTGTTTTGTTACCAACCTACATAAAATGATAAATAATTAAAAGCAATTACAATAGTCAGGTATTATCACATGGAAATAATAATCAAAGGTTGGTACCTAAATAAATTTAACTCATTTTCATCTTGTTTTGTTCATTTTCATCTTTCATCGTCATCATAGGTACTATCTCCAAATATATTTTTTCTCTCATATCTTTTTTTCAAATTTCTAAAGTGCTTAGGTTAGGTAGTACGAGTAGGTACCCATCCATATTATGAGTGGAATGAAAATAATTTGATTAGGTACCTACTTTGATAATAAAAGAATAAACTACATCTATACTACATCATAATTTGAAATCTACCTGTGGCGTGCCAAAGGATTTTTTTCTTTTATCGCCTACTCAGCCTACTTTTTGAGCGCAGTCTTGAACCTTCAAATCCCATATTTTCTAAGCTCTTTGACTTCTTGAACCCAGAATCTACTTGATTTGTTGGACTGTTATATTCAGAGACTTGCGTAGATTTTTCCTTGTTCGTACAGGTTTATTTATGAGGTGGTCGGTAGCCTGGTTAATCCAGTGAGCTCGACTGTTAATCCAGTGGGCTCGAGTTCAATCCCCGATGCCGCCTTACTCCACCTTATGACAAAAACTTACTGTGAAGTGTACAAAGGTGTATTTGCGTTTATTTCAATAAACCCAGATATATTTAAAAAAATCGGTCTTTCTTTTAAATTATGATAATGCCTAATTCGCAATACTATACATACTCGTAGAATGTCGCCAAGGAAATGTACTGAAGTACATTGTACTTGCTAATAATATTTTAGGACCGAAACCCATATGCTAAATAATTGTATACAAAATCTAATAGGCGGATCTATTCAATAAAAAAACGCGTAGGATCGTACCTTAAGAGTGTGCATACCGAGATTTCAAAAATTTCTAAAAACGGGAGACCTTCTATCTCGACAACCGTTACTAAATATGTATTGGAACAAAATATGGCAGATGCATTGAACCTTTAATAGGGAATAACCGTAAAAGATTTTTTTTATCCTGTATAGATTTCTCAAAAAATAAAATTAAAAACACCTCTGATCTTTTTTCCGAAAGACGGATACTCGTTTCCCGAAAGTCGCGGAGTAATTTTTTTTTGTACCGATAATATGCATTAAAATCTAAGGAATAACCGTAATAGTTTTTTGATAGACGCAAAATTAACCCCAAAAAATGGAAAAAACGCTATTTTTACCATCTTATCGTGCGATTGTCACGCGATTTTGAACCTTAATGCCGTGGGAAAAGACTGTGACGTCATTCCTGGTGCCATGCCCTTAAATAGTGAATACTAAATCCAAGAACTACTCGTACCAAAGTTCCGAGTGTTAAAAACATGACTCATGATTCATGAAATACGATTTTTTTTAAATAAGTAGTTGAAAACAGATTCAATAGAGCTTCTGTTCGTAGTAAATTTACAAAATTAGTTGCTGTAAATTAATTAATGGGATGTGGAGCTGAAAGGAATTAAAAATATTATCTATGGATAATAAAAATTACAAAGCACTTGGCTGGTGGTCTCATTTCATTTATTTTCCATTTACATATCTACCGTTTAATTAAAGTATATTATCGATGATTGTCATGTTAACCTTTATAGTGCTAATAGTAGCTAATACCTAATAAGTTTTATACATTCAAGGATATGGTAGGATAGACTATTTTTCAGATTATTTTATAGATTATTTTACATTGTAGTACTATAAAATTATTATATCATAGCACTTATTGCATAATGTAGGCATGTCAATAAACTATATTACTATACTATTAAGTACTACACTACGCTCACTAATGTTCTTTCGGGGACTAAGGAACACAATATATCACGTTATTCCCAATTCTGGAGTCACACGCTAGCCGAGCGTCCACAAGTTTTGTGGTAATAAGTAAAAAGGCGTGTAGATTGCGCTTTTGTCTTGGCTTGTGTACGTATCCGATCGTTGACGCCTTTTTACTCATGAGCGCGAAAATTGTGGACGCTCGGCAAGTGTGTAGATAGTCATAACGTTCTCGATCACTGTTGTTGGAATCGTGTGTATAAATAAATAAATAAACAAATCTTTACTGACCAAAATGATTACAATGACTACAAAAAAAATAAGACAATTTTGTGTGCCAAAAGGCGGACTTATTGCTAACGCAATATCTTACAGTCAACCTGAGATAAGAAAAAGTATATTGTAGAACAAAGATTCCCAATCCGTCAGAAATTCTAAGAAATTAAAAAAACACTCTTGTAAGTCAAATATTATTCCAGATTTTCAGAAGACGCTGACAGTCCATCCCTGATAAAAAAAATTGAAAAACTCACGCAGGTTGAACTTAAACCTAAATTCCCGAACGTATGTCCGGTAAAATAAATAAATAAGGTTTGGCTCCACGAAAATTTGGAATGATTTGAACAAAGCACTTCGATTAAGTGCTGAAGTAAGAAAATATGACAATCTAGAAACCATATAGAAGATGATTTTCAGTATTTTACAAGTTTTTTGATGAAGGAAATGATTAGTAAACTGTTACCTATGTATAGGTAATTATATTTCAACGTCTACAGATTATTCCCATAGGAAACAATGTGTCATATCGTATAGTGATTTACAGAAATAGAATCATAGGAATATAATTAATCTAATAACATAAATTCGGAGGTCTGTATTGTAATTCACGCCGCATTGCGTCAATTAGGTAATATTAATATTGATATTGACAAGCTACAATATTTGTATTGTCGAAATATATCTGCGCCAATATGCCATAATATATTATTGAGATAAGACAAATAATAACTAGAATATAAATAGACAGAAAGGTGTATTGTGAATACCTACTAGATGCCGATCTGTTCATATTTGTATAGGTTTTCCTTATATATTTTTGTATTGTCCACGTACTTATTTTAAAGATAGATGTGAGTATTTTGAGCGTGATTGCATGAAAGATATGAAATGTAATGCTGCAGCGACTCACATTTTTCTACGGTAATACTCGTACAGTACCTACTCATCATAATATCAACAGTATCTTCTTCTTCTTCAACCCTCTGTTCGTCACTGCTTTCATTTCTGTGGGTTGCTGCTTGGAGCTAATTTTTACCCCTCACAGCGGCGATGTCGTCAGACCATCTTTTATGAGGTCTTTCGACGTCTTTCGTATTTTCCCAAGGTCTCGATCTTAAAATTATAGGGGTGCATCTTGTCGGATCCTGACATCCTTGCAACAAGTTCTGCCCATCGCCATTTCAGTCTTGCTACCCGATCCACGATGTCTGCTACTCTGGTTCTGTTTCTAATTTCATAATTTCTTATGTTATCTCTCAGGCATGGATCTTATCATGGATCACTGTGTGCATCTGAGCTTTTCTGGATTTCTTCTTGTAAGCGCCATGGTCTCTAACTCATATGTAGTCACTGGAAGTATACTGTGTTTCATATATTATGTTTTTTGCTTTTCATACAGATCGAAACAGTATGTAGTAGTGATAATATTGAAGTATTTAGGTAATCTGCAGGATTATTTTGTGCTTTAAGTAACTTATTCCAATCATATTTGACATCACTTTGGCTTCAGTTGAATTGAGTGCAACTAAATTCACTACTTGATATCATATGCAACATGCTAAAAGTGTTGGGTAAATTATCGTCTGTCTGTTCAGTTGACTCACATGACCAAGTAATCTGATAGTTTAACTGATACGTTCTACTTAAGAGTGTGCATACCGACATTTCAAAAATTTCTAAAAACGGGAGACCTTCTATCTCGACAAGCGTTGTTAAATTTCCTTTGGAACAAAAAAGGGTAGATGCATTAAACCTTTATCTAGGGAATAACCGTAAAAGATTTTTTATATCTTGTGTAGATTTCCCAAAAAAAAAATTTTTAAACACCTCTGACCTTTTTTCCGAAAGACGGAAACTCGTTTCCCGAAAGTCGCGGAGTAATTTTTTTTTCTTGCACTGATAATATGCATTAAAATCTAGGAAATAACCGTAAAAGTTTTTTGATAGACGCAAAATTAACCCCAAAAAAGGGAAAAAAACGCTATTTTTACCATTTTATAATAATAATAATAATAATGCCTAGAGCCCGTTGCCGAGCATATTTATGAAGCATCCGAAGAATCGTTGCTACGTAGTTGTTCCTGCCGGTGATGCCATCGAAGGTGACTGTGGAGGCCGATTCTGGACATGCACACTTTGTCGCACTTTGGACAGGGCTGCTCTTCATTTGTGATGGGTCTGCGGGTGGTTCTATTCTGCGGGCCGCTGTAGTTATTTATGGTCTTCCGCCAATATTTCCGATCACCCGCCAAGCTTTCCCAGTCATTTTGGCAGTTTGTGTCCTTCAGCGTGCTGTGCAGAACGTCCTTGTATCTTTTCCGTTGCCCGCCATGTTTTCTTCTACCTTCAGCCAACTCGGAGTACATGAGCTTCTTTGGAAGTCTATTGTCCGACATACGGACGACATGACCCGACCAGCGAAGGTGAGCACGGGCCAACAACACCTCGATGCTCTGGCAGCTCGCTCTATCTAGGATTTCTTTGTTACTTATTTTGTGGTACCACCTTACTTTCATGATTTGCCTCAGGTGGCGTTGCTGTAACTTTGCCAGAGACCTGATGTGGCGTCTATAAGGAACCCAGGCTTCACATCCATATAAAAGGGTAGGCATCACGACTGCGCGGTACACTGCTGTCTTGGTTTTTAGTGACAGGTCGTGGTTTCCGAACACTCGATCCCGTAACTTCCAGAATGCGCGAGAGGCTGCGTTTAGTCTGTTCTGGATTTCGTCATCAATATTTGATCGGCTGTTCACAATGCTTCCCAGATAATTGAAATGATCCACTTTTTCCAGTGTTTGGCCATCAGATAATATTTGTATATTTTGTATATCTGGAGTAGTTAATATTTTCGTCTTGGACACATTCAATTTCAGACCAAGGGCATTATAAGCCCATGAGTAAGTGTCCAGCATGGTCTGTAGGTCCTCAGCAGTGTGGGAGATCAGCGCGCAATCATCGGCATATTGTAAGTCCGTGACATATTTTGCTTCTGTTTTAGCCTTAGCACGGAATCGGCTCAGATTGAACACCATTTTATCATGCGATTGTCACGCGATTTTAAACCTTAATGCCGTGGGAAAAGACTGTGACGTCATTCCTGGTGCCATGCCCTTAATCAGTTGAATTCTGACAATAATATTAAACCTTAAGTAGGTACCTACTGCGTACATAATATCTACAGGTATTTTGTACCTACTAAGAATATGCACATGCGATACTGTCAAACATGTTATCATAAATCTAACAGGGATGGCAAGCAGCATTTAATCAATGTGCCAAAATAAGACATTACCCTTGAGCTGCAGTACCATTAGTAGAATGAGGTGAAATTTCTAATGTTGCCAGATTCGGAGATTCTAGAGATTCTAATTCCAAAAATCCAGATTAACAATAAATTAGCGAACAGGAATTAAAATTTATATAGCGTGTTTGCTCTGTCGGTAAAGTAAAATCGTTTTCAATACAAGTACTGAACACGAGACATGAGAAATTAGGACTTTTCTCGTTTTTGTACTTGTAGCAGGTGGGTATTATACAACGCGATCATCGATGGGTTGGAAATATGCCGGTCTGGACTGGCTTCAAAATTTATTGTTTTCAAAATATTTTGAATTTTAGTGTTTAAAATCGTTCCTTTGTTGCGGTACCTACCTAATAAACAATATATATGAGTATCGGATTATCCCAGAATTGCATATTTAAAATTTAATATTGTCAAAAATCTCCTGCGTACTGTCCCCTATCATTTGATATAGATACCTCTACCTATATTATCATGATACTGTACTCGGTAGTGAGGTTTTCAATTCATATTGCACGAATGTACTTTATGCATCGATACAGGCGAGTTGTAAGGAAAATATGCTCGGACAAAAATATTTGCCTTATTTTTTCCGATTCAAAAGTAGCATTTTACAAATATGCCGTACTTCCAAAGATATTTAAAAAAAATACTAGTCGAAACTGATGTTTATAATAAAGGCCTCCAGTTTGTATTGCCATTATCTCCTGACGCCCGTGAAGGGAGATAGGTACCCCTAGCTGGAGTCGCTGGCACCTTTGCCATTTGCGAAACCTGCAGCCTACTAGATGTTGTTAGACCCTCTAACCTTGGGGCTGCCCAAGGTTCTAGGTCATGTTTTTGACTTTAAGTCCAGTACATAATCACACCAAATTCCATACTTCTATTCATTTGCCCACATCCATTCCTTCGGTCTTTCCCCTATACAAATCTACTGGCATGGTTTAATTGTTTTGCAATCCCTGAATGATATTTTCAGCATTATTCTTCGCTTTGCTTTGTGTGACCGCAACCATACACTGTCTATACCTTTGGGTATCTCTCCCAAATTATTTAGGATACCTACTATAGCAGATTCAATATGGTGATCGTTCCATCATTGTTAAGCACAATAATTGAATTACGAAATAATTAATATTAATAGAGCATAATTCTCAATACGGATAATTAATACACTCAGTGTAAAATCAATACATTATATTTGTCAACTTGGTTAATATGATTAGTAATATTCAAGTTGGTAATATAATTCTGCGGTTAATCTGTCATAATGATATCAAATTTCACCAATTACTAATAATTTCAGTTACACGTGGTATTTAAATAAATACATTTGAATTGAAACTGTCAATCATTCTTCACTCGTCTTCCTGTCGACAGCAGCTGCTATCAGTCACAAGAAAACGCAACGTTTCTTAAAATGGTGTGCAAGGTATTATAACAAATTTATTCATTTTCTGCGTTAATCATAACTATCATTTACGTCTGGCTAATTTATCATTATATGATTATCTGTATCTCTTTTGCTCCTTCTTCTCCTCCGCGAACCCTGCAGCTTCCAATTCAGAATATAGAAACCTCCCTCACCTCTTGCTATTTCCCTCTGATTTCACCACGAATGTAGATATTGCAGGTAGGTATATCAATAAGTACCATTAACATAGTATTATCTGCTACTCCCTGCGAAAAATGAACTTCCATTTTCAAAGGAAAAAATGAAAAAAGCGATCTAGAAAAAAGTGAGGGTGAGAATCCTCGTATACTGATGATGAATGTGCAAATCCTCAAATACTAGTCGCGAAAGCAATAAAAGTCATTTTTTGTGGATATTCATTTTTTCCTTAAAAATGGACTACCACCAAGTAGCGACGGTCAAAAACATCGAGATTCTCCAATTTTAACGTTTTTCAATTAATATTGCATAATTTTAATAACAAATAATATTACACGCACGTCCACATCGATTTGGCAAGAAATTACTGTAGGTTGTATTCAAATCTAATAATAAAATTCTTATCAGTCATGATTAATTCACTAAATATTCGGTAGTACGTATGCTACGAATAAATTAAAACTTGCTCTGCCATGTATCATTTAAATGTCAGCATTTTTTGTACAATTGCGAACACATACCTACGTGATAACCTTTCGAAGATAAAAATAATTTTAAGTAATATGTGTTAAGAAAAAACAACCGAATTAATATCACAAACTTGTGAAAGACAGGAAGCTAAAACTTACTTACAATACCTTATACTTCTATCACTGATATTGATCAACATTCACAATTTGCAAAAAGTTGTAGGTACCTATGGATAATCTAAATAGGATGACGTAATATGTATGTGAAGTGATATCAAACTAACATTCCAAATAACTACAGCCACGGTATTAAAGTAATAATGCATATGAACATCAATTATACGTAATTTCTTTCGTTGTTGGGAGTCTTCCCACTGCACACAACAAAAACAATAAGGTGGAAAACTGTAATGGAACTTTTACTTTCTAGATATACTATAAGTCCAACTAATGTCATTTTTTGGGTAATTTCAGGTCTTTCTTCTGTTATCAATTATCGTCGCAGTTCGAGGAAGTATAATACCTCAGCCTTACCACATAGTAACTCCATATATAAGAACGAATCCAATTGATTATGACGATAATCCTCAGTACAACTTCTCCTACGACGTCAACGATCCTCATACGGGAGACATAAAGAATCAACAAGAATCAAGATCCGGTGATGTCGTACATGGTCAGTACTCCCTCGTGGAACCAGATGGTATGAGAAGAACTGTTGACTACGCTTCGGATCCTGTTCATGGATTCAATGCTGTAATAAGAAGAGATCCAGTTGTTATAACTTCTGAAACTGCATCGGAAACGCATGATGAAATTACTACGACCACTACTACACCAGTTCCCATCACTACAACACAAGAACCTTTAATTGAAACTGCTCACCATGCTTCATCGCACGTGAACATAATAAGGCCTCATCAAAATATATTCGTTCATAACCTTCCTCATTATACTAACAGAATAGGGACTATTCACCTTATTCCACATAATATAAGACTTATACCCACCTCTGATTTCGCTCCATACGGGCACTGATATAATTTTTTTACGTGTACAACTTGGAATTGACTAAAAATACTACATAAGTATCATGGAATAAGAGTGATGCGATCAATATTTTACCTATTTTTTAAGATATTATTTTGTATCTATGTATTAAAACTAAATAAATATATTTATGAAGCTAACTAATCTGTCATGTACACCTTCCTTCATCCCCGGATGTTTGAAAAGCATCGATCGCTCAACTCCATGCATTGTCATCCATCATTCGAACAAAAACGTTTCTTTAATCGTAGGAGGGCCGTGATTTACCAGAAGGATTCCCCCCACAAATTTCTGACAATTTTCTCTACTTGACGACACAATCTTTCAAGTTATTGTGAAGTATGTGAGGAAGTATTTGGTTCTGTACCTACGTCAAAAAAACCCCTCTAAAATAATGACAAAACTTTCATGTCAAGCAAAATCGTTCAAAGAGTCAAATTTAGTACGTCCATTAAATTGGATGGGTTGTACTTGTGTTATGTTTGATTATTTATGTGCATTAATTGCTATTTTGATAGAGATCTTGTAGCCAACGCATGTGGTACCTACCTACCTTGAATACAATTGACATTAGCAGGAAGTTAATTGTATCAAAATCATATTCTGCATAACACGTCAAATACTGCCTACATATGTACGTAGGTACTTCATACTTAATCGTCTATAGAAGTAAACCCGCAGTGATATTTTAGCAATATCTACCTGTTTTATGTATAAACACCGTAGTATAGATACCAGGTCTACCTACAACACCCCTGTAGGTACGCCCGGATTTTGTATACTAATGGATCTACTACAAGTACAACGGGTAATTAACTGAATATGTATCTGCCGACGCGTCATAAAATCTATAAAAAATGCTAAACGTCGCGACGTTTAGCATTTTTTATAGATTTTATGACTTCTAGGGTGCCGATTAGTGATTCACGAGTATAAAGTTAATTAACCCGTCACTGTAATTAGAATCTAGTAGATCCTCAAGGATGGACGCGTTTTGAGTAAAAGGAATCGGAGAGCGTGTATGACAAATTGCATGAATGTGACGGAAGCTAGGAGTGTGTGTAAGGATAGGGCTGTCTGGCGCTATGTCCTCTCTGCCTACCCTGCAAGGGACGTGGCGTGAGGGCATAGATAGATATCTGGGAAAAATGGCAAGTGAATCAATAAGCAAATTTGAGCATAGAAATAGTAGAATTTGAATAAGGGAACGTGGCGAAAATAAGAATACAAAAGAGTGGCGGCAAATTTTTAAAATAGATGTAATTCGTATATAAGTACGTAATACGTATCTACTGCATATTCAGTTCCATAACAGTTGTTTTTTATTCTTAAAATAGAGATTCGTAAATTCTATAGATGGCGGTAGTATAGATATAAACTGACATGTGAACAGTGTTGCTGAAAAGACACAACCTGGATTTCAGCAGTTTCACCCAGATGCCGGAAGTATAGATATAGACTTGCATGTGAATAGTGTTGCTGAAAAGACAAAACCTGGGTTTCAGCATTTTCACAGAGATGCCGGAATAGTGTTGCTTTAAAGACAAAACCTGGATTTCAGCAAATTCACACAGATGCCGTTAGTATAGATATAAACTTGCATG
Organism: Ceraclea dissimilis; assembly: GCA_963576895.1. Classification (NCBI taxonomy): domain Eukaryota; kingdom Metazoa; phylum Arthropoda; class Insecta; order Trichoptera; family Leptoceridae; genus Ceraclea; species Ceraclea dissimilis. The sequence continues at coordinate 4,565,616 of OY756358.1, forward strand.
TGAATAGCGTTGCTGAAAAGACGAAACCCGTGATTCAGCAGTTTCACCAAGTTTCACACAGATGCCGGAAGTATAGATATAGACTTGCATGTGAATAGCGTTGCTGAAAATACAAAACCTGGGTTTCGGAAGATTCACACACCTTTATCGTGGTCGTGGCGACTTGGAACCCTATTTTATAATAACACTGCACTATGCCATAAAAATTAGGTAAGTATATAATAATACGATTTTGTTTATCATAATATTATGTAATTTTTCTTAGGATAATTGTGGGCGCCTGTGTTATGTAATGATTTTGTCATTAAATTATCAAAATTATTAATACTCGGTACATATATGCGCAATATTTATTGTGACGAGGTAGTTCAGTCAAGTTCAGTACAACGAACGTCCGCAAACCGGTCCTCAAAGTCTTGGGCGGGGTCGATCTAATTCACTGCAATAATTATTACTTACCTACTACTATTATAATATTGTCCGTTTAGTATCTGATTCGCAATATTGCGATGAATAACCTCGTAACTCCATTTTTTTAGAATTCGTCAAAATTTTCATGAGTTACATTATTATAATTACATAATATTATAATGTAATAAGCCATTATTTATGGGAAATTATCTATGGATATAAATCGCCTTCTTTCATTTTCACTGTTTTCACGTTACTGAAGATGAACAGCTGAAATTGCAATCGTAATAATACTACTGATGTAGTTCATGTAGAATTTTTTTTTTCAATTAGCATGATATTTGGATTGATCAGAAAATAAAATAATAAACATTATTGTAGGTAACATTACTATTATAATACTTTATAACAAGCTCTCGTTGCTGATGATATGTATTTCTAAGTCATGATACAAGCTTTTAGTTTAATTATTTGTAAAATAAAAACACTGTTTTTTACTTCCACTATTTATTTTGAGTACATACACACAAAAAAAATAGTGGATGTAAAAAACAGTGTTTTTATTTTACAAATAATTTTACAATGTGCTTCCATAAAGTTAATCTTCAAACAATCAATAAATTAGCTTTTAGTTTGTTGTAAAGTGTACCTTCATGAAAGAATCTATGGAAACTATGGAAAATGCTGTCCATTCAGTTAGTTTGTGGAATGAAAATACCATATACAAGTCCACATTCTCAAAAAAAAAACCTCTAAAATAATGACAAAACTTTCATGTCAACCAAAATCGTTCAGTCTAATTTAGCACGTCAATTAAATTGGATGAGTAGGTACTTGTGCAGTGTGTACGTCAAATACTGCCTACAAACGTACCTCATACTTATTCGTCTATACTTAGAAGTAGTGATATTTTACGATATCTACCTGTTTTATAAGCACCGTTTAATTAGTAATATAGATGCCCAGTTTAGTCTAAGAGTTTTATGGATTGTCACCGGATACGGTGGGACCTACGAAATATTTTGTCCAAGTGTATGATATAATGTAATTAATAATATATATGAATACAAAGTGATATAAATATCAAGGTCGTTGAGATTGTTATAAATAAATAACAATATGGAAGTATACTACTACCTACTTACTCTCATGTTAACAGACGTACATACATACATGACGCCAGGATCAATATTTTATATTGATAGGTACAAAATAGATCAATACATGTTTTCAAAACTAGCTTCCGTGCCCGGTGTAGTCCAGGATGATTTAATATTCGACCCAAAAACAGGCGTATGCACTTATATGTGAATTCCATACAATTGCGCATACACTCGTTAGTCCAGGAACCTACCCAAGAAATCAAAACGATATTACGAAGGACACCGAATTAACCCTTAAGAATTAAAAATGCATTTATAGCAATATATAAGAATTTGATTCTTTATGCCCCATGTTTGAGTCTCAATACATGAAATACTTACTAATCTGTGGTCTCAATTCTTCTGAAACTATTCCATACCTATTATAATTTATACTAGTCGTTCCAGTCCGAATTTACAGTAGGTGTGGCCATGGGTGTGGCTAGGTACCTACCGCGTACCTAACCACAGCTAGCAAATTTTTTTCATGTTGATCTTTCCTTTTCGTATACTTTTTCTTTAAATCTTTTCATTTCTGAAAATCATTAACATTCCATTTCTACCGAAAAAATGCAATGATTCTATAAAATAAAAAAAAAACGTCTGCGGCGCTATTGTGTTGTTCGTGTTTTGTGACTTCCATATTCTAGAATCAATACCAGGGGCCATGGGTTCAGACCTAAATACAATAATAAATATACATACACATACACTCTCAAATAAAATTATGTTTATATCACTTAAATGTGGCGTGGATTGCAAAAGCTTGAAAAAATGTCGTTAGACCCGAACGAGATTTGGACATCTACATAGATGGCTAATCTATAACTAGATATATTATTTTTTAGGAGATTTCATGATGGAATTCAAGCAGGTAGAAGCTGCCTACTTGCATGCGTGTGTGCAAAATAAAAAAAAATATAATTATCTACCTATATCTATACAGTATTGAAGATACATAGAAAGTACTGTCTAATATTATAAAAATAATGTCGTAATATGTAAGGGATTCCCAGGAAACGTGGACAGTCATTGTGCGTAGGTACTTTATACCGACGCACAATAATTAAAATATTTTAAAATAGGGAGTTTGTCGCTTTTATTGAATATACCTACATTTCGTTTCATCCGTCTTGTCACACTTTTTGTATAGAATTACTATGTAGCCAGTGGCCAAGTTATATGAAACAAGGAGTACAGTACCAATAAAAACACACCATTGTTAGGTCATTCATGAAGTCATTACCATTATAATAATTTAGTAAGATGGCATAGGTAACTACTAAATCGCCTATGTCCAGGAATCAGTCAGACTACCAATAAGAGTAGAATCCCGGCAAGGACATTAGCTATCAATAAATTAAATACCTATTGCGGTTAGAAAGAAAGATTACTTTAATTACAAATAACATGTATGCAATAGTTGTTGCATGAAACCTGAAATTCAGGCGCAGGCCCGCCAGGGACAAAAGCTAGTTCAGAATATTCAGCTAAATTCAGCCTTAAAACTATCAGAGAACTGGAATAGGAAAGAACAGGATTGAGAAGCGCGGGCAGGTCATAGACTAAATACGAAGACGTTAAGAGGGCTGCAGGTCCAGGATGGCAAGGGTGTTGTTGTCTGCCGAAATAAGATATCTTGGTAAGTCCATTATTTAAAGAAGTCCTCACACTTAGAAAATTTTATACAATACTAGAAAAAGAGCATCAGATTGGAGTTCACGATATAATTTATTTGCAATCTACAAACATGTGTAATTTGTAGATGGCGATAAAATAACATCAAAACCAAAAAAAAACATTAATTTTGGATCTAATCTAATATGTGTACACACATAATATTTAAAGGTCGAAATTCCAGTTGCGTCTGTCAAGTCCTGAGACTGGTAGACAACAAGGATACGTAGTGTACTCTATACATCAATGATAATAATAATTATATTACTGGGTGTATATATGTCCAAGTACCTATTAATAATTATGTAATAATAGAGTCCTATATCTGTATCAAAAAATTCAAAAGCTCTATAGTAGATAACGATATGTATACAAATAAACAAAACTAGTTTTTCTGCTCTATATTAAATCTATTTCTCCTTAAATCACTCGTGAGTATAAAAGGAGGAAGGATCAAATAAAAATTATCATTTGCAATCCAGTGGTTGTAGTGTGCAATTCAACAAACTCTTAAAATGGCATTCAAGGTTCATAACTTGTTTAATTATTAATCATAAAACCCTATTGTTAATATGTATTGTGTTTTTGTATGATTCTAAATTGTACTCCATATTTGCAAAAGTGTTTAATTTTTTTATTGAAAATGTATTGATATCGAGCAGTGGTAGTATTTTTTAATTCAAGAGGTTAGGGAAGACTTTTGAGTAGTCACTTGCTACCTGTTAAGGTTCTATTTTAGTGAAAAACAGCACTCTGTGTGTGAGTGCAAACTCTTGGTGACAAAATCTTCTTCTCAAAACATTTATAAAATACTACAACAGAAATAAGTTTCTAAATTTGTAATCTACTGAAAAGTTGAAGTTCTATTTCGGTGTCCTCGTCCTCTCCCATACTGAGGAGTGTGCAAGGCTAACAAAACACTTTTGCTACTAATTGAGTTTATATTTATGCATTAGATGCTGGTTTCATTTTCAGTCGACCCCTGTAAATAAATATTCTGCAAGATGTAATTACATCCTTGAACGGATGTACATATTACGTAAATGAATGTCATTTTATTTTATACCAATAACATCAGTTTGTTTTACTTTCAGTTCGCTTTCTTCTTGGCCTGTGTTGCCGTAGCTCAAGCCAGCGTTGCCTACGATTCAGTCCCCAACTACAGCTACTCCTATGGAGTACAAGATGCCTACACTGGTGACTCTAAGAGCCAACACGAAACCCGTCTAGGAGATGTAGTACAGGGACAATACTCCTTGATTGAATCCGATGGCACACGTCGTACCGTTGACTACGCCTCTCACCCACACACCGGATTCAACGCTGTTGTGCGCAAGGATGCTCCCCTCGTTCACGCCACCGCCCCAGTTGTTGCCGCTCCAGTTGTTGCTGCTCCAGTCGCTGCCCCAGTTGTTGCTGCCGCTCCCGTAGTTCCTGAAGTTGTTGCTGCCCGTGCCGCCTACACAGCTCCTCTGGCTTACTCTGCCCCAGCTTACTCCGCATACGCCGCTCCAGCCATCTCCGCCTACACCGCTGGTGTTGCCCCAGTCAGCACTTATGCCGCTGGTGTTGCTCCAGCCATCTCCGCCTACACCGCTGGTGTTGCTCCAGCTATCTCCACCTACGCCGCTGGTGTGGCTCCAGCCATCTCCGCCTACACTGCCGGAATTGCCCCATATGCCGCTGGTATTGCCCCAGTGACCACATACTCCGCCGGTGTTGCTCCAGTAGCTTACTCTGCCCCAGCTGTTGCTTACTCCTCAGGCATTTACCACCACGGAAAAGTCTATGCCTACTAAGTGTTCACTATTATAATTAGCTATTTATTGTAAATGATGCTCTCCAAATGTGTATGATTGGTTGTAAAATAAATTACCTATACTTCTAAGTGAAACCTAATAGTTTTAAATCATCCCATCAACATTACAATACATCTCCTATCCTTATGATCATGTTATGTCTAAAAAACTATAAAAAGACTTTCAAATTTAACAATGAAATCTACTCGTATATGTACCTTCTGTCCAATGACGGAATTGTTTTAAATAAACAAATACATTTAATATATTTATACTCATGCGCAAGATCGAGCGAAGTGGCGGCGAAAGACCCGAAAGGCAGACCCCACCACCATGTGGGATTAATAATGCCCAGGAGAAGAAGAAGAAGATATTTATACTCGTATATTTAAACGCAAATATAGTTCTTTTGAAAAATCATCAAACTCGCTGCATGTTCAAATAGAAATTGCACTTAGATCTATCAAAGACGGAAGAAATATGCATAAATTAAAATTTAATGACATACCTATACTCTAACTTATTATTACTACTTACAACACAGAATTCATTCAAGGGATTTATTTTTTTATATCAATATAGCTAAACAAACATAGCCAGTCACCGAGTTTCTGCAAATTTATATTTTTCAAATACGAGCTCGTAGTATAGTTTTGCGATAGCAATACATGAGGCAACCAGGATTCTCATTTTCATTTGATTTCAAATAAAACGAATCCATAACTATCATCTTCCAAACACAATGCCTAATAGACTAAAGCCAGCTTTCGCCGTACATATTTTATTCGGGCTATAAGCAGACAAATATGGGGTATATTATACTAAAATTTTATTGCGAAATAAAGTAGACTGGAGAAGTTGATTTAAGGTTCATTCCATGTATTCAGCAACTGTCAAAGTTCTGCTAAGATAATAATAAGATGAGCTGTTCGCGTATAATGCATGTAAACACAAAATGAACTGAAATATGACTATGTTTTTTATATGTACGCTATATAATGACCAATAAATCTATCTATTTATCTATAAATAAGTATTTATATTCACATAAATTTATTATTCATATGGATAATTTGAACCTTTCTAAGGCTACTTGCAAAATTTGGCATCAATAAAACTAAGCTGGCACTCTTGGCACCATTTTGAATTCGACGTGTTTGAGATTTTTGTGAAAATGAGACATTTTCAACCATGATCAATACCATTTTTATTATCACACGTTGTACGCCATAACAAAGTTTTTAAAATATGTGGGAAACATACCTAATTGGAGTCTGGTCTATTATATACGGTGGTTAAAAAGTGGGTAGCGGATTTCAAGCGTGGTCAGCAAGGTAAGCAAGGTCAGCGAGAAAACCCTTGCAGTGTAACAGTGCCGGATTTCCCAATAAAAAAATAGAGCGCTAAAACACAAAAAAAAAATAACGAGGGGGTGGGAATGTCTGGGCCTACTCCTATGAAAACTGTAAAACCGGCCCTGCCCTGCAGTGGAAGGCAATAAACTGCAGTAGTTCCGAAAAAAGTCGATAAATTCATGGATTTAATTTTGAAAGATCGTCAACTCCATGAATTATCCAAATATGTTATCATTAGAGATTCATTCAATAATCCGGTGAAATTAAACACAAAACAGTTCCTCGATAGAAAGTTGTGGGGTAGTCTGTTTTTCTTTCATTCTATACGTATTTTGGGGTGCTGAATCCGAATCCGAGTTTGCCAACAAAATTTCGTGACGGAACATGGCGAAAAATTGGTAAAATGGCGAAAATATTCCTTTTCTGGCGATTTCTTTATAAGAACTCGAAAACTGACAACTTTCGTAAGTTATTTTTCTATACAAAATTAAAGTACGTAAAATTTACTACAAAATTGCGATATAAAATTTTTCTCTAAAATAAATAGCAACGGAGCTGTCTAGGTCCAAAAAAAGGCCAAATTTTCTTATTGTTTTACATTGCGAGAATACGAAATAAGAGTTTGAGAACAAACACTAACCGTGTAGGCACCATTGTTCTGAAGTCCAAGAACAGGATGCAAAAGCGTAGGCAGGCCATGGAATAAACGATCTGGAGATATTAAAAGGGTTGCAGGTTCTAGATGGCAAAGGGTAGTGCTGACAGGAGATTTATTTGAACGAAGGCCTCCTGCTTGGAGACTTTTATTCACAGGTACTCAATACTAGAAAATATTGCAGTGTTGATAAAGTTCACCCAAGTTCATTATATGATTTAATTGCAACCTACAAACATGTGTAATTTGTAGTACATAAGTGATAAAATAATATCAAAACCAAAAAACCATTAATTTTGGATCTAATCTAATACACACACACACATAATATTTAAAGGTCGAAATTCCAGTTGCGTCTGTCAAGTCTCAGGACTGGTAGACAACAAGGATACATTGTGTACTCTATAGATCAATGATGATAATAATTATATTACTGAGTGTCTATATGTCCAAGTACCTATAATAATTATGTAATAATAGAGTCCTATATCTGTATCAAAAGCTCTATAGTAGATAACGATATGTATACAAATAAACAAAACTAGTTTTTCTGCTCTATATTAAATCTATTTCTCCTTAAATCACTCGCGAGTATAAAAGGAGTAAGGATCAAATAAAAATTATCATTTGCAATCCAGTGGTTGTAGTGTGCAATTCAACAAACTCTTAAAATGGCATTCAAGGTTCATAACTTGTTTAATTATTAATCATAATCTAAACAACTTAGTATCTATTGTTAACAAGCATTGTGTTTTTTTACAATTATATATAGAACTCCATATTTGCAAGTGTTTGATTTTGACTGCTAATAAATTTTACAAATATGTACCTGTAATAGCCGAAAGTGATGGTATTTTTAAATTTGGGGAGAATTTTGAGTAGTCAGTTGCTACCTGTTCTACTTTGGTGAAAAACTCTGTGTAAATGAGCGCTGGTGGCCAAATATACTTTAAATGCAACCCAAAACTATGATTTTCTAAAATACTACAGCGAAAAAAGTTTTGAAATTTGTTATCTATTGGAAAGTAACCATTCAATATCTATTATTCCCAGTACATACATACAAGAAAGTATTTTAGTTTATTTTACATGCAGACCTTCAACGCTAGCCCCCATGCAAACATTTATCTAGTACATCTGTGTAAATCAATATTTTGTTAGACATATGTATTAGGTTTTATAACTGATGTATGTAAATGAATTATACCAGTTTGTTTTACTTTCAGTTCGCTTTCTTCTTGGCCTGTGTTGCCGTAGCTCAAGCCAGCGTTGCCTACGATTCAGTCCCCAACTACAGCTACTCCTATGGAGTACAAGATGCCTACACTGGTGACTCTAAGAGCCAACACGAAACCCGTCTAGGAGATGTAGTACAGGGACAATACTCCTTGATTGAATCCGATGGCACACGTCGTACCGTTGACTACGCCTCTCACCCACACACCGGATTCAACGCTGTTGTACGTAAGGATGCTCCCCTCGTTCACGCCACCGCCCCAGTTGTTGCTGCTCCAGTCGCTGCCCCAGTTGTTGCTGCCGCTCCCGTAGTTCCTGAAGTTGTTGCTGCCCGTGCCGCCTACACAGCTCCTCTGGCTTACTCTGCCCCAGCTTACTCAGCATACGCCGCTCCAGCCATCTCCGCCTACACTGCTGGTGTTGCCCCAGTCAGCACTTATGCCGCTGGTGTTGCCCCAGCCATCTCCGCCTACACTGCTGGTGTTGCCCCAGTCAGCACTTATGCCGCTGGTGTTGCCCCAGCCATCTCCGCCTACACCGCTGGTGTTGCTCCAGCTATCTCCACCTACGCCGCTGGTGTGGCTCCAGCCATCTCCGCCTACACTGCCGGAATTGCCCCATACTCTGCCAGTGTTGCTCCAGTAGCTTACTCTGCCCCAGCTGTTGCTTACTCCTCAGGCATTTCCCACCACGGAAAAGTCTATGCCTACTAAGTGTTCACTATTATAATTAGCTATTTATTGTAAATGATGCTCTCCAAATGTGTATGATTGGTTGTAAAATAAATTACCTATACTTCTAAGTGAAACCTAATAGTTTTAAATCATCCCATCAACATTACAATACATCTCCTATCCGTATGATCATGTTTTGTTTATAGAACTATAAAAATAATTTCAGAAATTACAATGAAATCTATAGGTACCTTCTGTCCAAAGAATGAATTGTTAAATAAACACTGAGGCAAGTCCTGTAGAAATTTAGTTCTTTTGAAAAATCATCAAACTCGCTGCATGATCAAATATAAATTGCTTGCTTTAAGGTTCATTCCATTGATTGAGCAACTGAAAGTTCTGATAAGATAAATACATTGCTGAACCCTGAGCCTTCTCTAGTGCATTGACTTGATTAGCATCCAAAGGTCAACGGGTGGGGGTAAGCCTTAATGGGATCTAGAAATTATTTCTGTCTTCTGTTTACCGTAAAGGCCTAACATCTTTGCCACAACATATTTCGATCAATAGTTGTGAAGAAAATAAATTGTTATACAGTCTGACATAAAAGAGTTTTTGATGAGGGTGCTGCAAGGTTTATGGCAACCTTAGTAGCAGGAGTCGTAGCATTTCAATAGAAATTATCCCAGCAACAAAATTGTAGTTTCAAATTAATCCGAGACCACCTTATTATAATTTGAATGGTTGTTAAATGCATACGTCATATCATATTTCATTATTGCCTAAATTATATTTATTAATGAAGTCGATATAAAACAAAAATACCTAAATAAACATATAAACAAAAATAATATTACCTAATACTAAAACAATTATTCTATTATTTTAGCCTTTATTTGCCTCGTCAATTGGAAGTGGATCTTTACCTAATCCGAAGAGTTTCTTTACTGCAGCTGCATATTTATTCCATTGATAGTCATCCTCTCCTACATTCATGAGTTCTGAAACCGCTTCTTTATATTCTTCACCTCCATGGACTTTAGATACATCTAAATTATCGATCACTTCTTGTGTTACTTGAACACCTTTACCATAATTCAACCACTCAACGAGAGCCTTTTTGGATGCATTTCTATCCCAAATATACACTTCCATATCTTCTTCAATCTTTTCCTTCTCCCACTCCTCTACGGTCCACGACTCGTGATAAATGGCTGCTAATAAATACATTGCATAATCCAAATTCTGTTTCTTCATAGGACATCTGTCTGTTGTGATTGTAAGAATGTCTGTGTTAGGATCGTAACGATCTCCGACCAAACGTCGAAGCTTGTCACGAGCGTGATTATCCAAAGGTACATCTTTCAATTTCAATTGTATTGTAGCAATTCTAGAAAGTTCATTGCGAATCGATGGTCCACTGTGGCAGTAATCAGATGTTACAATCTGTAAAACAAAGCAATCGCATAAAACAAGAACTAAGGGGAAAAAACTTTAAGTATGTACCTTGTTGCATAAGAATGGTTTGTCGTTGATAAGATGTTTGAATACACAATAGATCATACCTCGAGAGGAAAATGTTTTTCACACTTCTCATCATCTTCCAGACCAGCTGGCCACGGAGTGCAAAATTTTTTAATCGCCTGACAATGTGCAGCAATGGCTGGAGGTGTTAAATGCAAAAAATTAGGGATCTTCATCAATTCAGCGTTGGCAAATGGGCCGGGAGGGGCTCGATTTCGTTCCGTGTATCCCTGATGAAGTGGCAAAGGTACACATGCTGGATGAAATGTTCTAGGACCAGGCCAAACATCACTCCATTTCTGTAAAAATACATAACACACAACATAGTTGTACACACTTGACACAAACAGCTATCAGGAGCAGTTAACCAATTAAATAATAAAATCTACCTGATCTACTGGCATCTGCTGTGCTCTTGGGGGCGGTATAATAGTCTTTCTTACTTCTCTTCTCTGTACACGATCCCGCTTCTTAAGAAAATTTAACACACGGAATTCATCTTCCCCAACGTCTAAATTCGGTTTTTCGCCTGTAGCAGCTAACGCATAACTTCTAGTCAATTGCACCGGACATTTCTTCGAAATATGAGCACATCCAATTGAAAACAAATTCCACTGAGACATTTTTGAAACAATCACAAGAACATGACATCCGCCGAAGCAAAAGCAAATTTGGAGGTTATGTTTTATAAAATGACATTTATGTCATTAATAATCCATAGACAAAATTTGTGGGTTTTGTTGGCACGCCTGAAAATTCGGACTTCCTGTTTTCATACAGCGCCATCTACACGAGACAAAAGTAGGGCGAAACTGTAATTTGCTGTAATCACAGCGATTATTTAAATATCAAAGATGGCGGCGAGTGGTATTTAGGTAGTAGGTACTTAAATAATGTTATGTCGTTGGGTATTTATAATGCACCTACATGTCTCCTCGAATGTACCATTAAATAAAAGCAGACACGAAATTCAACTTTTGTGTCTCATCTCATGCTTATTTATTTATTTATTTATTTATTTAAGTAAAAATATTACACTCTTCGGCATTACAGCGCTCAAGCGCAGCGCTTATGTCGTATGAAATATTCATTTAGTGTGCTTATGAGATGTGAAGTAGGTAGAAGTTGGTAGAAGCAAATAATAATATTATGTACCTAGGTAATAGGTACATACACTTATAATAAATTATTATGGTAAATTTTTTGGTAACCATCTAGAGTATTTTTTTTTCATACGCATTATTCTGTATTTTTCTCTTTTGCTAAATTTTGACTTAGTTTGCGGATTCAAAAATTTGGATAAATCAGAGTTTTGAGTTGGGACAGTGCCTTCTTAGTCTTTCTAGATGGCGCTGGTTGGGAACATAAAAAAAGTTCTTAGAGCTCAAAAATAAAATATTCTTGCTGCCAATATAATTAACAGGCATTGTGTTAGGTATATAAATATTGCCATCTTACTGCGAAAGAGGATTACAAATCAGGTGAGCAAACAGAAAAATTATAAAAAATAAAAAGTTATAGGCGGGTTCCTGCATAAATTAAATTAATTAAAACAATGTGTTTTTATTTTATTTAGCAACAAATTCGTTTTATTGGTATCAGAATTTCACATTTCCCAGAATACTCATGTTCTGAAAATTACATTGTATGTATACAATAATACGAACTTATCCAACTGTTTACATCAAATAGATTAGACATCTAAAATGTTGACGGAGATTCTGAGTAAGAACAATAATATGAATAGGACAACAATAAATTAATTGGTAATGGTCAAATAACAGAGGTATCCAACAATCATATGAAGGCAATACAGATACGTAGTGTTATTCATGTATATAATATGGTATACATATTTCCCTAAAATATACAACAAAATTATAATAAATTTATTAATAAAATTTCGCTATTTCAAATTAATTCACAATAAAAAAATTACACCTCTATATTCATTCCTGTGTCCATTCCATTTGACACTGAAATCAATTTCATTCCATTTACCATTGATACCCAATCATTTTCCATCTTGCATCGCTCGTTTCATATTATTTTCTTCACCAGTACCAAACACCTATGATTACTGTAATGAGTTGAATTAGATCAGATACTCGAGCGAGTCATTGTTGCTCTATTCTCGCGTAATGGTAACATGTAGTTTTATTTAAGTATTTGATTTCTTCACAAGATTTATTAGGAGGATGTACTTCTTTGATTTTGAATAGACCAGTAGTTTATTGAAATGGTGTATTTTTTATTTCTTACTCAGATTTTGACAATATTAATTACCTGTAAGTATAAATAGTTGTACCAATACCTAAATTATAAAAATAATTTGAATCTTGTCTCACATTCAGTAACACAGACCTCTACAATTCATTATTTTATACATACATCTTCAAGACCTCACGCTTTATAGAATACCTTACCAATACCATCTACATATTCAATACAATATTTTGAAACATCCATTTACCATTCATTAATAATGAGAAATTAATTATACACAGTTTAGTGAATACACGTAATATAATGAAAATGAATATACATCATATGTATAATTAATTATAAGTAATCATAATATAATAATTATAATATGGGATGATTGAATTAATCACAGACATAAAAGTTACAGACACAGATCTCTAAATGACTTGTGTGTATCGTGTAAAATTATATTATTTGATAAAAGCATTTATTTTTTTACTATATTGCATTCATAATCCTACATAAAAAATCTTAACTATGTATATAGTTTTACAACCGACGGTTCAAAATTTACAACATACTAAATTTTTTTATTTTTTGTATAAATTTGATAACTAAACCCTTCCTGTTGAAGCAGGTCTACATTATTAACTTTATTTCACCAGACTAAGTTCCTCTCTCAGCGTTAGCGAGTAAGGAATATCTAATAAATTGTACGTCAAGTGTTGTATGAGTGCTGTAAATATTACGCAAGTTAGTATAATAGGTATGTTTATAAAATAAGAATCAGTCGGTGTTACTAAACTTCAAGTATGTTTAACCCTGAATGCTCCGACAGAACATTCTCTATTCTTCATGATACATCAGGTTTCCATCATGTGACATTATTGTATGAGCACCTTTCTCCCTTAGTTGTATTTGTATAGAATAGTTTATTTTACACGCCTCTCTCAAACCTCTACCAATGACGCATTACCATATAATGTATACATATATAGGTATATTATATAATTATATAAGTACATATAGAAATCACATTGACAATCTTTAATATCCATGCATTTTGTATCATTTGGTAATTTTCATTTTATGGAAATTTATCCTTTGTTTATAAATTACCGATAATTTGTTACAATATTAATAATTAGTTATTTATATTAGAAAATTCATTATTTCTTCTTCTTTGTACTGTAAGATGTACGTATAACAAGATTTGGGATAAATTTGTACTTTTTAAGTTTGTTTCGTTATTTTATTATCAATTATTAATCTTTTACAACATATAATTTCCTCGTAGCGAATATTACATCAAAACACATACACACATAACTTGGCTATTAGAGTATACAAGTCTAATCTCATAGGAGGCACCAGCAACCAGCATCCATAATCTCTACAGGACTACAGTAACAGGGCACAGAGTACTTCCTCACATATCCCATTATTATTATTTAGCTTACAGCCTTTCACCATTCTAATTCCCTTGTAACACACTCTTAGCCGTACATAACACTCAATACATTACATTAATATAAAGTAGACACTATCAATTACTCGTAACTTAGATACATTTAATGTATACACCTATCTTATTATGCCAACACATTTAGAAGTGCGAGTTGCTAATAGAGAAAATCATCAATATAAAGTTTTATAATAAGTAATAGTAATTACAGTGCGAGTGATTTTTTGTATATCTTCATATTACGAGATAAAGGAGAGCAGAAATTGTAATACTCATCATTTGAATTCGAGTGCAACTATATAGAATGATATCCTATACGAAATGTATGATTATTTATTTTTAGTCTCTGTGTCAGTACACTAGTGTAACATTGGACGGGTAGATAATGATAATGCTAAAACTCACAAGAAATATTACTCATAGTGCACTTTACGTATGGTACTTATCATAGACAGTTGCGAGAATAGAAATCACCAGAGTATTACACTTCAAGACAGCTTGTAGTCGTTTCCGATTTAATGTACATACGTTGTAACGTTTCCCCCTTAGATAGGTTTGCAATCAGTACATTCTCTATTCGAAGTCTCAGGGAGACAACCACTGTCCGAAAAAATTACATAATCATACAATTTCAATTAATTTTAAACTAAGATTACAGAAGTCGGTAGTGCAACTCTTTTAGAGAACAATCATACACCAATCATTTCACTCACTATCATTATTACATAATCATACTGTTCCTACATAAAATTACCTACTTATCCACTTGTAGTAACATCAAACACCAATTAGATTTTTAAAAAACACACATATCTAATAATTTATTAATGAATAAATAATAAGGAAATGAAAAGGAGAAATGGAAATAAAAATAAAATAAAACAAAAATAAAAATTTTGTTAAATTTTAATTTGATAAATTCTAACAATAATATTATTAAATTTTTTGTTTTATATCCAAATATGAAACTGATAATTACACAATATTAGATAGTTGATAAAACCAATATAACATGAATAATCATTCGGTGTGTACCGTTTAGCATTACAATACATTGGTTGCCAATCTTAATCTTTATTACGTAAACACACATGGGGATGTTTATACTCCTGTAGAGTTTACTTTCTTACACAAGGTACAAAACGTTTTAAATCTTTATAGATCGTAATGAGTAATAATAATATAATTATTACATAAGTAATTTATAATACGCGACATATTATGTGGTAAGCTCACAATGTTGTACCAATACTATTTACACTTTGCTGCCAATAACACTGGACATAGTATTATTACTATTTATTATAACATATTATTATTAAAAGGAACTTTGCAATCAAACAATAAAGTAATAATAATATGTAAAATTAAAACAAAACACAAAATGAGGTAAGTTTAGTGAGACGATATTGCGCAAGAAACATTATTCAATACGACTCCATCAGTGGCTTGCTTCATACCATCTTCTCAATACTCGACAGACTGGAGATTCTAAAATAAAATGCTATAATGTTTTACTTTACTATTATATTATTTATTATTGTTATACGTAGATAGGTAAATAAACATAGTTGATATTTTCAACTGTATTATGATACGTATGATTGTTTGTACTTGTGTGGTGTATGAAGCAGTTAATTATTGTACACAGTAACTTGACAATACATTCTGTAATGTACGGAGAAGATAGGCAAGTGGTGAAAATATAATTTGATAAACATTATGTCGTAAAAACAAAATACTAAGTATTAATATGTTTGTGTAATTATAGTTTTTCATTTGCAACTCACATATTATTTGATTAGATATTAAGTATTGCATAATACTGCATCCAATGTATCTTACAAAATAGATCTGAATATTGTATTCATATTAATAATATTATTATTTATTTTATTTATAATATGTACAGGTCCTTAGTGCTGTGAAATTATTAACAATGATAAAGTCATCTACACGTTAATTATCTGAATTCTGAGGTAGCTCAACTTTGTACTATCGATAAGTAATGTAACTAAAACATAAAATATAAAACTTAAACTAGACAATTGTAAAAATAAGATGGTATATAATGAGGTAGATAAGAGTTTAGGATACAAAACAATGGCTAGGGAGAATGTAAGACGGGTTGAGGGTCACCTACCCTCGATATCTTTGGTTTGGTGTCTACACTCAGCCCTGCACAACTAATCGTAATAATAAAACATACACGGCCATGCGCACCGCATGCACGCACCTAACATAAAACATAACATATCATGTATACTACATACAATATAGGTAAACTAAATAAATGCATACATACATACATACATTCAATCTGTAAACATCTTTGAGCATATCGATATAAAGGTAAGCCGCAATCTCCAAGTGAATTAATGTTGACTGACTGGAGGACTATTGTAATACTTCATATGTGTTGTACTGTACTTGTATAAACTGGAAGGATGTGCATTGTATTAATACAAGGAGAAAACACAATAATATTATTATGCTTATATAGACCTGAGGCCCTGCACAACATTTATTTATTACCAACATCGTAATACTTAACAACTTTTACTTATATGTCAAGTACTTAGCCGTACTAGCCTTTCAGCATAAATACATACCTATACACATTTATATGTGACACATACATGCAAACATCCATAATTATATAGTAATAAGCTACTATTATGAATAGGTACATCTAATAAGGAAGAATATTACTTCATTTCGGAAAAGAACATCTTTATAATGATTATTATTATGCACATCAAAATTCACATAAACTCTCTCACCTAGATATTGAATACCAGTCAGTGAGAGACAATTATTCAAAAGTATTTAATGACCCACAATTCACATTTTCTCTAAGAGACAAACATATTATCTAACGACACACACATTTTAATAGATAAGATTACTGCAGAGACGACAAGGATGAGTCCAAGAATGTCCTATTCATAATAAAGACAATCCAAATGCAAATTAAAGACAACTATACATACAATAATAATAATAGTAATAATATAACTCAGTTTGAATATACCCGTTTGATAACATGC
Organism: Ceraclea dissimilis; assembly: GCA_963576895.1. Taxonomy (NCBI): domain Eukaryota; kingdom Metazoa; phylum Arthropoda; class Insecta; order Trichoptera; family Leptoceridae; genus Ceraclea; species Ceraclea dissimilis. The sequence goes on from OY756358.1 coordinate 4,582,809, forward strand.
ACAATGTGCACAAATTAACAATAAACTAAAAATAATATTGAAATTAAAATATAACATGTCGGTGACATGGCAATACCTACGTGCCAAGTGGAAAAAAACTATTTTGATTTTTTCTGCTAAATATAGTACAAACAGTGGTTGGCATACAATAAGAAAGAAAGAGGTGCCAAATTTTAATCAAAATACAGTAAGTATTTCATAAATAATCAAAGTCATATAAAATATTATCATTTTTCGGTCTCCTGTCATCTTGACTTTCCGTCACACGGTATTGCCATGTCACTAACGACATTCACTTTCATGTGCTTTTTTTAGAAACACGAAACAGTGCTTCATTTATTATTAGTAGTACTGGAAATGATTGATTATCAGATAATAAGAATTAACAAAAGAAACAAAATCTTAATATTGTATCAATGATAACATCAGTAACAATCATAGTTATTCTCTTAAAAATACTACAAAACCTAAATAATTTCAATTATATTGCAAATTATTTATCTTCACCTAAACAAAAAAAATTAATGAACATCTTAAAAACAAATCACAAACATTTTTTATATCAATGAATTATTTTGATTTCTAATAGGAAACTAAACAATAATAATAATAATAAAATAATCTGTTTAACAGAATAAAATTACAACTTGTCAAAGAATAAGAATGTAAACATAATAAAAAGCACTGAAACATTATCAACTTCAATAAAAAATAATATCTAAAAACAAAAATCATTCATTCATTCAGACATTCATGTCAAGCAACATCACAGGACAACTCTGCTCTTTTCTTGTTTGTTATGTATTTCCTTAAAATAGATGGGACCTAAGTGCATTTTATGCAACGTAATCAAACTAAAAAATGTATTAAATTTAATGTAGTATTTAAGAAGCCTCTGGTCTGTAAAATGGGAAAAAATCATTGACCATAGTGTGTTATGAAAAATTTCTATACATATTAAATACATACAATAATAATATTTAATCCTTATTTTCATTAAAAAATAAACCCTGTAATTGTTTTATATAGACACAATTATTATAGAAAATGAATCATTACAATAATATTATACATATATATTATATTATGTATGTATTATAAAAAAAAAAACATGGGTTGCACAGTGCTTCACATATTAGTATTATGCATAATTAGTTAGTGCGGGAACACTGCAACTCTACACTGACATCGACAACAGTTTCTGGTTCGTAATAAGGGACCGGCTAAAGGCTCTCACCGAGCCAATATGCTCAATAAAGTGTTGCTGTAAAGTGTAAAGCATCGAACTACATACCTACATCCGGAATGCCTCAGAATATATTTGAAAGTAGAATTCAAGTCTGTCTTGTAACATGGTAACTTCAGCAATGTCAGTATAGAGGCAGTTTCATGTATTCAACAAATCAAAACTTTGCATTGGATTTGAAACTACACATTTTCTTTTAACACTTATTTAACTTTCCAAAGACAGTAATTTAATAATTTATTTAATCTATACATACATGTCATGATTGGGTAGATACTATTTGCCTTATTTGTGTTTAATGAATATATTTCTAATTTCAGTTTATGTTGTACGTATTTTTAGTGACTGTGTATAGTACATTTTCTAGTAGATATTTAGGTTAATACTTCCGTGTGATGTATGTATGAATAAGGCAAACAGTGCGTAAAAAGGATAACAAAAATAATAATAGGTAAACAGTTTACAAAGACTATACAACACATGAATGCAACACCCCTCCACATAACAGAGGTAACACCGTGTTGCTACATTCACACATTCAATAATATTATAACAAACAAATAATAATTAGTGATGGAAATAAATATGGTTAAATGAGCTACACATATTGATCATAAATAAATTGAACGGCTTTTGGCACTAGCAGGCATGCGCGCTCTTTGTGGAGACACACATCACTAATATATTGTATTATATTTCCTATTCATTTATAATTACATAACTATAAAATAAAGTACCCGTTGTGACTTTAGCATTAAAATAATATTCCCGAGTTTGGATGAATGCGGAGGAGGGACCACAGACAGCAGGCCCCCATCAGCCCACCGCACACAATATAATACAACGGACCTGCGTATCTCCAGCAGTCCAAGCCGAGCCTCCGCATTCTCCACTTACAATGACTAGCTCAGAGTGAAACGACACCGAGACAACATCTTACAAATAAAATGGAGCATTTGGTATTGAAGTATATCGTAACGTAGATAGATACATTATAGTATAGTTTATAGTAAAGTGTATATGAATACACATCACCCAGTGAAGTGGTGCTACGACCCGTATAATAATTTAACACTCCTCCCAACAAAAGTGATGTCTATCAATACGTCTACTTATATATTAAATTAATTAATGGGAGAAAATACGAATAACACTGTACAAAGTTTCCAAAGCGATGCGATGTCATATCCTGATCCATATTGTTCTGTCTCTGTCAATGACTGTAACTTAACGTTCCTTCAACATGAGAAAATCCCGTTCATTCAATAAGGTCAGACATACTGACATTGTTATACAAATACAATACATTACCTAACTAATACATTACTACATACTGTACTTCTAGACCATTGTACTATGTACAATCTCTTCTAAACATATCTACCACTTTATAAGACAAACTGATGTTCAACCATCGTGTTGTATTGTAGCATAATATTATTATATATCATAGTGTACATACATACATACATTACATAATATTATAATGTAACAGACAATAATCCTAACATATTATACACACAATACATCGTACCTGCATCAAAATTATCAGCCTGTTTAATTCAATATCATATTATTTACACACGGAAAACTCATCTTTCTGACTCAAATACCTGCGCCATCAAACTTGTGATAAACAACAATATGCAGGTATTAAATACTTGGATATTTTTAAGCAGGTACGTTCTGTACAATCAAATAATAGAGTGGAGTATAGAGTATAATATAATAATGTAGTGACAAACATAACACGGCTTACAGCTTATAGCTTACAGAAATATGTACATTGCACACAAGCAAATTATATTAATAATATTATATTTTATACTCCACTTTGGCATCCATTCCTTGACCAACTTTCCTGTACACCTAATCTTGTTGTATTTCTACTTCAGTATATTCCTTCTCAAACATTGCCCTTCGTGTACCTCATCTCATGAACTCTCTCCTGATTACTTAGCTATACAAGTAAACATCACAACATTACAATTATTAATCATATTACATGGAGCCCCGTCATCATCCCGCTATTTAAATGCTGTTTAACTTATAAAGGTAACTCATTATTCAGTCATCTATCTATGTTCTCTTAACTTTACAATCATTGTGAATGCGGTAGGAGTGATGTATAACTAGGTAGTTTATTAAATAGATAAATCGTCTTATAGGAGTGTATATGTAATTATAAATTGGATTAAAATTGTAAACTCTGTCACTATAACATTACATTGTAAATACGCAATTATTTGAGGTATTGTTGATATTGTAATCCTAAAATAAATAAATGCAGGTAAACAATAAACAATATTCTTGTAAATAAATTATGGCTATTTGTTTGTTAACAATGTAGGTAGGTACTATACAATAATTTAAGCTCTTTATTAAAATATTTATGAATACTATTATTTACTATAGACATCTCTTATTATATGAATAAAATTAATATTAAAAGGTAAAGTGAGGTATATCTGTTACTTTGTTTGTTTGAGATTGATTATAATATGATGACGGAGCAATAATAATTATACATTTAATACATTTCTTCTCTCTCTCTCCGACACAATAATATTAATAATATTTCATTACAGAGTTATCCACAATCAGAAATAACGCCGTCCATTTTCTCATTCCGTTGCATCAAAACTCTGTGACAAATATTCAAAGTTACATAAGTTCTAGCCATCAATTTGAAACTTTGTTGTAATGTTTGTATATTACAGTGAAATTATGAAATTCGTTAAAGTGCTCTTCACCAACATTAATAATATTTAGAGCAAAAGTCTCAATAACACGAATGTTTTAATTTTATTGAAACACATTACATAATGACATAATATAGTAATATGTTAATATCTTTACATGGCCACCACCACACAGTTCGCCCACAGTTATTGGTACAATGTGTATGTGTAGTCCATTGCATCTGTCAGTGACTAGGAGAGAATCATTTCCGTTACATGATACAATATTAATTTAAGAGACAACAAGTAAAATATTAATCCATTTAATAAATATCTACCAAATCAATATCTCAAAAAGTACTAATAATATGACTTAAATATCACAATGTGGACCCAGTAGACATTTCATCAGTTATGGATTAAATTTTAATGGTTCACCTTAAAATATTTACATCAACAGATTTCAAATTACCCTAAGGACAGCCAACAGTTAATCATCAGTCAATTTACAAAATATTCTAACAGTATTATTTATTACATACATTTTATTCGTTGTTCAATTTATTTTAAATGTAAAAAATGTGATTTTAGTAGGAGATTGAGAAGATGTCTCTATTAGAATATAATTTAACTGTTAAGACGTAGTGTCCTTAGAATAATTTAATGTTTGTTATTTATCATGTACATTATTAATTAACAATAATTGGCAATTTTCCGTGCAGAATGTTGTAGTTGAGGTAATACCAGTTGTGTTAAGTACAGGGCGGCTGGTGGTGGTAGCATGTTAGGGCTCAGCTACTGAGCGTGATTAGGAAGCGGCCCGTGGTGCTGAAACTGTTTCAACGCCTGCTCGTGTTTGTGTTCTCTCGCAATGTGTCGCCGTACCGTATTATTTCTTGTGAAGGTGCGCGCACAGAATGGACAAGGTACACGGATTCCTTGATGTCGTTGTCTGATGTGTGCACGGAGATTTGTTTCATAACCATATAATCTCTCGCAGAACGGACATTTCAATTTTTTACCTGAAACATGGAAATGTCATTAGAACAATAATATAAAAATAGTAAAAATTATGTCAAACAAAATAAAAAAGATGATACCATTATTTCGTCTGGTTTCGCACGTTGAGGAATTGGGATATGTGTAACTTAATAAAACATAAATTTCTTGGATTTACACAAAAATGGGTTACAACTGTTACAACTACAATGTTCAAAACAAAATTAACCGTTCTGTTTGGAGACTTGGGTATAAATAAATAAGCAGGCGGACAACTGACCTGAAGTTGCCCAAAGTAATAAATATTCTATACAAAAATACCAACCATCAGGTGTCGCAATCCCACCAGATTTACTTCCGGTAAGATGTTTGGTGGTGGGCCAAAGAGGTATCTCAGGAGTGACCTCGGGTGGTGCTGCGGGGGGCGTTGGAGGAGCGCTATAAGGACCTCCCGGCACCCCGCCACAACTGCTCCCAAACTCTTGTGTCTCCATTTTAATCCTTAAATCTGAAATATTCACACAATGATAATATTATTATCTTTAAAAATGGGATGGTTTATTAGGTGTGGTATTTTAATAACAGCTCCCAATAAAGGATGAACATCTCTTAAAAAAAGTGATTCTTCGAACTGCTCAGAATGAGCTGTAGGTTCCTATGCTAAATTGCCAATCCCAAATTTGTGGCACTATATGTAATTATTGATGTCTCAGTTATTTTGAATTCCTACCTTCGGCTCCTTGGTCTGTGGACTGCCTCCGTTCCCATGACTCGTCATTCCCTGTTGCTCGTTCAAATCCATTATTACTAGGTGTTGGTGTGTGGGGAGGCTGCAGGCTGTGGGGCGTGTGAGGAGTGGAGGGGCCTGAAGCATTCCCTCCTCCCCCTCCACCGTCTTCTTTTAACCCGCATCCCGGAGAAGAACGTGCATCTGGTTCTTCACAACTCCCCGCCAGTGAGCTTGATGAACCAGGCCTGAAAAAGTTAGAGGTTAAATTATTACAAGAAAGTGCACGACGTGATAAGAAGATATGTATCTGATGACAATTTACCGGTACCTATGAGAACACTATAGGTACACAGCATGGAATCAAGATTCTAATAAATCAGAAAACACTGTAAAGTTGAAAATCACATCATTCCTAGATTCATACAAATCAGAGTCTTGCAAATCTTACTTACATATGATATCATTTATCAAAACATCATCACTGAAGTTATTAATAAAGAAATTAATGTATAAGAAATACTTATTGTACCTGTAATTTCTGGCATGTGGTGAAGGGGCAGGTGATAAAGGAGCTTTCCCATCTCTTAACACCGAAGACCGTGGTTCAGGTGGCGCCGTGTCATGTGGAGATCGCAGCGCACGACGTCGAGGTAAATCTCCTCCAAACTGATGTGGATGGTGCATAGGAGGTGGCAAGGCGGGTGCATACGCTCGATGGTAGGCTGTGGGCAATACTCCACCTTGAAGATATGGCGGTAAAGCACCACCAAACTGCGGTGAACTATCAGCCTCTCCTATTCCTCCACACGTTGCACTATTGTTTAGTTTCACCTTACCACCTCCCGGATGTTGACTTTGTGCTACTGCTAATTTCTCATGTTCTATGCTTAAGCCTTTTACCTGGAAATGTATTCATAAATTGTCAAACTTTACCATTTAGGATCATCTTTAACGCGAGGGGTTTTTGAAAAAAAAAAAACGAAATTTTGAATAGCCACAAAATGCTCACAACCCTGTGGAAACTTATATTACTGAAGAGGTACCAGTGGGCGTAGGGTCCTAAGAACACGATTCCCATCGAGTTATCTTTTCGGTTTAGGATGATAATATATTATAGGTCATCTAACTTTACATAATTCAATCAAAAATGTTAGTCTCGGCTTTCCTTCTACAGAAATTCACTTTTCACCACTGGTAGAGGTACCTAACTAATGACTATATTGCTTAGTACATCGCAACACGAGGAAGAGTGTAGCGTGTTTTGACTGAGGGGGAGTGGAGCGTTTTCTCGAAATATATATTCTAAGTATGTATGTATATCTTTCTACCTACGTGTTGTTGGACATGAAGGAGAAAATATGCAAAAACAAAAAAAAACATCATGTGGAAATAGTGCTCTAGTTAAAATCATGTAGAGAAAGGTTCCCGGAAAATAGGAAAACTGACCTGAAGGCTTTCAGCGCTTTTCAAAAATCCAGAAAGTGCCTCTTGACTGACGTGCACTTCCCCTTTGTACATGAACTCGAGGAGTGCCGCCATGTTGGCAGCGCTGGTGGCCTCGAGGATGACAAAGCACGGTCCCGCATGGCTGGGAGGCGCTGTCGCAAACAGTTCTTGAAAATGTTTACTACATGCTGCTAGGATCAGTTTATGTGCCCGAAATGTAGTGCCTGAAACAATGAAAAAATACATAATTTAATTACGAATTAGATACAAATTTCTAAACTGTCCCTTTAAATAGATCGTCTTAGCTTTTGATTTTTCACAACTAAAAAAATGTAATTAAGACTCGAAGGCTGTACTCTCGAAAATCAATAGTCAGTTGTTGACCCCTTACTTACTATGTGTGATTGCCTTACTCCTGCCTGATTAACGGCGTGTTTCAGGCATGAGAACTAATGAGAAACTTTTCGGTCTATGGATTTTAATACTTAGAAATAGTTTGGTTTTCATTAGAGACGAATATGGGAATTAAAGCCAATTCTATATCTAAATTATCGAGTTTAATCACTGTTAGCAAAATGCATAATAACTAAGTAAGTTGGTTTATTTTTCTGTATAATACGGTTCAGCTTCAGTAAAAAATATAAAATATGTAAGTATACGTAAAATATTAAATAATACCTAATTAATAATATGAAGCATTATACAAATTATCTCAATTGCGATGTGTAAATAAATTGATAAACTCTTAACCTCCAACAATTAATAGTTTGTTTCGTCAATAATTTATTTACAATGCAAAATATTAACACATCCGTTATATATCAATAATTTTTATTAACACTAAATTAAAACGGTCAAATTTGCTTTCATGGGTGTTCCCTGATAACAGTGATAGCCCATCGGCCCACCGATAGTGAAACAATTAAATATTTTTGCATTGTTGACTAAACTTAAAAGAGAAACCGATTCTTATGGTTGCCAACAATTGACGGGTCAAAATCATTTTACGACCTAGTGGGAACACAACTAGATAGACATAAGAAATTAAGCATTGATTTAGCATTTTACATACATGCGAAATCAAACGCACTATTTTTCAGACTCCACCAAATTGGTCAAAAATATTTTTACAGGTATTAATTAACATATTATGTTTTCGCATGCACACGCACGCGGTGTTCAAAGTTCAATGGAATTTTTTCGCAAATACAGATAGAATAAACAACACAATTGTCAATTAAATTGGTATCTATTGAAAGGTGTTCAGTTATTGAAGTATGCAATGTGTTGAGTCACAGTATTGATAGAGTTGGCAGTTTAGTAGATGACTTGACTGTGCACGGAAAACAATGTTTTTTATCGCTTTTTACAGTAAGGTAGGTATTTATTTCTATAATCCTGACTAATGCGATAAGGAAGTATGTACTATGTATGTAGTAGGTAGAAAAATCATATTGCACGTAAAGTTCTAGTCAGTGACATTTTCCCTTGAAATGTGTTACTTTCGTAACATGTAAGTTTTTTCGTTGCATGACAGAAATAATGGTAGTCGAATGTCACCCTGCTAGCGCATTAGCCCTTTAGTATTCTACTATTTCTATGTATATAACATTACGAGCGGAAAAATATACGTAGGTAAAAATTTAATAATTCAACTGGTACTTGTGAGTTATACCTACCTACTTAGATAGTAGATAATATTGTTTGTATCAATATGGTTACGTAATGCCACTTATTCATGATTATGTATATTCGACCCTGAAGTTATACAAATTGCACATTGACAGTGAACCGAGTAAACACAACAACACACACAACGATATTATAATCTTAGGTATGCAACACAAGCGCATTCTATATGGGCATGTATGTGCATTATAAAACTGAATGTTCATACAGGTATTTATAATAGGTGACTATAAAAAATATGCATGTATTCGTATGAGCACAGTCTACAGATAGACATTTTATTCAGGCAAGAATGTGTTGCATATGTACACGCTGTTACACATGTGTACATATAAGTAGGTGTTGTATATTGCAATTATCTTTAATGTCATCGACCTCTTACACATGAACACGGAATAGCCTTGAAATTAAATATTATTTTTTTCGCAGTTCATAAGATCAAATATATTGGTATGTAATAATGCCTAAGTATATCTACATACTTTACCAATGTAATATACTGTATCAAATAATATTGAGATTTAATGTTAAATTATTTATTTGTTGGTTTGCAAAACTATTTACTTCGTTGCTAAATAACAATAATACGTTTTAATAAAATATTAAAATATATCCAATTGATTATTGCAGATTTTTTCTTTATAACCAATATATTGTTAGTTTAATATCATAAAATAAATGTAAAGGTTTGTTTCGTGTGTTGTATGTATTATATATCTGTGGTCTTTGGTCAATACATGATAACTGCAAATTTGGTCATTTTGAGATAAATATGCAGTTCCACTATGTTTTGTGAGGTCTTGCTTACTGCATACTTATCTCAAAATGACCAAATTTGCAGTTATCATGTATTGACCAAAGACCACAGATATATAATTTACAAACTACCTATTCATAATAAGGTTCCAGATGACCAACTTTATTTGTTTGTGAAACAATTTTGAAAATAGATTTAAAGCAAACAGTTCACTAAGGCAAGCTTATCGCCAACTTCACCACGACAAATTTAAAGGTACCTATGTTTTTTCTTCAACTGCAAAACAAAAGATAAGTAAAATTTCTGATTATAGACAGGTGGCCATAGTTACTAGAAACGATGATTCCACAAATGTGACCCATCTAACTAGTTAGGCACCTAGTAGATATTATGTATATCATGCAAATTAAGCAAAAGCTCTGAAAGTCGATGGTGCAGGCAGAAGACTGATGACCGCCCCAGAAATAGCTGGCAGAAGCAGGTGGCAAATGTAGGTATGCGAGGAGAGACTGTGGTTGGAGTGGCTAAAGGTCCTGAAAACTGCAAGTAACATGTGTCCCTCTGGATATGGAGATGCTGGGAGCCTCCGACCAAACCAAGGATAGAAAGGGAAGAAGATCTGTGTATATGTACATTAAGCATCAAATCATCTAGAGACAGTACAGAAGCTCTTGCTTCAGCTCAAGACAGATCCAAGCGGCGTAAAACTAGAGTCATAGAAAGCAGTCACCACCCTTAGACATACACACATGATACACACATGACAGTGATACACACATGAATGCAATTAAGTAGGTATATTCTGTGATTATAAACTTCAAGATAAACCGTCTGACGAGTCATTAAACGATTAATGAAAAATATGAACTGCAAAAAAATACGACGTTTGATCCAAATTTATTTGGAAAATTGATAACCACTGATGCGTTGAATACTCGGTATATCGGTATGTTGTTATTGAAAACACATTGATTGTGATCAATAATAAATGTCCCATTGATAATGATAAGTAGTATAGATATAATGCAATGATACATACTATTCGTTATAGTTGTTGAATATAAATAGGTAAGTAAATGATAATAAATTAATATTCGACCCATTTATGCAATGCGAATTCAAATAATTATACTCGTATTATATACTGAAAGAGACTTGTGGAGACCCTGGTATTCTCTGTGTTCCTGTATGGAGCTGAAATGTGGACAATGCGTGCCTACGAGAGGATGAGAATTGATGCGTTTGAGATGTGGTGTTGGAGGAAACTTCTCCGAATACCATGGATAGAAAGAAGAACCAATGCGTCAATTCTATCTAAGCTACACATTACAACTCGTTTGTCTGCAGTATGTCTGAAGAGACTGCTTGGTTTCTTTGGGCACATTGCAAGCAACTTGGAGAAATCCATATTGACTGGCCGAGTGGAAGGCAGGAGAGGTCGCGGACGGATACCGCTGAGATGGTCCGACCAGGTGGCAGAGGCCAGTGGTACGACGTTTGCGGAGGCACTGCGGCGGGCGGAGGACAGACCGGGGTGGGCCAGACTGCTGAATCAAATACTATAACATGAAGGTCACGATCCTCAGGAATGAGCGACCGACTTGGATGATGAATATACTGAAACTATTCATAAGGTGGAATTCATTGTGCATGAAAAAGCGACCTTATTGAAAAAAACGTTAAAAAATATATACGAAATTATAGATGCGAAAATAGATTTCATACATACTACATAGGTAAGTAATATTTTGTTATGTACAACAGTATCTAATCTAGGGATTGGGATATATTTAATCATTAGGTACAAAATATGTGTCTATCTATGCGATATCATGCAATGGCGCTATCGCTGTGTAAATATAAGAACAGACAAAATAACCTAGTTCTGCATATCGCGAAAAAACATTCATGATAAAATGTATGGTGTTTGGAGATTTGCTATAATCATTCCTATACGTGCATATTAAATAGTAATGTTTTCCTACGTACGTATGACTTGATGTATGATGTATGACGTATGTAGATACATATCTACCAGATTAGAAAAACAACTTAGGATATTCACCTTTACGAATCGTTTCACACTCTGAAACATGAAGTAAGTATCGATAATACGTACGTACGTATCTACATACATATCGCATACTTCGTTCCCTTTATGGAGCAAATCGTAATAGTCAGTCTTTAGTATTCTCAATCCTGGAGCTAGGAACTCTACATTATAACAGAATGTCATTTTTCAGAGTTATTTGCTTATGCAGTAGAGTAATTGGAGACACAACTGTTTGTAATATACTAGAAACCTAGTGATTTGATGAAAGTGACAGAGTTGATACGGTTGAATGATGAAAGGATAAAAAGGTTGGAAAGGCTAGGTAAGGCTAGAAAAATAATATACCTACATAGTGTAGATAAAAAGTTTCAGAATTCACTGCCGCACGAGAATCATCTAAGTCAGAGGTCCTCAAACTTTGTCTCATTTTGGTAAGGACCTGCTTAAATGGGATATTTTTGTTTTCGCTGACACGGACCCCTTGCAGTTCGAAGTGGACCCCTAGGGATAAATAGAGCACTTTGGAAACCATCGATCTAGATTGATCAAGTGGACTAGGGGTGGTACTTTTAAGCACTCTCTTGCGAAACGCACTTCACAAATGTTTATGAGAAGCAGAGTTGCTTACACGAGCGTAATTAGTTTTTCATATACATACTTTTGCAGTGTGTTTCGCGTGAAAACGCTCACATAATACAACTCCAGATTCACAAGGATGTGATCAGCAAAGGAGTATCGAAAATCGACCTAGTAGAGACCAATATCTCAACTATCGTAAAAGAGAGGAAGTGTATGTAGGGGCGACATTAACTTTTAGAACAGCCCGTATAATGGGGAAGCCTTTGCAACTTCCCTAAATTCCCCTGGGGACATTCAAATGCGAAGTAGTAGCAGTACTGAGTACAGTCATGACGTCAGTGCTGATTATCTAAACATAAATAAGTATTAATTCGTAATTTTGAAACAATCGGATACACAGTAGATACGGAACGAGTCCCTATAAGGTACTCGTATATTGTTGTATCTCTTCCATTGTTCTATGGACATACACTGCTACCTACTTGCACAATTCAAATTTCTTATTCAATACCACATAAGATTGTGTACCTATCGATTACCTACTACTCGTATCCGAGTATCTTGAGTTTAACACTACTAGCGATGCAAATATTCCGATGCTTTACGGCAACAATCGATGAATTTCGATTCCCACGATGAATTAAATAATACAATAAGTCCATGTCTGTAGCCTTTCCAACTGAAATAATAAGTCTTATTTTAATATGTACGCACTTAATCAGTTACAGAACTTTTACCTAGTTTAAAAAATTCTGCACAAAGGGGAAAAATACTGGCAATAGCCAAAATTATGATTGGATTTTAAAAACATGAACAGAAGCCCCGCCACCTTGACATTTCTCTCTTTCGTAGGATTAATACATAAAACGTTATAGGCGAGGTTGCCATCATCGTCGCTAAGGAAATTTATGGAATAACAGTTCCTCAACAACGAGTATAGTGGACTACGTATTACATTCTGTTACGAGATTTTACAGGATTGGTGGTCCTATTCGGTCATTTTGCTATGTTGCCAATTGTTGCAGCACGGCTAGAGTACCGCCTACTCTAGAAGGCGGTAACAGAAGTCGATGTACTTTTTTTATATTTAAGTACTTTTAAAGACAATTAGACAAACTAGGCAAATGTGTCCTCATTGTCGAAGATTTTTCTGCGTATTTGTATTATTTAAGAACCGATCGCCGCATGCCTTCCACACATCCCTAGCTTACGTCACACTTTTCTCACAGTTTCCCAGATTCCATAAATTTTAATAATACTAGGCGATAATCGAAAATACTATTCATCGATTGCATCCCTAATTGTAACCTATGTCACTCTAATACTTACTATTGTACCCACGAGTACAAGTATTGAGTAGTGAGTACCTATCTCCCTAAATAAATGTTACGCGTAATACTCAATGGCCTTGCAAGCGCATTACCGGTTACATAAATTAAATGTGTAACTGGTACATAATGTTATATAGTGATGTGGTATTTTGGGACGGCAGGGAATTATCACCAGATGATTAAATTTATCAACACGATATTGCATGTTGTACACAATGTGCGGTTACATGATGGTTGATAATAATAAATATTCATTGTTCATTGCCTATATGAAAATTATGTTATTACTTCTACAAATTACGTCAACCTGATTAAGTACAACTTGACAAGTAATTAGATCGATCCGCGAACGAGACGACCCACTATTCACAAAATAATGTCTAATAAATAATGTTTTGTAAGCAAAAGAAACCACAGTGAAAACCATGACCTGACCACCTAGTGGGATCTGCAAGTCGAGTAACCCTTGAAAACAATCAAGAGTTAAATCAGTTATTGGAGACATGAATGTTTTGATGTATTATAAACAATTACATAGTTGGTTTACTCTAAAAGTCCATAATGTATACTTACAAATCAGTAATTACTACTTAGGTAATATCTAATGACATCAACGGTGATGTTATTCAGGTTAAAGTAACGTCAGCTTCAGTCCAACAGTAGCAGAAGATTGTGTGTTTTGTATTCCAGCTTTCGACTGTCCGATTGTCCACCGGGATATCTTCAGTCCTGAAGACACAGCGAAGACACGCACACCCGATAACATGAATAACAAATTTGATACCAACAACCGCAAAAAACATTCGTATTCCTAAAAATGACGTCAAAAGTGAAGCCAACTATAATAAAAAAAGTCTAAAAACCACAATGTATTTAGATAGGTGTGTAATTGGAATACAAAAGAATTGAACGGTGAAGTCTTTGCGATCTTTCTTAAGGAATGGTTCAATTATGTTATGATCATTCAATCTAGTGACAACTCCCCGCCGTTTCTGGGATCGCACATTTATTCTCATCATCATGATACAGACCACTGTCAGATATTGTGTATTACAACACATTGCAGCTCAATGCAATTAAAGAAAGTCCGTAGGTATTTTTAATAAAACTTCATTAGACCAGCAGCAGCATCTGTCTGTCTATTTCTTCATAAATTGTACTACGTACCTGGTGTCTACCATCGCATCGTAATCAACGTGGACTGTCGTAACAAAATTAGAATTAGACTTACTGTGTCTGATGCATCACTGTCTCTATAATCTATTAGGTACCTATTTTTTTATGAAGCTGATGTGACGCAGCAAACATATCATATCAACTCGTATGTTTCAATGTTTTAGATTCCCATGAAAAGAAGTGCATGATTCAATTCAAGGTATTCAGATACGTTGATTCACAAGTGATTCACCATATTACTATGGAGGCCCTAAAGAATCACGTTAAATCCCAATAATGGGACAAACAGTAAATGATACTATTTTTCGACTGCTGGTTGATTTATCTGATCCTGATGTTTGTTGGGAGGTCATTCCAGAGTCATAAATACCTACAGCCCAAATAATACTTCCTCAGAAAAATAGGTCTAAATCCATTATTTTAGTCCTACATAAATGTACAAGTATCTACGTCCTACTCGTTTACTTATTCATTCCGTTTCATAGAAATAATGTCATTCATGAAATCACATACAATACAAGTACTGAGTACCTCATATTATATGAATGTGTAGCGCATGTGTGAGATGGGAGGTATTGAAAAAAAACTTGTCCGATTCCTTGTATTTTGTATGGTGAGTAGTAAATTTTCGGAGTATGTAAAACATACGTACCTACAACAATTCAATACTACAGTCTGAATCGAAAGATATCACGTTTTCAAAGATATAATATAGTATATGAGGATTATAAATATGGTAGGCTTATTTTTATATATAGGCCGACACCATATTAAATTGGACCAGACTAGTCGTGATGTAATCCTTTATTATTGTAGGAAATAAAGGGCTACCTAGCAGACATTGAATATTATAAGTATGACATTATTCATTCTGTCTATACTCGTAAGTGTTTTGTGAATATTTTTACTAGGTGTGATCAACTCATTAATAGTGTTAATTAATTTAATTAATCAACCAGGTAAATACAACAGTAAGTACGTAGACAAATATGTTTGTAACACATTATTAGATACTCTTGTATTTACGTACTCGACTCTTGTATCAATCTGATACGAAACCGTATAACTTTTTGACAAATACCTACACCTAATTAACATTTACATCTCCGATAATTCGAAACATTAAAACGTAAAACCATGATTAATAAAACGTAAACTTGTACAATATAATATATAGAAAACCCTGTTGATTTGTCCTTTCTATAATAACTTTAATTTCTAGTTCCTAGCTATCTATGTAAGGTTTCTAAGGACCTGGAAAACCCTCGTTCACTGACCATTAAGACAGTTGGATCAGGAAAAACATGAGAAGTAAAACACGTTACAAAAAAGCTCTGAACAGCTAAGCTTAATGAACTCCCTATAATCTTGTGAAGAAAGCTGAAAGAGTGAAACGGTATTTCTAGATGCCAGTGTTAAATACCTCGTCGAATTTTCTTTAGGTACATATTGAGTGCAGGGGGTGTAACAAGGTATGTAACATAGAGTTGATTTCTGTAGAAGGGAAGCCGGCACTAACATTTTTTACCACATTATGTCAGATTAGACTTATTATTTTATCATCCTAAACCAAAAAGGTAGCTCGATGGGAATCGTACTCTTAGGACCCTTCGCCACTTCACATCAGGGACTGAGTGATATAAAATTCATTTAACGTATAGATAGGTAGAATAGTCCCATAGGTATACAAGATACCTAGGTAATATTATGTAAGTACCTACCTATTATAATACAATGTTTTTATAGTACAGATACTGATTTACTATACCTAGAGGTAAGTAGGTATAAATATACTGAAGCCGAATGTTTGACCTCGAGATACCGGACGTAAAGCGCACTAAACTATGCGTAGATAAGTAGGTACCGCAATACAAACATACCTATATATCTAACTATACAATATTATTTGCTTAGGAACCGAAGTTTACAAGCGATGTGCTAAAATGAGAAGAAAAATAATACTGCACCTATTTAATTATTTTCTACGTGATATTGATAAATAGACGAATTGATAATTAGACTAATTGATTTTAGACGAATTGATTTTAGACCAATTGATTTTAGACTAATTGATTATAGACTAATTGATTATAGACCAATTGATTTTAGACGAATTGATTTTAGACGAACTTACCCTAAACCGTCCATGGGGATCTTGTCGACATGATCGTATCAGGTCAGTCTTAGACGGCCGCGCATCCTCATCTCATAAATCTTTCAAAATATTGTATCTATTCTAGGTGGGTGCAATTTAGACATAAAATCTATATGGAAATTAATGAAAATGATGAGGTCGCGTAGGTATGGAGCTAATAACTGTTTTGCCTGTGTTATCCGAATATTACTTTCGGTATAGCGAAAGAATTCTAAAGGCTCATAACCTTTGTTTGACGAGGAGAAGTAACTACTAAATAAACTAATATTCTGCATGACCTATTGATATTTTCATCTATTACGCACTCTCCGTTTGTATCTAGGCAAGTCATAGTACAGATGTGTAGATATAGCTACCGAATACATAGGAGTTAGCTAATGGTTAAGTATATTATGCGTATACAGTCTATACGCCATACGTTTGACCTACATTTGCCAAAATGCAGTGAAAAGGGTCCAATTGACCTAGATTCCCCAAATCCACTTACAACGATCGCTCCCATAGAAGAAATAAATTGGGAGCCGATGTCTACACGTACTTATATATATTTATAATAACAAAACAACAATACACTGTGTATTTTCTAAAGAAATTTATCTTAGGAATTGTACTTCATATTTAGTACATTCAACAAAGAAACTCGACTGATTGAATTGTCACGGGAATGGTGCACAGCGAAAAAGAATCTTTCAAGGGGATCGGAAACCTTCCGGGTTAAAATAAAAACAAAGCTCTATTCGTAAAACTACTCTCCCTACAGTCGGTAATATTTTTGAAATTTTGCGTTTCGGGTAGAATTTTGCGAGAAACTGAGTTACAAGCGTCATTTACACAAAGGACAAAGACTACCGTTTCCCGCCAAAACGGGCGTTTTCTGCTAACGAGAAACTCTCCTCTAAAATACGAGTATACTCAGAAGTTTATTCCAAACTTTCAATGGTATATTGGGATCAATATTTTTCAGTAGCTATTTACCTACTTACCTATTTAAAAACAGAATCTTTCGTTCTTAAGAGTTAAGTAGGTAAATACCAAAACTTGCGGGACGTAGAGCAAGGTTGAAATTACGCAATATGCATAAGAGTATATAATTAAAAGTAATTATGACATATAATAGATGAATCAATTGTTGGAAGATTGGATAAATACGTTCAAAATAATAACGCTTTACCAGCAATCTTTCTCTATCAAATGCATTCCACCGCACAAGTAACAGTTTATATTACTAATACTATAGACAGAAAGATTTTTTAAGTCAGCGCTATTCTTACACAACAATAATAAAATTATTTATGAATGCGCTTCTCATACGACATTACACCATATCAAAATGCATTAAATATAATAATTATTGCAGATTACTACACATTTTTTATTAAGTACATATTTTGTCATATCGTGAGAAAATGTTAAAGAGAACGCATAAAATAATGAAATATTTTTAATAATTAGGTAATTAATGTTCTGTTGCTCAATTCATGATTGACTCATTTAATGAACTGGCACCTCTACTTAAAAATAATTTCCCGATGTCGAGTGCATTTCTATAATGATTACGACAGAGATATAAATAATACGATGGAGAATCAGATCCTCTCCGAAGTTCTTCGTAGTTGGAGATACGCTGTCCAACTCACCGACTTAACTTTCAACCGATTCTTATCATTTGTACGTATCTACGTTTCTTATATTGCTTACGCTAGTTGAATCGACTGGGAATAAAAAAATATAGTTGGTAACTGCAAGAATCGATCTAATAACATTTCTCGCGAAAGTGTTGACAAATTTAATCTAGTTAATACAAATAGGTAGGTAATTATTTCTATTTTTTAATGTCAATGTCAAAGAAATTTAAACGTATGTAGCTTTATCACACATCCTGGTTCATATGATTACTTTTTTCGCACTATCAGGTCATTTTTGTATTCTGATATTCAAGGCCGTGTAGCCTACAAAATATAATTTATTTTTCAATCATTTGTTAGCCAATCGGTAAAAATAATCAGTGCTACCTTCTTCTACGTACGAAAATTTGACTACAGATTAGAAATTTTAATACCTATTATGTTAGTTTTACTATGGAAAAATACTTAAGCCTAGTAAAACATTGCGATGATAATGTAGAATATTTTGATCTAATTAGATTTTGTCTAGTTTGGTCTAGGCATGCATCACCTGGCTACGTGTAGGTAGTTATCATTCTATTGTACATGGTGATAAGTGTTATCAGTACGGTTACAGTTTTATCATTTTTCTAGTGGTCTAATGATAGTGCGGACTAGAAAATTATATATACCTACCAGGTTGAATCTATTTTGCTTTTTATATAATACCTAATGCCTTAATCTAGGCATGCGGCAGATAATTTAGGACTGCTGATATTTTTTTATGGGTTAGTTGGAATAACTCTAAAGAGCAATCAACTCGCCCTAGTGTATATGTACAACTGAGGGTATAATATATAATTATGTACTTAATGGGCCCCCGCCTTTTTTCCGTATTTTTTTTTTAATATAAAGAGTAATAAAACAATAAAAATAAATAAACAATAGGTCTGCGGTATTGTCACATTTCTTTTGTAAAATTTCACATTGCCTCTCTTGAAGTATAAGTCTATTTTGTGAGTTGCCAACAAAATATTCTCGTCAATACCGACTACAAGCCTCCACCTTTCCTTTGAAAGTCTTCCATTTCTCAACCAACAACAAAATCAAACAAAAAAAAACATTTGTTTTAATACTGTAAAAGTTGAAAAATTTCCATCATCAATAAGTTTCCTTTTCATTAAAAAAACAACAAAACACGAGACAAAGTTTATTCAAAGCATTTTTTTAAAAGTTCAATTTTGTTTATTTAAATTTCCATGCTAAAGAGTTCAAAAACAATAATCAAATTTATGAAACAATTAAGTTCACTTGCCTTTATACCCACGAAATTGCCAACCCACAAAATAATAGTTTAAAAGTCACGAGATTTGAGCTCGACCTCTCAGGTAGTAACAGAAAATATAAGCTTCTTTAACATTTTTCATGGGACGCCTTATAAATTTTACAAACTTAAAAAAAGAGAGATGAAGTTTACCCTTCAAGGAAATAACTTCGCAAATCAATTAGGTAATCAAAGCAAATTAATGTATAATTTAGTAAAGTCGTTATATTTTTTAAATATTTATGTAACAGTTAACTTGTGCCGTTTACATTTAAAACTTTGAAGGTGAAACTTTCGGTTGGTATTTTATTTTTTTCTGGAAAGGGAAATTGAAAATATCGGGGTTCAGGGTCAAAACCACGTACCATCCTAACATGTACCTACTTCTCTATGGCTGCAAGTCTTCGAACCTGTCAAAGACTCACAAGTGTTGTCAAAGACTCACAAGTGTCAAATGGATGTTAATACAGTGCGCTAGGTAGAAAATTCATTGCACAAAACGAACGTTGCTGGAATCCATGCATTCCCACAAGAAACATTTTAAATTTCAGATATTACCTAAAACATTACAGTAACAAATAATCTGAAAAACGCTTTTTTGCATACTCAGATTTACATAGAATTCTGACAGTGTTTCTCTTGCGAACGAAAACATAGGATTCATATTTATATAAATAGTTAAACTTAATGTTATCATTAGTTTTATGCAATATTGTGCGTGACCTTTACTTTGAGATAATTATGAGGATAGGCCTATTTGTGCTTATCTATACTAAACATTAAATATAGGCATATTTCATGTTATCGTCATAATATATTATATGATAGTAGAAACGGTAATAACAGTAAAAATAACAAACGAAATAGACGACCAATTAGTATAGGTAGCAGGGTTCCCTTATAATTATCATGATGATGACGGATGATTTTTGGCGCCGTTTAATGTATTCCATCTCAAGGGCGCGGGAAACTGGTCCTAAAATTTTCGGTTTTCAGCTTGCTCCTGAAGCTAGTGATGGGCTGGTCTTTTCGGAGTTCGTCCGACAGTCTGTTCCAGGTAACTGGTCCCGCGACAGAGAAGGCTCTCTCGAAGAAACCGGACTTGTTGGCTCTGTTCCGCTCTCGGAGTTTGTTGATGGCTGTGGCCGCTGAGCGTAGTGGCCTTCTCGAGGAGTTATCCTACAGGTTGCAGACCTCCGAGATGGGTGAGGGCGCCATGTTGTTGAGGGCCTTGTATACTGTGAGGCAAAGCTTATATTTCTAGATAGATACTAAATACTAAATGATAATTATCAACTTATGGCGGATGGATTTTTTTTTTATTTGAACTCTAATAATATTTCTTTGTTTCCGGACTATTTGGGTTACATTGTTAAAACTATTAAAATATTAAATGAGGGAAAATAGTTTGTCGGAACCCTGAGAGTGATTGTGCAGTGCAGAGTGAAAATGTTTATTTAACATGTGAAACAATAAACTACATTTTAAAAAAGCCTTGCACATAGTCAAAACAAAACAAAAAATGTAAATGTTGGGTACGCCTAACAAGATAATGCAAACAATTTAGTTTCAATGCCGAAATTTATCCGAAAGTACATAAGTGACATTATGCGTATAGTTATTATAGGCAATTGTGGTATGTTCATATAGATATTGTGAGTTGTGACAGATAACGCATAATAGTACGACAACTACTAACTATAATAATGATAATGATATTATATGGGGTAGATTTATCAACACAGATAACAAATAAAGTACATGTCTCTATTAAAACTTACGTCATTTAGTACATCACACACACGCATGTTTTAGCATTATGTTAAGCTTACATAATAATGTGTAACTAATGACAATGCATTCCACTGGATCTTCAAAATACTGAAAACAATACAGGTATTGCTAACAAGATACTTATTTCATTATCAGTCGTGATCTTGTGCCTTGCCGAAAGGAGATAAGAAAAAATTCACATGACAGATACTCGACACAGACTAATGTTTATTCCTGGACCGGGAGAACCTACGAGATGGAGGGACGGTTGATGGATTTAGATGTCAGAAAGTTTTTCCTTCCGCAGGAGACTTCGAAGGAGCCAATGAGATATTAACAGACATGACTTAAATACATACCTAGTTCTGTATAATTCTATTGATTAGGAAACACTAATTTATTAAATTGTTTTCTATGAGCTTAACTGAGAAAACGAAGGGATGATGAATAATCAGCTGTTTTAGTTCATGGTTGAGAGATATTATATGCGTTCCTACATACTCGTACCATGAATAAAAATAATGTAAATGTACCTATATACTATATAGGTGTTTGAGTTTGTTCTTCCCTCCCCCAATATTTCCAGTCTTTTATAAAATGCTGAATGGCCAACTGTTGAATGCGGAGTAGGTACCTCCACCTTTCAATCTACAGATCCGAAAGAATATTATTTCTATACAAACAAATAGTACCCACATATACCTACTACAATTAGTAGAATTCTTTCATTCACACATTTTCAGCGATTAATTTCATAAGGATTTAATTACAAGGACAAATTATATGTTGATTTATCGTTTAAATAAAAACCTTGGGATTTAAAATACATAACAGTCTATTTGTCAAAATGAAGAGACTGATTTGAATATTTCGGAACGTAATTAAATGGTAGACGTTGTTACTTCATAGCTTTATTATCAAAATACTTTTCATCAACTTTGAATCAAATTCTCCGAAACAATAATTTGTAACTTCAAAGTTACGAGTACATCAAATGATCTGTCAATAAGTATCAGTCGAGACGGTTGGGGGTACTATTCTATACAAATCGATGTAAGTAAATGGAAGTCCTTTTTACACAAATCACTCAAGACGGGTGGATTACCTAGTTAAAATAAAAAACGAGACTACATGGAAGGAGGAACTGCTATATGTACTGATTTTTAATGTATCCGATATACATAGTTGTTTTAATAGTATTTTTATATTTAGAAACGTCCGTTTTTGCATATGTAAGGATCCACCAGCCAGATAAGCCAAACACGAATTTACTTTCCGTGGACTGTAAAGCTTTCATGACCGTTTCAATGTCCCACTATTTTTGAGAGGCATCAATATGTCTCAACTGCAATTACCTATGTTAGAAAAATTACTGATACATAATAATCGATGCACTGTGAATCAAAGCGTGTTATTCAATATAAAAAAACATTACTAAGAATCAAACACGTAAATATACAACAACAAAGTTAAAATATCGCGTTAGTAATAAACCTTGAACTAGGAAAGTAATTTATTACTAGTTTACGACAATCAACTTATGATACGACATTATTATTATTAAGTTTTATTATTGGTAGAAGTCTATCGTAAATAAAATATCAAAATGCCTTTATACGGAGAAAGAATATTAATTTAATATTACGTCAAGGTTAGTTGAAAAATATATCAAGGGGAAGGAAACACTTTGTTTTGGTTACGAAAACGTAAAACCAAACGCATGTAATATTACACATATTTGTTTCTTATTATGGTAAAAAGCATTACAAACGTTACGATTATAAAACAAGATATGTACATAGGTGCATAAGTTTGTACGGTTAAAAGAATTTTCCTACAGAGACGTAAATATTGTGAGCTTTCTAGGAAAGAATCTTTGATAAAATGTGTAACAGAAAAAAGTGTGACGTAAAATATTGAGTATGATAATATCGAATAAACATATTTCGTTCCTTGTTTTCCTTTCTCCATAAACTTTTTATTTGTTAACCTTGATACTGTGAAAGGGAAAAGCTAAATGTAATACAAATACATGACGTACCTACTTGGATACATCTATACTTTATAAATATGAGCTACCGTTTCCCAGTGTATGCAATAAAGGAGGAGGGTGGAAAAGTCGAGGAGAGAACGAGGGAGTTTTGGAGGTTTCATGTTGCCAGGAAATCAGACCCAACATCGGGTAGGCAAAGGGAGGTCGCTTCCGTTCTCCCAGAAATGAAACGAGATCAAAAATACTCTCTCTCTTTAGGTACCTACGTCTACATATTATTTATACATAAAACTCGATGTGGATTGAGCACTTGTATTAATTATTTATAACCAGCTATCCCTCATATTATAGGTACTGATGATTATGCAGTCAGTGATGTTTACATATATTGTAATAAATGCATAATTAAAAAAATGGTTAAAAAAATATTGTCTCCTAACAGGCATTAGGTAATTTTATTTAATACAATACCTAAAATAAGATCGTTTTATAGTATGCGAATTATATATTTTGTATTTACTGCATCATTGATGAAAAAATATTACAGAGGAATCACCTGTTGGAAACATTATGGAACTAATATTAAAGTATCTACCTATATTATAATCACCTACGTAATATAATAAAAGCAAATATAAAAACTGCGAAGTACGAGTATAATAATTACCATTCGTCAGAGGAACTCGTTAATAGTTCGCATCGCATTAACACCTATTAAAAATATAACAGTGCACACGTAGGTACGCTTAGTACATGAGAAAATGTTGAATAAGCGTCTATATGATAATTTCCACATTGATAGTATAAGTACCACTTCTTTGTTCTCCGGAAATTCGTCAATCTGTTGTTGAAATGAAAGACTCCCCGGATGGATAATATTGTAGTAAGTAACAATAGGACAGAACAGAGGGTTGTGGTGGCATGGAAATTGAATTTCAGCAACATGCATCAGCTACGTGCAGGGAAGTGAAATAAATTCATAGACTCTCTAGTTGTAATCCAGTAAACTGCGCAGGATGGGAGGGCAGAGCATGCCAGGTTTGTCCTAAATATTGTACTAGTGTAAGTACAACGCAAGAATCAATAATGCACTTGATCAACGCTGCGCCGCAACGAGGGACCAATACATACACTCATTACAAGTATCTAACCTACACAATACCAGCATACATAATCATAATACCTTCACGTCGCTTGCTACTTTCGCTTTTAATGCACGTACCAGCATTAGGTACTTGGATGAAAATGAAAGTTTTCTGTTTTATACAAACTGAAAAGCTAACATACATGAGTTGAATGATATTTATAATAATACAATTTCCTAAAATGACATATCCATGCGAATAATAATAATATATCCATAGGTTTATGCGAATCAATACAATATTTTAGCTTCGGGTGCAATGTTTAAAATATAGGTACATGCGTACCCAACATCATAATTTGATTATTTATTTCTAGACATGTTAAATCACAAAACATAAGGTTTTCAATGATCTCTTACATCCGTTTCTTTCACTGTGTACCGTCCCAACAACAATGGGAAAGGAGTAGGTAATGAATGATGCGCAAGTGCGTGGTTAATGATTAAGTCTTTTTACCTCCCTATTTTCTCAGTATAGTCATGAAATTCAGTTTCAGGATAACTATTTGGTAAAAAAAAGTCTTTATGTTTTTCAGCAGACTTTCACAATATTATATTTTACATGCTTCGGTAAAATTCGGTAACATAAACATTAAATCAATTCTATCCTAAGAAATGAAAGAAGTCATATGCCCAATCCCACCAACTTCCACCAAGGTAGTGGAGCCCTAAGTAATTTCCATACAAAAACAGAGATATTATATTAATTAGTAACGAAGGGCACCTGCTGCAATAATTTCATACGAAATTCTACATACGACTCTTCTACGTTAGGTGCCCAAATATCTCCGCCCAGAATCTCCCCAACTAGGAGAGTCGCATGTTGCATTTCATATAAAATTATTGCTGCATGTGCCCTTCGTTACTAAATAAATATAATATTATCTCTGTTTTTCTATGGAAATTACTTAGGGCTCCACTACCTAGGTGGAAGTTGGTGGGATTGGACAATAGAGTACTATCTACTTTAAGTTAGATAGACATACGCAGGATCTCCTTAGATATCAATCACAGAAGAGAACCTGAAAAGTCTTGAGTACCTATTCATTGGCGTACCTAATCCCAATACAGATGCTGTACTAGTAAATGGAATAAAATCAACAGTGATGTCTATGGTATTGTAATAATAGTACACGGTACATGGTTGGCGCAGTTGGTTGAGGCTGCAGTCTCTCAAGCGGGAGGTGCCAAGCTCAAACCCCGGCGGTGGCATTCCACACTTTGCGATACAGGCTTTTTACCTAGTGCAAAGTGTACAGGGAATTATTTGGGTAAAAAAAAATTGATTGAATTATTTTTTACCCAAAAATTGATTGATATTGAGACTTAAAATCCATCACTGTACATTCATAATCAGTAACAGGCATATTATATATCTACACTCCTGAAGCCAATTACAGTGTCTCAATACAAAGCAATCAAACACAAATCATCAATGAATAATTAATAACGCCTATAATTTATAGCTTAATGCATGTTGTATGGAATGGACGTCGTTGTAAATCCTTTAAATAAAAAAATGAAATATTACCCACCGTGCATCGTTACGATATACTTATACAATAGGTAAACGATTTATTATGATTGGTATTTTGACGACGAATTGGTATCCATACATTATTCAAATTGTCGATTAATAAATCATTTCGGTACATTAGCCACGAAACCAGTCGTGTCGGAAAAACGATTATTTTATCTTTCGATATAATCAAACGACAGTCCATACAATTTATATGAAAAAAAATATATTACGAGTAATTTGCATACAATGATAATGCCAAGAGCGACTTCGGATCAATGAAGTTAAGAAGATCCAGAATCAGAATTCATATATCTTTAATTGACGTCTAGGTAATACGCAGTACTTCAAAAAACCCCTCCGAGTGGCTAAGCCTTGTGACCTCTCTATATTCCTATGATAAATGTTAAATGACGTAACATTTAGCAGTATACTAGTTCAAATTCAGAAATTCTGCAAGTAATTTATTCCCTCAATGAAAGAAAAAATGTAAAAAAGCTGTTCATCTCAATTACAAAACAAATACTTAGCGAAAATGAAGAAGTGCGTTTCAATCATTGTTGAATTGTAAATAAGAAAGAAAAAAGAGAAAAATAATCAAGGGATGAAACAAGAATGAGGGGAATGGGGAAAATGTTGTCGAAAGTAATTATTACATTCTATCCCCAGTGTCTGGAATATCTGGGTCAATCCCACTTTAGGAGGCGGTAAACGAAACCACCTGAATCTCTCGACCCCTCTGAGGAATTTCAATAGATATAGTAAGAATAAATATCGAAAGAACAGGAAATGAGATTGTACCTTCTCTATGATACTTACTGAGTTAGTAGGAATGTATGCTAGTACTACCTGCCTGCTTTATAAATAGGTCATCCTTAATACTTCAGTGAGTACATTATGCTGTCATTGCGTCAAAAGAGGGCATTTCGTTAATTTAGATATTCAAATTTACAGTGAAGCAATCAGGCCTGCTGAGTGTTGGTGCGGACCTGATTTACTTGCTTAGAGAGAAAATGGAATACTCGATATCAGAAGGTTTTGGTACCCAAACCCATTAGCTGCCAACGGATGAAGGCGATTGAGCTCTCCAAAGCCTGGAACGGTTGTTCCACAGGTTTCCTTGATTTTCCCAAGTACCAGAGTGTGAAATAATAGAATGAGGGATTTCTAGAGATATGTAAAGGCTTACCACATTAAATCAAACACGAATTATTCAGTTAATACTATATTGATAAAGAAAATCACATTAATACGATGTTACAATAATTTACAAAACTCGCGGATCACAATAGCTGAGATGAGATGACCATACAAGGGCGGCGATCGAAAACGGAATGAATTTGCAAGAAAAGTTATCGCTCGCCTTGGTTAGAATGACCTCATCTCGGCTATGCAACAATTACTTTTCAGTGTTACCAGCCGACTCACCACAACAGTACAAATGCCCAATAATAAAATTATTACCATCTTCTAATTTTCTTCTACGTTTGCGTTCGTATAGATAGGCGCGTAAAGACAGTGAGAAGATCAGTTTGTTTGAATAGGAAACTAGGTTTGTTTATCAAACTGTAAATACTTTACTATCATAACAAACTTTATTTGTTTTGAAAAGAAAATATGTGTGAAAATGTTTGAGTATTTTTTGCAAAGAGAAGAAAATAGGTATACATTCAAAGTTTAGATATTTTACATAAAGTCTTTCACTTGGAAATTAAAAATTCTGGATCATCTACACAAAATTACGAGTATCAAACCATTGGTTATACATACAATGATAACATTAAGGTATTTTTAGGAATCAAAACCTTTCATAAACTATTCCTCGGGAAAACATAGGAATGTTATCCAACCTCGGTGCAAAGCGATTTCGTGCAGTATGTCTTACCCCTTCCTATGTCGTATCCAGCAATCTGATTATAATAGGAACGCAGATAATAATAGAAACGATTAACACAAAATCCTGCGGCTTCAATAGTGAAAATAATGAAAAAAAATCCTTTGGCACGCCACAGGCATAGGTAGATTTCAAGTGATTTATTAATTTTATTAATTTTAAGAGTACATCTGTACAATAAAAGCAATCACAATATCATCAGCAAATAAACCAGCGAAGTGATGAAGTAGTATGGATGTAGTTTATTCTTTGATTATCGAAGTACCGTATGACGAAAAAATATTTGATTAAGTACTTCAATAATCAAAGGAAGTACCTAATCCAATAATCAAATTATTTTCATTCCACACATAATATGGATTGGTACCGGTACCTAAGCACTAGAAATTTGAAAAAAAGATGTGAGTTCTTCTCGTATCGTGAAGCACATTTCTAAGACAACAAACACGCAAGTACCTATGCGGTAACTACTTAACTAGATCTTTCGATCGATCAGTGTAGTCCGAGGAATTGAGCTAGACGAAATCTGACTTTTGATCTGTATTCCTTATTTAATAACCTTTCATACGATACCAGACACAGACCCTCACAATCATTGGATCCCCTCAGAATGATTGTTTTTTAATTTAAAGCCTTAAAAAGTGAACCTTCCTCTTAATGGATTTCATCCAATCTCCTATCAGTTCATCTACCACTTACCAAAAATCTACCACCCAAGTTTCACGTTTCTGAGACGCATAGTTTGGCTGCAAACGTGCGCACAAGAAAAGGGACATATATATATATGGCTTATATATATAAACTTTTAAACCAAGGTCGGATTCGGGTTCTCCTGGTTCTAATTAGTGATACTGAGTAGAAATTTTTCAATTCTGCGACATCACGGGAGAAACGAATAGGTAGAGTTCCTTTTGGAAATCTACCTAAAACTCTCATTCTCAAAATATGTTTCAGCCGGAACAATCTCCCGAATCATGCGGAAACAATAGAACTCACTAATTTTGAAATTTTGTATATGCGAGTTCCTGTCAGAAGTTCGCAAAACGTCAGAAGTTCATATCAAGATGTTCTGAAATAATTATTTCTGATTAGGTAATTTACAAAAGTTGAATACTTGTAACTTATGTACTACGTTAAGTATGATTTGATATGTGTTTCTGCTGGTGAAAATTCCCAGAATCTTACTTTTATTCGGATAAATGATAATTAAATAAATAATAGATACATTTCTACATACAAAAAAGGCATACCGAGTGTCTGGAAGTTCATTGATACAAATACCTATTATAATAGACACCAACCTTATTCAGGTATATTGTAATGAGCTTTCCTGTAATATAGTCTACCGCGAATTCAAAATGAAATTTGTAAAGAAGGATAAAGAAAAACTGAAACAGTACCTAGCTACATATAGGGTATATGTTCGTTGTATTACCTTTATTCTAAAAAATACTACAAGTTCAAAGTGTTCAAGGATCATTACAAGTTGCCATAACATAAAAATAACAATTTCGGGAAAGCTCGATGGGGAGAGGGAGGGAGACTTTGGGAATAGCAGGGGACGGGGGAGGAGAGATGTCTCGGAAGAGTCATTCTCGAGAAAAACAAACATTATCCAGCCGCCGGGCCAGAGGGGCGGGGAGGTGTGATGGATGAGGCGCGCGGGGTGAGGGCAAAGGAAGGATGAAGGCCGTTCCTAGTGGGTGGGGTTCGGGTTCGCAAGAGAGAAAGAGAAAGGATGAGGTGGCGGATGGAAAAAACAATGGGGTGAGAAAGACAGTCAACCTACTTTAATATAATCAGGACATTACACAAAACACGTGACTGGAGCGCTGAAAAACTATTTGTCTCGTACAACAACGACACACATTGCAAATTTTACTCACATTCGAGTTACGAGTAAATCACTCAACATTAATGAAGAGTTAGGTATAATGGCTAGGTCTACTAACTAGACAAGTATTGTAAATATTACATGCTTATCTATACATTAATAATACGTTTATACGAATTCAGCAAAAA
This sequence comes from Ceraclea dissimilis, assembly GCA_963576895.1. Taxonomy (NCBI): domain Eukaryota; kingdom Metazoa; phylum Arthropoda; class Insecta; order Trichoptera; family Leptoceridae; genus Ceraclea; species Ceraclea dissimilis. Next base: position 4,612,924 of record OY756358.1, read on the forward strand.
TTTAACTTGTCACGGAACTATTTAAACAAGTCGGTACGTGCATGAATTAACCGCTCTGGAAAATCTAACAAGGATAATGGTCTCCGGAAATGCATTAAAAAGTTTTCACCATTGCCACCAGAAACGTGTAAATGACATTTAAATGCAAAGTAAGTCGTTAATATAAAATCAAGTGTTAATAAAAGCAAAGTACACCTGAAAACATTCAGAGAGAATATAGGATAATGAGATTTTGGAAAAGAGGATTCAAATTTGCATACTTACTTACATACTTTCATTATGAAGGATGTAACATTATACAAAGTGAAGTTAGGGTAAAATGAAACTCTCAAGAAGTAATATTGTGTGTCGGAGGGAGTGGAGAAGTTTACAGTAAACAAAACTGGTTTCAGCTACTTTTACAACAGTAAGTATGGTACCTAACATATCTACATTACGGAGAATTCTTAATGGGATCTTGTGTAAAATCTCAATAAGTTCATTTGTATACTGAATGAGTGTGTTACGTTTGGTACTTACTATTACTACTGAAACGTTTATTTTAATTAGTGCCTCGTTACTAAACAATACGATACAAAGTATGAATGTAAAGAAGAATCTCAAGATAAAAACAACTCATACATCGCGCGTTCGCGATTATGTTGTACCGTAAAGAATATTGTTATTTATTATGAACTAAGTACGTCATTAAATATTAGGTTTAGGCAACATAGCTCGTACAACTGTTGACTGACGTATAATTACATCGAAATATCTGCTACTCTAAATTACAAGACAAAGTGAATATAACGGAAATTTGCAAAACAAAGGACTGTTTCGTAACAAATTGTCAAAGGGAGGTATTTTGTCGTTGATTTCACAAAAGAGCTTCCCTCTCCACCGCTCAACTAGTAAATAATGTCGAAGACAAGATGCACGAAACAACGGAGAATTTCTTCAACGAATGAATCCTTTAATGAAGTGATAAAAGTGAAAATCCCGCATCCGTGTAGATGAAAGGAAAAGTTGGGAGTCGCTGGGTGATGGGAGTTGGAGTGGCAGTGAGTCGTAGTGGTGGGAAACGAGGTGGTTGTGAAGCCTTCCTAGTCTCATACCACTTCACCCACCTTCACCCGCCAGTCCCGCCACCCACACCTCCGACCGCTGCGACCATTACCGTCAACGCAACTTTCAAGGTCGTCGCGAGAAAGTGAAAGCTAACAGGAATGAGGGATAAGGGAGGACAAACGAGGGGAAGGAATGATAGAGGACGAGGTTGGGTGATTGTAGGAGATGTGCACCACTAGGGTTACCAGGTAACATTATATATCAGGAAGGAGTGGTATACAGCACACAATATACTATAAGAACTTGTTCTTTGTACCAGGACGCACCTCGCCTGCTTCAGACTCTTCTTGGAGTTAAAGAAAACTACATCATTATAAACACTCTGAGAGGTTCACGCATTCGACATTCTGGAAGTAAAATGTGCGTGTCCACTTCATTACTAGTCATGTCTCGTCTTATATTTGAATGGGCCATAAAAAATATCACGTATATTCAAATAATAAACAATACTTAGACAATTGAATAGTTGAAATTAACATAAAATTATCTGAATAAAATATTACCTACACCCAATGCCAAAAATATAAAATTATTTGACAAAACAATTCTTGAAATATATTTCACGTAGTCTTTCATTTTAATCGATTTGACAGTTAACAGCTGACTGTTTCAAGCGATGTACCGCTCAGCTGATCCAGCGTTACCCTCAACAATACTAATAATATTATGTTAATAGCTTTTTACTTTAGTTATTTCTTTTTATAAGGGAGTTTCAGGATATTGCGACTAACAAACTTTTCTTTCAACTAACTATATACTATTTCTTGTAGAATACATATTTATTCACAGAATATAACAAATTTTGACACCAGTTTCATTATGAAAATATTATGCACGAATAATTTTATGTAGAAAATTGTGCACCCTCAGATAAAACGAAAGTTGAAACTCACATCCAATTAGGTACATGCGAAACAAAGAGAAACCAAATGATTTATATATCTACATACTAGAATTATTATCCTTGAAGTTTCAAAAGTGCATGGAAAAGGCAACGGCGTTATAGGAAAATGGTCTACAGAAACGAGACAGAAATAGGGCGGGCATATTTCCCCCTGAGGAGGCAGGGTGAAGGTTTCCGGCTAGAAAGAGACAGATACATACCTAAATCACGTAACTTCTAACCTTTTTGCACGTCATGCAAAATCCAACGATATAAATGTATACATACATATAATACAAACAGGCATTGGTACAACATGTCTCTATAGAATAATCAAATATATACATAATCAACAAAATGCCAGAGAGTTTATTTAGATCCCTATTATAAGTATCACCCCTCTTGTTGCAATTTGAATTGGAGGAAAATACAAATGAGAATCTTGTCTATTTTAATCATACCTACAGGATTTGTTTTTATTCACTGCGCGCGTGAACCGCAATTGATTATTACGAGGCTGAAATTCTGAGAGTTTTTTATTTTTTTTTATTTTTAATATTTTATTAGATACAACAGCTTTTGTAAATATTTCACTAAAATAACAATATACAATGCATTTTTTATATTGCCAATTATAGTATCTATCTATTGGCTGATACTAGTTCAACATCATATACATGTTACATTATAGATATACTGCAAGTAGTGTACATAAATATAATACAATAATATAGTTGTACAATGTACAGGCATCCGCAAATGAAGCAGATATTCTTGTAAGCATTTCCAACAAAACGACATTACCAGGTACAAAATTACACAGAATATCATAAATAAGGACCAAAATTTGTGAGCACAGGAAAATAGTAAAGGTTTGAGTAGATTCGAGTGTCTTCGTTAACAAACGGTGATCGTAGATAATTTTAACTGTGGATAAAAAAGGTCAACTTTTATATAAAAGCTCACCGAATGCTTTGCCCTAATAAAGCGTCTTTGTAAACTGTGCAGTTAGGTTGAATCATAATACACCTACAATCAATACAAGGGAAGGTTGTATAAAGTATAGTATATAGGAAAGGAGAAAGTGGAGGCTTGTTATAATAGTCAAGTATATAGAGATTATATGATACTCGTAGCAGTCATAGCCCCGTAGAACGGCATAATGGGTGTAGTGTTGTTAAATATATCTATACTACGCATTCTAAATATCTACCACTGTATGTATGGCACACTCTATATATGTATATAGTACGTAGATCGTAGAAGCATTATTATGGAGACAGTGGGACTGGGCCCTCATCCTTCTCCCCGCGAGGTGCAGATACCGTGGCCTACGCATGCCAGTGCCTAGAACTGCCGTAGACGGACTATACCTACACGATCATAACTTTAACGATTGATGCAATTTCCATGATAATGATTGCTAAAATTGTAAATAAATATAATAATTGCTTTTACGTTATCCGCAAATTCAATTCCTCTGAACAAAAAATCTATATCTACATACGAGTTCCTAGAAAAGTTTATTTTGAAATAAAAAAGTCATGATTTGTTCATATATTTAAAGTTGAATTATTTGGGTGAATCTAATTATTACTTCCATTTATATACATGCAACACAACAAAACAATGCTACATGCGTAATTTCATGGGGAAAATATTATTATGAAATCACGAGAGCCAGATATCTTCCTGAAATCTAACACGCAATCCAGTTTGATTGTAGTTTAGAAGGACAAGAGAATTATTATAAACACGCGCTCAAAAACATTCCCATTATACAGGAGTAGGCTTGAAAAACTTATCACGCAAAACATTGTATAAAGAGAAAATAACAATGTCCGAAAAAGAGTAATTTATAAACAGATAATGACAATCTAACTATTTTTTAGTGCCGTTTAACAATAAATATCAGCTCATGTTCCAATATACACAGTCAAAATTCGGTTAATTCCTACACACCTACACACAAATTTACGTAAACAGAAAAAATGACAGTATTATATCTACAGCATTTGAATTTTAGAGAGAGACAACCCAAAAAAAAGAAAAAATTATATGCACCAAGTTGGAGCTTTATAAATCCCTTAACGAATTACCCGAACGACAACAAATTTCAGAATTGACAAAATGAGTTTACTTACGCAGAATCAGATCCAACCTCAGCTCAGCCTCAAAGTTCAGTTCAGGCAATAAATCTCGGTGTTGACAATAACTCTGCATTTCGGGACACAAACACATATGCTTACTGTGAATTGTGCGATAAAGTATTTGGGCTAATGGGGTTGAAGTGGTATGCAATCCATTTTTTAAATATAAAGGTATGTTGTCATGATTGCAACTGATGATATTGTTGGGTTGTTTTGGTTGTTGTATTAAATGTATTGAAATGTGATTTAATGGCGTTGCGCCGTATATGGATTAATAAATAAATAAATAAATTATGGTTGTTGCAAACTTTTGCAACAAAAAATTGTAAATGCATTAGAATGTCAATCCGTTCCTTTGTCGGTCATAGGCAGAGAAACTATTGTCGTAAAAGCTTACGGGGGATTTCAGAGTGTGAGGGATGAAGGGAAAGGAAGGGAAGGGAAGAGAGGGCGAGAGAATGCGAAATACTGCAGGGTGTACAGATAGGAGTTGGAGTTACTGTGTAAGCTATACCTATATTATGATGGAGCCTACCTATGTTACATAACAGAGTTATACGGAGTGCTATGGGAGTACATCGGCTGCCACATTATTTAATACCCGCCTTGTAAAGCATTGGAAACATTCCAGAATGGAGCTAAACATTACATGGGAAATGGCCATCTTATCACGTTATCGCTACATTACATCTTACAGCCTCTTCAAATGTAGGTATTTTAATATCACCAATGTATATTCGAACTGATGCAAATCTTACAGCAATGCGTATAATTCCAAACATTTCATTGGGTACTGCAAAATCAACCTCAATTTTATTAACTCTTTTACAATCATTTAACTTCAGAGATTGTAAGTGTCATTCACCTTCTCCGTATGTATAGTTTGTTTTTGAACCTTGTGCCAATATGTTTCCAAATGGATGTATTAAATTGAATTAACGCCAACGGTAAAAATACGCCTAAATATATTTTCAGACACAAACGTAAACATACATTTGCTGTTAATTTTTCTTGTCATATTTTACGGTCATGGAGCATGTGACGATTCTATTTATATGACTATTGTAATCCACATAATAACATACGAGCTCGTTTTGAAGTATTTTCTTAATTCGTTTACCGTGAGATATTTTGTACGGTCCGTAAGTCGTACCACATTTTTTATATTATTGACAAGACATAATAATCAAATTAGAAATAAATTATCAGAAGCTTCGGTAGAAAAATATCTAGTCAGTTATCAGTTAAAAAGGATTGGCAAAAGATTCGAACAATCAGGGAACAACCAAATTTAGGGTTTGATTTCATACATTCTAAAAGATTTTACACAATGTGTAAATAATGTAAATCATAGCTGACTGTAAAATTTTCTTATATGCCGAATTTGGACATTATTTCGCGAAATTTGTAGAAAGCATTGTAATTGTTTTCGATCCTTCATTCATAAATGGATCTCAAACGAAAAGATTTAGACCATCTTAATCATTTCCTACGCACTCCATTCAAATAGTGAGTTATGTCTGAAAGCTGAATTGTTAAATCACAACTTTTTCTTGATTGGTATCGCCGACGCATAAAAACAACAAACAACAATATATTATATACATATCTCGCGTCTGCTATTCATGAAATAATGAAATATACTTAACACAAATATCTTGTCATTAGAAAAACGATGAGTTTAAACTATTTTAAATTGGTAATAATGAAAGTTCATAGAGTGATTAAGTATCCACCGACTACGTAATAGAAATAATAATACGAGCACTAACGACGTCCTTGAACTTATAGTCGATAATAGATACAGTGTTCATAACGAGAATAAAATCATATAACTGGAAGGTCATTTGCCTATATTAACTCCCCGTTGGCTGGTGTGCCTCAGTTTTTCAAGAAGATTGATTATATGCCTATAGTTTGAGAGGAAACGTAACTTTTCTAACAAAATTCATTATTATAAATCGAAAACTTTATTCTGACATCTCCTTTTGCAGATATCACCTAGAAAAAGTTCGGTTCCGGAAACATGTCCCATTTATATATTAATACGAGTACAATGTATCCCTCGTAAAATACATAAACCCCACCCAAAAATGCAGGTGTCCTAGATTCAGAAGGGACACCATAAATATGTACTGAAAGAAGCTAACTCTTGGTGTTTCTGGAAATAGGCTACGTTATCTATATTCTAACAGGTAGAACTTTACTGTAAACGACTATAAATAAGTTTCGATAACCTTTTCGTTTTTCAAGACAAAATAATCAAAACGTTCAACAATGAGGTTTAGTACGTGGTACATACATCCGCATGTAACTGTCACTGGGTTCTGGTATTTTGAAGGATGGATGTATAAATATGTATTCCTAATTATTCCGTGTCAGTACACTATAATATAATGGGACAATAAGCTGAAGGAAATCTAACAAATATTATATTGTAACATTACATATAATATTTTACATCAGATATTTTAATACGTAGTAGAAGCTCCCATACCTCTACGAGTATATGGAGACACTTGATTTATGTTCAACCTCATTCCAGTTTCTCAAACATTACCCGGTTAAATGATGCAGCTTGGATAAACTGCCTACAAGCAACCAAACTACATATCTATTATTTATCTTACACTGCGTAGCAAGTAGCTACCAGCAGCTCTTTCAGATAAAATGGAACGTGTTCAGAATGGAAACTGGAATATTCCTGATAAACTATATTAACCATACCCACCATAGCATTACCTTCATATTGGTAGGTATCTCATCTCAGATCCTTACGTACGCGGAATATAACATATCGGATTATCAAACTAGCCCGTATCCGTGGGAATTTTGTAATATTCTAAGTACTAGAAGGTGTAATTTTCTTTTTCCGGTAGCGATATGGGCATTTTTACTAGGTTTCATACGATTTCGTATATTTCACTACGTTTTGTTTCAAATAAAATTACGTTACCATAGGTTTACAATCCATACAACAGAAGTAGGTATATTAACATATTACATAAGAAGAAAATGCCTATCATAATATACGCACGCATAAAATAAAATGTTGACCTCGCAGCTACAAAAAAATATAAAACCATTTTGGTTGTATAAAATGTAAGTAGATGGGTAGATATGAAGGTACCTACGCAACAAACAAGTCTGAAGCCTACATCAACAGAATAATATCTAATCAGCTGTTTATGTCGGCGTCGATGTCACACAAAGCGAGGAAATAGTCCTTTATATAAAAAGTTTTCATGAGACGAGAACAATGAAATTTCGGGCATAACTTCCTCATTATATATTTCCAATAAATAAATAGGGAGGCAAGGTGGCAGGTGGGGGCCTTGGGGGTGACAACGGCACCTGGCGGGCGGAGCGCGCATTGCTGAGCCGTCGGGTCGATACGGGAAGCCGCCGCGCAGGCGGGGGGGTTTGAAGGAGGAGAGGAACGGCGAGGAGGGACATAAAATGGAAAGTGAAAGTGCGGGGGCATGTTGCGGGACGAGGGGAATAAGGTAGAACTTTCAGGGAGGAACACATGCACCTCATCCTATTGCTGTCCACCCGCTACCCACTTCACGATACATTCGACTGACGACCGAAGAAAGTGCAAGTGGAGCATACTTTCACTACTAGCACACTTTCATCTGTGAGGGAGGGAATACTCCCCCTCTGCTGGGTGGCTTCCCTCCCCTGCACGTCGCTATCGCACTCCTCGCTTCCTCTACCATAAGAGATGCGACACCACTTTCTGCGCAGTTTTCACACACTAACCGATTGATGCAATATGCGACATTACGCTACGAATGTAATGGTGCCTTTGTGAAGACTCTAATGTGCGCTACAATCAATAATACTGTATTAGGCATTATAGGCTCGGCATGAAGGATGTGATAATACACACACTTCAGTACCTACTTCTGAAATTACTATACGTACCAGTTATAGACACTATAATAGTACCTACTAATAATAATTGGAGAAACCATAATACGTTTCTACCTAGAATAAGATCAGGAACTAGGGAACAAATATGCCTCCGTAGTAATAGTTAGAAAATGATAAAAACACTTTCAAAGTTTTAATACTACCCTTACTATTTCATTTCCTTTTTAACGATTCTCATGGGAACACACCAGTGGGTAACAAGTCTTCGCAACTCTGAACGATTTTGTGCAATTCGCTTTACCTTTTTAGGCCTCTAATGCCCGATCCCACCAACTACCACCTAGGAAGCAGACCCCTAAGGAATTTTCATACAAAACCACAGATAATTTGAGTGATTATTGTAACTGTCATAACCTTTAAGATATAAATCCATACAAAATACAGCATGCAGCTCTACTTAGTTAGGTGGCCAAATATCTCCGCCCAGAATCTCCCTCACTTAAGTAGCTGCATGCTGTATTTTGTATGGATTTATATCTTAAAGGTTATGACAGTTACAATAATCACTCAAATTATCTGTGGTTTTGTATGAAAATTCCTTAGGGGTCTGCTTCCTAGGTGAAAGTTGGTGGGAATGGGCATAAGTCTGTGGGGCTATGTCATTCCTAGCGCTCTCTTTCGTAAGAACGATGAGCAATAGCTGAAATTCTGTGAGTTAAAAAACAGTATCTTTTTAAGACAGCTGATACTTTATTAGCATCGAAAATTAAATTTTATTAGCCTGTTGAGTGCTGAATGCCTTCTACGACAAAATAACGAAGCTGATCGCTACTATAAACATTCATGTGAAAGAACTAGTCGAAATGTTCTACACCGTGATTTTATTTTTATTGGGCGCCATAAAACGCATGAAAAAAACGCAGAAATTTGAAAGTTCAAAACTAATGCTATATAATTTATAGAACATGTATTATCTAACATTCGAAACTATGAAAAAGTTCTGGCACCTTCGCAGTGTGTACCTACCATAGTGTTTGGGGGGTGATTATAGGTAATATGTACATACGATGTGTATGTATGTTTTAAAATGTTACTAATTCAGACCAAAGCTCATGAATAGGGGAAGGATTAGATGAAAACGTGACCGGCAAGATCTAACCCCGACCCAAACAAATGAATATTGTATAAGACTATATAATAATCATCGGGTAGGATGACCACTGTAATTTGAGCAGATCTGAACTACTACACTAGTGGCTTACTTCCAAGGGTTGCCAAGTGTACTGTTTTTCACCTTCATTATTTTTTGTTTATTAATGTTTATCGTCCTTGGACCTAATATCGGGCACTTGGACTCGTCAGTTTTACATAATTAGACATAATACAATAATTAATTGATAGGATCGAATCTGCATTATTATGCTTTGAAAATGAATTGAAAAATTTTGAAGTGCTATCCAAAATTATTCAAAAGAAATTACGAAAATTTATTTTGCAATAACGCTATAAATACTGTTATTTTAATTAATTTTGTTTGACTCTAGTGGATGTGACCGCATGACCCACAAGTACAATACATATCCTTTATTTTCTTGGAAACAGTTTACAACGTCAACCCTAGTTACATCCGAGATGTTTCTTAGACATTTCCCGCCATGTGTAGTTCTGTACGTCACAGTAAACGTAACTGAAAGCAACTTAAGCAGATTAATATTTAGATAGATTATATTGGTTGTTATCACATATGTAGAAAAATTGACAATTTGTTGATGCGTCTTTCTAGCCCAAGAGACGGCCGTTAAAAATATGAAGCATATGTTATTTGACCGAAATGTAGTTTAAATGATAGCTTACCAATAGGGTAAAAAATCGCAGAGTTGCTTATCAAAATCCTGCCACAACCCCCCGCCCCCCGAAAAGGTCCCCCTTCGAGATTTTTCACATTTTTAAGGAAAATGGTAAGAGATAAGAGAAAGTGGTTTATGATAAAAATAAAATTTTCGCCTTAGATGTAAAGTTCATTCTTGAACATGTTCACGCTTTTTGAAACCATTATGATATTACGATAGTAGACCATTCCATGCATCCATCGAATCCAAATATTATCGGCATAATGTACCTTGGTATTTTTACATTGCTTTATTTTCCTTTTATAAAAATTGACTATGTTTAAATAGATTCGATATAAAAATCACTATTTATATATCTGTTCTATTTTATTGAAAGTGTGTTTTCTTACCTTCGCAGAATAATGTGACATCTGCTAGACTCTCCGACTTAAATAAATTAGAAAATGCAGTCGCGAGATTCGAACCAAAACTGTTCCACTTGAGACAGAACTGCTGCTGCGAGTCCATCCCCGGGCCGCGTGGAAAGTCTAATCTGTAATTAAATAAAACAATAATTGTTAAGTAAACTCTATTGAGAGCTAATAACATAAATTCTAAATAATCTAAACAAACACGTGTGTGCTCGAATAAACGAAAAACTTATCCACACCCAAATAAAAACATAACGTTCATCAGACCTACATAAAAATTGTAATCATTCTTAAGGGAGTGGGTGTCACCAAAACACCCGTATTTTAGTTAAAGACAGGCAGTCCCTTAAAAATTATTACAGTGCAGCAAATAGTACCGAGGTCGTTTTATCCCCGAAACTACCTTGCTTTCTGTTTTTCCAAGAGTACTGCCAAATGTTCTCTTGGTGAACCTTAAATGAAAACATGGGCGAAAACAAAATTTTTTAAAATTTAAAATACAGCATGACAAAAGCGTAAATAGCGCCACATGCGAAATTTTTTTATGAGACATAGTGAAGAGGGTCGTGATGCGGTTTATTTGGTTTATTTGTAAATGTATGCACAATAATATGTATGAAAAATGTATTTTACAAAAAATAGATGAAGTATAGACCTGCAGGCAAACTCCCCTACCCCCCCCCCCCCCCTCCCTCCTCTGACGACGCCCATGAAGGATAATATATTATCTTGGATAGAAATTATAGCATGATTTGAGATATACCTAAATTATTTTAGGTATGGAACCGGATTTATTTGCCTTGCACAGACGGAAATACATTACAGTTTTCTCCTCAACAGAGACGAGAGGCATCTTTATTAACACAATGTAGCGTTATGTGAACTCGCTTGGGGAGGAAAGCAGGAAGGGTGTTCCGACTCGTAAGCGTAGGAAACTCGTTAGCGTCGGAACACCCTTCCTGATTTCCTCCCCAAGGGAGTTCACATAACGCAACATTGGGTGAATGAAGATCCTTTTCGTCTCTGTTGAGGGAAAAACTGTCAATCATATAGCATGTCACCTAAAGAAATGCTACACTGAATATCTAAATTAACTAAAATAAAAATTATCTATACGTATACAACTAACCTGACCTAACCAAATTACTGGATAATTAATTTAGATGTTTAAATAATAATAAAGATTATCTCTGAATGTGAGATTAATAGTTATTAATATATAATAACAAGCACAGTTGAATGATTCTACTAAATTTATTGTAGAAAAAATCTATACAGGCACACCCACCCGCCTCTGGCCTTGTAAGTTGTAAGTATTTAGCTACTCAAATTATTATACGGAAATATACGTAGGTACGTATAACAGAAACAGCTGATCGACACTGGCGAACCATACAATTTTGAAGGCGTTTGATGTATGAACGGAAAATTTCCGATTTCGACTGATCAGAATCTATTGCAATTTTTTTTTTAATAATGTAAAATACTAATAAAGATTTAATTAATGTTTGTGATCTTGGACTTAAACTATTACACCAATTTATTTCACGTTACCATGATAAGTTCGCTATGGTGAGCATTTTCTATAAATTTTGTCATGTATCGAATTTTTATCGGAGAATTCTCGTACTGTCAGAATAAATGAATGAAATTAAACGGTGCAGTCTCTCTAGCTATCCCGCAAGAATGCGGAGACATATAGATCTATCTATATACCATCACAGCTTTCCGAAATAAGGGTAACCAGCGACAGGTGTGTGTGTGTGTACTTTATAAAAGAAGGCACACAAGTGCATATGTATGCCCTGCCCACTCAACGCCAGCTTTTTTTATTATTTTTTATTGTCCGAGAATACCTTTAGTTGAATCAACAATCAAATCATTCTCAAAAAAATGCGTAGTGCAGAATACATCGTGGAAAACGAGATTCGAGCCATTGTTTCCTATCATTAGCTTATCGCTATCGAGAGAAGTCTTCTAGATCCTATACCTAAATCGTTGTTGCTTCATGGTGGTAAAATATTACAACGTGTTTTTAGAAAATTTCATAAATCACTCGATAGCGGGTGTCTTGCATATAGAAAGGAAGAGGATTAACAGGATCTATCCAGGTCAAAATTTCCTATTCGAAAAATCAGCATGAAAATTTTTTTTTTGTTCATTCTTTTTACACATCCAAATCAAGTTGGATTATTCTTTCAAAGAGAGTACTCAAAACTATCAACCATAAAATTATATTGTGTAAAAAAAAACTCCATAAAATGTTGAATGTTCATAACTACTTAAGTACTTAATTAAATCATCAGTTCTCGGAATTCTAAGACATAGTAAAATAGTAAAACTAGTATTTTTTGTTTTTAAGCGTAAGGCGGAGATAGTTCAATGATTTTTTTCTAAGAACTTTCCCGCCAACTGTGTCGTCTACGCAGGAACGCAAATAATGGAGAGGGCTAGACGAATAAAAAATAACTAGAATGTAAACAAATAATAACTCGAAACAAGGGATGAAATATTAAAGGAATGACATTTATTACAAAACAAACAAGTTATGATAATTATCATATTAATACACTGAAGATACATGCAAATACGAAAACCAGTGACACAGGTATTAAAAGGACACATAGATATTTAAATTATCACAACAATAATAGTAATTCTAACACACAAATTAATTTTAACAAATTATTGCAACTGTTTTTTCAGCAGGAAATTTGCATGCATAGTATTGCAATATTCAACAGATTACATTAATAGAGTACGGACATCAATAAATAATTATTAATTAATACAATAATTAGAATCAAATGGCACGTATAATACAAAAACATGAAACTTACAAAGATTGAATTTTGTTCACTGTGAATAAAGGAATTGCGATTCTGTATTCATGATGCAGTTTTGCTGTCAATCATTATTACGTATCTCCGTGGAAATATGATTAATCCATTTCTCGAATATAAAGATTCAAAAAAAGCTTGGATTAAAATAATATAGTTAGCAGTAACAAAAATTAAATAAATACTTTGTCACAAAATTTTATATAAAGCCTTCTAATAAAAGTTACTTTGACGTTTCCGGTACACGGAAAACTACAGACGGAAGGAAAAGCGATAGTTGCCGACAGTACGAGTCGTTCGGCAGACTGCTCCCGGAATACTGCCGCTCCGGGTGCGTTCCGCCCTCAAACACCCCTAAAGTCCTCCCTACTACGCCCACCACCCCATCGACTGGTAGGGCCGCCACCCTTAGGCCACAAGGTCGTCTGGCGAAGGGTAACGAACCTCGTGGAGGCGCGTTTGACACAATATGCACAAATCGATAGCATCTACTGGGTCGGACCGGGCGGTAGCCTCGCCAGACACTCTCTGGACCCCGGATTCCCTTAGCTAAGGACGTAGGTTAACAGTTTCCGTCTTGAGAAACTTCCGGGAAAAATGACGACCAATAATAAGTATATAGTATTAATAATACAACGTCTGGATGAGTATAGTAGGTACATATATACATACGCTTATAATATTATTTTATTATCTAATAAAAGTTAACAAACAATAGGTATATGAGTACGATTTGTAAACAATATATAATTTTCGACCTGTTACATTGATCCACTACATAAAATATTGAACTGGGAACGTTAGATCCAGGCGAATATGTTACGTGAGTAAGGAATTATAATTTTATCATATTTTAACGGAAACCAATAATATTCTTAAAGATGATATAAAAAGCAAATAAATAGTATCCACGTAAAGAAAGAAAATTACAAATAAGCATAAATTACACGAGGAAAAATGATGGAAAATTTTTCTTTGCGGGGAAATTATGTAATTGTATGTTATATTAGATTCTGTATCCGAAAAACATGAAGTTACCGCAAAAAAATCTATGATTTTAATAAGAGGCCCACGTACGTCCAAACGAGCGCGTGTGGCTTCCTCTGTACAAACAGAAAAAGAAGGAACCATAATATCCGAGGACCAGTATGATCATGAGGATCATATGAACTGTAAGAATAAAGAATAATTACGAGAAGTCTCAAAATGAAAACTAATTAGAATGATGGAGTATGAAGAATTGACATAGCCGAATAATCATTACAGTTGGTGCTGCAGTAAAAAGGCAGCTGGCTTATTCACACACTCCAAAATAATATTTATGTTAATGACATCACAAACCAATATACATATTTCATATGTTTGTCGATGTCGCAATTGTACGTATAATTATAGTCATATAATATTAATGATTATTGTAAAAATATCGACTGTTATATCAATTTTTCAACAACTAAATAATTCAGGTAGGTAATGGACAAGTGTTGTACTCTATAATATACCTACCAAACATAATAATATTATCAATGTACAAACAAAAATGATATAACGTTCGTAAGTACTGGAATGGGTTAAGTAGGATACAAAAATACACTTCAATAAGTTATAGATACGTATATTTTCACCACATTATTATTATCAATAATATGTTTTTCTGACAGCCAAAATGGGTTGACAAAATTTTCCGATACTACTATAATACCAAGTTAAAAACTAACAGTAGGGGAGCGTTCTGGGTTCTTTAAATTTCATTCAGTGATTGGCTCAATTGTTTATGTTTCTATTGTTCTATCATCGGAGCGAGTCAACCAGTTGTGCGATTCAACGTGTTCTATGTGCACTGTTGACAGGCTCAGTTGTTGCGAATAACGCCCAACTATTTGGTTGGGTGACATTTGCTCGCCATAGATAATAGAGTGGTCTGTACGTGCTGTTCACTCACTCTTATTAACACGCAATATATCTATCCCTTTCTAACAAAGAAGAGTGCTGTGATATCGCTATCTCTATTTATCTATCAACTATTTTTCATAAATATTCTATCTCTATCTCTGTTTGACAATTCTATTGGAACGATCACCCAAATGCGTTCTGTCTTCGTGCGACAATCGCCTGTTGACTCGCTGAGTGAAAATTATCGAAAAAAAAAAGGCAGCCTAGAACAAATTTCAAACGGTGGACAACGTCTTCCAGGAAACAAAGTTTATTCGTTTAATTATTTGCCTGGATTATAAAATAGTTATCTCAAAAGATTCGCAGAGAAGGATGAACTTACAGACAATTATGACTGATCGTCGGCTTTTGCAACCATATGCCATTAAAATATATTTTATCTACCTATAGCTAGGGTGGCCTACCCGCGGCCCGCGATGCCGTCTTACAATACAACCGTATGCATTGCCTGTTATAGAAAGACAATCAGATTCGTCACATCACCCATTTTCCCTTAAAAATTTCGCCTGCGGCGCTACTTTGGGTTGTCTTTATAATTAGAAAATATTTTTCACACATTTTGTTGCGAGCCTTCTTCACTCAGTTTTGCAAGAAAAAAAATCGCCTGCGGCGCCACTTCACTTTTTTAGGTGATAACAATATTTTAATTTCTGTCGCCGACCCCCCCCCCCCCTTCCCCCCGAGACGAACTTATGTCTTACTTCTTCAAAAAATTGGTTGTGCGGCCCGGTAAGCCGGCTCATTTTTAGAATCTGGCCCGGCTGCTGAAAAAGGTTGGCCACCCTTGACCTATAGTATACTCGTAATATTGGATCAGGCACATATTAATCAAAAAAATTATTCAATTTATAATAGATACTTATTTTGCGTTGCAAGGTAGGTACTGCAAACAAACAGAAACATCTGTTCATACAATATATAAAGATGGTACGTATCATCTAAATATTAACTAGGTAAAATATATCTGGGCACCACACTAACTAATTCATATAAGTAAGTATACAGGTGAATTAATATGAGGAACGTCAGAAATTGAAGACGGAATATGTGAACAGTGACCTTGGCCTATTTATGAATTAGTTACAATGTTACATTATATGACATAATAAATTATTTTATTTCGTAATGGGGGCCACGATTTATTTTTAAAAACTTTGGGTTTTTTTATAGTTTTACTCGTATAATACGAATTAATTAAATCAACAGATTCGATAAAGTATGATATCTCGTGAAATTGATAGCTTTGGAATTTGAGGGTTTGATACCAAGAATGACGTCACGGTCATTTCCCACGGCAGTAAGATTCAAAATCGCGTGACCAACCGCATGATAAAATGGTTAAAAAAGCGTTTTTTTCAATTTTGTGGGGTTAATTTTGCGTCTATCAAAAAGCATTTACAGTTATTCCGTAATAGATTTTAATGCATATTATCAGTACAAATAAAAATATCGCCGCGACTTTCGGGAAACGAGTTTCCGTCTTTCGGAAAAAAGATCAGATGTGTTTCTCACATTTCACACATAAAAAGTCTTTTACAGTCATTCCCTAGATAAATGTTCAATGCATCTACCCTATTTTGTTCCAAAGCATATTTAGTAACGGTTGTCATGCATGTATGTATAATTTAATATCAAATTATTGTTATTCATACCCCCAGACAGCATACATGAGCTGGTATAAAGGTTTGCGCTTTGCTTTCGCAAAGATAATGTTTTTGACAGCTTTTGCTATTAACCCATTACTGATGTGGTAGTATAGTACCTAGTGGCAGCACGTATACGTATAAATATTATTACTAAGTATAGCATTAACATTTGTTGCACGCCAATATTCTTTGTATTCTGTATAAACAAATTAGGAAACACATATTTTATAAAACATAGGTACCTACTTACCTATAGGTAATTAATTTAAATTATAAGTGTGTTTTTGTACTCCCAGTATTGACATTGTACCGTAAGTACATCGCATTAATATTGAACTCCACTGAATGATACGCGTATAAAATATATAGGATTATGGGAAAAAAATGAGGTCCAAAAACTGTGTGGAGAATGGAGATACAGAGTACCATTGCCTGGAGGACAATCACTACAATATGATACCTACAATAGTATCTATAGAAAAAATTTCTCAGTAAATAATCATAATCTATGATTACCTACCTATAGTAGACCTATACAATAACAATGCAATGCCAATACTTAAACAAAATACCGATTCATTTAGGTAAGACAAATACTTATACACATCGCATCTGTAACTACCTTTGATTATTAGAAGTATTTCAATACTACCTACTGGGTATATAAGTACTACGACATAGTTAAGGGCATGACACCAGGAATGACGTCACAGACATTTCCCATAGCATTAAGGTTCAAAATCGCGTGATAATCGCATGATAAGATGGTAAAAATAGCGTTTTTTCCATTTTTTGGGGTTAATTTTGCGTCTATCTAAAAACTTTTACGGTTATTCCCTAATATGCATATTATCAGTACAAAAAGAAATTTTACTCCGCGACTTTCGGGAAACGAGTTTCCGTCTTTCGGAAAAAAGTGAGAGGTGTTTTTCAATTTTTTTTAGAGAAATCTATACACGATATAAAAAGTCTTTTGTTCAAAGCTAAATGTTCAATGCATCTACCCTATTTTGTTTCAAAGCATATTTAGTAAGAGTTGTCGAGATACAAGGTCTCCCGTTTTTAGAATTATTTTCATATGTCGGTATACATACTCTTAAACAAAATACCGATTCATTTAGGTAATACTTATAGACATCGCACATGTAACTATACCTTTGATTATTAGAAGTACTTCAATACTGCCTACTGGATATGTAGTGTAGGTACTACATAGTAAGTAGAAGTGTGGATAATTTCCAAATACGAATCGTACAATGTACCTACATAATATGCACACACATAACATAACACACAGGTTGAGTGCTGAGACCTTCTAACTGTTATTTGGTGAAACGATGTTTTCTACTAACACACCATAGATACGCTCTTTAATTGCAGTGCTACAACACTATTGCAACATTTGAGATGAACGACTGAACTTAACGCAGCATTATTCCTAATAATTATGTTTTCGTCACAGACAAAGATAAAAAAGGCGATAATGCAACGAGAGAGAACAAGACGGCATCACCGGAGAATGCAGAGAAAATCTAATAAAAACGTTTCCGGTGAACTGCAACAACCTCGTCTATCTATAGTATACGATTCATTGAAGAAATTCTTGGCGGGAAAAAAAAGAAAGTGCGGTAACCTTAATGTGGCGCTATAGCCCTTCTAAAAGGTTCTACAACAAACATACTTCTATCGACATAAATCAGATACTTTTATTTTTTAGATAGATATATGCAGAGCTGGGCAGAAAAGCGTTAATCTGTTAATCGTTAATTAACGAAGTTGACATTTTGGTTAACGATTTAACGCTTTTCTCACCTCCGAAAATTACATTTTACTTCCGTTAATTAAGTCCTTTAATATTTCATTGTTTGCATAGACATCGCATCCACTGGGCGCGCTGGCATTAGATAATCCAAGGGTTGTATGGGACTATGTGTGGTATCGTATGTGGGTTGGGCGTTGGAAAAGTAATTCAGATCGAAAGTCAAATTTTGTGAATGTGATAGTAGTAGTACTTATGTAGTTCCATTTTATGCCATTTAACCGCGATTGCTTTAACGGATTAACGACAACTTCTGTACAAACGTAACGCTTTATCGATTAATGAAGTTAACTTTTTGATTAACGGTGCCCACCTCTGGATATATGTACCTCCTATAAAACTTACATAGAAAAGGTTTTGATATTATATTTATTATGCCTGTGTGAATAATTTATATCTACATACACATCTTGCACAGTACTCTGTAATATCCACGAATGCGATATTGTTTTGAATGCGGTTTCTCACGATATTTCGACATTACCCATTCAAGTAATTACTATTGAATATAATACGCAGGTATTTGAATGAAACGATAATTAAAATTACATCTAGATTATTCCCAAGTAATGCAACATTAAATTTGTATTAAAATTTTATAATGCGAACTAAATGTGCAACTTGCAATCGATTCTCAGTTCAATAGAAAAAGCAATATGTATGTATGTATGTAGCATAAAAATACCTACCAATTTTTTTTCACAGATAAATACTTCTTTGATTTTGAAGGTTTTACTTTGTGGCGACATTATATTATAATTAAAACAATATTAATTTGTTTACACCACTTTTATTTTGACCAGAGTCAACATGTTTCGGGAACAATGTTCCCTTCTTCAGGACTTATACAAGAATGAATAAAAACAATGAATAAAATACAAACAGTGTAGCCTAGTATATATGTAAGTGGGATAAGATAAATACTCTCAATTTTCTTGATACCTAATTTGTACGGATCCCATAAGGAACTTTTATGCCCAATCCCACCAACTTCCACGTAGGAAGGGGAGCCCAAGTAATTTCCATACAAAAACAGATAATATTTTTTAAAGAATGAAGAAAACCAGCCAAGCAGAGCCTCAAAATCCATATGAAATTCTACATAAAACTTTCCTAGTTGGGGAGATTCTGGGCGGAGATATGAGTATTTGGGCACCTAACGCAGGAAATTCGCATGTAGAATTTCATATGGATTGAGACTCTGCATGGCTGTTTTTTTCTTAATTCTATAAATAATATTCTCTGTTTTTGTATGGAAATTACTTAGGGCTCCCCTTCCTAGGTGTAATTTGGTGGGATTGGGCATTGGTGTATTGGGTTGGAGACGAACGATTATACAATACAAGAAACATGCATACAATTGATTTTCCCATTTATATCAACTTATAGTTTATGCATATTAATAATTATCATTTTCTGTTAAAGCAAATATTATTTATATTGAATAAGTAATATTCAAGTATTTAGATCGTAACATACAGTAGGCAGTGGGTAGATAAGAGATTGGGGTCGAATCTATCAAAATACATTACATTCATTAAATGCATATTACATACATTATTTCTTCTACTAAATTAATTAAATCAAATAAGTGTGTCGCACAAATTAACAACTGCTATTACTTTGCATGTTTCTGACGCGTTGTGCAAAATTTTATCACAAATAAAATAAATTTTAATTCATTAACTGACATCCATCAGCGTAAAAAACTACAACGTTAAAAATTATATTAAGGCAAGCTTCACGAAGAAGGAATTGGGTAGAACTTATTATTTCCCCAATATTGGTATAATATTGCCATCCACTTTTTTTTATTTTTTAGTGTCTCGTAAGAATCCCAACAGTAACAACCCAAGACAGGAGATCCTGGCGCCTTCGTACGAGGAGGCCCGACCCTGAATGAACAGGGACAGAAGGGCAGGACAAAGAAGAGTGTCTGTAAGAATTGGTTGTTCGTAAAACATCCATAAACATTTCCCATCTTTTCCAGCAACGAAATTCGCAATTCATTCTAAATGTCATAAAGGTTTGCCCACAAGTTTGCGCAAGGAAAATTGTTTTATACATACTCTATCAGAGTTACATGGATATGGTACAGAGTATCGCATCTTTCCATACCATGTAACGCTGTGATCTGGTTGTTCTAGGATATGTCTTAATATGAACATAATGAAAACAAGAGAGAAACAAAGGCAAATACAGGAAAGTTATGAAGGAATAGTAAGTCAATAGAAACTAGGACGAAAAGACAAACATACTTTTGAATGAGGGTTCGTCAATACCAACTCGTTAAAAAACTATACAATATAGGATTGTTTGTGCAGACTGTCTATACAATGTTGTTATTCAATCGATCTAATGTCAACGCACTTTAGAAGAAAAATATCAAGGCGTTATTTAATGACCCAGGAAAATGTGAAACTAAAATGGATAGTAGTAATAATATACTTTTATACAGTATACATCGTGATAGATAATTTATGTAGGTAAATTGATATCTAGTGTGTGTTTGGTCATATAAAATAATACCTATTTCGTGAAATAGATTCATATTTTATTATAAATTCAATACGCAATATAAAGGACGCGAATTTTAGGTTTGTAAAGTAATGTTTATAGCAAAAGACAAGTCAACAATTGTTAAGTTCGAGAGGCTATAAGAAATTCAAATTCAAATAAATTTATTAATAACTAATATCTTACATTTCTGGGACATACGTATAAAACTTATTACTTACAATATTTACAATTTTCCATACTACCCTCCAATGTGAGGAGACCTCGAATATTGGAGGGGAGTTCCGGGATTTTCATCTACAGAAAAATGAAACAACAAATTTATTAATAAATCGGATTCATGCTATCATCTCTCATTCAATTCAAATCTCTCTCCCTATTCCTTTCACAGATCACCTTTTTCATCCTTATTTTAAAAGATTCGATTTCGGTAAATGAAGGAAAGAAACAAAACACGGGGATCATTGATTACTCTCTGTGAAAAATTTACATAAATTTGACGTTGACAGCTATCACAAATTTCTTGACTACGGTTGGAGTTCCAAAAGTTCACGAATACTTCAATTAATAATGTACGTGGTATATCTAGGTAGAACTAAAATATTGTTAATAACACGATGCACAAATTAATCATAATCTGTAGGTATATAAGTATCTATATAATAATTTTCCCGTTGCGTTGAATAATTGCTTATTAGCTCACCTCACACGCATATGTTTATGCTTCATAATATATGTAGCTATATCTACACTACATACCTGACGTCAATATTTTTACTCAACAACACACCTGCAATAAAGGAACAACATCATAATAACAATTTCACAATAACGGCATCGGCGAAAAAATATTTCAATGGATACTTGTACGAGTATAATATTATTAAAGATAAAGCGCAGCGTGTCAAGTTTTCTCTTTTGGCATCTGACCAACGATAATAATATAATGTGCGTAGACCAATGTGAAATCATAACTGAACACAGTAAACACCTTTGAATCTATACCGCCGACCTTAATTAGACACCATTAAAGATACTGGAGATACGGGAGCTCCGCGTAGATACTCGGCTCTCCACAATATGCCAACAACGTATACTTCGTCTTTTCGGACATCTATCAAGACGCGAAGAGACAAACCTAGAAAGAACGGTAATGCTAGGCAGTGCACAAGGCAGGAGACCGAGAGCCAGATCGCCGATGCGTTGGAGCGACCAAGTGAGGGCAGCCACAAATACCACTTTACACGAGGCCGCACATCTGTCCATGGACAAAGGCTCATGGAGGAGGATTGTCAACTGCGGGAGTGAGAGTCGCGACCCTCAGTCATGAGGATAAACGACACCAGCAAAGATACTATACTATACCCTCACGCCACCTTCCTTGCGTTGAGAACGGATCGCCAGAATTTCCTATCCTCACCCACACTTTGGGCTTCCGTCACATTCATGCTATTCCTCATACACATTCTGCGATTGCTTTTACTCAAAAGACGTCCGCCCTTGGGGATCTGGTCAATATGGTCCAGACTTCTTAGACGGCCGCGTTTCCTTACACCTCTTCTCTCACCCAGGTAAAACTTTCCTTGTTATCCTTTCATCGTTCATTCTCTCCACAGACGACATTACAAAATTAATACCACTACTAAATCGTAGTCAAAAAATTTCAAAGTATTAGAAACAGAATTCAAGATTGTTTATTTGTTTTCTTTTATAATTGTTATGTCACTGATCAGCGTGACAGCGTCTAGTTTTTGTTGCTCTTATGTATAAGAACAGCGACAATAATATTACGCTGATTGACATTGTAAACAACAAGAAATACACAACAATTTCTAAGTGACCTTGATTCTTTGATAGCCAACTGAATATTCTAAGCTGGACTAAGACCACTCACAAACGAGTGGAGCCGACTGGAAGATATTGCTCCTTCACTAACAAGTTATTTGTTGCCATACCGAATGCCAATAAAGTTATTCCTGTTATTATTGACAAAATACTACTCTAATTCAGTTCAGTGAGTACCTACTGTTTTACAAGAAGGTGAAATCTTCGGGATTGTAATCAACTAAAAGTATCCCAAAGAGTGATTTAATATACTACTGCAACATTACAATGAATTCTTTTTTAAACCGATTAATGAGAGACTACTGAAGCTTCACACAAATAAAACTAAGTAGTATAGAAATATAATAATCTCCACGCATTCTAATATATTCGAATGAATAGTCTTCATTAATATATGTTTACTTATGACCCGCTCACGCACACGATTTTACAATATATATTACTTAATCGAGAGAAAATCTTCCGAAACATGTAGGTATTCGATGCATCAGTAATAATTATTGTAAGTATACAAACAGATCAGCTGTTTGATTACAAGAACTACTAATAAACACTACAATATGAAGATAAATAAGTACAACACTTTACTAAAAAAAGAACAATGAATAGTATGATGATAATCCACAATAGCAGGCATTGATTACATATATTGGTAACTCGTTTGGAATAGCGTTCAAGTATCCCGCGATGGACCTAGTTCGAGCCCTGCTGCTGACTTACAGCTATACTATATACGATGTCGGAATATCTCAGTAATGGGGTAGCCAGTAAATTCTGTATGCGAATAAAAACATTTCAAAGAAACAAACCAACATTTGTATGACACAGCTCCCGACTTACTCTCCTGTAACATTTCTAGTTAGAAGATCATTTGGTTTATATCATCCGGATCCAAATTATTTACAGGATAATACTTGATAACGACGAAAGATAGAATTTTTCCAGCAGCGGCATTTAATAGAAGTTGGCACTAACTATTCTTAATAATATGATACATCGACTGATGATATCTGAATTAACAGATAGCACCAATGACATGAAAAGCACAGAACATAGATGTAAAGACTTAAAGACACAGCTGAGACGAGAAAAGCAGAAAAGGTGACCTTCCAACGTTCAACCGTAAGGTATGGAAATATACACACAACAAGGAAAATAAGATAATAAATACTTGATGAACAAATTATGCAATATATTTTTATATGAAATACAAATAAAAAGCCTATAATGACTTGAATTATTCATCGATAGTATTTTATATGTAGATTTCAGAATAACGTTTAGCGTTATTTTTCATGATTTTGGTAATCGCTGTGATTTGTAGAGTTCAATGTCAATGAAACGGATTGTATTTAGGAACCTAAGAAATATAAGCCTTAAATAGATATAATTGTATTCTTGGGTAGTTATAGGCTATCATCAGATTTTTATGTTCCTGTCACAGTTATCATTGCGCAGAAAACTGTAGGCTCTCACTTCTTTATGTCAAGTGTTCGTAAATTTTCATAAAAAAAATTGCACTATTTTCAGCAATGGGGTTCACCATGCATTTCTAATGTCATAACAAATATGTAGAATGTATTGTTTTTTATACACAGTGGTCCCCATTATTGGCACATATACGAGTATATACCGTGATGGTAGATTAGTAGATATTCATCGAATTATTTGACCATTATTCATTAATTTAATTTATTCACAATTATATTCGCTAGATGAAGCAATAAATTATGCGATTCTAATTTGCGAAACTGAATAAACAAAAATAATACAGTGAGTATTTAAACATCAAAAACAAACTCTTGAAGGCGTAAGTGCTGGGTATATGTTTTCTATCCGCATTATTACCTACTAATCTATAACTTTAATATTCGCATAGTAATGCACAATTATAAACATAATTATTATTTTCCTAACATCGCTCATAAATATTTATGACGTGTACTTATATTTTTTTGCACCTCTCAAACACATTTTAGACCTATAACATAGTATTGTTTTATGAAAATAATGTGACATCTACAATAGGTATATTATATAACATACCTGTAATAATCGGTTACACCAAAGTAAAAACCGCACTCTTTTTAGCATTTTCTTACAAGTATTCTTGGTTGTACCAACAATCCTAAGGTAAGCACATAATTCAAGAGTCAAAGGGCAATCAACTAATGTTTTAATACGCTACACTCTGCGCGTGTTAAGTTATTCTTTAAAAAAATCAGAAACACGCAATTTAGACTTTCAACTTATAAAACTCCCTTGGGGCCTTAAAATGCGCAAGAATAGAATAATAAATTTATGACAAAATCCGTCAGTAGTGCAATTATCAACATACGTAGTTTAAAGACAAACGTAAAAGCACTACGTAAATGTTTTCAAATATACGAAACGTAACGTACAGAACTCAGATTAATCGGATGTGTATAATGATTAGGTGACCTAGGTATAATATACGACCATACAAGTAGGTTCTCCATATTCTACCTGTCAGTATAATATAAGTAGATATATACCTCTGGAGATGAATATCGAACGCACTGGTGAATGCAGCGAACAAAGAAAGTAGATATTTACTTGCAAACACATTAGTAATTATTACTACCAAATGAGCGAGTAGTTGATATTCTCACAGCTAACTGTATTCGGCCTAATGTTATCATCAGATAATATGAAAGAGTTACGAGAAAATAATTCTAAGTCGAATCTACTGTCGAATGCATGTACCTGCGCAATCACGAAGTGTGTAAAAAAAACCCTACTTATACCAACATTATCTATAGATTCCGAAACTCGCATAGAAAAGTATAAAAATCATTACAGAGATAGACAATCCACAAGTAATTTTTATGTCATACAAAATGATACACAATGCAATTTGAAATCTGATAATGATAAGACCGCGTTTAGAAATTTTAAACAGGTAAGTTGTAATTTTTGTCGAGTTTTCTCAATTTTTTACACAGAGTGTTGCTTGGGTATTGCAAAACTATAAAGCTCTGATTTTATTTAAAATTTTTATACAAGTTTTGTACATATCTCGCATCTATATAGAACTGGAATGTTATGGGTTGTTTGTTTACACGTTGTAATTCTATTTACTGATTAAAATTATTGTGCAGATAATGTCACGGTGTATGTGAGACTTTAGCGTATTAACTGATTCTACAGAAAATTAAAAACTTTACAAAAAAGATGCACCCCCTGTAAAAATTGTTGACGCGTCATTCGCGAAGGATGTATTCAATAGACATCAACGAACGTTATAAATAGTACCACGCAAAGTATACTAACTTATGTCAAAAATATGACTTTTCAAAGTTATTTAAGACTTTGGAAAATGCTTTAAAAATAGGTAATTTGGGTTTTATTTGCAGCTCATATATTTTTAGGTCGGTATTAATATGGATGGATAAAACAGACTAGGTAGGTGTTTATAAAAAAGTGGTAGGAGCTCATTAATGCATTTTTTAAATATGTTTGTCAATAAAAAGTGTATTTTGGAAACGACCAAAGCATGTATAAAGAACCATGAAAAATTGCATATATTATTATTAAACATGCCGAGTACACAGTTTATCTAAGCTGGAAGTATCGGGTTCAAATCTTGACGTTGACGAATGATGCATTCACGACACACCAAAAACTTTTGAAACATTGAAAAATTTGCTAAAAAACGAGTATAAATATGCCCAGATCACTTAAGAAAGTTTGTCATTTGTTTTGCTAGTTGTACCTGCAATACAAATCTGTGGATAGTGTTACAGGTGATATAGCGGAAAAATTGGATTACCTTCATTACGACCACACATAATAAAAGCGGACAATAAAAACATTTTCTTAATAATAATCATTACCTAAATTAATTGTGAGTCTAATCATAATTATTATAATAACTGTGCATTGCCATAACGATTAAAAAGTCATCAAATGCATACTAGAGTACCAGTGCACGTAGTAACTAGAAATAATGGTAAGTACTGAGTAGTTAATGTCTCGCGTGTACATTTAGGGAATATTTTATACTATGAACATCGGTAGTAAGTGTTAAAAACTACTATGCGTTTAGAGTAACGCGGGGGAATACGGTCAGTTGGGGAAATTGTACAGTTATAAGTATTTTGTGTTATCATCCATGTGTTGAACTATTTGGAATAAGGTTGGCACATTTTCACTAATGGTCATTTTAGCAGAGTTGCAAACTCGCAAAGACGGGAGGAAAACGTGGTAATATAATTCTAGGAGTATTATTGTTATTTCTTAAAAAAAACTTTTATGTTTTTCAACAAATATACAAAAAAACTCTGTTATTATTTTCATTATATTTAACGTTTGAAATAATATATTGGCGTTTCACGTGTATTTTTATCTAGTACCTATTTATTTGTTAACCCATTTTATCCCTGTTGAAAATAAGTTCACCGTCTTTTTACCCTTTTTTTTTCAATCATTATTAGATTGTTTGAAATTTTATAAAAAGATGCCACGAAATGTGTTTAACTTTTCAATTTGCGGGTTGTCGGTTCATTCCCACATATATTTTTTTTTAATGTCTTTTTTTTTCCATCAAATTATAGAATGGCCATGTTCCCCCGAGGCACTCTACTGAACATTTAGAATAGAGATAGTTTATTAAGTGTTGTTACAATATTACAATGTGAATGAACTGAGTGCACGCGGTAGATCATTGCAACATCGACACACTTTTATTTTAACTGGTCCCGTTAATGGCATGCATTATTTTTACTGTAGGTATTATGTGTAGCTACGGGTCAACGGCGACGCACGAAAAACTATTGTTTCCTTTGAAGGTATCCGAGCGAATCAGACGCAGCACGCATACAAACTCCACACAAAATTACAGTATTACTGATTGTGGTTATTGTTATCATATACCTACACCAAGTACTAGCGAACCACTGCACTAACCGTTGACATCATATACTTACACCATTGTACTCATTGCATTGAATATTATACTGTAAAACACATATTGAATAACATGTTCAAGCCATCCGTCCATACCGTAACGGCAATTTCCAATTCAATGTTGGATAGTCAGTGACAGGTGTGCAATCGTGCAAACTTCGTTGTATCCAAAACAGAAACATTCAGAATGGTTGATGAGCTTAATAACTATGAGACATGTAAATTTCTTAGATTTACAAAAACAAATAAAGCGAAAAATCACAACCATATTTGTAACACATCCACATTTACTAGGTATACTAGTACGTATGTACGTTCAAATATGGGTAAGTACCTATTCTGGTGCCAAAATTGAAGTAAATAAACAAACAATTTACTGAAATTTAACTAAAAACTACATGAGGTGCCAAAATGAAAGTAGTATGTCGATTGTATATTTATTTATATACCCAATTTTTTATTGCAGCTTACAATAGAGAACAGATAATATGACGTATGGAACTTGAACTGCAATATAAGTCACTATGCATTTGATATGCGTATCGTATAGTACGTATGAACCACATACATGTAGTTGCTTACTAAAGCTGTGAATTTTAATCACATAAAGTTTTATTAGCTAATTATAAATTTTATAGAGCGAAAGTAGGGACAGTACCAACGTTACAATAAAACTAAAGATACACGCTAATTTATATAGAAGATACCTTAGAGAGAATTATATACACATAGGGAACAGAGAAAACGCATACCATTATAATATGTAGTACCAATTTAAAAGATACAATAATATGATCTTTGCATAATGATACATTGTGATTAAGACTGCTAATGATCTACCTGCTTATGATTTACATTCAAATAACTCAAACGCAATGTGTCAAAAGTGTAAGATACGAGTATTGTAATCTCACGTGAAATAGTCAGTCTCAGTGGGATACTTGTTTATACAAAGAAACACAAAATTGTGAAAAATGTGTTTGTATGAGAACGTATGAAACAGCGTGATAAATTATAATAATTTAGTTTTCCAAGTAGGATCAGTAGTGCAGTGGAGCCGGAAAGCGTAGGAACGGCGTTCCCATGATGAATTTTCCACAATTTAATATTAAAATATAAATATTCTTTAGGCAAAGTTATTGCTGGGGTACTTATTGAATTTGGTAAATTATACCTTATATAGCAAATCGATTGAATAAGTATTACTTTATTTTTTCCCTAATCCACATTTTTTTTATTATTAATTTCAATACACAAACACTTAAAAATATGTACACAATTATTTACAATACTACTGCACCCCATAAGCAACTGGATACTTAAGGGTGTCTATTATGTCTATGCAATATGGATTACTCAATAATTTACAGCAGACTGATTATAGGTCAGCGAAT
The DNA here is from genome assembly GCA_963576895.1 of Ceraclea dissimilis. Lineage (NCBI taxonomy): Eukaryota > Metazoa > Arthropoda > Insecta > Trichoptera > Leptoceridae > Ceraclea > Ceraclea dissimilis. The sequence continues at coordinate 4,642,146 of OY756358.1, forward strand.
CCAATATCCGAAGCTCTGCAGGAATCATAGAAAAGACAACTAAACCAAATTAAGATTTTCATACAATATCACAAAAAAAAACGTTCCCACACACTGGTTTTTTTACGAATTCACACCCACTGTGTGTTATCCCCAAGTTGTAGAATTGCCCCCACTCTTTTTTTACTAGTTACCCCATTATTCGGATTTGTAGATCAATATCTATAGTTCTGTTACTATACTGTAAAAAGCTATACAACTATTGAAGATTGTATATTGCACCTAGCAATTACTAATAAGATACGTATGGTAATGTTAAAATATCTACGCATGATAACCTTAATATCGCATCTTCTTAATGTGCCATAATAATTTATTGACAGAGACTAGAAAATTTCGCGAACTGCTTAGCAAGATTCGCGTATTTTTTGCAGCGTATAAGTACGTAGGTACCTAAGTTTCGTACCAATTTTACATAAAAATGGATAAGACACAATAATTAAGTATGTGTAATGTGCACATTTGGAAACACAAAAACTTACATAATCACTAAAAATGAATTCGATATTTTACAAAGCGACTTATACGTATTCGAGAACAAGATCATACCTATACCTGCTCAGAACATAACAACTTAGAACTCATTTGTCATTTTAGTACTTTTCTTATAAAAGAAAGTATACCGAATGAAGTGATTTTAAGAATACTTAGTTTTTATAATGCACATAATTCACCAGTTACGCTATATGGTAATAGTAGTAGAAGTAGAAGATGTAGGCTCAAAACGTCAAAATTCGCGTTATTCGCGAATAAACAAAACGCGAAATTTGCAGATAAAATTATTTAATGCGATCGCAAAATAACAAATCACTGTTTAAGATTTTAAGAATGTATGTAATTAAAGATTATTTTCATACTATATTTTAAAACACTTAAGTGGGTAACTACGAAAGTATAAAAATAGATGACAGTGAATTATGAATAAAATATGTTAATTAAAAACCACTAATAGACAGTTCAAACACTTTGAAACGTGCGAAGAAAAGTTCAATAACTACAATAATTTTTATTTACGTATGTGAAATTTGTTTAATTATGAATTGTGTACAAATTTATAAAAAAAATACAATAATAACAGCTTTAAAATATTAAAAAAACAAATAACAAGTTAGTTGGTATGAATTTGCGTTGAATGAATAGTAGTGTAGATCAAAATCAAACCTTTGTCATAATTGTTTGAAGAAAATGTATTATAATATAAATCAAATCATTCGCCAAGCATAATTATATGAAATTAAGACATTATAAGGTTAATGAGTGAATTAAAAGGGAAGATAACACTACATTATTTTCACACGATTTTAAACCATAAATTGTTTACTTGAATTGAAATACCTCTGTACCTATCTACACGTATCTGTTATCTACAAATCTGTGACTTCTTTCATAAATTCATCACGGAACTATGATGCTGAGTTAATATACAATACTGCTTAGTTTAACATGGAGAGTAAATAGATGACTTATTTGTTAACTGATAATGAGAAAAGCGTTCAATTAATAATTTGAGTATATGAGGGCAAGAATCTTGCAATTTAAAATACAGAGTCAAGTTGTAAAATCGTTTCGATAGTCCAGGGTTTTATTACACATTTTCTTTGTACCTAATCCTTTAAGAATTCATCCTCTAAATATGTCCAAGACATAACTTATTTTGGATGTCACGTTGGACATGTTTCTTAAAAGATTGATAAGAACCAAATAATTTCCCTTAAATCAGATATAAGTTTGTATCGTAAAAGGCAGAATACAATAAATATAATTTACGTACATCAGTCACCATCGATGCTGGGAATCGGATGACTTACGAGTACATGCAAAGCAGTAAATTGCCTATAAAAAATATTGTGTTGATGTCAGTACATTCTTTACCACTTGCATATACCGTGTTGCACTATAATGAATTGAGTTAGCCGCGTAAGTCCCTATAAATGAAATCGTTTCTCATGTTTCATCAGGTTTTTTATTCTGACTAAACATAATACCTATATTAAAAATAATATATCTGTGGGTACATTTGATCCGATAATGCGTATGATATAAATATCAACTGGTGAACAATATACATTTAACTACCACACAGTTGGTGGATGAATATTACAGATCATTCTTCCCATTGACTAGTTTTTCCCAATATTTTATCAAAGGCGATTAAAACCAATCTTCCATCTTAATATTCTTCCCAAAAATCTTTGCACCAAACGAAATTTTATATACAGATTATCCCTTTTTTTCAAAACACTATAGGTATATCTCACAGCGTGCAAAATGATTAGATCTCTTATTATCCTCTCTTATAAGGCCCTCTAGAATACGATGTACTCGTAGGATGACGATTATAAAAATCGTTACAAAATCAGATATCTATTAAAAGTCATAAACATGTAACTCACCAAGCCAGAAATGTATGAGAAATTCCTGGTGGATTATCGAAATAAAATATTTCATTCTAGCATCTCTAGAAAATGCTAAAAAAAACTAGCTAAACCTATAAGTGTTTTTCTAACTTCACTAAAGTTCCATGGAATCAGAGGTTGGACTAGAAAAAATCTACAAAAGAAAATTACGATTCCATGAAAATTACATGAAATTTTTATGTTATTTTTTTATAATTGGGAAATCCACGGGTGATTGGATCCATTGGGTGAGATGCGGAATAGTTCCTCCTTATCTGCTTTAATAGAAGCAGATACCTGCGTTATAGTATGTCATATAATAAGTAATAGGTACGAAAAATAAAATAAGTACATATTGAAGAAATTTGGCAACTAAGAGGAGGGCCAGTATAAAAATACAACTTAACACTCCATGTATTACATGCATATAAAATATATGTAGGCAGATAGATATATACAACAGTATAATATAACATAAAATACTGAAGACTGTTGTAGGGAAGAAACCCTTCCGCATTCTCTCAACAATCAACATACAAATATTCTGTAGTATTCATGTGTAAGTAAGAAGTTATACCTAATAAATAACCTGATTTCGTACAATAAGATTTTGTGATACATTGTATTGAAAACACACAGACAAACGAGTACTTGTACAGAGGGTCAATTACCTACCTAACTACTAACAAAGATTCTATTGAGACATCTATTATACAATCACGTAATGTCTCTTTTAGGGTAGGCAGGGGGGAAGAGTGACACAAACTCCCATTCCACATCAAATTCAGTTTTAGACACCAAGGTATAGTATGTTAAAAATAAATCCTATTTGGTATATTAAGGTTATTTTTTGGTTTCCCATACTTTCGTAAGTATGTGTACAAATTTTCTAATTTCAATATCACAAGTGGTGGGTTGGCAGACATCGCCCACGGCAGTAAACCCGCCATTTGGAATAATGTTTATTTTTATCCAAGGTTTAATTTATTTATTTATTTAGGGTTTAAAATGGTCGAAAGTAAAAATCTTGCTCGGCCATGTTAACATGTACATTAATAAAGAAAAATGGAAAAGGTACAAATGAGAAAGCATGATGAATTGTATGAATATGATTGAAGTGCACATAGAGATCTAGAGTAATCTGGAAGGTAGGTATTCTGTTTTCTTTAATTCCTCCTGTGCCATGAGGTGATGGATTGATAAAAGAAAATGTGGAAAAGGTACCGCCTTTTTATGATCTCTTTGCATATAGGTATTTCACTTGTTATCAATGAAACTTGCACAACGCTATAATCAGTGACTAAATTTTATCAAAGGAATATTTTTTGATATTTACAGAGATAAAGAATATCACGCACTTTTATTTAAAAAAATGTGCACGCATTAATATACTAACCCGTTCATTAAAAACGTTGATAAAAATAGTACAAAAAATAGCATAATTGTATTGTAGGTATTAACTATTATGTGTATGTGCTAGGTTCATAGTACAATATAGCGTGGGAGTATGTGAACAGAAAAGTACACTAAACCACGGAGTATTAGATGCCAGTAACTATAAACAGTGACTCTACTACTTCACGTGGCCCGTCCCTTGCAAATCAAGGCCAACACACTGAACACACACACACACACACGCGCACATGCATATTATCGTAATATATACGTTATACAGAACACACAACGTGAATATGATTACATTAGTGTACACATTAATCTGAACCGATAATATTTTTTTGGAAATTGATTACTTAGAAAATTTATAATTAGTTATGTCTCACTTTGGTTTTTGTCATGGGTTGGCTGGCAGAAATTGCCGTTTGGCAATAAGCCCGCCCTTTGTATGCTTCTGTTCAATAAAAATGATTTTATTTTATTTATTTATTTATTTAAAGTTATGGATGGATACATTTAAAAAAAGGTTCTGGGCTCGCAATCTCGTATACAGAAACCCACACGCTTTTCTGTACATTTAACGGTAAGCTATATTGTGCAGAATATAACGTCAGCAATAAGATTCGAACTGGGCACCTCCTACCCCAATAAAACGTGGTGTCGTAATCGTTTCAAGCCTTGTAACAGATCCATCCATAGGTCATACAGTCATTCATTTAGGTTAATGCTCATCCATCCGTCGATGAACGATGTTTCCCACAATTTGGAGTAATCAGCAACAAGCGTTCACATGTGCATTAACTTATTAAGGAATGCGAGACACGTGTAGTTACACTACGCATATGAAACTGCAAAATAATGCATTATAACAATTATGTATACTTAGAACTTGTAAAACCTGCGATGAAAAATGTATACAAAAATTATTTCACTCTGTTGGAGTTTGATAATTGCGGAGGCATTCATGAAATTTGAAAGTATCTAACGAAACAGAAATCTCAAAGGATAAAAATGTTTTAAAGAAAAAACAATTGACGACATATTTTATAATGGCTATACCTACTGCTAAAGTTTATTTACCTAATTAAATGAAGTACTAAGTACCTACTTTGCTAAATATTACATCTTAAGACTTAATAAGTTAACAAGGGATTTGAATATTCTAATTCCGTACCAAGGTGAAGGTCGTAATGTATTCTGATGTCGCTCAACAAGTGGTTAAAAAACAGTAATACCTACATTAGTACCTAGGTAGAGCGGAGAGGATGTGAAAAGTATTTATGGTAAATATTAGGTACTATTTTTATAAACAGATTAACATAAATTGCTTCCTGGATTTCCAAACAATTTGCTGAGAAATGAAACGAAAAAAATATTAGTAAAGTAAAATTTGTTGCTCTCCTCAAATACGTTCCTGAATCGCATGCGCATCGCAAAAACGTTGAAAACCAAATTAATACTCCATGAGTTCATATTAGTTTCTACAACAGTGCACACTATCATAGACTAAAGTGTTGTATTAGTTTTTACATAAGATCTCTGTCTTGCTCTATCAAACGTAATTTTATATTTTGCATCGTTTTTTTTACTGAATTTATTGTATGAAGTAATTCTCTGATAGTAAGTAGCTCGTCAGCAAAATATGCGATCGCAAACAACGAGCGAATACAGAAACTTCAGTAATAGGTATGCTGGTATTACCTAATCATTCTATAAATTCATCTCTTCCGTGTGCCAAATTTTGCAGGAAAAATAAAACAATAAACTATATTCTCACATATTCATAGACTGTGCAAATAAATTATATATTATTATGTCTGCAAATTCAATACCTACTGAGAATAAAAATTAATTTCAAATAGTAGATAAAAATGTCATAAGGTCATATCTTCGAGTCAATATACCCGCCTATCAAAAGATTGCAATCTGCAAGGATTCAATTTATACGGTGCATGCCGATGCACTTCTGGATGCACATTTCAAATATATGCGAATACAGTTTGCGTTTGAGGAAATTGGCAATGTACATCTAGTAAACATTAATGCATATAATTAAGTGAATACATACCAGATCAAAATAAAATAATTACTCGCAAAAGCATATCCCACACGATTATTTGGTAGTTTTTCACTTTCATTAAATTAACACACAGTTTGTACAATTAATTCTAATATGATTAAATAAAGTTCAATTTAAAATACAATAATATGATAGCAGACACAACACAATGAAGAGTTGCAAGTCACATTAAATTGGGGTTGCAAAGCGGCCAAGCAACTCCACAGGGCAACATTGTGCCCTTACTCCAGAACAGGTTAATCCAATACACCGATACTTCCGCAATCCCCAAGGATCTTAACACGGAAGTAAGACAATAATGTAAACACAACACGAGGTAAACTCACCGTTTGAATGTTTACTATTCTACAGTACTTTACTACAATTACATACAATGCAACTCAACGCGCAGCACTAGTAAATTCACCAACAACGACAAGCAACTGATTATCATTTGAAATTTCGGCAATAGACAACGTAATGCACTCCGCACGTAAGACTGCCACAAAATGAGGCGGAATAGAAAAATTGCTCGCGTGAAACGGCGAAAAAAACGATACGCACTACTCGCGGACCGAGCGAACGAGAGACCGCGGACTTGGAAAAGACGAAGGCGATGTAGCCGAAATCTGACGAATGCAGAATTCTAGGGGGGGGAGCGCAAGGTTACAATATCCCCTCTGCCCTCCTCTGCACGTTTCCTCCCGATTATAGCCTGCACCGGGCCCCTTCTTCTTGCCCCCTTTCCCTGTCCCGCCGCGTAAACATCATTATGACATCCTACGTGTAATGTTCGCTATTTGAATTTGCGATCTTCTATGATTATTTTTGTGGCACCACAGTGTGTTGTGGAGTTGATGTGCGAGTGACCATGTGGCTCTCAGTATACACAGCGCGTTTATGACATGACACAATAGTATAATAATAAGTACAAGATGTATCTAGGAATTAAGTATTATTACTCGTACTATCTAGCTATACCTACATCAAAATCTTCTCTCTACTTGCACCAGGAAATACAAATAAATAATTATAAATTATGACAACATTTGGGATGAAACTATTGCTAAATTGTCATAGAAAAATTCTCCTCTCACTTCTCCCTAAAATCTTACCCAGATTAAAATCTCTTTCTGTTCTATTAATTTCCATCTCACTGCCATGAAAACATGATCTTCTTCATGCCTGTAATCTCTTAAGAGTCATGAAGTACATAGAATCAATTTTGCATCACAAATACTAACTAACTCGACCGTAACAAAGATCGGATGTAAATACACCAAACTGCCCATTTACCATTATTTTCATTTAATTTATTGATGCTGGGGGCCCAGGATCGTTGTGAGAAAGTCATAAAAGGAGATCTATGTTCTAATGTGAACCATGAGATATCTGGACAAATGAGTAAGTGAGACATATTTATTTACATTCCGTTTTAATCCAATAATACACATTTAGACAAACTGAAAAAAATGCACATAGCACGTCACTTTTGAAGGGGTTTAGAACGTCCCTACGTTTATATGCGCTATATAGTAAAAGGTTATTAGCTACCTGGTCGTATCTCAAATAATTAGTTGCAACAAGAGTTCAATTGGAAGCCCGAAGTAGTACATTATTGCAAACTGAAAGGTTTATTTGTTGAGAGTAGATTTGAAAACATCAAAAGTAAAAAAAAATACTTATAATATTTTTGCAAATTCGCAATGAGAGATCGGTTAAAACGAGTCCGAGTTCACGTCACCAGAATGCATTCAGTATGTTATAATATTATGCACTTCGTACACGTAATAATGACGTTTGTTTTGTATAGTAGAGATATGCATAATGCAACGCGTCGACGATTTTATTGCAAATATATAATTATAGGTACTATGCATATCAACCTGCTTTGGTAGTATTAGTATATGATAATAATGTTGCAAATATTTAGCCGTTTTATTGTAAGATACTTACCTACTTACATAAACAATATTTTTCGCATAACATGCACAATGCACATACGGGCGTTTGATGCAGTCCAAATTTTTCCTAATGTTATTATGGAGACCCAGTGCAATCCATCAAGCACATTGTCGAAGACGACCGTCCTCTGAGAGCATTCCCTGGACCATATTATGCAGATACCCACAATGCCACACCCTTTGCCCTGGAATGGCTTGGAAGCCTAGATGTAGGGCTGGATGTGATGCTCTGTAGGGTACAAGTATCCTGTATGGAATAGATAGCATAATTCTCTTATCTGCTGAAGCCATACGACATAATAATAATAACATATGAAAATTATTAATCTGGGGATTTTCTATCCTCGATCTTTCTCATCATTCTCATGCCTTCCTTTCCCCTTTGCTTGCTATTTAATCGCAAACAGCTTCGATTCCGACGTATGTAAACTTCAACAATATGTATATGTATATCGTGTCCAACAACAATACATTGGAGAGGCCATAGTAAGAGACTGAGATCCTAAGAACCTAGGAACTGAAATGCTTCAGAAAATATGTAAGTCGATGAATGTGAACTTAGATTCCTCGATAACGAGCGATTAATTAACAAACTCCATCTGATAGAGTTGAGGCGATGTTTTTTAAAACAAGGATTTTCCGAAACAAATTCTTGATTCAATCGAAAAAAGTCATAAAATTTCACGTAGATTCTTGTATAGGTATATGCCTCGCTATTAAATATACACTGGTTTATAATTTGTTATTTATTAGCGACTGTAATGTATACTCGTAGGAATAAGATGAATGACCAACTACATATATTATTTGCATAAACGTCAATGTTACAAAGAAACAAGTAACGTAAGTAGTAGATACGAGTACGTTAGTATGGTCCGTATATTGATGTATCCACTCATATACGCGATATGAGAGAGAGTACACAATTACATTATGTACTTATCTAGGTACAATCATTACATCTTAATAAAACTACCTTCCATAACCTGGTGTAAACCAGTTAAAAAAATAATACAAAACAGATAACATAAAACCTAAAAATAAATAGGTTGTATGTAATGTCCTCTACTTCCAGCGCAGTAGGTAATAGATACAAAAAAATAAAACATCTCGCTTTAAAAAATGTGTTCCTGTAAATTTTGAAGTTATTATACTTTAATTTATGACTAGCAAGCAAAGCCTCCTAGTTTTATGCAAGCTAAGTGTAATATATTCATACAAAAAATATATATTTGTAATCGTAACTCTTGCATCTCTCTGGCATCAAACTGATGCTAGGAATACATAATTCTGAAGTTTCACTTTATGCACTACTAGCTGCCCAACGTGCTTTGCTACGCATCTAAATTAAAAAAAAAAAAAAAAAAACTACAGATACAGTGTGACTACAGATCTGAATTTCTTTTTGTATGACCTTTCATCCGATACCAAACACGGTGGTATTCTATTACTGGATCCTCTTGATCCCTGGCGTCTCCCGATGGCTTGAGCTGGACAAAATATGACTTAGGATATGATACCCCACACTACCCTTGGATTCCCTCACCAACGTCGTATCTCTAATTAAATAAACGTGGCAACTATACCCACCACCGTGTAGTCGATTACTCATAGGCTCCCAGCACAGGTCCGGAAGTTCAGCACACTGAATCGTCCGTTTGCAAAAAAGCTCCGACCAAAACCTCTCTCTGAATTCAGTGTTACCTAAATTATAAATTCAGAAAAACGTTTTTTAAAAAAATTTGGATAATCGGAATAATTCGAATATTTTTTCGGCGATGACCTTTTTTTTAGTAGCTGATCTTCCCCTAGGGCAAAAAATTTCGAATATCCGAAGAATGATTTGTAATCGAATGATTATTCGATTATTGCCCCAATCGATTATCATTCATTCTAATATCCAATTCATTCGATTATTCCCATCACTAACGTAGTCGATAAAACAGAAAATCATAATACCAACATGGCGTGTATTCTTAATGTTGCCATATTAATAATAGTCTTTTAATAAAATTATAAATATTATTTAATGGAAGCAGTTACATTTTTTTGATTTGTATCATAAATATTAGTTTTCGCGACACAGAAAACTTATCAACCAATCATTGAATCACTTTTGCAGTCCCTATAATAATAATTTGTAAGAAAAAAAAACCTATAATGAGTTTTATTATTGTCTTTGACCGTTTTACATCTATGGTTTAGTAATCTGCGAATTTTCGTTTGACAATTGACGTTACTTTTTAGTTTTTGAGGATGTTAGATTTTATGATTTCTTCGCGGACGTATTTATTGGTTCAATTCGAGTGATTACAAATAATAATCATATTTGTACAATATATAAATAACAATAATTGTGTGTTTACTCTTTCCAGATCAGAAATTGTATTTTTCAATTATAGTATCCCACTAGCGGATTTAGGGGGGGGGGGGGCTAGGGGGCTGAAGCCCCCCCCCAAAACCATGGATTACAGTAGTATATATAGAACAAATGTAGGGATTTCAGTCCCTTAGCCCCCCCCCCCCCCCCAAAATGTTGAGTGACGTTTCTAGTGCCTTGAGTACTAAACTGAAAATGTAGTATAGTGAATGCAATTCACCCCCCCGCTCGACAAAATTTTAGGCGTCAAGGTCAACAAATTTTAGACGACGACCTAAAAAAAAAAAAAAGGTCATCAGTTGATTACGGCATGATTCCCCCCCCCCCCCCCCCGTCTGCGATTTTTCCGCCGCATAAGAACGGCTCAAAATTTTAGGCGAGGACCAAAAAAAAAAAAAAGGTCAACAAAAAAATTCCGGGGAAAATTTTTTTAATCTTCAGCCCCCCCCAAAATGAAATCCTGGATCCGCCACTGTAGTATCCTGTCATCTAAACCTCTTTTATTGAGCGCAATAATGTACATACATATATTTATTATAAGCTACACAACACTCGATTGTGTGTGAGATATGTGATATGAATTGAATCTGTATATTGTGGAAATGAAAATACTTTTGTTATTAAATAAAAATGATTTGTTTTATTTATAATCCATTTCCTTTGCAGTTAATTTTCTGAAAAGGACGCATGTTATGTGATGTCATCATACAATTTCATTCTATTAAATCGGGAGGGCTCGTGTATTGTAATGATTACACGTAAGGTAAAGTAATTCTATTCAAGAGTAGGTATATATATATTTGCATATACACACAAAGAATTTCGTATACTGTTAATGTATCTGACTGCATGTATTCATAATGCAAAAATTCCCACTGCATTTGAGTTAAGTATCTATCGAATTAAACATGCCTACTTTTGTCAATATGCTTGTCATTGAAAATGTATTTCATCTAGTTAATACTGTAATTAATGTAGACACATGTGAGGTAAAATAATTTTATAAAAAGTATATCATTATGTACACAATGAATGTCATATACGAAATTGGTGCTGAAATGTAAAATGACTATCATGGCGGATTTTGTTGAAAAACATGCAGTCAGAATATCACTCATATATCTTCGATCATAACAGTTGTTTAAACTCTGTTTCGCCCAAAATAAACGATAAAGTTCAACAAATCTGCAGCATATCTTAATTAATGGCTGTTAGTTTAAAAATTAGTTCAATTTTGCGTTGAAAAAAACGACATTTTTATTTCATTTTGACATTTACTTACTTTACTTTTCTGTGGCGCGGTGATTGGTGATTTCTATGACAGTGAACCAATAATTATATTCTTTGTCTGTGGTGTTAGCATCATTAAAAACAGAAGCAAATGTATACTATTTTACAATAGTTCCAAAAATCGCCACCGAATAAGATGTTTTGTAAGCACTCATAATAACTCCGCGAGAGAGAAAGGGACAAACATGAGTAATAGGGATGGCGATACATCAGACAGGTTCCCTACATCACAGAATTTCTTTTGAAAAGGATGCCATTTAAAGCCTTTTTCTGAAGTTGTCGATTAATATATTGGAAATATTTATAGCCTATGTCACCCGCGAATTTTTAAGCTTTCTAAAGAGGTATAACATTGTTTAATCAGAGTTACGGTTTGGATGCCTATTCGTTGCAAAGAAAAACAAATGACTATCCTCTTTATATTAGTGTAGATAAGATATCAAAGTAGTCGTTTTACTCTTTTTACTTTATAGCTATACGCATTTCATAAATAGATATTATAGTTTTCTGATATAAAGCCGATGCACGAGTATAAATCTCTTGGTGCCATTTATTGGAAGTATTGATATACACACATACATAATATAATGTACACTGTACCTACAACATTGTTCTTACGCGCTTGGCTTTGCAGAATTCATTATACGTAGTATACATTCGTAACTCTGTCGTATTATTAAGTTTAGTTCAATTACTCGTAAGTACGACACACGAACTAGCAGTCGAAGAGATTGAGCTAACAACATATTCCACTAGCGGATCCAGGGGAGGGGCTAGGGGGCTGAAGCCCCCCCCCCCCCCAAAACCATGAGTGACAGTACTATATATACAACAAATCTAGGGGTTTCAGCCCCTTAGCCCCCCCAAAAACGTTGAGTGACAGTACTTTTTATCATGTGACGACATTAAGCCCCCCCCCCAAAATTGAATCCTGGATCCGCCACTGACATATTCTGTGTTAAAATCGAGCGAATTTATGTTTTCATTCAACACTACTCTGTTACGACAGAACACTACAAACAAATTCTATCAATATCCTATCAACCCTTTGAAAATATGAGTTTTCATACTATATTCATTCATACGTTTTTGGTGTAATTACAAAAAATTGATACTAGCTCAGTTTTTAAAAGTCCATAAAAAAATACTGAAATTAAATCAGGCTTTTGACCAAGATATGTACCAATGCTAATTGCTGTACGTTTTTCAATAGTTTAGTGAAAATTAACAAAATAGTTGCCATTTTAAACATAAAAGGAGAATTACTACGTATCTTACACAATATGAGTAGAAGTTATGTGATTTTACGCAAAAATAACATTGTGCGTGCGTACTTTATTAATTAATAATTTCTAATCAAACAGGTGCAAAAAGCATAGTGTGTCGTAGATATTATTGTGATGATCTCCCAGTACCAACCGGTCCAACCGGTAATGAAAATTATTATTAAACTTATAAGAACCCAACAGATACATTCTTAAATTCCTTCTATACAGCGAAGAATTTTATTCATCAAAATATATTATTGTAAATCTCTATATACTTTCGTATACAATTTCGTAAAATGATCTAGGCAAATATTTCTACAGTTAATTAATCTCACACTAGAATTAAAGAAAATTAAATTATTTAATTACAACTTTGAATAATCGAATACATATTGAAAGATTATACACCTACGAGTACGTGGAGCTTTTTTTATATAATAATAATATGTTTCAAAAATTCATTTGACTTTTATCATTTTAATTATGGATGTTATAGGTAAGATTGTCGTGAATAATTTTCTCACAACTTACATACTGACATTTAAAAAAATCTAAAAACGGGAGACCTTAGATCTCGACAACCGTTAGTAAATATGCTTTGGAAAAAATAGAGTAGATACATTGAACCTTTATCTAGAGATTTATTGAAACTTTATCTAAAATATATTTATATCTTTGTGAAATTATTCAAAAAAAAAATAGTGAAAAACACCGATGATCTTTTTTCCGAAAGACAGAAACTCGTTTCCCGAAAATTGCGATTTTTTTTTGTATTCATTATTGAAGCGAAATTAGCCCTAAAACATGAAAAAAACTGTGTTTTTACCATTTTATCATGCGATTGTTCATGCGATTTTGAACCTTCATGCCGTGGGAAATTACCGAAACGTCATAGTTGGATCGGGAGACTTCAAAGTATTGGCCGATGAAGGATTCAGTGTGATTAGGTTTAATCCACACTTGTCGCCGTTTAATTATATTACTACACAGTTATGAAAGATTGTGGATACGAAGGTTTCAATTAATATTTCATGAAATTGCGTATAGATAAACAGAGCGCAATTCGAAAAGAATCCCTGATAAAAATATTTTAATATCTGTGATTTCTATTTACTCTGTAAGTTCATAAATTTTCTATATTTACAACTATTTTACCCTTCAGGATTATTCGAGGAACTGAGATCACAGAAGTCTTCTCCAGTGAGAGCGGATTTAGAGCCACAAAAGCCACAATTTCTACATATTTAATGCTGATATTGACTACAAAGTAATATAAATAATTATTATAGATATTACACCTTAATATTTTGCAGGTATTTGTCAGAAACACAAATGGACAACGAGTATATGTACTTTTATTAGGTATAGGCAATAAATAATCTGTAGATACCTACGTATATAAAAAGTTTTTATTATTATATATGTTGCTTATTTGTATAATTAAATACTATGTATTTAAAACACAATCAATATTATGTTATTCTAATGCTGTAATTTTGTGTGTATTAAAATGTTTTGTAAATGAGCCGCGATATTCAAGGGCGTCAAGGAATACTAAAAATACATAATAGATTATTACAATATTTATCTAGTCACTATAGTAGATGGACCATCACCATAGGTATACTTGAGGAACACTTATAAGATATCTATAAGCCTATCTAATTATTGTTATAAGAAGACGTATAAGCAGAACCGAATGCTTGTATGATCAGATTCTTGTGTTAGTAAATAATAAATAGTAACATATATTTTCACCCATGGAAAGAAAAATGTTCGGGAGATCGAACAAGAAAGAAGAAATAAGATGTAGAATCATAGGCGTAGACGTCATGCATCGTACAGGTAAATTAAAATAATGAGATGCATCAGAATACATAGTAAGACAAAACCATAGCAGGGGGAAATTCAGATTAATTAAAAAGGTATTTGGATTCTTTTGATGTATTCTTTGAGAACTGACGATATGATTGACAACAGAAACAGAAAAGAAAGGTTTCACATTGAGGTACAATCAGTAGTAAAGTGTTGACTATCAAAAGCCTTACACTAATACACAGTGTACGAGTATTGCGATTGAGTTACTGACTTTTGAGGACGACAACAATAATTTCTTCCATCAACCTGTTATGCTCACACTCCATCTGGACTAAATAATACCTACTAACTAGATAATTCATTATCCCCATTTTCAATAATATAATTGTTACCATATGTATATCTGGTCCCATCAAAAATATGTCATAGTTCATTATGTATGCAGATGTGAACAAACGTTTAAACATGGTTATGTACCATAATTAGTAGACAAGATGTGAACAGCTAACGCACGTAAAACGGAAATAACAGATAGATGACTGTATAGAACATTCCTGGGAAAAGGAATCGTTTTCGTTCTTACCACCAAATATTACCAAACTCGTAATAACGGAAAAGATACAAGGACGTTCTGCACAGCACGCTGAAGGACACAAACTGCCAAAATGACTGGGAAAGCTTGGCGGGTGATCGGAAAAATTGGCGGAAGACCATAAATAACTACAGCGGCCCGCAGAATAGAACCACCCGCAGACCCATCACAAATGAAGAGCAGCCCTGTCCAAAGTGCGACAAAGTGTGCTTGTCCAGAATCGGCCTCCACAGTCACCTTCGATGGCATCACCGGCAGGAACAACTACGTAGCAACGATTCTTCGGATGCTTCATAAATATGCTCGGCAACGGGCTCTAGGCATTATCATTATCGGGCGATGAAATAATCAATGAATTTTTAGTAGGCTTCTTCGTCTTACATTTATGTTCTAGTTGTTGTTACACTTACACTGTTTATACTTGTTTGTTTCCCGTAAAAGCTCCTCTGTTTCAAGTAAATATAAGAGACCAGCTCCTGTCACCATCGCAGCCTACTATCATTATTCTCAGAATTTTTCTCTAAGCACCCACACCCAGGCTTTTTTCTCGGAAAGCTCAGACGTTTTCTCGGAAGGTTTTTTAAAGATGAGAAATTTCTGCACCAAAGCCTATACGAAAAAATATTTTGATGGTTCTTCCTGTAATACCTTTTCTAATTTGCAAAATAGTAATTTCCAAATATTAACACATACCTACCTACGATTCAACCACTCTCGTTTATTTTTAAGTCGGTATACCTTTTATGGTCTCTTTTCAAGAGTTGTTAGGACCCACATATCAAAACGAATGGTCTAAAAAGTAATAGTCCAAGAGCCCGCTGCTTAATTTATGACGTATCTGTTTTTTGATCGAAATGTGGTATAAATGATAGCTTACCAATAGGGTATTACATCGCACTAGGGTTGCCTATCAAAATCTTGCCGCAACCCCCCCTGCCCCCCCCGAAAAGGTCCCTCTTCGCGGTTTTTCGCATTTTATAGGAATATGGTAAGAGGTAGGAGAAAGTAGTCAATGACAAAAATAATCCTTGCTAAATTCTCTACAAAAAATGTTAAGTCAATTTTTTCGTAGAACTAGCAGTTTACCCGCAATGGCCGGCCCAAAACCGAAATTCATTTAAAATACAAAAAAAATGTATTTAATCTAAATTGGTTGAAAATTGACAAGAGCTACAGGAAAATAGTCAAAAAACGAATTAATTACCATAGTCTTAGCTACAAAACGAGCTATAACTTATGTTCATACATCTAATAATTTCGGAGTTATAATAAAACTCAGTGACGAAAATTCTTAAAATTTAGTTTTTTATAAAAATAACCAGTGATATAGCGCCGCAGGCCAAATTTTTTTTTCCATAAAATGTTAGTAGTAATGGGTGGAAGAATGTGAAAGAAAAAAAATCAAACTTTTTTTTTTATATTTTCAAAAAATATCCTGTTTTTTGACCGGCCATTACGGGTAAACTACTAGTCCTATGAAAAAATTGACTTAACATTTTTTGTAGAGAATTTAGCAAGGATTATTTTTGTCATTGACTACTTTCTCCTATCTCTTACCATATTCCTATAAAATGCGAAAAACCGCGAACAGGGACCTTTTCGGGGGGGGCAGGGGGGGTTGCGGCAGGATTTTGATAGGCAACCCTAGTGCGATGTAATACCCTATTGGTAAGCTATCATTTATACCACATTTCGATCAAAAAACAGATACGTCATAAATTAAGCAGCGGGCTCTCGGACTATTATCCTTCCTCCTTTCACAAATCATATTGATTGTGTGTTTTGAAATACGTAGATATTTTTTTTTAAATCCACACTACTGTGCACATACTACTTTGATTGTCACATCCAATATAACTCTTAGTATGTAATTAACATAACTTGTTTGTCAATTGATAATATTAGATTCCTACATTAATGGACATGGAAAGTTTTCTAGGCCGAGTAAGTACCTACCTACCTAATAAAAAAATACATATCACATTATGTTCCAAAACAAGACATTTTTTTACCGCAAGCGCGATAAAAAGCTAAGCATAGCTAAATTCTTAAAAATAAAAGTTAAGTACTGATTAATTTTCCTATTTTACAATATCTATCAATAACTTTACATTGAGACAATATAATTAATTGTGCGTTCACAATTTGTTGTTAAATCTTTCGTATAAGTCGCAGAGATCACATAAACGACATGTTTTTTTTTATTTTATTAATTTATTAAACTGCACCAAAAATTGTCAAAGTATTGTTATTTAATGCGCTATCAAACGTGAAAATTCACGTAAAACATATGGTGTAAAAATCTAAAATAACTTCCATGTTTTATGCACATGGTCCACAATAATATGATATGTAATTTGTTTGATTATACAAAAATGACGAAATATGCATTTGCACATTATGCAATTTACAAACATCTTTTGTCTATAGTTTATGACTGTGTGCAGTGGCGTATATAGGATTTCATTTCGGGGGGGGCCCGATCTAACATTTGATTTTGGGGGGGTGGAGGTAACAAAAATGTAAGACAGACGTACAGTATAATAATTATAATAGCGCCGCAGGCAAAAATTTTTCGTGAATGTAAGTGAGAAGGGTCGTGTTTTAGGTTGGTATTAATATTGTGTGCAGAAAATACAAAGAAGAATAGCGCCGCAGGCGAATTTTTTTTGAATAATGGGTGAAATGATGAACTTGAGTAGCTTTCGTGTTTTAAAATAACGTTTTTTTAAAGAATTGTCCAACATTTCGGGGGGGGGCCCGGGCCCCTTCGGCCCCCCCTATATACGCCACTGACTGTGTGCGTACGAGTATAATAAAGTATTTATGTATAACACATCATTAATAAAAAAAGTAGATACTTATGTTCTTATGTACATATGATATCAGCTGTTTTCATTGCACAAGCGAGCCCTTTCATGTGACTCTGATGCGTCGCCAGAGGGCCCTAGTATGTATAGGTAGATAAGTACCAAAGCAAAATATAGGTCGTGCAACGGAATGCATTGGACCAAACATAATTCATTTGATTATTGCCTAAGAGTATAATATACCTAGTGTTAGATTATTGCGTACTCGCACGCATTTACATATTATAGATAGTGGAAACCGGCATCATGCATTAATAGACATTATACTGCACTTTTTAAAGGGAACATATGTATTTAGATAAGTCGTACAAATTTTTGGACAAACGGTAAAGTTTTGTGTCTCTCCCAACACTGGAAAGAAACCGCTACAAAGTTACAAGTAAATTGATATCATTGATTGATAAATGTAGATGTTTGTAATTATAATGTAAATTGTGTGGTAGGTAGCCTGATTGGTAACGCGCTAGACTGTCAATCCAGCGGGTGCGGGTTCAATCCCCGACATAATCCACTTCAGAACACAAGCTTTTCAAGTTTTCTGTGAAGTGTACAAAAATGTATTTGGATTCATTTTATAAAAAAAAGATAGGCAACAGGATAAATTCGACCATCTTTAACTGTACACGGTTCCTATTAAGTGCACGTGGAGAAAATTTGCCATCGTCCAGAAAGTTAAAAGGCGAACCTATAAATAATTATACAACTTTTTTCAAGTATCTAGAATTTGTTCACAATTCAAAATACTTGTCTACACACAGTGAGCAAAAATCTTGTCGTCGTGTGAACTGCCGAATACGTCTTCCGCGCTGATGAGATTCGAACCTGACACATCTCGCTTGAAATTCCGCGTTTTACCAATCATACCATATTTAATCATTCAAATACAGCACTATCTCTCTCTCTCTCTCTCATTTTTCATCATTCTAAAACAAATGGGATTTTTTTGGGGAACCATTCTGGCACATAATAGCTATACATAATATTTTTTTTTGAAGTTTCGACCAATTGCGAGGTGGAAGTATTTTAAATAAAGAAAATAACACAAAATTTACTTAAGATGTGAGTTGTGTACGTTGACTCTCGTCCTTATCATCATTGCTATTAGAAATCTATGTGAAAAACTGCCATATAATCGCAGAATAATAGTCAGGAACGAAAGAGACTATTTTTACGACTCCAAACATTTTTTCAATCTACCATCTAGTTATCTAAAAGAAATATTTAAGGCGACAACGCCTGAACACAATGAACGATATATTAAGAGTAAAAATCTGTCTGAATAAAAAAAAATGTCGCCAACGTAAATTACTACAAAATAAAGGAATAAGGTAGGCACCAGTTTTATTAGGCATAAGAAATGTACATAGATATCTAAAACAGATATAACGTAACGTAAAAACGACCTTTCCTTCATAATATTTATTGTGTTGGTGGGAAGGAATCATGGAGTCTACGAAGAGAAAAACTTGTAACGACATAATCGTAATACAAAAGTTTCCCAATGTAGTTAGTTATTTCTTCCACCCTCGCACCCCCCCGGGCTGAGGAATGCCTACTACAACGAAAACCCAGTGATATCGTTTCCGCCAAAATAATAATTTTGTATGCGAGGTCAAAAACCTCACTGATCGATATTTTCGGGTCTGGGTGTAAATATAAATTATGTTGTCTAGTATTACTCCCCACAATAAAACTTTTATGACCAAATCCAACGTTTGGAAAAAAATGTACGATAAAATAGTTGGTACCTTAAAAACATGAATCACAACATCTAAACATAGAAAAACTATTCAAAATACAAACATCCAATAAATAATTACTGATGATAAGGAGGATTAGGGAGAGAGGATGTGAGGATTGATTATAATAGAAATGTAAATAAAATGATTCACAAACGATACATTGCTGTTATAACACAGGGTGGGTGTTGTTACAAGGGGATGAGGAAAAAGGCGCGGAAATAATGTTTTCCTTATCGTAGCTTATCCTCTATACATTAAGTAAATAAAAAGCGCTGAAAACAGCACGTGGTTCAAGCGTGTACTTTTTATAGTAAATTTAAGCGTTGTATTATTTACTATTACACACAGATTACGATAAGATAGTATTACTATCTGTTAGTAATTACGTTAGGTATGGTGGGTATAAGGAAATCATTGCATTTCCGCATGTTTCAGGATGTGCTAACAATAAAAGCCAATGTTTATGATATGAATTCTACTTTATAACAATGATGAATTATGACAAACATTGATTGTAGTGTAAAGTGAATATTGGACTCACTTAGTAGTAAATTTTCTTCTCATATAATTGATAAAATAGCAGGATGATCTAAGGTTGTGCACCGTCCTGATGATTGAATAGGATGTAGTATAGTCCCTCCTGTCTGTAGAGTAGGTAGGTTTATGTGTGTATAGTTTAGTATGTAGAGGCCGTTTTCACTCTCACCTGGTGGAGGCGGGGTGGCAGTTTAGAAGGTAGGCGTTACGAGGGAAAGACGGGTGGTGTTATGTCGCGCGAGCATGCCACTGCAACGGCGGCTTGCTACCGACTACCAACTACTCTACTCCATACTCATACAACACTACCCTACGAGGAGTATCATCATTTTCTCTACCTATGTATTATAGTCAATGTTGTGGAGGCATAGCGCGCGCAACTACCCCTAACAATGACGCGGGCGGCTGAATACACGAATCGATGCCTTCGATTATATACGGTACTGATGAGGTATCTACCGGGGAAATGTCTAGGCATTTTCCGCCTATCTGACCCACAACAACTTCCCTACCTACCCACCTACTAATTATGTGTACGGATTGCCTATATTGGATGCATGTACTGTAAGTATGTCTACTGCGTTTGTATGTCCTCTGCTGTGACCCGGCATAATTCACTGAATTTTATACATTTTCTATGAATACGGAAGTAGGCTTTTGCGTGAGAATACATTTATTATTGCAATAACCAATACCTACGGGGAATCAGCTAAACGTTTATTTATTTATTAGGAAAATGAACATTGCAATAAACAAGATAATACACATCCACAATACTACGTAATGATCACTAGGGCGACCTTACAGCGATCTCTTCCAGCTAACCCAATGGCTATTATATGGCACACATCAGCACCTGCATCCGGGGATTTGAGATTCAAACATCAGTATCTAACCGCCTCCAACAATGTAAAAAAAAATACATCCGGATTCCGTGTTCCGACATCTCATCTCTGATTCACGTCAGAATCTTCTGAAAGTACCTACATAAACTGGAAATAATTTCTTATCATTCGTAAGTATGAAAATCTACACGTGTAAAAGACATGACAGGTCTACCCTTTTTGTTTCATATTGATAATATCACAAACAAAACGAACTTCTTAAAACAATAGGATCTTGATATTTAATATGTGAAAGAAAGTGGTATTTGCCTTGTTAGTTTGATGTTAGGTGTGCTAACTGCTCATAAAGTTACATTGTCAGGCGACACAATAAGGCGACACTCAGACGGACGTTATCACTGACGACAAATTAATTAGTTCACCGAATGTGTCCCAAATTACACACTACCTAATAAGTAGTGTCACTTTCACTAACCTACAAAAATAAGAAACAAAAAGTAAAAGTGGTTACAGGAAAAACGTTATTTTTAAGTATACCTATTTACCTAATTCAAAAACGCAATAAAAGTATCATAATTTTATTAGAGTTTCAAATTCCAAACGGAAAAAAACAACATAAAATAAAATTCTACATAATGCATTAAGCATATAAAAAATATATAATCACATACTACGTGTTTGCATAAAAATAAGAATGATAAACATTCACAATTCACACACATGCACACTGTTTATCTCGTGATTGTGTTGTTATCAAACATGACATAATTCTGGTTAAATGTTATTAACATTTTTGCATGTATTATCAACCACAACCACATTGACAGACACACATATGCACGTCTGAGATGCATATGTGTGAAGTGATTCGTTGTATGCGTTGATCATGCAATCTTGATGCTTGCATACATGCTTGAAACCAAAGACAAATTAAGTAGGTACGTATTCGTTTCGTGTGTATGTGTTTCTGCGGATGCAAAATTATATTATTAGTTGTACGTGTGTGCATCATACGTGTATTTTTTTCCATGAATTAATTTTGTCAGTGTGTGTGTTATATTGCAACACTAATAAAAAAAACTGGTTGTGTGTGTTTGTGCATTTATTATGTAGCTGCGCTATTGTGTAGAGATATACATTAGGTGTATTTTATTTCTGGTATTATGCAAGTTACGAGATATTATGCGCGTCAAAACAAATCAGCGTAGGTCCCACACAAAATAATATTCAAGTTACACCAGTAATATGTTACACATAATATTTTTTATTTGGTCGAAACACACTTCATGATTTATCATATTGCATTATGCAGTATTTTGTTGAAAATAATTGGGATATTTTGTTAAGAATTTAATATTAAAAATAGGTTACCATATAATGTACTACAACTTATTAGTCATCAATGTCTTTATTCATAGCGAATAAGTTCTTGAATGTTACATTGCTCTTATAAAATTATACAAGAAGAAAAATTATTTCAAGTTTTCTTTCTATAACGACGTTTATTTATTTACACTTTTGGTTAACAAGATACAGAGATATGTTAACGGTACAAATATAAATCACATTTATTCACTAGGGCGAGCTCATCGCAGTGCTACCTCTGCCAGCTAACTCGAATAGATAAAGTTTCGAAATAGATATAAGAAATGCACGATTGCGTAAAAAAATACAATACGAAACTAAATATAAAAAGAAATACCTACACATTTAATAGGAATAATTCTCAAAGGTTTTCGCAACGTGACGAACTCATTATCCACCATGTGTTTTTCAGGTGTTTTCACTCGAATCTGTTTTCGAAATACGAGTATAATATAGAGCTTTCGAAGTCCGTGCTGTTGTCTAAAATGAACACTGTAGAGCGGTGTAGAGTTCGTGACTTCAAACGAATTTTCTCGAAAAATCCCATCCTACCTATCTACCTAAACGTGTAATATCCAAGAAAGATATTCTTTTCTGCCAGGTGCCCCGGCGCAACGTTGGTAGTCACCACTGATTCGATAGATCATCAAACCTCCTATTTTTCTCACCTTAATGTTCGGCAGCACCTCTTCATTGGCTCCGGCTTTCCTTAGCATCTTACCTCTTTATTATTGATTTTTCCCGGAAGGTTTGATAAATTTTATGCTTTCAGTTTTACTGGAATGGTAATTAAAATTAAATTAAACATTTATTGGAGAAAGTTTTACTAATCAGAATATATTTTAATTTTTCTTTAACATTTCAAAGAAATCGAAACACTTACAAATACTCGTATTTAGATCGAATATTGTGTCTAGAACGTCTAATTTTTGTGCGGAATGATGTTGCTTGTACCTCATGAATGAAATCATAAGGCGGATTTTCTAGGCTAATATATATTTTTTTAACCCATCATTTGGAAATATCGCGTATATACAGTAGTACTTAGTGTCTGTTTTTCCGTAGGTCACTTTTGTATTGAATAATTTTTCAGGCAAATAACGCAATACTGATGTATTTCGTTCGATATTAAGTATGCATATTGCATACATTTAGTAATAATATGATACTACTATACGCAGTGATAGACATTGACCTAAATATTTTAGTGATAATGATTAGGTGCCCTCAATTCTGCAGAACTGACTTATCATGGTTTATTTTCGGTTTCCTGTCTAATAAACTGTTGCTTCACAATAACTTCGATGTTAACTATCTAGATATGATACACATTCTACTAGAGTCGACCACAGAATGAAGAAGGGAGATGGTAGACATCGGGAATACAAAATTACGACGAATAAATTATAAATATCTATAGAAGAAAAATCAACCTTAAAAAAAATGGTAATATATATCAACATTGTTTCTTCTTCTTCCGCAACCACTCAGGTCCATTGTTGGACAGAGGCCTCCCCTTTGGTCCTCCACAGCTCCCTGTCTTGGGCACACTGTCATGGGCACACATCCATCCACCACCGGCACATTTCCTAATATCATCAGACCACCATCAACATTATTATCATATAAGAATCTCTTTAATCACGTACATACCTTTAGCGCAGTAAGCTAAAGCTAAAAGCTTGTTTCGTAAAGCGCAGAATATGTGAGCACAGACATTGGAACCCAGCAATTTTTATTTGGAAGATCCGCAGTCTAACCACCAACTGCCCCAACCTCAACCTAAGTCGAGTCTTAATGATGTAATCATCTAAAAGTCCACTAAGATTTAGTTTGATTGTGAATTTGCGATATTACGTCCTAAAAAAATCGCATTTTTCAGTGTAAATAGCTTTGGAACAAACTTTCAGTGCTTTTTTTATGATCCATCACCATTTTAACATTAGGTTCCCAAAATAATTAAAGTTGAATTGACAGAATATGAAATATAGTCTGCAGAACTATTAAAAATTCGATTTACCTCTATATAGATATGTTAGTAAAAGATTCAAAGTTCTAAGAAGTTAATTATTTTTAAGCAAGCATAAACCTATTTTGTATGATGAGTGAATAAGTACATACTAATGTGAAAAGAACATTTAGGTAAATCAACGCCTTTGTTTTTTAAGCCACAAATACAAACATGCATGGAAACATACCGAATAATGCTATAATAATATATTCGTAAAAATGCACGACCACGCTGTAGGTACAACTACATACAAAATGCAAAAAAAAATGCACCAACACATGTCAAATTTTTCGATTGTTCTATTCCCAACATACATCATTAATAATAAGGAAGCATATAATATAAATTGGCTGGAGTGATTGAACTTTCTGTTGAGAACAAAGAGTTTTTATTCACATGATCCGACTTGGCCTTGACTTTTGCAGCCAAATTCTCATAATAACATAATACACCCAGCCAAACCCACCGCCAGAAAAAATGCAAATCGCATTCTAGACGAATGAAAAGGAAACTTACATCATCAAAACACATTCCCCAGCAAAATAAAAACCGGCTTTGCAGCTTGCAGATTTGTCTATCCATCAAAACAACATAAAAAGTAACATAATGGCATACCTACACTTGCAAAAGTCTATTTTTGTGGCATAGTTTATATAAACCTATACCTACATACACATATAAAAAATTGTGCAAAGTTCAAGAGCGTACAAAAACCGCAAACAAAATGAAATAAAAAAACCCGATGCTCCAAAGAAAACGTGTAGGTAAATAAAATTGGTCAAGGAAAAAACATGCACTCCGTGTGATGTAACGTATTGGATAAGGATGCATGCATTAGTGTTTGTGAATCGCAGAAATGTAGGTTGTATTGGTTTCAGGTTGTGTCTTTGAATGTGGATGCGCTATTATAATAATACGTAGGTATACAAAATATATAAAAAAAACTATGATAATAATATATATGCAGGTTGCTAGTAATATAATATATGACGGCGAGGCGCAACCAAAATTATGCAAACCGTCGCTTCACACATATGTTGTTAGTCTTCATATAATACTAGGTATACTACGGTATTATTATTGTACTAGGTATGTATGAATCTACATTATTGTAATATCATCACGTTGGTATTGTATGCCAGCGCACTAGCGCAGAATGTTGCAACAGAGCCGCATCAATGAGGGAATATTTTTTCTGGCTTACTAGAAACCACTGTGCCAAGTTATAATGCGATTTTTATATTACGGGAAAACTACCTGCTATCAAATGGGCGCGATAAAAGTCCTATTACTTGTGCATAGTACTTAATTACATTTCATAAAAATGTAAATATAATAAGAAATCGCAGTTCTGCAATAAGTTCGCCCTAGTGAACAACGATTTATAATCTGTACTATGTCCATTTTTTTATATTTATATGTATTTGTTGTTCACTTAAAGTTTAAAAATAAATAAAAATAAATAAATTTAGGACTTATTGTTTATTGTCATTGTGTTAATAAGACATGCAGGATTTTACACAGAGTTTGAAAATGCCTGTATAAAAAATCCAAAAAGAGAAGAGTAGAAAATCATGTAAATGCCTGATGTTGAAGAAAGAAATATCGCTACATTCTAACTTAAAAAATTCTTAATTTTTAAAACTGTAAACTTCTCCTCCGATTAGCTCCTGAATTTATGCAACAAAATCTGTTTTCCTTTTTGGAAATTCTTACTAATTTCAGTAGTGTAATTGTAATTGTAGGTACAAGAAAATATTTGGCTTTGTGTACACAGTATTGAATCCTTTTCAAAACGTGTTTCGCAAAGGAACCGATTTCAACCATTCACAAATCTTGGAGAAAAATTAAAAATTATATTTTTATTTTTTAAATTTTCATATTTATAAATTATCAACCCCATTTTAATTCTTTTTTTTCGTCGTTTTTTTTATCGTCTAATGCGATTCTGTGCAACAACAAAAACTGAATTGCATTTAAAAATAGAACGAACGATGAGCGTCAGCATTGGAGAAAATTGAAGAGGCCAGTGCAGGGTTCCAAACTTGGTTCAATAATTCATACTGTGGTGGTCTGTTGTGAAAATATTAATTAGGGAAGCACAATAAAACCATAAGCTGTACACAATCATTGTAATAACAATGCGGTCCACATGTCTTCAGTTTATTGAACTCACCTGAAAATATCAGATTATTGCACTAGAGATCTTTCAACGAGTTCGACATGCCACGGAATTTTGATCTGTATTTTCTCTACAACTTTGTACAATAATTGCAAAGCAAAATTTTGGATATTCATGAAACAAATTCACAGCTACAGTGAAGAGATGTGTATTGTGTAATGGTAGAATTACTATAGGTCACAGTGATAATGTCACGTATCGGAAATTTGTTTAAAAGCCAATCAATCACCTTACCATATAGTATACGTACATACATCTACATACCAAATATACGAGTGGTAACAATGACAACCGATATAGAGACACTGCACATAATAATTATGTAACATTCTATTATGAAGGTTATGAAATGTTTGTGTGAATTGTACCATGACCACAATCAAAATGAAAATGTACGAGATAGTGTGTTCTTCAGTAAGTTCAATCGCACCATTTACTGTCTGTCTACTAGTGTTCTCCATTTTTCTCTTGTGAGTCTCGTCCGCAGTGGTCCAGCCATTTTTTTCAACTCGCCAATAATTAGACACTGCGATTTAGGATTTTCAGTGTTATCATGAGGCGTTTACATAATAAAGTCACATCGTGGATTTTAAAACATTATTGCCCGATCCCACCAACTACCACCTAGGAAGCAGACCCCTAAGGAATTTCCATACAAAAACACAGATAATTTCAGTAATTTATAATGGTGGACAACAGAGGCAGCAATAAATTCATACAAAATACAACATGCAGCTACTTAAGTGAGGGAGATTCTGGGCGGAGATATTTGGGTACCTAAGTAGAGCGTTGAATTTTGTATGGATTTATTGCTGCCTCTGTTGTCCATCATTATAAATTACTGAAATTATCTGTGTTTTTGTATGGAAATTCCTTAGGGGTCTGCTTCCTAGGTGGTAGTTGGTGGGATCGGGCATAAAAGTACAAATTTTTCATACTTATGAACTTCCACCATGTACCTATCGTCGGAAGAAAATCTGAATAGACGTAATAATTGACAGACTGTGACGTCAAAATTTATACCCTGACTAGAGTGACTAGTCTATATTTAAGTAAAATGTATGTATGTACATAAGTTCCAGGAAATGGAAATAATAACTGGATTCTTGCTTCTGATACGTACACTTGTTTTGCCTAATGTTTTTTACTTTCTGAAGAAGAATTAGGTGGAAAAGTTTTCCATGTTGTTAATTTTCAACCATTTCACAAAGAAAACTGAATTTAGCAGCTAACATAATACTGTTCTTTTTTCATTAGACGGCCCTCCTGCAGTTGCTGTATGTTGATTGATCAATTTTAGACAGTAGGAATTTACAAACTTTGGCAGACGTACTGCAACTCCAGCTGTCATTTCATGGCGTGGAACTGAAACTAAAAGCCATAATGAGTTGTATTAACTGTGATCTTAATAAAATTTACGTTTACGGTTTATGGTGATTACAATGTAAGGTTCTTCACCCGTATGGGTTTTATTTATACAACTATTGGAAATTATCATCCGCGTATCTTATAATCTCATTACATTGAATTTTACGACTTTTCTAAATCGTAGGATATATCATGAATTTACTATTGAAATGAATTGATTTCTACAAGGAGGCGAGCTTTTTTCTACGTCATCTATCTTCAACCATCCAGATACTTAGAAATTTTTCTACTGTTATCTTTATGACAGATATTCCTCCAACTTATCTTTGCCGCTAGCAAAAATCTACAAGTAATTTGTAGTAGACCTTTAGAAAATGTAGATTCTCTTTGATCAGTTAAAGCAAAATTGTTTTCAACGTCTGGGAACGGGGAACCCCGTTGCCGTTCTTAGAATTTGAACGTACGTCACCCTAACTAAGTTACTGAAAGAAATTTATAGTATTTTTTACATGTTGAACACAAAATAATACGTTCAGTTGGGTGTATGGAGACATTGTACGTTTTGTTGTATATTATATAGTTTGGGGTCAACCATCTAGATGTACCTGATAGTACTGGTGTATCTGTGATTTAGAAGGCAGATCGTTTCTCAAATATGTCATCACTATAGAACATATATTCACAGTAGGATCAGGACTGGAATCGACCATAAAAAATAACCTCTAGAGGTGGGAAATAGCCGAGGACGCGATGTGCAAATCCGGGCAGGTACCTACAGGACACCGAGCACCAGCTTCTATCAAGCTAAATGTCTCCTGGGCAGCGTATGTGGAAGAGGAGGTACCCCTATAGAGAACGACACAAGAGAGATTGAGGCTTTCTCATGGGAGCGGATCAGAATACAGATGAATGTCGGTCGACCAACACAAATAAGAAAAGAACAATGTCATTATCTTCACGGCAATTTATAACTATATCGAAATTAACGTTTGCAGATTTATAAAAAAAAATCGTTGAATTAAAAAATGATAATAGATTGTATCATTGCTTACAATTCTAGAAGACGGACGACAAAAATAGTCTTTGGTAACATTTTGATATTATAATATTGGAAAACTAGTTTTGGTCATCCGTTAAACTATTGAGCTTGATAAAAACTTGTTTAACTATTATACTGTGACAATAATAATATGTAGGAATAGGTATAACACAATAGAATGAGATATTTGAAATAAAAAATCATACAACAAACGATCATTGCAGATTCAGAGATTTATTTTATTAATTTTCGTAATATATTATACACTTGGTCCACAGTCATAATAATAATTATTTTAATATCTGCTATTCACAGTTGTTGCGAAATGAAATGGCTATTCAATAAAATATATTCAAAATATGTAAATTTATTGCACGCTACTTGCATGCTGCCCGGCGTAGCACAGCTAAAGTAACCAATAGGTGAACAAAAATATCTATACATATTATGCCATCACGTCGTATCTCTTGTGAGGTAGGCAGAGAGCATCACACAATTCTACCCCGACGGTATCTGCGGTTACTCCCACTCAAGACGCGTCAGTCGTTCGTTACTGGTCAAAACGTAAACTTCACTTCCTAACACCCTCAGCTCTTACAGAATTTTCAGACATATTTATTATCATTCTACCTTAAGACACATTCTCTCCACATGCCCAAACCATCTTAGCTTATTCACTTTCACCCTAGTCACAACGCTCGATTTACATCCACTCAT
Source organism: Ceraclea dissimilis (assembly GCA_963576895.1). Lineage (NCBI taxonomy): Eukaryota > Metazoa > Arthropoda > Insecta > Trichoptera > Leptoceridae > Ceraclea > Ceraclea dissimilis. The sequence continues at coordinate 4,672,023 of OY756358.1, forward strand.
ATCTCTGTTTATGTCATCACTCAGTATATTTTCCACACATTCTTCTCAATGACCTGATCTCCATCGCATTTCTTACACTTTCGTCCTTTTCGAAGCACGTCCATTACTGACAAAAGTGTGGGCACCACAATGGGATTGTACTTATTTGGTTCGAAATTTTGCTACTTCTACAAGTTTATGGAACTGAACGGATGCCCGGAAACAAGGAAATTTTGTCACATACAAATACACATATACACATTCCGTCACAAAGGTACACTACACGTACCTACTTGAAATTAGAATGAATTACTTTACAAAATCATATGTATAACAGAACCCCATTTCAGCTCAAATTTCATGCATTTACTCGTATCTACTTATCTAAGATTTTATTATCTATCCTTGAAACTTTTGTTACAAGTTACAAAGGCATAGCCGATATTCTTACTTCAATATATTTTCATTTATGTGCATTCATACTATTCAAGAAATATTCATTATTTTTAAAACTCGATTTGGTCAAGTCAATTCATTCTAAGAACGCCATTTTTCCTTTCAGGGTTCGTTCTATTAATATTCTTTATCGAGTTTGCTTTATTGTCAGGGTGAAAAGTGTCCAAATCCGTGGCAGATTCAAAGTCGCTCCCATCCGAGAAAAGGTGACCGATAATAGGCTAAGATGGTACGGACACATTATGACACTGCACAGGATAATATGATAAAGAGAACAATAGACATAGAAGTAGAACCCAGAAGATCAGGTAGACCCCTGACTACTTGGATGTCCACAATCGCAAAAAAACTAAAAGAGGTGGGGGACATGAGGACGACTGGGAGATCCCACCCCAAGTAAATGGGACAAATGCGAAGGCGAAGAAAAAGAATTGAGCTTGCTTTATTCTGCTGTCTTAATAATCTATTCAGGATTAGAGTGTGATACCTATGATGTCAAGTTCCGACACTGAAATTCCATCTCTTTAGGAGAAAAGATGATCCACAGGAAAATGCTGATTGGTGCGATTTCTTTCAGCTAAGTAGGTAGGTATAATTAAAAAAATATATATGACTTGTGAAAATCTTCTGTGATATTTGCAAAGTTGATCCTCCAATCTCATTGACAACCACTTCAACTTTTTGAATCAAACATCATTTTTATTAAACTGTCTCTTCCACTCAACTCGCTGTTTTTATACGTAAACCATGTTGTAATAATATTAATACGAATTACCAATTGACTGCATTATAAAAGACGTAATATATTAGATGTGTGTTTAAATTCAGCTTCGTTTGAAAGAAATCTCTCCCATGTAGGTGATGCAGGTACCTACACCAGATAAGAACCACTCATAGATTATCTCGCGTTAGCATATAAAATACGTTTCCGATATCATTACCTACATCTTTCTTACAAATCTACACGTACTTACACTAAAAAGGAATTCTTATTTACGGTGATTTAATTCTATATAAAAATAATATATTTACTTATAGTTGTTGTTGGCGAGAAGTAAAATACTATGGCGTTAGTATCGTAAATACTAAAACGCATAGAAGAATTATCAAATGTCAATCTATAGTGTTAATAAATTGTTGTAAAATTAACGTAAATGGCCAAAGTAAGTGGACAATATGCAAAAATTGCGTTTGAGAAAAATGCGTTAATTATTCAGCAAATAAGACACCATCCTATAGACTTAACACGTGGAAAACTAGAATATATTTTAGTGACTGCAGCGGTTATAAATACCGATTTTGTAAATTTTATCGATAAAAAAATAGCTACAAAATTACCTCTGGAATTCACCGAAATTCGAGATTAATCCTGCAGTTTATGTGATACCTATATAATATAATGCTGTAAATTGGTAGATAAAACGTAAGAGAATATTTTTTTCATATAAAGTCCCCTATAAATAAAAATCGATTTTGTTTCTTCGATCTTTCTCTAGCTCCACTTATCCTTTTAAAAAGTATCTTGCCCTTTGCCCACGACATTATTCTGTTGAATAGTAGTAATTACCAAGTATAATTATTTATTGCTGCACGCTTTATGGTAATCTTACAAAAATGATGCAGATATAAAATTGTATATAGATTAGTAAATATAGTAAATTATTAGATAGAGTAGGATAGCATAACGCTGTTTGAATTGAGTCACAAATTATCTATGTATACAACTAAACAAAAAACCTTGAACTTCATCCTTATATGATAGTAGGTATGTTAGTATGTATTATATCCTACATAGCACAATGTATACAATAGGTACCGCGATACCACAATATCTTATACCGCGATACTATATGAACCTTAAAAGGCCTTGATGGCGTTTGAATTTCATTAAGTACCACAGGCATCCGAGTAACAAAAATAAATATCGATAAACTTTTACTATACCTACCATGCAAATTCCAAAGAACATTGAGAATCTATTTGTCCGGAATTAATATTTTCTAAATACCTACAAAACTATTTGTTCGTGAAAGTTTTTCATTCGCAGGAATATGAGGGTAAATTTGTACTGAAATATCTAGCTTCTTCTTTTTCTTCGATGGCTCTACGGCCCATATCGAACCTTGGCCTCTATAAGATTGCTCCTCCAACCTCTCTTGTCCCCTGCTGCGACCTTCCAAGCCTGGAGTAGTTCTGCTGCGTCCTTCCTGACCTCGTCTTCCCACCGTAGCCTTAGCCTCCCGACAGTCCCGACCCTCCTTCTTCCACCTGGGTACCCTTTCAGGATCCTTTTTGGAACCCGTGATGGTGGCCCATCTCAGCCTACTCAGTCTGGCATGCACAGAATATCTAACTATCTTAAATATATCTTGCGGTGTATACTTGTTTACTTCATTACAATAATCGGTATAGAAAAATGTAACAGTTTTCCTCCATTACTTCGTCCAATTTACAATAAATCATGACACACATATTCATTATTATTTGCAAAACAAACAAGCAGTACTTTTTCCACGTGGAAATGTAATATGTGAATATTTTATACGCTTAAAGCTTGTTAATGTAATGTAAATTAATGTAGCATGAATCGTTGCAAGAAAATCATTATAATATGCTACATTAACTGCTAGAACTATGTAGTCTTAGAGTCGCCAGCTGTTGTTCATGTGCAGAATCTGACATTCTACTAGACTAGGTGCTATCACTTATCTAGGCCAAATACCCATGTGAAAATATTATCTCTGATTCGGTGTCATTACAAAGGAATCCATCTGCAAAGATAAAAAAACTATGAATAATGTCATAAGTCTACTCCGCAAGAATGGTCTTGAAAATGTTTTTTGAATCTCACCGGATAAGTCATGGGGTAAGTTTCGTGTATTCTCGTAATACTAATATTTCATTCTAATAAATAAATTTCTCAAACGATAACATAAGTAAATAAAAGAAAACACTACTCGTTTCTTCGATTCTAATTGTCTAATTACGTGCGAATAAATGAAATAGTTTTCTAAAGGAGCTAAAAGTAGACGACAGGCTGTCCTCCATCTGTCTAAAGCGAGTCCTTCAGTTTTTCGGACACATTGCCAGAAGAGACGACAATAGCCTTGAGAAACTGATGGTCGTGGGAGGAGTAGAAGGCAGAAGAGGTAGAGGAAGATCCCCCACTAGATGGACTGACCAAATCAAGGCTGCCACAGGTACATCAGTGGTTGGAGCAATGCGTACGGCGGTGTGTCGGGAGAGGTGGAGGACTACAATCCAGAACGTAGTACGGACAAGGAGAGAGGATGGTCACGACCCTCAGCAGTGAGGACATCGACGCAGAAGAAGAAGAAATGAAATAGTATGAAAAATGATACAGAAAATTTGTATCGAAAGGAAAGGTGTTCATAAGAAACCTTACAGCACGTAGGTACCTATCAATGAACTAATCTGCCTATTTATCTTATAAAATAAATACACGCCAGAGTTGGTATAGGTTTAGGTATACGAATTAAATCAGATGGCGTTTATTCCCCATAACGAAAGACACAGAGGTATAATGAAGGGAAGTACGTAAACAGATTAAACAGAACAATTTTCCGAACATTATTACTTATTTTCGTCCTCTAAGAGGCCTTAGTAACAACAGTAACAAAAATCCTTTAGGCAGACAGGAGTATCGTTTAAAAATGCGTGTATGTATCTTATTAGGCGGTTGGTCTAACGAGCTAGAAGCTTAGAATGCTAAATAGTAGGTACCTACATAAATCCCTATACTTGTAGCATGAAGAATAAAAATATTATAATCTATAGATTGATAGGTGATACTAGGTACCTATTATTATACCTAATAAGAATCTACTCGGAGGTAGGTGGTGGCTAGGTTGGGAACCTACCTATGTAAAATATTTATAAGAAAAGAGAAGGAAGATATTGTGCAGGAAGAAAAAGAAGAAGAATATTATTCACTTCGTAAAGCCGGTTACATAATACATTATTTTTATCAACAAGTCAGCGATCAACGCGAATAGTATTAGATATATACTTACCTAGCTTCTCCACATACAGGCTGATTCCTGGTTTCATAAACAGTTTTTTTTTTACAAAAGAACAGTCATGAAAAAATGTTTACAACACAACATAATTATTTATAAAGCTGGCAGTAAAATATTTCCAGATAGTTGAGCGACTGGTGCCACACGGCATTTATTTATGTTTATATATGTGTATATCAAAATGAATTGTTTTTGTAAGTTGTATATGTACATATCTGGAAAAATAAAATTTCATTCATTCATTCATTCATTTTTCTTACATGGGCAATTTTTCAATCAATAATTGGTTGGCAACTCACATTGCCCCAGCTGGAGCAATTAATTGCGCAATTATTTCGGCAATAGTTAATCGTGTAAGCGAAACTTATATAACGGATATCGACACAACACAGCGGTTGTCGACATAAGTACCTAATATCAATGTTGAGGCCTCGAGCCAGATATTGTCAAGCCAGGATGGCCATAGTCTAACAGAGTTTGATAAAGCATAAAAGTTTCGTCTTATCATTTTATACAGTTACCAATTCATTTAAGGCAAATTAACATTCCACCTACAATATATTTAATAATTGTATTCTATTTCCATTCTCAGTCTCAGGCTATACACACATTTACGAGTGATGCAGCCTCTAAGTGCAACGATAATCTAAATATTTTCCAGGTTGTGCGTCCGGGATATGCTCCTGATTTTATGCAAACTCTATAACATGTCGGCTCGCTTCATACACAGTGTGTCTTGCAGTAGATATTTAAATGAATCAGTGTTATGTAATTATTGTCCTGGCTATTTATTATCTAAAACTTGACAAGATTTTTAGACTGTGGGTTTTGGACTCAAGCAATAACGTCCATCCAACAATCTTAAATTTGAAATAGAGAAATCATAATTTTCTCTACAGAATTTTCCTGCAGCATCTAATAATATACTGACGAGGTGTAGGATGAATCATGCTGTATATAGGTAGTTGTAATATGTATAATGTATGTATATCACGTAGGTATAGTATGAGGAGGCATATAATACACATAGCTAATAGAGCTAGAAGCGAAGTAGGGTGAACGACCGAATCACCACTACTAATGCCTACGTACTATTTATATATAGGACATATTATGATATTAGACAAACAACTTTTTGCACGGACCAACTCTCAAAGCTAGCGAATCTGAGGATTTGCGATATGAACAAATGCGACCGTTTATTTTTATTCACTTTCTTAGATCGCGCTAAATTTGTAAACCTAATAATAAAAAACTATTTTCTCATACATGTAGGTTAATAACTTATTAAGCTTTTCTCGGAAATAAGTAGTTTTCTCGAGATAGACGAATGACGAAAATGCGTCTGCTTATATATGGCTGATCGGCGGCTGGTTTAATGTGGTCACTTATGAAACATTAATAAAAAAACTGTTTTTTTTTTTGTAAGTTATTTATTAACTCTTCACGACGGTGAATTAATGTATGAAGAGATGTATGACACCCTAAATGGAAACATTCAGAATGAGTGGTGAACTTATATTGATGATTCCCATACTTGTACGAACGTGATGGAGGCAAAGATCATACAGTAAACTTTATTAATCTCCCGAAATTTATTTGCTTCACAAAAGCAAAAATTCCTACCATACAGTATTGTCCTTGAAGCATTGCTGTCTTCTTTCTTAAAATTTCTCTAGTAATGTCATTTAGGCTCCAATAGTATTCAACCGCAATCGCAAATGTTCGATATTTATCGGAAATGCGAATAGAATAGATGAAGTAATAATAAGAATGTAGGCAGAGGCGGATTAAGTGTCGAGAGCGCCCCTAGGCAAGCACCTCATCGGCGCCCCTCTAGCGTCCATATTATATTATAAATTTTAACTAGCACTTATACGAGGGCGGATCATTAAGTACCCGTGTTAGGTATGAAGGTGAAAATTTTTCCATTTTTTTTTCTTTTTTTCAACGTCATCTTCTTTTAGGTCGATCCACTTATCCCAACACCTCTGCCATTTATTTAACCCCTCCAAAAACGCGATCTGCCAAACTCCTTAAAATACACATCTTTCTCGGGAAAAACCTCCTTCTTTGAGCTGATTTTTACCCCCCAAGCCACGTTTTCATATAGGGGAACGAAAAATTATTCGCAGAAAGCCAGGTTGGAAGAATATGATTGGTGCGGCAGCAAGTCGCGGCGTATTTCATCCAATTTGGCCGCGACAGCCCCGAAGGAATGTGCTGGTGCATTATCATGGTGGTAAAACACTTTTTTTCTTAGCCAACTAGGGCCATATCTCCTTCAATTTTCCTTCAATTTCTCATCGAATCGCTCATATAATTCACCGTAATACTGTCTCATGATCGTTCTGCCTTCCTGCATAAAGATCGTGATGATATTTCCTTTCAGATTATTTCATTCCCGATCGGACCGTCTTTTCCTCCTTTGAAGGAGATTCACCCGGAAAAATACACTTTTTTGCCCATTTCTTGGTCCCTGTCGTATAATTATGTATCTAGATTTCATAAACGGTGACGCTTGACGTAAAAACTCCATCGAATCTCGCTTAAAAGGGTCCAGAAACTGCTTGGACTTTGACACCTGTATCCGCTTGTTGTCCAAAGAGAGCAATTGTGGCAGCCATCGGGCCGACACCTTTTGCGCTTTTAACTTGTTCTGAAAAATATTAATTGCCGTTTCGTACGGCACGCCTATAGCCTCAGCTACTTCACACACTTTGGTTCGGCGATCAGCAAGAATCATCTCGTGGACTTTTTCAAATATTTCCTCGGTAACCCCTTCTGCCAGGCAACCTGGCCGCTCCTCATTAAAAACAGTTGCACGACCCGTTTAAATTCGTTGAACCAAAATTGTATGTTTACAATAGATGGTGAACGGTCTCCATAGACAGCATCAAACTTCACTTTTATTTCATTGCGTGTTTTTCGGCCCAAAAATGAGGAGCCAAATTCGAATCAATTTTGTTATTTTTAATTTTTTTCGAGAAACACTCAGCAGGGGTCATTAAACTGGCTGCCAAAAAAAACTAATCCACGAATCTGTTCGAAATTCAGTATGGTGTCGTCTGAAGGATGGTTCCACAGGATGGTAATATCATTTTCCCTCAGCACAGCCACATTTCTTCAAACACGGGTATTTATTGATCCGCCCTCGTACATACTATAATAACTAATGCTGCGCCACACGGCTTAACCCATCGTGATGCCCCATCCCGTGGGAATTTTGGGATAAAATGTGTAAATATGTGTCTCCACCAATCTACATACCAATTTTCATCAAAATCAGTTTAGTAGTTTTTTTGCTCATGAAGAATCTTACTAACTTCTATTATAAAATCATGCGATGTAGAAATAATCATGAAGGTGGAGCATGTTTCGGAAACTCTACATCTCTATAGAATTATATACAATCTTTTATATTGTGTAAGTAGGTGCATACTTACTTACACAACTATTTTTTTTATTTTTTTGTTTTTGTTTAAAAACTTCATCGCGCGGTTCGCGCGCCCTTTTGTAACCTCGCGCCCCTAGGCACGTGCCTACTTTGCCTTATGGATAATCCGCCACTGAATGTAGGTAAAGCATACCTACCACCTCTTATTATATGTAAGTGTATAGTATATATACATAGGCATTATTCACATTTACAGCAATAGGTATTCTTCTGAATTTCTGGCGCAGCGAAACCGAAGCGGTGTGGGCGATAAACAAGAGACTCACTATGCGGAAAAAGTACTTATCTCCGTTTTAGAAAACACTTCCACAGCATACAATCATGGAATATCCCAACAATCAGGTAACCAGCAATACCGTGTCAGAAATAATCGAAATTTATTTACATCATAGAACTGTTGGCATTCGAGCTGACTTTTTTGCGAGTTTTTTTCATTATATTGTTAAGGCCCTATATGCTGTCATTAGGTTTCGGCGCCCTGAATTTTACTCAGCCAATACTGAGGGAATCGTCTTGAAACTGAAGACAGTGATAGATGAATGTATGGACTACAGATCGTCTGTTTTATAATTACAGGATTTGGAAATTCCTTGAATAAAAAAATATTCCGAAAGCACCCCTAAAATTTACGGGATCTGAAGATTTTCCGTTCAGTTTTTCAGTTATAAAAGTATAATTTAGCCAAAATACAGGTATTTATAATCTTAACAAATCGGCTGTTTTAGATTTGAAAATTTCTTCCCAGGTTTCTTTTTAAAGGGTGTAGTTCACTTTGTCGCTTACGTTTTTCTTATTGAGCGCTAACATTCTCATACAGAATTTGAAAAAGTTGAAGCAAAAATAGAACGATTTTTGCTCAGTGCATAACACAAGTTAACACAAGTTTCGGCGGGAAACAGTCTACATGTATGTGAACGCCATTGGCTGAATTTGCTTTGATTTGAAAAACTCGAATCTCAACATACTAAAAAACTAGGCGACAACAATGACATGTAGTTATTAGTGAACATAAATTTCATAGTTTGAACGAGTGTATGTTAATTTTTGTTTTCTAATTTAGATAAATTTTTGAGATAGTTCATTTTGAACTGAAGAATCGATTTGGATAGTTATAATATCCTGCCAACAACAAGTTCTCTATGCTACACATGCAATCAGAGGATACAAAAAATATTTCACACTAATACGTACATCATCATATACAATGTACTACATGACAGTCTTAAGTGTATGCGAATGTACAGAACTCACTAACACATTAATCTACATTACCAATACTAAAACATTAGAGATACCTAGTAGAAAAAGCTCATTTTTCGTACGTATATAATATCATGTTATTACAATTCTTCTATAATGACGTTCATACATATTTAATTTCTTTATGTTAGGTCTGTACAGAGAATCGAGGAGTCATCATTTCAATTTATTGATAACGAGTTACAACTTTACTGATTTTCAACTAAAGGGTCCATTATGTATACCAATCAATAAAATCATAACACATCAGACACATATTTATAGTAAATACATAGTTCATTTTTTTGGAGTCGTTAAGTAAAGAGAAAAAGTTGAGCAAACTCAACAAACACTATAATGGTTCGTTTTTTTTCTACGCAGATATATGGAATTTGTGTAGGGATAGGTATGGATGTAGTCGTGATGTCGACTACATCCATAGCTATCCCTAATTCCACCAACATTTTTTTACGATTATTCTCGTATCGCCGGACTATGGGTACTGTCTGAAATTAGGAACGAACGTATGGACCTTACTAGAAAACGTCGACCACCAAAACGGGTTAACTAGTAGAATCACAACTTTTAGATAAGTTAGCCCTAGTGACCAATCCACTTTTTTGTTGTTGTATTTTCACTTGAAGAGTAAATAAATAAAGGCCACCAAGGCGAACGAAGGAGTGCCGGACATCCAAGCCCCAGGATCATGACTAAATTCCTGTAATGCTACAACTACCTATGTGTTTTTGAAACAGCAGATAGAACAAGATACTTTTCTATGAGTATACTAATCAGTACGTCATCGATAGTATAAATTCTATATTTAGAATAGTTCTTATGGACCACCTAGTCAGTCAGGATAAAACTTAAAACTTAATTGTTACGATAAGTTGGTAGCGTCAATATATAAAATACATAATACCAATAAGTGAAAATGGAGGTTGGAAAATGCAGTTTCTCTATACATTTTTTTTTTACCAATCAAGGACTCATTTATATGAAGCAATGTATGTTTCTAGAAGCGGTATTAAAATACATGGAGTTTTACTCCGAGGACCTGAGATTTTTTTTTAATAGAGTTCAATAAAATGACCTCTATTTCATGTTCTTTCTCTTGAGACATTATTCCCACATGACGGTGGGATCTGATTTTTTTAGTTGTCTTTATGTCTTTATCTTTTTCTGAATCGCCCTAGAGATGTTGCGTACACGTATTTAATGTGTTTTGAACTAACAGCAATGTGTAGATAACGCCATGTATCACTCCAAAATGATAACCACATCACACAATTTTTCGCACACCTTTCTTTAAAAATGAAGATAATTGAGATACATATTCTATTTCTAGCCAACACCATCGAGAACGAAGATCAAAGGAGTGTCCAAGTGTAATGAAATGATGATAAACTTACGTCATTTATCTGGATAGATATAATATAGATTGTATTATGTACCTAGTATGCGTAATGGTATGATGAATGTATGTTTGCCTTGCCCAATAGTTACGGATGTATGCAATAATGTCATCAAGCATTAATTCTATACTAATGCACGAACATATGTATCCATGGGCGTCGCCAGCTTCACCCGCTACGGCCCTGCAGCGTGCAGCTAGAGCGGGTACCTTAATTTTAAGAAATCATAAAACTCGCATCTATCACCGTGTCGCAAACCTCCGCCTACCCTCGGAGCTAGGGAGGGTCAACAAAAATTAATGAAAATGATATAGCATGAAAAACAAATTTTATTGAGAGACATAGTGAAAAAGGTCGTGATATGGTTTAATTTATCTGAAAATGTACATAATAATTTGCACAACGATATGCATAAAAAAGGATTTTTATAAAAAGCAATAAAAAAAGTAGCGCCGCAGGCAAATATCTTACAAAATAATTTTATTTTGATGGCTTTTTTATACTAGTTTTAGAAAATGGGTGACATGATGAGATGATTTTCTTGTGAGGTTTTATCATTAAGTATGAAAAAAATATATACATATTCCAACCTCTAGGGGGGAGCAGCTGCCCCCCCTTGACGACGCCCATGTATGTATCTACTTCAATTTGGTGATGACGTACGTGTAGTTGTGTCCTCGTCTATTTTCATTGTGTTATATCTGATACACAAACAAAATTCATCTGGCTGATAGTAGATGAATTGAAAGCAGTAGGTATACGTGTGTATACGTATGATTACTAGTAGAGATTATGAAGAATGGTAATGCATTTACGTTTATTTTTTTCATTTACGTTTAATTTTATCCATTGACCATTAATCACTGTGTTTGATTGTTTTATTTTACTTTTATTTTATTTTATTTTTTTTTGTTTTCTCTGAATATTAGACTGACCTAAAACTAAATTTATTATTGAATCCCTTTTTGTATTAGTTGACTCTTATTTACATTTTATTCTTTCTTCTTTGAATTTTGACTTTTTTCTATACAATCTATTATAAAAAATTGACTTATTGTCGTTTGATTGATGAAATCGATTTTGTGTTGTATTACATTCATATAATATGTTACTTTGATTTATACCCATGTAAAGTTTTTATTTTTTTCTCATTTTTGTTGTTGTTGTTTGTATTGAGTTTGATCATATTTGCTTATATTAATTTGTATTTGTCAGCTCTGCTATGTTTCTAATTGTCTTATTTTATCTAAAGGCCTACGGCCGTTTAAACTGTTAATAAATAAATGATGCTTACGCAAATAATTAATTAGAATTCCGATAAGTTTATCTTACTCAATACAAATTCTGCTATATTATTATCATCATTCACTACAATATGCATAAGTCGTGTGAAATGCGCAATTGCTGATGTTTTCGGAAATGTATTTTTATATCAATGTAAATACCTCTAATCGCTTGTGCACATACATAATGCATGAATGCGATAACATTATGTATTTGTAAAATATTAAATGTTTAACCAAGGCCATTGAACGATAAGTCCAAATAATGCAATAATCATAAGTTGCGGTGCCGATAATAAAATAAACAACATTATTCGGCGCATTACTTAATTGCAATGCAATAAAATGTTTGAATACTCTACCAATTAATAAAAAAAAATGGAGACCACAAAGTCCATATTTTTTTTATTTATTTAAACTTAAAGTGAACAACAAATACATATAAATATAAAAAATGGACATAGTACAGAATATAAATCGTTGTTCGCTAGGGCGAACTAATCGCAGAACTGCGATTTCTTCCAGTTAACCCCATATTGTAAAAAGTTGGACATTGTAATGAGGGGGACATCTGCCAGACTCACGATGGCTTGACTTTGGTGATTATTCTACACTTGAGAAAGGTTTTCCACTAAGTTCATCATCAGCTGTAGCAAATGTGTCAAGATATGTCTTATACCTATAGATTTGAAGAGAACCACTGAAGACCCGAGCGGTGTGTGAAAGATTAAAGAGCTTTGCTGCAAACCAATCCCCTGTATTGAAACAGAAGAAAAATATAAAGAATACCTGATAAAAAAAACTCTAAATGAATTTCCGTAAAACTTAATAAATCTGATTAGGTACGCACGACATTTTTGGCAGGCTAACCTACCATACCATTGTTATGGCTCTTAAGAAACTGCCTGCCAGAAACGTTTGGCGTTATTAAGACTGGTGAAAAAGTGCAGTGAATTTTTTTGGATTTCTGTTAAGGCAAAATGTTAAAAATTGATAAAAAAATCTAAGTAAGAATATGAAAATTTAGAAGAAATTTTTGTATTTTAAATAGGTACCTGCTGATGACAAAGAAATGAATACCTATAAGCTAAGCAGGCAACAACATCCACCTTCGCCTCCGCGAAGATACGTAGGTACTAATTATGGTCACATATTGGCAATATACAGTAATGATCAGAACACTGACCAATACCATAGTAATTTATACCATAGATTACATGGAGGTTTAAGATATTCGTACCTAGTGTATATACAATATTGGTATTTAAGTACAATTCTTGTTTCTATTCTTAGATCGTTGTTAATAATGGGACATTACCAAATATACAACAAAAATAAACTATGGTAAGTGTTTTTTTATTGGCTTGTTAGCTTGTTTAGTTTTAATATCTTTGAAATTCCAGTTCGTAATCACATATTTCAATAAATTTGGTGGAAACAAATCTCACTACGAAAATAATATACAACTTACCTTGGGTATATAAGAAATAAATAGCTGGCCATTAGATAAATATTATATATTTTTTTTTACAATTAATACAGTTTTTCTTATATTGTGCGTATATATGCACTACTCGCTTTTGTCCCATTCGAATAATTCGTTCTACTACAAAGGATGATTTTAAGACATCGTACCAGAAATTTTCACAGGTAATTCTCGAGAGGCTGTAACCCGAAGTTCCTCGATATTCAACGAGCATATTTTTAACAGATTGGTGGTGAGTAATGCCAAAGCTAGTCATGAAAATATGCATAATGCAAATGAAAGATAACAATCTTGAAATAATGGCAAATGAATTCACCTTCATTAAACTAATAAAGGGATTAGGAAACGGACTATGAGGTGTATGTAAATTAGTTTTTCATATATAATTCAAAATGAATCATAGATGCAATCATATAACTTCCCTTTTTTAGAATATTTAATTGAGGAAAATAAACACAAAAACCTGTCAGAAACATACATGCATCATGTTGTACCTATAAGTTAATAGTTCTTAGTAATGCAACATTATAGAGGAAACGTTACATAACAAGCTATAGATAGGGTTTTATATTTTTAACTGCTAGATTCTGGTTCTGGAGCAGAAGGTATTCTGTCTAAGTCATTTGTTGTAGTGGCGTATATAGGATTTCATTTCGGGGGGGGCCCGATCTAATATTTGATTTTGGGGGAGTGGGGGCAACAAAAATTTGAAGATAGACGTACAGTATAAGAATTATAATAGCGCCGCAGGCAAAAAATTTTCGTGATTGATGGATAGGTTGGTATTAATATTGTGTGCAGAAAATACAAAAAAGAATAGCGCCGCAGGCGAAATTTTTTTGAATAATGGGTGAAATGAAGAACTTGAGTATCTTTCATGTTTTAAAATGACGTTTTTTAAAGAATTGTCCAACATTTCGGGGGGGGGCCGGGCCCCCTCGGCCCCCCCCCCTATATACGCCACTGAATTTTGTTGAGTAGTATTTGTATAGCAATAACAATTTATAAAGATAAAGAAGACTATTTTCGGATACACTATGTATGCAATCAACGAAAATTATAAAGCTTTCAAACCACTGTTCGCGAATTTTATGAATTATTGATAATATTGATTTAATGTTGCGAATTCACTGTTTAACAAATAAAGTTTTTTGTTTGAAACAAAAAAGGAGAAAAACACTGTTTGTGCACCAAAATTGACGTAATCCATGGCTACATACAAAATTAATATTAGTGGTAAATTAATTATTATTATTATTTCGTATGGCTTCTGCCACCGATGGGCGGCAACGTCAGAAGATAAAGAGAATTATGCTATCCGTAAATTAATTAAAATTAATGATAAATTAAAGACTTTTAGCCTAGTGCCAAGTGTGCAAGAATGTATTTGGGTTTGTGCATACATAAAAAAAACTAGAGTGTGGACTGGAATAAAAACGGAATGCATCAATCGATATATTATATTACAACTCGTTTATCACCAATGTGTTTGTGAATAGTTGGTTTCATTGGAGAAACTGCGCGACGTAAGGCGACAGGTCTCAGAAGAATACCCAAAAGGTGGTCCAATCGTACAGGAGACTACAGGCACGGCGCCCTGAGGGACGAATTGAGAAGAAAAAAGAATTACAGTATACCTACACGAATCAGTATTACATAATCACTATGACATTTTCCTTTCGTTGTTAAATCTTGTGTATTGCAACGATTAAAATAAACTAAAAATATTTGTTATACTCGTAGTAGCCAAATTTTTATATGATGTGATGCTATAATTAAATCTTTAACGGAAGGATAGGTGGATATTTTAATACCTATAATATAATGACACCATTAGCACGAATGTGTTTTGGTTGGCAAGTCCAAGGTCGGTTATACAACAAGCCAAGTCATATCAATTATATTATTAATTTTATATCATGTTTATTATGTGAATGCATTCGAGTTTATTGTGGTCACCATAATATGAATAATGAATAAATTGAACGTTAGTAAAATATAGCATACCTATAATAATATAGTATTGTTAAGCTCGCGACCCAGCTATGACGTCACGGTCATTTCCCACTGTATAATAAGGCTCAAAATAGCATGAAAAATCGCATGATAAAATAGTAAAAATAGCGTTTATTTTTCATTTTTTGGAATTAATTTCAATGTATTTACTCTATTTTTTCCAAAGCATATTTAGTAACGGTTGTCGAGATCTTAGGTCTCCCATTTTTAGAATTTTTTGAAATGTCAATAATATGCGTACTCTTAAATACCTAGGTAGCTAAACCTATACTACTCGTATTATTTAACAATAGATACTGTAAACACCTCCATATATCGCATTGCTGCATTGTAGGAAATAATCACGCGTATTTTATTCACACATAAAAAGCTGCAGACGTATCTTCTTCTTCTTCTCCTGCAGCCACTTAAGTCTATTGTTGGACATACGCCTACCCTTTATTCCTCCACTGCTGCCTGTCCTGGGCACACTGCATCCATCTCCCTCCGACACATTTCCTAATATCATCAGACCACCTTGCCTGATGGGGTCTACCGACGTTCCTTCGGCTTGTTCTTGGTCATCATTTCATGTAGTGCATTCATAATATATTTATTTAGTTATTCTTTAAGTACTTATAGGTTAAAAAAAATAAACATAAAACAGATTATAAATTGTTCACTAGGACGAACTCATCGCAAAGCTGTGATTTCTTTTAACATTAAATTTTCTCAGCTTTTTTCTGTTTGTATTTGGTTCCATATATTCTCTAACATGAAAAATATGTACCTACACTGCATTCAAGTCCATAGAAAATGTGTAAAAAAAATAGAACGATTTGTACCCATATCAAGACACATCGGATCATATCTTGCTAGATCCATTTTAAAGATCTGCTCTCCGATTTGAACCGCAACTGGTTTATAATAATAATAAAAAAAAAATCGTTTATTGTGCAGTAATTAACTGCAAGAAACAATCGCAAACAAATCTATTTAGATATGTAGATATTTAAAGTTGGTTAAGGGTAAAAGAATGCTGGAAAATTATAAAATGAATCCCGTTTGAACTCAAAGCAAAATAAGTTTTAAATTTTCATTAGTGACAATATCCCACACAAGCCATTTACGAGTACAGTTGATGCAAAACCAAAACACGCGACTACATAAGTATAATATAATTATTTCATTGCTGAAAATGGTCGTAATAAATTTTCCGTGTCTATAACAGTATGTCGTTACACAATAGGAGACACTTGCTATTTGTTTGATTATAAATTATTACCAATTGTCACTTATATGCGTACAAATGCAACTATTGTAATTTAGTCAATTGGACGTGCATATGTGTTAGCCTTGAAATATTTTCAGCTCCCTCTTCCTACGCTGAACATGAAACCAAGTATTTGTTGTCTTACTCTGCTGCGAGAACTCGGGAAGTGTACAGTCATAGAGGTTCTTTCCAACCACAGTATTTAATTCACTCGGAATTCAGCTTCCATCTTCTTCTTGTACGAGTAGGTAAACCCAAACTCGAGAACTCCTCTCAGTCCTGTTTCCCGTCAGATAAGAGTTGCTGCATATATGCCATTCAAAACCAATGTTTTTTTACTCAAAATTTCATCTGCTCTCCATCTTTTCTTGTAATATGAGTTAATTTTAGAACAGCCTTCCATTTTTTCACCACGAAATATGGAACCGAATCACGTCTAAACTTTACGTCTCTTATCGACGCTCTCAGCATTATACTCAACATTATTTCATTGAATACTCAATCGGACCAGAAGGTGTAGAATATTTATAAGAATTAAAAAAAATTACGATTGGAGAAAGAGCATACTTAATAAGTTTTGCAAATATTACATAATTACTTTATAATACTATAAAAGAAAATTGAATAAATACCTTTTCAGTTTACAAAGTCACGTTGAATACCAACTTCTGATGAAATGTTATTATTTTCAAATAACGACAAACGTTTTGCAGCAAAAATTTCGGTATGTTATGTAAATATACGAAAAGTAATATAAAGCTGACCAATCCTTGAGAATGATTTGTTTTTCTTCAAATTATATAAGTAGCTAGGTACTTACGTAATTAATACAGATGAGACATTTCAATGTAAACATCGTGAAAACCTTGACATTGAAAATAAATAATTTACTTCCCACCCCTAAAAATTCGTCGAAGGAAAATTTTTATGACCGCAAAAAGTAAATAAGACGTAAATAACGTTTAAAAAATACTTTCACTGAAAAACCACAATGAATCTCATTTTTATAACGTGTACATTTGTCACCAGGCGGCGGTAATGTCACCCGTTAATATTAACCACTACAATCCTATTATTACGAAACATTATAGGGGCATTTTTGGACCTTGTTCACACGTCTTATTTTTAAACATTTTTGATCTTCTCAATATAGCTATTTCAGTCAATTCAGTATAATAAATGGATGTAAGTTTTCTTAGAACACCGTTGAATCGTGAAAAATAGAATTCAAATCCAAAATACAAGGTTTTTGTGAAGTAAGTCCAAATCCTTTTTTTTAAATTTAATAATTGATACAGAGCAATAATTCACAGTTGTTTACCTAACTAGGCAAAGCCCGTATTAAGGCGAATGTGATAAGGTGGATGTAAATGGTTGGAGTAGAGATCATTTTGAACCAAAAGTAGCTTCCTTTAAATTCTCACAGTTTTTTTTTTAAATAATCGATATTTTAATTTTTTAATAAAATCTCAAAAATAATAAAGTTTGTTTTTATGATTTGCTATGGGGCCATTTTTTAAACCATATTAAAAATTGATTAATGCACTTGCACATTTTTCTTGAATGCTTTTAGCTAACCACATTCTCATTGTGGTTTCTGTCATGGGTTGGCTGGTAGAAATTGCCATTTGGCAATGGCAATTGGCATATGTTTCTATGTACAATAAATACTATTTTGTTTATTTATATTAACACTTTCAATTTGCGACATTTCGCAAACAAAATAATTGTATACTTTTTCCTCAATAATAATTATACACTTTAATTTCTTTGCGAGATTTGTTGAAATCAAACAAGAATAATAAGGACGAATAAAAAGTTTATGAAACTTTTTACTTTTTTCCATCCAATATAAACACTCGAGAGACTAAAATGGCTTCAAATAAAAAATAAAACTTCATCAAATTAAAGTATCCTTATACAAGTACTCCCTCTTCATTTCCATTTTTTCTGTCTGGTTAAACAGGAAGGTTCGTGGATATAAAACAATTAATTAAAATGTCATTACAATATTGTCGGGTCTTTGACTTCTATCAAACATTTGTGTTTTAAAATTATACATTATAATACATCGAAGCAAAGCGACGAAACCATATGTTGAGAAGGAAATTTTCTCTGTTTTTTGTTCGATCTCTGAGTCGTAGACCGAGCATATCCTCGTAGAACTGGAGTCGTAGACAACGTAGAGTGTGATAGAAATACAATAAATAACTATTATAGGAATGGATTTTCTGGACTCTTTTGGAATTGTATTAGACGGCTCTGTAGAGGAAAAACTAAAATTGAAGACATAATTTGTATAATTATACATAATTTAACGGAAAGAAAAATGTACCACTGAAGATGAAGCTATAGGCTTTAAGATCTCTGGTGTGTGTACTCAAATAAATAGTAGAAGTAAAATACAGTGTTTTCATTTTACAAAAAATAATTACAATGTACTTCCATAATGTTAATCTTCCAACAGTCACTAAAATATATTTATTTAAAACTAAAATACGCTAGTTGATTCCCATATTTCACATAGTACTCAATTCCATTGCATGGCGTAAAACTGAAATCTGGAATGAGGTAAGGAATAATAATATTTTAACTATAATTTGAGGGTCGTGCGCGCATTAAAATTCGAGGGGTGAAAAATGGCATGAAGGTGTACATATTTATACGTACTTTATTACAGAAATAACTAGCCAGCCCTCACGGTGGACAGAATGGAGGGATAATTACTACATCGCGTGCTAAAAACCAATCCTCCATATGTTGCTGTAGGGATGGAAATGCGTGGGAAGAAAACTGTCGGAAAAATTTTCATTCCAGTGTGGAAAACCATAGAGTTTTTTTTTTTTAATATTTATTCAACATATAAAAATTACAAAAGATAGTTAACCAAAATTTCTCAATTACAACTCCGCAACCCATCTTTTTAATTCTTTTTTTAGTTTTTTTTTTTGATGAGTGATTACAAAAATATAATAAAACTGAATACATACATGGAAACAATTTGGTCTTATTGAGAGCTATGATGGACTCGATACCGTTTGTATGTATAGTCATTTAACCTTACTGCGAGAGAGTTGCAATTTAATATCCAGAAAATGAAGGATTTGTGACAGAGAATGAATAATGATATTAGTATTTTATTCCTATAAAATTGACAATGTTGCAATTTTGAAAATGAGATTGATAAAAACTATTTTTAACGTTAAATAGATTAGTACCTAGAATCTTCACACTATACCTTTTGTTTTCTCGCAGCCTTCGAGTATTTTTATAAGATTATTGTTTTAATACATATTAAAGTTTTTTTAAAAATACTATCGATTTATATGGAAGCAATTTCCCATCTCTATGATTAGGTTCGTTTCGAAAAGGAAAGGGAAGGGAAGTAGCGACGTGTGTGCATCGGTCAATAGGAATATTTTACGTCACTAGGGCACGCGCACCCGATATGCGCAACCACCGCCCTGATGTGCGTGGAGATGGGGGGGTGGTGATTGACTACGGGGGGTGAGGGAATGGGTCGAATGATATTTTGTGCATAGCCCATCACATGTACAAAAAATCTTCAACAAATTTCAGGACAAAGCCTTCAGCTTCTGCATAGTATTTGAAACAAATAAAATATTTCTACTTCCTGATCAAGCAAAGCAAAGCAAAAAAATATTATTACCTATAGACTTTAATGCATTTTTTGAGGAGGAGTATACTACCGGAAGAGATCGTGATGTCATAATATGGAATTTCTGAATCATTTTTTTGTAAGACACATAACGATTGCTGGATACTCTGTTATGGTTATTTACCTACAAAACTGTGATACTATACTTACCTACTAGAAATATTGAGAAAAAATACTATAAGAGTTATTGAATTGAAATAAAAGTACATACTTAAAGCTTAAAGATAATATTGTATACGTCAGACGTCTGAAAATATTGTGTAACTAACATACCTACATACAATATAATAATTACGACTACTCGACGTATAAATAGTATTGTACTAAATATTCACATATTTATTTCATTACAAATGCATACGTGTAGTTCAGAGGAAAATGTTATTTTCAACAACGTAATTATTTCGTTACAGTGTGCATTGCCAACTTCACTGTTCGTCTCATTGCAAAAATATTTGTCTAGTCGATATATTTTTGAACGACCGCACTTGAACCCGACAAAAAATGAAAATTAAATTAAAATTGTGTTAAATAAAATTGATGAAATCAATGACATTACGTTTTAGAAAGCAATATTATTAACTTATATTAACAATAATTAAATAATTACATTTATAAAATAAAAACACACTACCTAGGTTTATTTTTATATCTATAGGTTTACGAGTATATTACTTAATTGTGTAAATTTATGTTCCAATTAACAAACCGAATTTAATAAAACTAACTCTCTGTAAATATTGAAAAAAATACAATATTTTTACAAACGTTTTCTAAGTAGAAACTAATTCTTATGAATAATTACAATTAATGTAATTACTAATGATATCTTAGCACACGTTCTGAAAACGAAAATTTAATTTATTTATTGATTTATCTCATTGATGTTTTCTGTTCATCCCTAATATTCCTTATTATTGAAGTCATAATACTTAATGGTGTAATATTCTAAATTACGTGTTTTCATTCAATAATAAAACGAACACAGTAAACAATACATAAAGATGAAATAATAATGTCATAATATTATTATATTGTTTTTATTACAACTAGTGAAATTTATAGCATGGCGTATATAAAATGTAAGTAGTGTCTGGTCTGAAAGTGAGACATCGCACAATAATAAAATAATGCAATAAAATTCCTGAAAAAGAGTTATGAATCATTTTCCACCGATGGGAGGTCGGCAAAAAAGGGATATTCGAGGAAGGAGAAAAGTGGGTGAGAGATATATAGAGGAAGAGTAGGTGGCAATGTGGGTTAGGAGGAAGGCACATTAAGACTATGAGTTTCAGAATGGGGAGAGATTTGTGTCGCCGTAAGGAAATATCAATGTCCTTGACTTTTACGATTCCCTAAAGCGCGCTGCTTGCTACGATAACATCTACTCGCAAGTTTTTTTCTTGTAATCACTGAAATTTCCAACATACAAATCCGCCATTAGACTACGTGCTTAATTCAAAAATAAATCCAGTTCGATCTGATCATTCGCTTAATTCCATTTTGAATAAAGCCTCTATGTCGTGAGGAGATAAGATGTTGCATTGTGATTACTGAATTCTTTTTAATAACCTTATTACAAAATTTATTCCAAATCACCTACATAAAAAGCATTTGGGGAATTTTCACTCAGCCATGAAAAATCAATTACTCAAAAAATCACAGGATGTCATTAATTAATCTTTCGAAAATAAACAAGAATAAAAGCGACGAGAAACAAAACTAAAATTATTAAACAATCCGTATAGTCTGCCCAGTAGAAGCCTGGGTAATTTGAGTTCTCCAGAGAGTTCTAGTAAAAAGTATTCAGGATGAAAAGCATTCCGACAAATTGGACAGTGTCGGATAAATTGCCGCACGTTTTCCCATTTCAGATTCCGATCATGTAAATGTCTTCCCAGCTTTCTTATCTTCCAACTCTTCCTTTAAAATATAGCGAGAATCGCGGAGAAAAGGGAAAAGCGCACGATTTTACAGGAAGTAGTATATAATATTTGATTCTATCACTAATAGGATTATAAAGAGCTCTTCATTTTTTATGAAAATATGAAAAATTTCATGCTTTTACGATAAACGTGTTCCTGCATTATTCGTATCCAAACTAACTAAAGGTAAAAATTTTATTTTTATTATATTGTAGTGTTTTATTTTTACATTTAAAAACAGATTCCACTATGAACCAGTAAAAGAAAAGAAATCGGGAGAAAACTTTAGACTAGTAAGCCTAAAATAAACACAACTCTCATACAAAATTTTGTCATTTTTATTTTCTAAAAATAGGAAATCCGCAAACCAGCCCTAGCGCTTCCTGCTGGATCTACGCCTGTGGTAGATTAATGCACAGTCGCACACCTGTCGGTGGTAACCTTACCTGGGAATAAGCATGAATGATATGAAATGAAGCCTAAATAAAACTTTCTTTTATTATTATTAGCTTCAATTGCCTGGATTTTTTTATACTTGCAGATATTTAAATCTGTCTCTATTCATAGAATTCCACTGAATTTAATTTTCGCTTGTAATTTAATATTTATCTTTTAAGTTATTCAGAAGTCAATAGTAGATATTAAGTTTGTAAGTTGTACTCGCTCGTTTATGAATAAAATTCAATTGCCGCCTCCATTGACGGCGATATACTTTTTTACTTCAATCTACTTAACTATATTAATTCAAGTGAAATCCTGATGGTGGAAATCCTGCGTGCGCATAGTAGGATGTTTTCTCCAATAGATTTGAATAAATTGTTGAATTCGACACAAATTTAACAACGCTATGTGTTTGATTTCAAAAATAATTTTGGAATGTGTAAAACAGGTAAGGTCCAAAATTGCAAAACAATTCATCATTACATTATCTTTTTCAATTTAATAAGCTGTTTTTGTACTTAAAAATAATAATAAATGAGAACCAAACAGTTAAACTGCCGAAGAAAGTATTACTTGGGTGTCTGCCTTTGGGAAAACAAAAAGAATATATGAGGTTCTGCTTGTGTCTGAAATGAAAAATGTTTTACAACGCACAACTTGGAGACAACTACTCTCGCATAGTGTCCATAAGTTAAAATAAAAAAACGATCCATGGTGTGGTAAATAAAAGCTCGGGGTGACTCTTCGAGATAAGATAGAAAATGAAAAAAAGACTCAAAAAGACCAAAGATGCTTATATCGTGGAATGTAGAGCTAATTTGAAGAGAATTTGGGATAGACACATAGTCAGACAGGGCGGTGTGCACCGAATGTACTAAGAGGAGGTCTTGGGCAAGGGAAAGGAGTGACGGGAGGCCACCTAGAAGTTGGACTGATATTTCTCCAATAGCCGGAACAAATTGGAAGCGGAAGGACGGGACGAGTGGAGGGATAAGGCAAAGATCTATATCCAGTAGTAGAGAAAAGAAGGCTGAGGATGCAGAAATAAATATTTGTTTATCCTAAGAATTTATGACGAAAATTATTTTTTTAACATAAACCAAGACCTTCTTTTTAGCAAAAGTTGGTTAAATTACATAACATAATATGTGCATGAAAGACCAGGAGGGTACCGAACCAGAGAAACGTTTCAGGTACTTATACAAAAAGAAATATGCTACGTGTTCATCGAATTGTATTTTCCGAAAAAGGACAAAAAAATAAACAAATTTGCCTCACAATTTTTACTCAAATTCTTACTTTTTAGCACATGAGTTTATTTCCACATCGTAATAAAGCGGTAATACAATATTTTATAACGTTTACGTATATTTTTATTAAAATGAGGCATTTATTTATTTACTATGCGGTGTAAGCACTATAGGTAATATACTAACTTATTAAATTTTGACGTGACAGCCAAATTGATGGAATACCTACAAGTCTAAAACATGAAAAAACGTAGACTGCCTACCTGAATTCTTATTATTATTAGTTTCGGGAAGAGCGCCGGTAGCTCAACGCCTGTATTCTGGGCGAGGTCATGGACCGGAGCTGAAGGCGTAGTAGGTAGGTACCTAGTCAGTACTCAGCTACCTAATATAGAATGTGGGGTAGGATTGTTTTGATTGTACTGAGGGTAAAGTAAGGAGGAATGAGAGAGAGATTCTATAGAGACAGACAGGGGATGTATATACGCACTTACCACATTATACAATGTTACATCAAGTGCCTACATATATTTTTACATTACAAGGACTTTCGTATACACAGAACAAACACTTACATATTCTCTCTATAACTAAATACCCAATGGAGATTATTTTTTCTCTTCTCTTACTGCATTTAAAAGCTTTTTGTTTGATGTGTTGGATTTTTTCCTGTATATTTCACAGAGGCAATTATAAATCTACAGATACTGTTATGTAACATGCCGATAGGAATATTTTTTGTAGAAGTTCTCTTTTAAAAGCACATGGCTAGGTAGATACAAGAGAAGGTACCTATAAGAATCTTGGCATGACTTTTCATTCGTATATGTACGTTAATACTTTTTAAAAATAAAAAATATCAGTCGATTGAATAAGAACCCTGGATAAATTCTAGTCACCCCCTACTTATAGCAATTTTTTACTTCCAAGGATTGCACTGTCCGTGAACTCTAGGTCACTATACATACCATACATGCTTTAAAACCTGCCCCTTATATTCGTATAGGTATACCATAAGCTTAAATGATTATCAAAATTACGTAAGATAAAAAATACTCACCTAATATCTTATTGCGCAATGTCCCACCTATAGAGATATATCATTATACCTTAATTTATTAATATTGTTACGCCCTTGGCCTTCAAATGAATTAAAAAGGAATTGAAAACCTCATACATGGCTATCTGGTGGCAAGATGCTTATAGTATATAGTAAATGATAATACTATATTAATGTAGGTATAATACCCATATAGGTATATGATAATGTAATAATACATAATATATTATAAATAGATAGATATATTATATGAATTGTATGAGGTAGGTATATATTATGCAAAACATTTCCTTCACATAGGCACGGTGAAGAATTAATAGCCCCGAGCATAGACAAAACCTGTCGGATTACAGGTGAACTGAGAATAACAATATAATAATGAAAACACACGCCAATTTGAAAATAATTTCTAAAAATCATATACCAGTAAACATCCTTTTATAAGGATGATTGAAGTTGAAAACCTGAATTTTAAGACGAAAACTGTAGGAAATGAAAAAAATTATCACC
Source organism: Ceraclea dissimilis (assembly GCA_963576895.1). Lineage (NCBI taxonomy): Eukaryota > Metazoa > Arthropoda > Insecta > Trichoptera > Leptoceridae > Ceraclea > Ceraclea dissimilis. The sequence continues at coordinate 4,697,511 of OY756358.1, forward strand.
TACCTTCATAAAAAAGGGAAAATGATTATGTTACGAAAAGTCTAGAAATCAGGAGAACCAAGAAGTACGGAGGAGGACAACGGTGGAGTGGAGTTATGGTTGAAGACAAATAGGGATTTTTTATTTGTGCTTCTGATTATATCCATTCATTACGTTGTTCAACAAAACTAACAAATTGTCGTACGAAAAGCGTATCAAATGAGTTAAGATTTTCGTGTGAAATCTTTCCACCCTTGCCGCTTAGCGTCAATCTGTTTTCGGAGGAATAGATGAACTCTTAAACAATCTTAGGGTGCTTTCTAATATATGTATGTACATATCTATTTGTATTTAAATTTTTCCTTCCGTCAATCCACTAGAAACCAAGCGATTTCTAAAATATATGAAAGAGGAGAATTGATCTTGGGATTACCTGACTCTGGTTGAAAGTTTGTTAATTTAAATACTAGTGTACTTGTGTTCAAGATATCTACATTCTTTACAAACATAATATTATTGCGACCGCTAACAAACATCCACGTGGTACCCATTACATACATACATACCACCACAAATACATGTTTAATTGTATTGAATATTTTGACTATACAAAAACACAGCCAGATTATAATAGGTACGATACATAGTATACTTACTTAGATTAAACTTGACATACCTAGTCTTGCTACAAAATTAATGATAAATAAAAGGTGCCGCTAATTAATACAAACAATTATTACTAACAATCTCATTATACTCTTAAACTTACACGTGCAAAAGCTAAATAATTGTATGATATTTTATAGTTTCAAAGGTGAATAAAGCGACTTTCAAAATGCAATCTTGTCGAAGTGATTCAACAGCCTATCGTGAATAAGAGTTCTAATAATAAGAATAATGCTGGATTTCACCAACGAGGAATAGCGGAGATAGGAGCCACTTATCATTATTTTTCATACAAACTCCTATCTCCGCTATTCCTCACCTAATAATTTGGTGAAATCCAGAATAAGAGAACTAGCGAATAAGAATCGGTGAATTTCTCTTTCACACCATAGCTAAGACCAAATTATGTAAACGAGACTAAATAAGTAAGGTAAATGACAGCAGTAAATGACGTGTTAGAATTCGTAAAATGACATATACTCCGGGAAACGAATACAAAAAATCATACCTTAGCTTACATTTTGCATAGTAGTTCTGGTTTTTGGATATGTTATAAAGGTCGGTCCTGTGATTAAGAATCCAAGTTTTCGACCTCCCAACCCTTGTGCGTTCACTAGGGCGAGCCAAAAAGTGTCGAAATTTTGGTCATTTTTCAGTTTATTGATCATAACTTTTTTACAATGCATTTTAGAGAGAAACATTGTACTTAAAAGTTGTACAATATTAAATTCCCTGCAACTTATGTTTACAAAGTGTAAAATCAATATACAAAGAGTTATGCGTTGCCAAAATTTCATAATTTTTCAAAAACATTCACTTTTTTTACAATTATTTTCTTTATTTGAATATATTTCCTAAACGCTACATTTTAGAGAAAAGTGTTGTAAGTAAATGTTGTAGATCGTTCAATTTCCAATAAGATTGATGTCAAACATTTTTATCTCGGACCAATTAAAATAAAGTTGTGATCTTCTGAAAAAATATAAGACGAACATTTTCGAAACTTTCAGTATAGTACGTATGACAATAGTAATCAGAAAAATGCAATTTAAGAAAAATTATTTTTGGACCTTATTAAGATTGGTGTCGTGGTTTAGAATCCAAGTTTTCGACCTCCTCACCCTTGTGTGTTCACTAGGGCGAGCCGAACACTGCCGATATTTCAGTCATTTTTCAGTTTATTGATCATTATTTTTTAATTATCCATCTTAGAGTGAAAGATTGTATGTAATAATTGTACAGTATTAAATTTCCTGTAAATTAGGTTGGAAATATTTTCTTTGAAAAGCTATTATTTAAAGAATTATATAATAACAAACATATTTTTATAAAGAAAAAAAATTTTTTTTCACGATTTTTGAGTTTTTTTTTCAGCACGGTACGTTTTAGCGAAAAAATTTCTTAGCAAATATTGTAGAATATTAAATTTGCAACAAAAAATGATACCACAGTTTTTTGACTTGGACTAATAATAAAGGAGATATGCTCTCCTGAATATTTATTTAAGCTCAATATTTAATTACTCATGTCACTGACGAAATGCTAACAGAGCCCTTTACTTTCTTTAGCATTGATTTTGTGCATTATTATTATTATTATTGCTTTAATTGTCATATGTCTAATTATGTAAAACTGACGAGTCCAAGTGCCCGACATAGGGTCTAAAGACGATAAACAACAATAAGCAATAAGACATTTGTATACATTCTTCTGATTATCATTTTATAAATAACTCCTGAATAAACCTTGGTCCCAACAACACGCATTTTATTATTCAACCTTCCGATAACTAAAGTATTGCCTTACACTAAAGTGGTGACCCCGACGTGATCTACAAAAAAAATATAGTGCAAAAAAAGTGTTGACGAACTTTATACCTAGGTAGGGGGTGTTCATACTCCCTACACTATAAAGGCAGACAATTTTTGAGCAATCCTTATCAAAAATTGAAATAACGTCCACTCTCTTCCACTGACATTGTGCGTTGATCTTCGCGCTCTTGTATGTGTGAAATAGATCACAACTTAATGTATATGTTACAGGAAATGTATGAAATTTAGGAATCGTCTAAAAATACTACAATGCCGGGTCAATTTTAAGGAAATTTGTGAAATAGTTCGTCACAGGTTCTTTAATTTATACCTTTCCTAGAATATATTCGTATATGTTTTAATAACTTAAAAGCTTATTATTTTTTCGGAGAAGTTGGCACATAAATAAAATCGAGAATAAAAACGTAATCAACCCGAAAAACCTATTTATTTTTGCAAGTAAACTGGAGTCACACTAAAATTTACATCTCCTTCTTCTTCTCCTGCAGCTCAGGTCCATTGTTGGATATAGGCCTCCACTTTGGCCCTCCACAGCTTCCTGTCTTGGGCACACTCCATCCATCCACCACCGGCACATTTCCTAATATCATCAGACCACCTTGCCTGGGGTCTCCCGACGCTTCTTCGGCTTATTATTGGCCGCCATTCTATTATATTCTTGGTCCCCCGGGAGTCTTGGCACCTGATATATTTTGATTTGATTTGATATACTTCTCACCTCATAATTTGGTATATTTCAGATTCCTGTTTAGAAAATGTGCATAATTCCTGGTAAAGTGTGTATAATAAATTACATTAATACATTATATATCAGATTAGTATATAAAATATAATTTATAATACAAAAAAAAAAGAAATTTATTTCACACATTTTCTGTCGATTTTGGGCACTGTATACATTTCCCAGGCATTGTATACAATGACGGATTTCAAACATTTCCGATAACATATTATACAAAATTCATTGAATAAAATATAAATGTTAAGTGTATATGAGTATAGGCATTAGTTAATACATACCTACTTGTTTCATGAATTAATTTTCAACATCGGTCGAGCTGACATAACGTCAACGACCCTGTGGGATATTTCTAGGTTTGTCAAGGATATTATTATATAGCAACATTAGGTATCATGTAGGTAGTTATACAATAGGCATATTATTTTTATTCCTTGTATTGAACTCCTAAGACACAAGGCATTATGGTTCACACTATAGGATCCAATTCGCAAGCGTTTCAAGTTTATCGTAGGAACTCCCTTCGCCTATTTATTATTATGAAAAATATTTCCTAATTACAAGAGATACGAGTAGGTATACGATGCTGAAATTCTGCACATCAGATATTGTGTAATGCTTGTGGGTCTGATTAGACTTTCGGCATCCTCTTGTTTGTTTTTACATACATAATAGTATACTCGAATAATATGATATTATATGAAATTCAATACCTTCATAGGTAGTAAATTATAGAAAAAAGCCAAGCATAAAAAGGACAGATCAAATCAAATCTAGGTATCATCAGCTGAGAAGTTATTTTCCTGTTTCATGCAGATCGCAGCTAAATGAGAAGAAATAAAGTTCATGGTTCTGAGGTACTTCTTGAAAATCCGTTTTGATACAATAATTTACGATGTATGCTGGCAGTACTGGCACAAATCACCCGGCTCGGGTGGATTGCCAAATTACAAAAAAAATGGCTTAATTTGATATTGTGAATGTTTTTGGTTAAAAAAACACTGTTTAGGTATATTTGTGACATAAAAACATCGGCATAATTTGTAGATATTTTCCTGTTAGTTGTTTTGTGGGTAAGTATATAATTTTCTGAATCGGTACATAATGTTATTAAAGAGTTCAATCAATCAGGCACCCTGGTGTCGTGGGTAGGTATTTATTTCACACAGAAAATTGATGAATCTATTCTTATCAGCTGGAGTCAGATGGTTTAACTATATCACTAACGATGAAGTCTGGAGTCGAACACAGCAGCCACATCACCCAAGTGATACAAACTCGTAGGCTAAACTGGCTCGGGAACATTCTACGTACGCTGATAGCATTAACAACAGCTGTCTCCAATATCGCCCTGAAGGCAACAGACGTCTGGGCAGGCCTGCAATGACCATCCAGAGACTGAACCCATCAGAGGTGCTCCAGGCTGGAATGACATGAGAACAGGTAACGGAGTTGGCCCAGGACAGAAAAGCTTGGAAAACTGGGTGACGACCACATGCTCCGCATAGGGAGCGGACGTGGATGTGTATGAATAATTATCACATTTGATTCATATTTGATAAATAAAACACATATCTAGTATTAGTATAGTAATAAGTTTTCTATAAGTAGGTACGTGCCATTTAAAAAATTGATAATTTTATGCACATGAATGTATTTGATCCTTCGAGGGAGATGACTAGGTGGAATTGTCCTAAGTAGATTAACAGGTTTAAAATATCCACAACTACCTACTCTACTACGTAAATAATATCAATAATTCTAAATCTTAATACTTCCGTAGGTACAGCGGTATAATAAGAAGTACATAATATGTATTATGTACTTCTTATTATAAAAAAATAACAATATGTAAATTTAATTTATGAAAAAAAAACTAGAATGAGTGCTATGGAAGAATTTTGAAGATACTAAAGGTTAACGATGAAAAACAACTCAATAAAGATAAGTTATAATCATGAATTATTCACAAATTGTGTTAAAAATAGGATGCGACTTAAGTAATTATTATCATAGTGTGTAATAATGTATAAAAATATACGCGAATGCAGATACGTAGGTGATCTTTTTTTTTACTTTCTTCGTTTATCACTTTTCAAAATTACGTAGGTACATTCTACCAACTGTGGTCCTCTAAAATTAGTTCCTGATTCGCACAAATTAAATATATTTTTATCTCAGTTCAGACTTTTCGTAAGGACTGATTTCAATACTAATAAGGTACTTTAAAATGGGCAGATGGTTAACAATTGTAAACGCATTCTAGATTTCGTCAGGTTTACCTAATTTTTTAAATTATTTTCAATATTAACACGTGCAATCATTTTAAACTTCTAAATATTTTCAAGCAAAGATCCACAATACAAATTTGATATTTAATTAAATTGATTGAATATTAAATAACTTGTAATTACAAGTTATTTAATATTTCTGCTTCTTTTACTTATTGCGTTAAACATTATGAAATTCAGTGTTTAAAAATAATTAGTTTTCTTGTGGGACATTTTCCTACAAAACATTTCACAAATGAAATTAGTTTATCCTTTGATTAAATTAACAGCTTCTTGGTAGTAATATAAAATCATTAATGGACTGAATACTACAAAAAACATATAATATTCACCGAAATATAGGTATTTAATTTTGTAGATAGGTAAGTAAGTACCGAAATAAATAAAAATAATAATAAATGAATAAGTAGATATACTATGGATGTATGTAGGCATGCGAATACATACATAGGTACTATAGATGATAATAATTTACGTAAGTATTGGTTTGTAGGTATATCTTTTGAGTAGATGTATGTGTAGAAACTACAGTCACATAGTTGTTTATTATTAAGTTAATATTTCATTGCAATCATTCCAATATACAATGTTTCCAAACTCAAGGCCAATGTATCGCTGCGTTAGATATCGTAGCATAGGATTCCTAAATTGTAGAGATGTAAAGAAGTTAAAAACCCTGAAATCATGACTAATAAGTAGATATACCAAATGACATTTGGGTAACAATAAAGCCTCTATTCTATTCTATTATGGATTGGCTTTTCACCCGGTACCAGAGTGTTTCCGCCAAGAACCGCTGTAGAGTTGACAATTCGTGCCCATCATGGGCGTAGGTAGACGAAAAGGCTAAAATTATAAAACTAGAAAAAGGCACATTATCAATACAAAGAAAATATTTAGTACAACACAATCATTACAAATTAATTCCATTCAATGATAAAAATTTGGTCAGTACTTTGTATACTGGTTTACGGTTAAGCGATAAAAGATACGGGACATTAACTGGGAATTGAATTTCCAACTTACTCAGGTCCAAGAGAAAGTCAGGATATTGGTCGTTGATTGGACATCCGAAAAATACATGATCCATATCCTCCTCAGCCAATTCGCAGTCGCACACCGGGCTCGCCACCACGTGGATCTTAAACAGGTGGGATCTAAGACAGACATGCCCGATACGCATACGACAAATTGATGAGGATTCGAATTTACTTAGTCTCATGCTCGCGAACCATGGTTTTTTAGATAGGTTGGGTTGTAATGCTGCAAAAAATCTACCTTTTACAATTGATGAGTTTTTCCAATGTTGAGACCAATCTCTCCAAAGCCCGTCCTGAGCCACAATTAGCAGATCCGAGACGGGCACAGTAGAATGAGCTCTGCTACCCCTCTCCAGAGCCATCCTCGCAAATCTATCTGCAAGTTCGTTACCCCGAATGCCACAGTGACTAGGAATCCAAGCCAGAGTGACCTCCAGGCCCCTATCTTTACAATCACTTAATAGCTGTACAATTTTGATACCAATACAATCCCCAGGAAAATGATACGGGCCAGACTTGAGCATCTCCAGTGCGCTCAAACTATCACTCAGAACGACACATCTGACACCAGAGGCAGCCTCCAATATGTATTGAAGGGCCTCCAGTATAGCAATGCACTCCGCGGTGAAGACCGAAACCTCACCCGGCAACTGAAACAATTTGAATAATCCGTTACACTCGGAGTAGAAGGCAGCACCAACAAATGGAGAATCAGGAACTTTTGATCCATCAGTATAGAACAAATGGTGTCCCCTCCACTCCGATTCCACATAGGATCGAAACTCTGCAGGGGCAAAGGGGCCTTTATGAATGCCCAAAGACAGCAAAATATTTGGCCGGCAAGAAAGAGCCCGATAATCGACTCGATAAATAGGCAGTTCCCTGCCACAGGGAACCTTAGGGATGACAGACTGATAGTGTCGGAGACTATTGACAAGTAGTGGGATAGATTTGTTTCTCCAGAATCGAGACGAATCGCAAAATGCGTTCAGGATCCGTAGTCTACAGTGCAGAGGATGGTTGATGAACCTACCGCGCCCCAGATAAAATTTGTCAGCAAGAAGTTGCCTACGCAAGGCGAGTGGGGGCTCTCCAGCCTCAACCTGCATAGCGTTAATAGGAGAAGATCTCATAGCGCCCAAAATTATGCGGAGACCCTGCGCATGAATCCGATCCAGTTTTGCGAGATTTTCCTTGGATGTAGGCTCAATGAGAAAACAGGCTAAATCTAAATGACTTCTGACGTATGCGTTGTAGAAGATTCTTTGTACAAAAGGGTGGCAACCCCACCAAACACGGGATACGGCACGCATAGCATTGAGCCCTTTCAAGGATTTGTCACAGATATAATTGACGAATGAATTCCAGGATAATTTAGAGTCCAGGGTTACCCCTAGAACTCTTACTGACGACATGATGGGAAGTGATATATCACCACACAGAATGTTTATTCTTGGTATTTTAGTTTTTTTCGAAAAAACAACCACCTCACACTTGCCAACAGAGATCTCCAAGTCGTTTGAATCAAACCACACGGACAGCCGCCTTAAAGCAGAATTCAAGACTGACTCAGCCTGCAACACTTCACGACATTCCATGTAAATGAAAAAATCATCAGCATACTGTAGTATTTTACACGGATCCGAGATTGACCGATCTAGATCATAGGTGTAAAGGTTGTAGAGGATCGGACTAATCACTGAACCCTGGGGAAGGCCTCTGTGAACCTGACGTGAATCTGGCCCCACGAGAATAGTTCTATCTACCAGCAAGTTAACAATGAAGCCACTCATCCTCGGAGGGACGCCCGTTTCCAGCAATTTTCGCTCTAGAATATCAATCCTTACCCTATCATAGGCAGACTTGATATCCAGAAAAACAGCGACCAACGAATGTTTTCCAGAGAAGGCCACATTAATGTCGGTGATCAAAATGGACAGCACGTCCATAATGCTTCTCATCCTTCTGAAACCAAATTGGGAGTTTGAGAGAATACTGTTGTGCTCAAAAAACCACTCCAATCGCCTTTTGATGAGGTGTTCAACTACCTTGACCAAGGAGGAAGAAATAGCAATTGGCCTATATGAGGAACCCGAGGCAGCGTCACAATTTTTCTTGAGAACAGGGATAACCAGTTGGGTTTTCCACCCAGGAGGGATTTGACCACACTCTAGAGCACAGTTAATCAATGAGAGTAAGTACTCCTTTGCCCCTGTATCACACATCTTAACAAAACTATAAGGGATACTGTCCACCCCTGGTGTTCTGTCCTGAACCGCAACCAGCACCCACTCCAACTCGTCCATGCTGAATGGTGAATCCATCCACCCACGTTCGCTGAAAGAGTAACCAAATGGAATTTCATTCTTGTTCGGCACTGAAGGAGGAGCCAATTTATTTATAAACTCCTCTCTCCAAACTCCGTCATATCTATTGTGCTGGAAAGGAAAGCTTTTAGGGTTATAAAAAAGTTTGATACTTCTCCAAACTGACGATAATGGTACCTCTGGCGACAGCGAGGAGCAGAAACGTCTCCAACCCGCGCGTTTCTTATTTTTTAAAGTTTTCTTGGCGAGTGCGGCCGCATTACGATACCTCAAGTAGTTTTCCATATTCATGCTATTCTTGTAGACTCTACAGGCGTATTTACGTTTTTCGACAACTTCCTGACAATCCTTATCCCACCAAGGGGGTTGAGGAATTGTTTTATTTCGTCGTTTCTTTACCTGAGGTACGTGGGATATTCCGGTGTTTATCATTGCCTCCGAGAATTTAGAGTAGCAGAGTGACAGATTTTCATGTGATGGAGGAGGCAATGATCGGACATCTGATTCGAGGTTATCGGAATAGTTCTCCCAGTCGGCCAAAGAAGTATTAAAGCGAATTCGTTTTTGTTGGCCCCTAGGATAAACGAAAGATCTTTGTTCCTCTATATAGGAACTGATGGAACCATTAATCCGAATAGGGAGGTGGTCACTGCCATGGGTGCAGTCTAGAACCCGCCAATCAAACCCAGCGGCTATATCCGCCGAGACAATACTGAGGTCACTTGCATTCGGTTTACGAAGTGGAGTATCAATTCTTGTAGGAGAGCCATCATTTAGGACACACATATTAAACTCCTCCAAAATATCGACGAGGTCCTTACCTCTTCGATCGTTGCGTACCGAGCCCCAGAGAGAATGATATGCATTAAAATCCCCCAACACCAAGAAGGGGGGAGTCAGGGTAGAGAAAAAGGATCTGAGTGTAGAGTAACTCACTCTACTGCTACCAGGAATGTAGATTGAGAAAACTGACAGCTTACCGATCTTAACACCAATCACATCTAGCCCCTCACGTGCATCCAGCGATAAGGGAATGGCCGGCAGCGACGAGCTGACCAGAAGGGCAACCCCGCCCCAGCCATCCGCCCTGTCTCCCCGGAAACATGAAAATCCACTGATTCCAAAGCGGAACTCAGGGACTATCCACGTCTCCGAGAGGGCCACGATGCTCGCTTGGAACTTATTGATTAGGTATAAGACGTCCGTTTTTTTAGGGAGTAGACTTTGGCAATTCCACTGTATGATTGAGCGTGGATGATACATCGCGAATTGATTCTGTTAGAAGTGAGATAGCTGAGGCAACGTTGGACGGTAGATTAGGTATCAATTGGATTAGAGAAACGAGTAAAGAAGAGATAGTAGTAATTATGACACTTGGGTCGGGATCAGTAGAATTTTCCGGATACGAATGGCCGTTGAAGGCGCAGCCGTTTGCCGGGTCTAGGGGTTGACCATTGCTGTAAGAGAGAAGGGGGGCTATTTGGTTTTTAATGTTAGAAATGGAAGGCTGAGCTCTATGATCCGGGCTTCTACGTGTTGTGAAAACGGTAGCCCGTCGAGATTGAGTGGACTGGGAGATTGAGGGATTGAGAGTATCAGCTACCTTCGCGTAAGTTTTCATCGCTGGAGGCACCCTTTTGGACGCCTCCGCGTACGACACATTCTCTCTTGCCATAGTTGTTTTTACTTCTTTTTCTCTAATGACAACCGGGCATGATAAACTGGTAGCAAAGTGATCTCCAGAGCAATTAATACACTTACCTGAATTTTCCTGATTACATGCGGCTCCAATGTGGCCATCACCCCCACATTTGAAGCATCTGGCCTGAGAACGACAATTTTTCATCTGGTGACCGAATCTTAAGCACTGGAAACATTGTGTTGTTGGGTAGGTATACAGGTCCACGGACAAGGAGTTATGGAAGAGGTAAATGTGATTGGGGAGGATCTGACCTTCGAATGTTAGCACCACTGTCTGAGAGGGAACCCAGGAAGGAGTGCCTGCTGAAACAACCTTTCTATTGAGCCTTCTTGCTTTAATTATTCTTCCGCAACGATCAGGTGCCTGTGCGAATTTAACGATTTCCTCTTCGGAGACATCCGTATCTATACCTCTCACAATGCCCATTTTCGAGGTCTTGTAAGTGGGTACGAATGCCTCCAAGTTGTTTTGTGATGCGAAATTGCCCTTTACAAATGAATTGGCCGCAGTGGCAGAGGAAAAGGTGAGTTGAATTTTATTCCTACCCACCCTCAGCACTCCGCCAGCAGCCAAGCCCTTAATTTTATTTTCTATGAGCAATCGCCCAAAATATAAAGGGTGGAGAGGAGAGTTATTTTTATTAGTGATGTGTACTATATATGGTGCAATTGAAAATTCGGTGTAACAAGCTTTTTGTGCGTTAGTGGATGAGGGGGCTACAGGCCCCATCAAAACAGGAGATGGAGTTGGGACCTCCTTCTGTGAATCCTCATCAGAGGAGACGGTGACCTCTTTCCTGCGTTTTCTTTTTTGCTTATTTGGAACCGTTATGAATTGGCTGGGAGAAGTTGGGGGCTCCAGGTCTGGGACCGAAATCATGGAGCCATCAGTCTCCGATTCGGCGTCATCCGGCGGCCGAGTCATTCCGTCTGGGGGTTTGTCCCCCATCATAAAAAACTGAAAACTTACCTGGTAGGTAACCTAGTATATACACTAACTTACTTTGAACACACTTAACTACTATAAAGATAATGAAAAATATATTGGTAATGATACACTTATAGCGAATCCACTGTGGCTAACGTAATGAACCAATTTTTAACAAAGATAACGATTAATTATAGTAAAAGGATAGAATTTTTTCTTAAAGAACAAAACACACACCACGTGCCGTCTGCTGTCAAAATCAACTCTCCAATAAAGCCTCTCATTTCTCTGTTTTTACGAATAATTGGATTACCTATTTATTTTTTTAGTTCAATGTGTTTTACAATAAAATATACCATATAATTTTCGCCATGATTTTTTTATGAGAGAATAAATTAAGCAGGTATACATTTTTATTATTGGTGTTCATTCATAAAATATTAATTGATAATTTACAACTGAAATGTGTTCGTTGAAGTATAAAAAGGTTTTAGAATCTCACAATTACATCATTAGTGTGGTACATTGAACAACAAAACGTTAATAGGTAGAGAGGTACATACGTAATAGGGTTGCTACAGACGTCCGCTTTTGTAGAACTTCCGCAACTACGAGTATTTCATCATCTGCAACTTTCATAACGGATCTTATAATAAAACTTCATTTTTACTGGGGATGACCAGAGTAGATACATTATTTTATTTTATCACAAACAAAAGCACGCAATACAGACAACAACTATAGATATAAGTAATAACATGTGATAAGACAATTAGTCCATTCATAATTCAGCTGTCACCCACAAGCATGCGCCACAGTTAAATTAAAACACATAAGCTCATTCCGCTCGTCTCACATATCCATACTCAATCTCGCTCCAACACTCACCCATCGCACACGCACACCTCAGATTTTATCATTTTATCAAACAAGAAAAAGAAGAGAATAAACAAGAACACATAAAAAATAAGGAAGAGTTCTGGATAAGAGGATGAGGAGAGGGTCCAGAGAGGGATGCTCAATATATGTCTTATTAACTTTTTCCAAATTGCGCATCTTATGTGTCGTTGAGTATCTCATTATCTTAATTGTTCTAAAGATATTGTCCTAGACGGTGTATTAATTGTCATTTTTAATTTTTAATTATGAGTTTATTTCAAATCAACATACATTTATGCACATTGCACGTGTTCAAATACTAAAAACCTCCAAATTACTCTCCAATGTAAGGAGACCTCGTGTATAATAATAGAAAAAAAAATTGGCTTGTTGGAAACACGAATTATGTTATTTACTACGCTTAGCAGAAATAGTATCGCTTCATTAATCATGAATTTGACTTAAATATTTTTTTATGAAATATGTCAAGTCACATTTTTTGTACAATACCTATATTGTTGTATGTTTCCATCCTTGGACAACGACACTGAAGGAATGTAAGTTAGGGGTGGGGTTTCTCGGGGGGCTCCTTTCTGGCTAACCCTGAGCCCACCTCTTAAAAATATTTTGCCAAGAAGTGCGGGTAAAGAGGACGCCATATGCGCCTGTGCTACCCGGGAATGCGGAGGGCCTTAAGCCCCTGGGAGTCCTTCAATAAACCTATATTGTTTTCTGTAAGATATCTTTCAGAGATTGTTAATATGTTAAAACCGTTTCCTTTTTGCTTCAGTTCCACTTCCGCTTCGGCATGTGCCACTTCCGTTACAACCCTAGAACATAATATCAGATATACATGCGTAGTACAATCATGTTATATAATAGTATGTACGTTACGCACATATCTGTAGGTATACCTGCATGACTAGAATAATATTATTAAGTCCACGTGAGTTTTCCTTCAACTTGACCTTCAGAAGTATAATTAAAACGTATTGCGAAGGGATATGGGTTTATTCATACTAAATTCAATGAGCGGAAAACTTGCAACGAATATTATTCGTAATTAGGATGTTTTGTTACACTGCCAGCACCCACAGTAGCATTTATGATGGTTTATCAGGGTTTATGGTAAATTGATGTGACTTCACAAAGAAAGAAGGCCCTAGTCTGCCCAATGCTCCGGATCCACGACTACTTTTTAAAAAGCAGTCTTCGTCACTGCTACCTTATTTCGTATGTTTTGGATATTTTGTAATATTTTCTATTTACACACTTTTTTTTCATATTATGTTACGATTAATTATTAATGTGTTTCTAAAATTAACTGCTATGATTTTTGTTATTTTTTTTTATTTCATCTGCATAGGCAATTGAATATTTGACCCTAAGATTCACTGTGCAATGTTTGTTCGAGTAGAGGAAAGGAAAGGAGAAGAGAAAAAATATCGTCTTGTGGAAATTACAGTAATTTTGCTTATGAAGGTAAGTGTTTCTAGTTGACGACAATTAAATAATCATACAAATAAGAAATTTTCTATCAATGCAAACGAAAAGACAAAACATCTGAACGAACTATGAAGACACAGCATTGGTATAAAGGCGCTCGTGGCACTATGTACGTAGCTGCATGAACGGGTAGATACCTACATATGAATCATAAGGTTGCGTATTTTATGTTCCTCAAATACTATACTTTGAGGAGAGGTCAGGGAGTCGAGGCACCAAAATGGAACCTGGCACCGTCATGGAGTTTTGAGTTCTCTAGAGTCTCAGGAATACGAATCTGAACTTGGTTGTAAGTCCCCATATTATATTATAACGTTTACTCAAGTGTATCTAACGCTTACACTAATGATCGAATTGTAGAATAATATATTCTTTAAAAATGCACGTTACACAAAACATCGACCTTGAGAACTTACACGTTTCTTGTTTTACAATAATAATAATATGAAACGTTAAAAATAGCTTCAATAATACTATACGTTATGTACGAATATAATACATTGAAAATTACTGCAAACCTACCAAATGTTTTTCACAAATACTACGATAAATTCAATGCATCAAAGTGTGTACAAACATCTATCTACCTAACACGTCATATGATAATCTTGTACAGATACTTTGCTGAGAAGTGTGGGTGCCATCACGTGATATTTTCGTAATGAACATTGAAAAAATACAATTAAGTAAGTAAATTTGACATAAAATTAATAGAAACTAATATAGATAATTAATATGTTTGTGCAAAACAACATTCTGGTAAATAATATTTTAGGTGCACTGAGCAAATTATATTTGAATCCACCATTTGCAATACATAGTCTGAAAGTAAGATTGAAAAATTTCAATAAACAGAAGACCTTAGATTTCGACAATCTTACTAAATATGCTTTGGAAAGAACATAGTAGATGTAGATACATTGAATCTTTATCTAGTAGGTATATTATGACCGTAGAAGATTTTTCAATGGAGCAAATTAACCCCCAAAAAGTAAAAAAAACGCTAATTTTTACATTTTTTCATACGATTGTTAGTGCGATTTTGAATCTTAATGCCGCAGGAAATGGGTTGGGGTTCGAGTCTTAAGTATAATTCTTTCTTATAATCTATACCTACCCAAAATGAAAAATACATAGTTAATATATACCTAAGCATTCAAATTCATGTTGTTTTCCGTCGAAAATCGAAGTTTTCCTGTTTTTCTCCAATCGTTGTTAAATAAATCCCAAATTATGATCTGTAATGTATTGTAAAATTTTACTGAAAATTGTTCAATGGTGAACCAATTCCTTGTAAACTAATGATCAAATTGCAGCTCTACTTTTGACATGTGAATGATACTCGTACATGATCCGATAGTTTCAAATTTATTTCACATACTATCATAAACGTAAAATCCACTAATAATATACCACTATGTTCCTAAAAAGCATAATATTATGTAGGTATTTTGTTGGACAGTTGGACTTTCATATTTTGTGTTTTTACTAATAATCTAAACGATTAGTGTTAAGAAAAAAAAACAATGGTCGCCAAAATTTATCTGGAATAAAATATTTTTAACATATCGTATGTTTTGTTAAGTATCTCGTAAATTATAAGCTATTGAGAACAAAAGTTCATCAGATTAAATGGACAAAAGCTTTTGAATTTCCTATAATACAAGTATTTTCACACTTGATTATAAATATATAAGAATTCGTATTATCTAAAGCGATGTTTTGTGTCCAGTTTATGAATAATACAAAATGCAATCATTTATTGAATAAACGACCCAACGCTTTTGTGGCAATGCACCCGCTCTCGAGTATGAAACAATTATGCCCGATCCCACCAACTGCCACCTAGGAAGCAGACCCCTAAGGAATTTCCATACAAAAACACAGATAATTTGAGTGGTTTTATAATGAAGTACTACATTGGAGCAATAAATCCATACAAAATACGACATGCAGCTACTTAAGTGAGGGAGATTCTGGGTGGAGATATTTGGGCACCTAACTAAGGAGAGCTGCATGTTGTATTTTGTATGGATTTATTGCTCCAATGTAGTACTTCATTATAAAACCACTCAAATTATCTGTGTTTTTGTATGGAAATTCCTTAGGGGTCTGCTTCCTAGGTGGTAGTTGGTGGGATCGGGCTAATGCCCCAAATGTCTACCCAAAGAAAAATACAGTATTAGTACACCGCCGAATACTTTTTCCATAAACATCACTCGCCTGTGTCGTGAAATGCAAAGTAAGTAATACTTGTCAACACCAAGATTCTAATCTAAATATTGACCTCAAAAGGCCATGCGTCGAGTAACTCAACCAAAAATGTATTCAAATGTTAAAAACAACTGAATGATTAGAATTCAACAAATTTTTATTTCTAATAATTACGGTTAACTGGAAGATTTGCTGCTGGAAGGATAGAGTGCTTGATTCAGACCAATCTTAGGATTGTGACCTTTACATAAAACTTTCTTCTTCTTGTTCAGCCATCCCTCCACTGCTGGATATAGGCCTCTTCTAACGGTTTCCAATTTTTTCTACTTTGAGCATTGCTCAACCAGTTTCTTCCTGCGACTGGGACTATATCATCTACCCATCTTTTCTTGGGTCGTCCTACAGGTCTTCGGTTCTCCCATGGTCGCCATGTTAGGATTCTGGGTGCCCATCTCTCATTTCCCTGTCTCGCTTTCTTAGACATCCCATCATTTCAAAACTAATGTTTCGAAATTCCTCTATAATAACTTTTTATTTTCTAATTCACATTAATTTCAATCGCTTAGTTCAGATAAAAAAATCTTCTATGCGATCCACTGAAATGAATTCGTTTGAGCGATGCTATGTGAGATGTACGATGATGTTATGTACAGTCCATACCTAGCAAGTATGGTGCCACCCATTATAATAATTTGCTAGGTAAAAAGTGTTGCAACATACCAGCATACCTAGAGAAGCTAGTCGCTTCCTTATTTCAAAGCAATAGTGTATATGTCGTTGTAGGTATGTAGATAAATTCGCATACATAACGTGCAAGAATAACACACTAATACAACATAACAAATGCTATTTTTCCTCATTCCCCAACACATATGCATTATTGTAATGATTCTAATATTACATACACTAACGAACATTGTATGTATAATATTGGCATACGAATTAAATATTTTACGTTTGTATTAGTATTATTCAATATTCTTCTTATAGTTATTACGAGATAAATTTATTGTGATTGTGTTTGTGAGTTGTATGCTGTATTAATAGGTACTAATAATAATAATAAAAACATTTGCGCGCAACTTTTTGAGGCCCACATTCGCATTAAGTCCACAATCTGACATCCATAATATTAAGTGGTGGAGTGCGGCATTTTCTTTATTGAAAAATAAAGAAAAATGCTTTTGACTGACGGTAAAATCATACCATCGTATATGGGGAATATTTCGCTATAATGATGGATTCTGCATCTCACGGCATAAACAATACTATTTAACTTGCTGCGTGAAGTGTACAGGAAAGTATTTGGGTTTATGTGTAGAAGCTCATTGGATCTTTTAAAAAAATCGGCCAAGTCAATTAAACGAGAACGTATGTATTATTCAACGAAAAAAGACAGGCCACAGAGCAAGTTGTGACGATCGTCTAATAGACAATAGTTTTAGGTACAGTATTTATTTCACCTGGCTCGTAAACGCCCTAGAGGCCGACCACAGATGCGTTGGACAGACGACCTGAAGTTGACAGCTGGCCTCAAATGGACATCCGAGGCAAAATCCAGAGAGAGATGGAGACGAATGAGGGAAAAATGGAAGCTGCAGGGCTCATGAAGAAGAAATTATGTTTTTAATGTTAAATAATTTATTTTTCATTTTTTGTTATGTAATAATTGTACTTTTTAATACTGTTTTCCTATAATACAGGCATACAGCCGTCGTGAAAATAGAGTAATGTAACGTACCTAAATAATATGTTATGTATGTAGGAGTGCCAGCAATACTACAGAGAAATCATTATTACTCAACAGTCAACCCCCTCATTTCTCTCGATGCCCCCCGGCTGTTACGTTATCCCAGTAGAGTATCCCAGACATACGAATGACACGCTTTATCACAACTTTCCAACACCTCCCTGCCTCAAACCACCCAATATGAGGTCGTAGCATCTTTATTACACAGGATATCACGTAAATGTCTACGTAAACTATATATTTATATCTACGAACAAAAATACTGTACAATACATTTAGAGTACATGGTTGGCGCAGTTGGTTGAGGCGGCAATATCTCGAGCGGGAGGTGCCAGGTTCAAACCCTGGCGCTGGAGATGTATTCCACACTTTGCGATACAGGTTGTTAGCCTAGTGCAAGGTGTGCAGGAAAGTATTTGGGTTTGTGTACGCAAGCCCAGATCCTTTTGATTAAAAAGAAAACAGTAAAACAAAAATTATACCATATAAAATAAACCGCTATGGCTTTTCTACCTGGAAAATAATTATTATCATTTTAGTCATCCATTGCAGGATAAATAATAAAAATGAAATCCTTCCATGCTCTCCTTTGCACTCATTCAATATAAGTCGATTTGCACGAATTAATTACAATCTGAAAATAAAATTCCCATGTCTCAAAAAAGTTAATTATCGTTAGGCTACGTAAACTTTAGTATCTACGTTTCCTGACGATACAGTTTTCAGCCAAATAATAATAAAAACCTACTGAATAAATCTTAATTCAATTCGTTTATAAAAAAATATCTCGTCTTGCCAAAAAGTCCTGTGAGTTTATAAAAAAATATTTCAGGAACAGGCGCCAATGCCTAAGCGATAAGTTTCATTTTTTTAAGAAAATGAAATATTTTACTCGTGGCTTTCTGTAAATAAAATAAACATCCAACACGAATTAAAAAGATAATAAAATGAATTTCCAACCACCGACCTTAAACTAGGTACAGGGTAGGTACCTACGTTTTGGAATTCAGTCAAAAGTTCGAAAAATCATATTTTTATTATTAAGTGTCTGTATAGGGTGGTGTAAGTACGAATACCTACTATTTTCTTCCAAAGGTGAACGATCTACTTTCTAATGTAAAAATATGAAGTTTGATAGTACGTCTAGTATATCCTGACAGACACTGTGAAATGTAACATATTATTTGATTTATGATTATTACCTTTAGGTTTCAATCAGTGGAATGGTATTGGACGCGGGTTATTCCTGAGTGAAGACGTCTGAAAAATAGGATTAATATTTTTATTAATAATGCGGAAGCACTTTTAATCGTGTCTGCTCCATCCCTGGTGGCCTTGCAATAGTGTGAATAGGGCATTACCCCCGGGCAGCGCTGACCCTGGCGTGTGCACGTTGCTGTGTGTACTGTGTTGCCAACAACTTATTTCTAAACCATACAAATAAATCGCACACACACCGCCAAAATCATATTATGTTTATATTAAATACATACACAAATTACTACACATACCATTACATCACATTACACAACACACATACAACAGCATGCAAAAGCGCGGGCACAAATATTATTATATACTCATACAGAGGTGAATTATAAATTAAAAATAATACACGCATGGCCTTGAAGAAAACTGAAAATGGTATAAAGGTCTATGTCAATATAATCATGCATTATTGTCGGTACTGCTTTATACAACAATTTATTATTGTAATGAGTATTTCACATTACACGTAATGTTTCTTGCATAATTTAGTCAAGGATTTTTCAACAGTAATTTGCATTTCATATTTCTGTATGAATTATGTAACACGTTACTGTCGTCCTACGCGAAATACTACATTGCTAACCAAAATCAAACATGATGCATATTTCTTTAAACAATTTGGACAATATTATTACGTAGGTATTACTTGAAATGTGGATCCACCGTAGATTGTAGAGCCAATATAAATTGACAATTGACTAAAAAGCTGCGTAAAATATAAGGCGAAATATTGCGCACTTCAGCTCATCTTGAAGGGAAAGATAGAGGGCCGTAGGAAAGTTGAAAGGAAGCGGCTTTCCTGACTTGGAAACTTCCGAGAAAGTACAGGAGTCTGAACTGTGGGAAAGTTGTTTCTTGTTGTCCGGGATAGGAAAGCTTTTTCGCAGGTGTCCGTCAACGTTGGGAGCACCCGAAAGGGCACGTGAAGAATATTGCGTACTTTTAAATCATTTTCTTCTGTTTTTGCTATATAGATCCGATTCTCTGGTTATCCGCTGAATAAATCTTATGGCGTCTCTGCTCTAATGGCTATATCCCACGGAAGGTGAATCCTGCTTCGTCCGTAGATTCGCATGCCGTGGGAAGGAGTGAGTCCGTGAATCTACAGACTTTTTCATAGCGATTTGTATGGCGGTACGTAATATCGCAGACGTGCACGGATCGTGGGAAATAGGTTGCCTGTGAATCCGCGGACACGCCTTGATGAATCCAGATGAATCCGTCTAATCCATAGCGTTTGGATAACTTGCAATACAAGTGTTGAATCCAATATACATATACGTAGATATTTCTTTAGGAAACATCCCAAACAGACAGTTTTTTTCATTTTATTTCTTCTTTTCTATTTTAAATTGTATTTTAATTAAAATTAAACTTTTTTTTCAATTATTTCAATGTTAATTTATAGTTTGATAATTACAAAATGTGTAATATAATTGTGTGTGTGTGTGTGTGTGTGTGTGTGTGTGTGTGTGTGTGTGTGTGTGTGTGTGTGTGTGTGTGTGTGTGTGTGTGTGTGTGTGTGTGTGTGTGTGTGTGTGTGTGTGTGTGTGTGTGTGTGTGTGTGTGTGTGTGTGTGTGTGTGTGTGTGTGTGTGTGTGTGTGTGTGTGTGTGTGTGTGTGTGTGTGTGTGTGTGTGTGTGTGTGTGTGTGTGTGTGTGTGTGTGTGTGTGTGTGTGTGTGTGTGTGTGTGTTTGTGTGGGTGCGTGCGTGCGTGCGTGCGTGCGTGCGTGCGTGCGTGCGTGCGTGCGTGCGTGCGTGCGTGCGTGCGTGCGTGCGTGTGTGTGTGCGTGCGTGTGTGTGCGTGAGTGTGTGTGTGTGTGTGTGTGTGTGTGTGTGTGTGTGTGTGTGTGTGTGTGCGTGCGTGTGTGTGCGTGAGTGTGTGTGTGTGTGTGTGTGTGTGCGTGTGTGTGTGTGTGTGTGTGTGTGTGCGTGTGTGTGTGTGTGTGTGTGTTTGTGTGTGTGTGTGTTGATTCTCACAAAATAAAAAACGTTTTATTAAAAAATATAATTATGTATATATTTATGTACCTATTAGCTTATTACGTTACTTCATTTTCTATAGTATAACTATTAAACGTAATACATATATATTCCATTTGTCGCCGCCCACAAGCTTTTTGTGTATATGAGTAAAAAGGCGTGTGGATGGAACGTTTGTCTTGGCTCGTTTACGTAACAGACCGTTGACGCCTTTTTACTCATGAACGCAAAAAACTCGTAGACGCTCGCAAGCGTGTGGCGGCGACATTAACTTTTACTTAAAGTATTATACCGAATCGGTAGGTATTTCCTATATAATTGGCACCAGGAATGACGTCACAGTCTTTTCCCACGGCATTAAGGTTCAAAATCGCGTGACAATCGCACGATAAAATGGTAAAAATAGCGTTTTTTTTATTTTTTTGAGGTTAATTTTGCGTCTATCAAAAAACTTTTACGGTTATTCCTTAGGTTTTAATGCATATTATCAGTACAAAAAAAAATTTTACTCAACGACTTT
Source organism: Ceraclea dissimilis (assembly GCA_963576895.1). NCBI lineage: Eukaryota > Metazoa > Arthropoda > Insecta > Trichoptera > Leptoceridae > Ceraclea > Ceraclea dissimilis. Next base: position 4,719,135 of record OY756358.1, read on the forward strand.
CAGGAAACGAGTTTCCGTCTTTCGGAAAAAAGATCAGAGGTGTTTTCCATTTTTTTTTGAGATATCTATACAAGATATTAAAAAATCTTTTACGGTTATAAACGATTATATAAAGGTGCAATGCATCTACCCTATTTTGTTCCAAAGCATAATTAATAACGGTTGTCGAGATAGAAGGTCTCCCGTTTTTAGAAACTTTTGAAATGTCGGTATGCATACTCTTAACATTACTTACTGTAAATTAATACTGATTCAAAAGTTATTCATAGGTACAAAAATACATAATACAAGAATATGATACTAAATTGATAACATGTAGCTACCTACATTAACTGAAAATAACGTGTTGTAATTTTTGCTAGTCGGGTAGTTTGTATATTTTTGTAACAATTTTACAATAAAAATAATTATTATTCGATATATTTTCGGATATATATTCACTAACAACGAGGGTTGTCAACAGTACTAGAGTATAATAATAATATTGAAAGTGAGTTGCAAGAAATATATGGATCGCAAAATACTATATATATATATTTTTGGCAACAACTAAGAAAATATCAACCAAATCCGCTTCACTTGTAAAATTTAAACGTAGTTTAAGAATTATATCATCGCCTGCAGTTTTCGACTGACGAATGAGTGTGTAATTTACATTAATTTGAAAATTGAGAAAACCACACTTTCCTAGCAAATAAAAATATTATAAAATTCAAGCAGTTCATAAAATGACAGTTTTTATTTAAATAGATAAGTAGATATTTATTTATTTATTGCACATGGAACAGATACAGTCACAAAAACAAACATTGGCAGGTACATTAATACAAAAATATCAATACACAAGACCAATTACATCCGTTCACAATTAGCACACCCGCAAAACAAATAGATTACATTACATAGTTAAAAATATATATCTTATATCTATAAAACATTTATGGTAGGGAAGGAGGAAGCATGGGAAGAGGAAGAAGAAGAGGAAGAAAGGAGGGGATAATGAAGGAAGCAACAAAAAAAGAGTTAAGAACTGATATCAAGAACAATAAGATAATGTGTATGTTTTCTTTTATTTTCATAAAATTATCGAATTACACCCTGATACATATTTGTACACTTCATAACAAGCTTAAAAGCTTGTGTCGTGAAGTGGGGTATGTCGGCATCGAGGATCGAGCGCGTTAGCAACCAGGCTTCCGATAACTTTTTAAAATTACTTATTGATGCAGATGGAATAATCAGCTGAAAAAATGTTGACAACCCTACTTACATGTTTCAGCGCGTGTATACACAACGGTTTCCGAAGAAAAACCCATAGGAGTATTTACGATGATGTAGTATGAACCCCAAAAAACACAAAAACCCTTCAGAAATATGACGTACTTAATGTAGTTCTGGACAATTTACATCCAGACCTGCATTAAATTGTACCACAAATGTGTTATAGTTTTGTATTGTCTATGTGTTTATTGCTTTCATTCTTTTTTGTTGTGTTTATTGATTTATTGCATTTGATTTTGTGTTTGTAAACCTGACGATTCCAAGTGCCTTAAATATGGTCTACAGATGATTAAAAACCAATAAAAAATCCTCAAATAATAAAAGCTTAAACTTTTTAGTTGGATTTCAGTAGATGAATTATTTATAAAATGTTGAAATCATTGTCTATCCCATTTTAGATCCGCTTGCTTATTCGTATTTTTTAATCTATTCTAGTTCCTAATATAATTTACTCGAATACTAATCGATACAATTAATTTTATTTACAAAATTCAATTAAATTTGTGCTTTTATCCCTAAAAAAAATCCTGTGTGGCTTTTGTACGACTTTTGTGGGGTTTATTTATTTTGAGCAATATGCTTATGGGTTTCGTACTGTTACAATATACAACGAGAGTGAGGGAGACAGACACACCCGCATAATTCGAAAAATAAAATCAAAATAAATAATGTATAAATTTAGATTCCCCAGTTGCCATAGAGTGGGGAACATTATATTTTCTTATTATTTATTGAATTAATTTTTCTGGAATTTTGTTACATCGAATTATAAGTCCATGTGGTGCATTTTATCAGTATGATGCCAATCTTTCAAATGTCTCCCTTCAAAAATTATGTACCTAATCTATTAGTCTAAATAACACACGAATGATAAAGAAATTATAATTTTATTTAAAATGAAAAAAAGTTTAAGGTACCAATCATTATATTTTTCTAATACCACGGACCTGAAACAGCACAATTTTTGCACTGTTACTGGGCCGGTATTCTTTTATTCTGATAATATCGACATTAATAATATTAAAAATAAATAAATAAATTATTTAATGGGTTCTCTAATTTCCAGTTATGGCAGACATTTTTTCCCGTACAAAATAAATATAATGTACACCCCGACACATAATGCGCCCGCTACACGCTCGCGAGTCACCGCGACCTTTTGGTGTTCATGAGTAAAAAGGGGTGCGGATGGATCGTTTATCTTGACATGTACGTAACCGACCGTTGACGCCTTTTTACTCATGAACACCAAAAGGTCGTGGTGACTCGCGAGCGTGTAGCGGGCCCATAACGGGACTGAAAGAGATTAGCAGCTAATTTGAGAAAAACCGGTGTTGAAAAATAACGCGTGATACAAGATACAAAAACTCCGTGTGACAAACTTTAAAAAATATCACCCACAAACAAGTTTAATTAATGCCGCAGGCAATGCTTTCTTTTATTTTTTTTTACTAAATTACAATTAATATTGGTGTAAAGACAATAATTTATTCTCGTACCTGATCGATCTAATTTTTAAACACAAAAACAGAATTAGTATATATTCAACAGTATGACAGAGATAATTATTATTTCTATTTATTATATTATATATTTATTTATTTATTGCTTCAACGGACTCAAGATATTTTCAAAATTTACAACGTTAAAGTTAAAAAGTTAAAAATATTAATACAATGAATTATTATATTATTATAAAAATAGGGAACTATTTCCCCATACCCCGTGCACGAAATCATCCATCCGGAAGGGATTAATCCAGATTCGCGTACGAATCCGGATTCACTTGTCGTGGGAAGGCACCCTAAGCCCGCATACATTCACGCACACTTATAAAAATAATATTATTAGCTGTACATAAGTCCGCATGCGAATAGATTACAATAGTATACAGCTACGCTTATTTTGTATTGGGTGACATCCCATGCGAGAATTATATGCGTTACATTATGTACATATACTTATTATAATACGTACATAGGTATGTAAGTGTAAAATAAATTATGAGTAGTTAGATCTTCAAATACCATAAGAAAATTTAAAGCTAGGCATATCGACATTTAAAAATTTTCAAACAACGGGAGACCATATAGATCTCGACAACCTTACTAAATATGATTTGGAAAAAACAGGGTAGAAAGGTACATTGAACCTATATCTATGATATGACCATAAAAGATTGTTTATATATTGTACTTATAGATTACTCAAAAAAAATGAAAAACACTTCTGGTCTTTTTTCCGAAAGGTAGAAACTCGTTTACCAAAAGTCGCGGATACTTATAATTTTTTTGTATTGATAAAATTAATTAAAATCTAGTGAATGACCGTATTTTTTTTAATGGAGCTAAATTAATCCTGAATAGTAAAAATAAAACGCTCTTTTTAACATTTTTTCATACGATTGTCTATGCGATTTTGAACTTTAATGCCGCGACCGTGACGTCATAGTTAGGGTCCGAGTCTTAATAAGTAAGTATACTTATGACCTACTACATGTTATTGCACTGTTTTTCTAATGCTTTTTCACACAGTTTATGGTGCATAAATGAAAAGTAATTAGGTATAACTAATACACGCACAGTGGATGTGTTTATACAAATGTGTTGATACAAAGAAACACACCATAGAATGTTCGTTGCATTCAAACAAAATCTACTAACTAGCGTCTTTTAGAATCACGAAAAATAATTATTTTTAATGTGCACACTAATAGTAATTAGTTCACACTAGGTTATTTTATTTTATTTTGATAGGGTCAGGGTCACCTACAGACGAGAAATTAAGAGAGATTCATATCATAAACAACAGAAAATAATACAACACAAACACCCGGCCGCGTATTTACGTTTCCGTGTTCAATAGGAGGCAGTACTGCCTCGAAACCCATACGGGTTTGTAACGCTAAAACCCTTTCCAAATCCGTATTCAATTCGAGGCAAGCGTCCTCCAGTCGCGCTCGGGTTTGTTACGCAAACTTTTGTTCTAAACACGTGTTCAATTCGATGAGTGGAATGCAGCCGTGAATTCGGGCGTAAACTTCGCCGCTCGCATCTCACTCAAATATTAATGATAATGGGCCTCCTGTCACTTTGTATTAGACATGAGCGCCACGCCGGCGCGCCGCCGCTGATCACGGTCGGCGCGCCGCCGCCGGCAAAACGCTTACGCCGGCGGCGTGCGATCCGTGTAACTAAAAGTATTTATCCTGCGTTTCATGAGACAAAAATCGAAATAAGTACTTTCAGCTGTGGCGACGCTAGTATTCTTATATAACTAATGCAGTGTTAACCCATTCCGTCGTCTCAATTTCGTTCATTTGGTTTTGCATAAAAAAAATCGGGGAATTTTCTGTGTCTTATTTATTCAATACTAAAACAAGAAATAGGATGGGATGGAGGTATTAATAGTTTGGTTCTTCGTGGTGGAAGTGGTGATTTTTTTATGTAAGTAATTTTATGTTTTTCTGATCGATTTTTAGGACACCAGTCGATTTTACCACGCTGAAATTTTTAAACCACGTGAATTTTGGCAGAATATCTGACCAAAATATGCGGATTTTCGTCTTTTCAGTCAACCGTTCTCTCTTTTCAATAGTTTAACCTTTAATTATCGAAGTACCTAATCAAAATTATTTTTATTCCACTTGACTAGATTCGCTATACTTCATTTGTTTCAATACAACACTGTGGAAATAATAGTGACTCCTTTTCTCTTAACAAAAAACGATATTCATTTGGTAATTTTTGACGTTTACGATCTTCAAAGTGTCAAAATGTGAATATAATTAGATATTTTAACGTTAAAATCCAATTATTTCGCTCACCCAAGGCTGCATTTTAATAATAAAAAAAATACTATCCCCTAACGTGGTTTCTCAGAATGTGATTAAAGACTACTCTGAAATTGTTATTTTATCTTTCCACCGGTAAGCATTACGTATTTTGGTTGATATCATTATTAATTTATGCACTTTTCGACGAAAAACACCACAATTTATTTTTATTTATTAATTATCCTTTTTTACACCTAAAATAACATCACAAATAAGATAGTTTTATTAAATTACATAATTTTATTAACTTACCCATCCACTAAAAACAATAGCACATATAACACAAATGTTTTTACAGCTTATGCTCAACCGTAGTTCTTGGTTACATTGGAGTTTTGGATTTCGTGGAAGGTCGACCTCGTCATCGGAATTCTAGACTTTATTTTTTTTCAATTCAATTTACTCACCGTTTAGCTAACAGCCCAAATATTGCCGAATGATAAACCTGTTCGACTGCACCACAGCCCATAGTGAGGCTCATTCTGACGCGTTTGACTTTATGGCTTAGTTTATTTTATCCTGCCCTCCAGTACCATGAAAAAGCAATAATGAAATTTTCTCAAATATTTCGTTCATTTGGTTTTGCATAAAAAAATCGGGGAATTTTCTGTGTCTTACTTATTCGATTTTAAAACAAAAAAATATGGATGGGTAAGTAACTTTATGTTTTTTTGATCGATTTTTAGGACACCGGTCGATTTTACCACGCTGAAATTTTTAAACTACGTGAATTTTGGCAGAATATCTGACCAAAATATGCGGCCTTTCGACTTTTCGACCTTCGACTACGAAGTACCTAATCAAAATTATTTTTATTCCACTTAACTAGATTCGCTATACTTCATTTGTTTCAATACAACATTGTGGAAATGATAATGACTTCTTTTCTCTTGACAAAAAACGATATTCATTTGGTAATTTTTGACGTTTACGACCTTTAAAGTGTCAAAATGTGAATATAATTAGATATTTTAACGTTAAAATCCAATTATTTCGCTCACCCAAAGCTGCATTTCTATAATAAAAAAAATACTATCACCTAACGTGGTTTCTCAGACTGTGATTACAGACTACTCTCAAATTGTAATTTATCTTTCCACCGGTAAGCATTACGTATTTTGGTTGATATTATTATGAATTTACGCACCTTTCGACGAAAAACGCCATAATTTATGTTTATTCATTAATTATCCTTATTTTTACACCTAAAGTAACATAACAAATAAAATAGTTTAATTAAATTCCATAATTTTATTAAATTACCCTTCAACTGCAATCAACAGTACATACAACACATGTTTTTACAGCTTATGCTCAAGAAGCTTTGGATTTTGTGGAAGGTCGACCTCGTCATCGTAATTCTAGACTTTATTTCAGAGTTTGAATTTCACTCACCGTTTAGCTAACAGCCCAAATATTGCCAAATGAGAAACCTGTTCGACTGCACCACTGCCCATAGTGAGGCTCATTCTGACGCGTTTGACTTTATGGCTTAGTTTACTTTGACCTGCCTAAATGAAAAAGTAATAATTAAATTCTCCATTATTTTTCAAATATGAGCTTTCATTTTACTTTGTTATTGAAATAATCATAGTTTTTCAAAATAAATAAATCGATTTTATCATTATCCTTTTCACATATGCGTATTTAATCATTTAAAACAATAATGCAAAAAAATCTAATGCTCCCCCCCACTTTGTATCCACGCCGCCGGCGTGGCGCCGCCGCCGGCAATTTTAGACACGGGCGCCGCCGCCGGCTTTTTTGCAGCCGGCGCACATGTCTACTTTGTATAATTAAGTCATTATTATTTCAGAAATTTCGTAATTCTTTATCTATATCGATTCTTGCTATGTCTCCTACTTTAACATTAAATTATTATCTTATTCGTTCAATTATTGCTTATAAAATGATTTGATTATGTAGAATGATTATTTTTGTGTGCATATTCATCCATAATTAGTCGCTTTAAATATAATTAATATTATAAATAATAACCGTGTAAAGCTGAAAAGACACTCATTTTTGGCATATCGCCTAGTGCTTTTCCCCCATTTGAAGTGATGTTTCAACTATTTTTTCTTCAAAGTGGTATATAAAAAATCCACACATTTAAATACTACAAGATTCTTCTAGCACATAATATTATCGTTTTTTTTTTACTATTTTCTGAATCCTAAAAAAACTTTTGCCTCCGAAATCGGTCATAGTGGTAATTCCACTCACGGAACCGCGATTTTCAATAATTTAAAATTTTAAATATCTCATTATTATTACTTAATATTGTAAACATATCATCACATAATGGTTTTAATATGTATATAAAAAAATATGTTTTTTATATACATAATCTTAAAAAAACATGCATAAAAATTACCATTGCTACGAGTGGAGGACGCTTGCCTCGAATTGAATACGGATTTGGAAAGAGTTTTAGCGTTACAAACCCGTATGGGTTTCGAGGCAGTACTGCCTCCTATTGAACACGGAAACGTAAATACGCCACCCGGCCAATCCCTCAACTAAATGTATCCACAGCACGCTCCAGAGTCACAGTAAAAAAATTATCTGGTTTTTCAATAATTACCTATACGCACAATATATGCTATAAAAATTGAAGTATTGTGTTTTATTCATAAAAGAAATATTTATTTTCTCTCCATTCTTCATTATTTTAAGATTTAAGAAAAGAATCGGGCCGGGCAAAACTCAGCAGATATATTTTGGCCACATGCTCTTCCGGTTACTGGTTAAATGCTACGTCAAGAGAATCTATTGTAGATGTAATCGTTTATCATTAAATATAAAATAAAATAGAATACTGACCTTTTGATGTTGTAGCGTCAGTAGTGTGTGAGGCAAAGATAAACATAGAACATATAATAGAAGGGAAGAATAAAAGATTGTGGAAGGAAAACAATACGAGTATAGTGCACAGGAGAGATTTTACATCCCACGCATAAAAGAGGGAATGGTCCGGAAAATGAAGAAAGAAAGTAAAGGAAAGAACCATAATAATGTTCATCGCCCAGGGCAGCACAAAAGCTTGCAAGAGTTTTTCGCAATGGCGATAAATAGTGTTTTATGTGGCGGGTGGGCGGTTTTAGGCCTCGATGCTGGGGTCGTTAGGGCTGCAGAAATAGGGAAGAGGTCGGGTGCGCGCCATGTGGGTCACACTACCCTGTCGGCGGCCTTGGGAGGCTCTACACTTCTACCAACAAACATATACCTTCTCCCCCTCACTACTCTCGGTTGCAGCCCAACCTCTCCCACTTTACAGGGTTGTGTTCAGCTATCTTCAACCCCAAAAAAGACAATAATGTTGCACACATTATTACGAAGGTCGAAATTCTTTTGTCATTATATTGACAAAAGGCGTCTATTATGTTTGATAGGGAGTAGATATAATATTATTCTGCTTTGTTTTGTTTCGAGAGCTTTTATACCGATAGAGAATAAAAGCCTCCTCTTATTACCTTTTATCTACTTACCATAACCCATCAAAGGAAAATTTTCCGTGTGGTCTTCAGACAGTTTTCGTTCATTTTAGTAGTCTCATTATATTCTGGAAATCTAGTGATTCCTTATACATCGGCGATATTGGAACTTCCTACGCAGTTTTTCCGTTTTGAAATACAAGCCCTTAAATTTCCATCTTTTCTAAAGTTGTAGTAAGTAATGTAAGTATACAAAAATATTTATAAGTCTTGTAAAATGAAAGAAAACATTGAAAGTCGTCTTAATGCCTCTGAAACTGAATGAAGGTTTTTAAAGGGCTTTCCAAGGATTATTCCAATAAGAAGATCGTAAGCTCGACAGCGAGAAACACACACGGATCATTTTAAAATACCAATGAAGAAATCAATCACGGTGTACGTAATTCGAGGTAGTTTTATAATAGGCGCCTTACTAAAACCGACCCTGTTTATAGAAATCCGCCATTTTGAATCTAATTTAAACCACATTCAGAAATTTTCCGAAGCAATATTCCCAAATATTATGATTTACACGTCGCGTCATACACTACACATTGTGTAACAACTATAACGGTGTTACGCCACAGACTTACCTACCATTATGAAAAGGGAGTAGTTACCTACCTAACTCAGGTAAGTATCTGGGATTAGAAATAATAATAATACAGACCTACCTACCGAAGTCTACCTAGTATCCAAAACGTATATCTTCTTTATATGGTGTTATGTCACGTCACCCCCAACTTTGACCGACACACGCGGAAAAAGCGGAACAGGTCTCACTAGCTCATCTCCCACAACGCTCCGTAAGTCCGTACGTGACCGAATCGAAATTTCGTACGTCATTATAAATTGAAATTCGGCCGTTGTTATTGTAACACAAAAATAAAATAATTAATTAATCACATTTCGTCGGGTAGATAATTCTTTAAACACGTTTGTAGGTAATAAAAAATGCGGTAATTATTTTGTTAAAAATATTAATACATAATAATATCGTTTGTTAATGAGTTTTCATTTTGATATATCTACTTGATATGCTTCCATGAGCTTTCATTCATGTATATATGCGTACTTGTATAAAACAAGCTTAATTAAGCGCCTTCAATAAACAATAAACCAACCACATGGTACATACTATGGGTACATTATGATACCCCAGTCGTATGATGAACACAATAACACAGTTTCCAAGGACAAAATCTGAACAAATGATGGTGAAGGTAGACTATATGGACAAAATCTTAACACAACGATAGTGTAGGTAGACTATAATGTACTTACATATGTATGTAGTTCGTTGGTTTGATTTTGGTAAAAGAAAAAGCACACTGATGGTTGTCGTTGGAACATATGTATTGTTATAAAAATCAGGAAAAAATAGAATTGCATTTTTTTTTTCATTATTGACTTAGAAATCGAGTGCCCCGAATTCCTGTTTTTCCTACTCTTACGAAAAATTGTAATACACAAACATTCTAAAAATGAGCTGTGGTATTTTCTAAATATACCCATTAATATGTGGCATGGAGATTCTTCGGGCAATCAGCCATTAAACATGGTAATTGTAGACAAATTAATATTTGTCGTTTTTTAACGACGAATTTATGAACGAATTGAGAGATAAATTTTTCCTAGTTATTTTGACAACTTTGTTATTTTCTTTCTTCTTCATCTTCAATGGCTGATTGTCCGTAAACTATCACCTAAGAAACAGAAACAAAAGCCATTATACCTACATAGGAGAGTATACCTAGGGAGTTCCATTCACATTTTTCACGTATTTCTTATAATTTCGATAAATACGCAAAAAACTGGGATTCGGGACACTTTTCTTGAATTCTATGACATTCATAAGGCTTAAACAAATGCAACCCTTTTTTTCTGATGTCCATAGCATGTTTTAACAAAATACAGAGCGATTTTTCCTATACCAAAAAAACATGATAAGTACCCCTATTTTTACGACATGTAGCCCTACACTCTAACAAGAAAATACATAAACACAAACACATTGAATTCAGCAATAAACAAGCGATTGGTGATTCTGATAGCATTTTCTGCCATTGGGAATTGTCAAGGAAATGGGTTGTGGGAGGAAGAAACCTGATATGAAGAACGAAGAAGAGCGAAATACCTCGAAAGGGAGTTGAAAATGTTATGCGTTCCAGACCATTCCAACAAATGCGATCTTGTAAGGTCGTGAGTATTATAATATTATGTTGTCCTAGATAACTTAAACTGCCATATTTCTATATAGTTATGTACATTTCTGTGTCGGTGTATCCTGTGTTAAAAAAATTCAATAGATTTTTATGATAGTTTTCCACATTTATAAGATCATAAAAATTATATAAAGAGAGAGTCTTTATCCAATATTCTCACTTAAAAAAACAGAAGGGAATCGTAGCTGATATTCTTTCTAATAAAATAAAAAAATATATATACCTGCTAGACAGTAGGTAGACATTTATTTTATCTTTAGAACTGCGTTGAAAAACTACGACTATGCCAAGATGAAGTTTTTTGAAAACGCTTAGAAGCATTTTTTTTTATTATTAATCGACCTTCCACCCATCATAATTTTGTGAAACTATTGTGTGAACTGTCAAACTGTAGGCGCTCTGTTTTAAAATTTGTTTTTTGTAACAAATACTTGTCTAATCGGTTCTAATAGTATTTCAAAGAAATTCTCAATTAATAACATCATTGTGTTAATGTGGGCATCACTTTTAGATGGTGAGTCTGAAAGATATTACATTTTATAACTTGAATATACTCTCCATCAAGCAAAACCATAAGGGTTAATTTCGCATAACATCAACACATTAATTGTCATCTGGCCCAATCACAGTGCGATTCACATTGCTGACCAATCAGCTGATAGTCACTATCTCCGCGTCGACTTATTTCAATAACAGGGTTGGCACAGCATCCTACCGGTACCGCATTGCATATTGCCTGTACTAATCAATCAAACCACAATCATGATGGACGCTCAGGAAATCATTGCCCAAGTGAAGGAGGCAGCCAGCGCACTGTCCCAGCTAGTTATGGACAGCGCGAATAAGTTTAACAGAGAACACATTGCCAAAATAATGCCCATATCGGTCGAGTTTATGGCTGCAATGAGCATGGCCACAAACAAAATTGTTAATCAACAAGGGGAGATAGCCCTCTTAAAGGAACGTCTCGCACGATATGAGGGTTTGGACCCTTCTAACAAGGCGTTGGATATTTGCGACACGTTGGCTGAGCTGGCTGAACGGAACACACGCTCAAAAAATATTATAATGTTTGAAGTTCCGGAGGCAGGTCCCGAGATTCCCATATCTGATCATACAACGGAAGATCTGAAGAAAGTTACGGACATGATTAAGCACGCTGGGGTCCTGAACACCGGCAAAGTGGTTAGAGTACATAGATTGGGTGCTCGTCAGACAGATAAAACAAGACCATTGAAGATTATTTTTGACAGCAGTGAAGATGCAAAAGCAGTGATATACAATAAATTTAAGCTTCCAAGATATGTCAAGGTGAAACAGGACTATACAGATATTCAGAGAGATCACATGAAAAAACTGTGGAATGAGTTCGAGAAGCGTAAGACAAACGGCGAAGAAGACATTGTGATTAAGTTTATGAATGGAACTCCAAAAATTATCAAAGACAAGAAAAAAAACTAAGTCATCATTTAATACTGTATTATCAAAACGTACGAGGCATTAGAACAAAAATTCTCGAGCCTCATAAATTATAAATACCTAAAAAACAGTTAAATTACATTTTTTTGTTATCCCAATTGTCAATAGAAAAATTGATGATAGAAGAACCGTTCTCGACTTAGTGTTCCTTTATAAAATAGTTAGTTCTCTTTTTGACAGCCCTGATCTTTCGCAGCTGATAAATATTCGTTTACCCGCGCGATGTACTAAAAGTATGTTTCATTGTAACAATCAAATTATAACCAACTACCAAAAAAAAATACGGTGATACCTAGACTGCATCGCTTGGGGAACGAATGCCTACCTATGCATGTAGACATATTTAATGTAAATCTGCCCTCGTTTAAAAATATTATTAAAGAAATGTACAAACCTGAAGTATAATGTTCGAATTACAATAGATATTTTTGGATTGTTTATGGATTTGCTATGTTTTATAGTTTGTGAATACCACATATTTTCGATTTAAGTTTGCATTTTTGATATAACTTGTATTGTATGCTATTAGCTATTACACATATGGATAATTTATCGGTTCTATAGGTGTATACCTACAGCTGAATTGCATTGTGTATTTGTTTTTTTTTTTGTTTGTGTACTTCAGCAGCAATTAAAGATTATTGTTACGGATGCCTAGTGCGTACTCTTGATTCTGTGTAGTGCATTGAGGTGACGTTATGGTACCTACCTGGCGCCTACCTATGTACATATATATCTGGTACTATGTATAGTGCCGTTCTCACTGTTTTACCTGTATTATATATGTTGTTAATATTATCATACATAGTGGCGGAATAGTATAAGTGCGCACTGTATGTATTATTATTATTATATACTTTAATATATATATTTTTTAATTTACATTATTGGTATTTGAGTACAAGTATTGGTTTGTTATTAGTTATTAATTATTATATACAGTATGATATTATTATATTATAAGTAGTATTGTATAGCACAATAAGTATATTGGTTTGTATATCTTTTAAAAGGCTTTAAAGCCGTTTATTGAATAAATAAATAAATAAATAAATTAAGAACGAATGATCTCTGATAGAAGCAATTTATTTCAAACTAGGCTCTATTACGCCAATGTTGTCGGTGTTACAACCGCCTTTTTTATACTAGTTTACATAATAATTAGACAATTTTAGACAACAATGGTATAAAAATAGCAAAATGTTAGTAATTACCATGATAAATATGTTCTAAAGCTAGGGTGGCCAACCCGCGGCCCGCGGGCCGCATGCGGCCCGCCGAGGGTCTGAATGCGGCCCGCGAAGCCGTCTTACAATATAACCGTATGCATTGCCTGTTATAGAAAGACAATCAGATTCGTCACTTCACCCATTTTTCTTCACCCATCTTAAAAATTTCGCCTGCGGCGCTATTTTGGGTAATCTTTTTTATTAGAAAATGTTTTTCACACATTTTGTTGCGAGCCTTCTCCACTCAGCTTTGCAAGAAAAAAATCGCCTGCGGAGCTACTTCATTTTTTTAGATCATAACAATATTTTAATTTCTGTTGCCAACCCCCCCCCCCCCCCCCCCACCGAGACGACGACCCTATGTCTTTTTTTTTGGTTCAAAAAATTTGTTGTGCGGCCCGGTAAGCCATCTCATTTTTAGAATCTGGCCCGGGTGCTGAAAAAGGTTGGCCACCCTTGTTCTAAAGTATTTATGGAAACTGGATTTGGTTAATTTATATTTATTGTTCACTATAATGTTATTGTTGGGATTAATTGGAAGAGTTGGCAGTTTCACGGTAAGTTTGCCCTAGTGAACAATGCTCTATGATTTCTTATTTTCCCAATTCGTACTGTATTCTAATACTGTCTTGACTTGAAGAATAAATAAAATAAAATAAATATTGTATATTTAATGTTGTGAATTGTTTATTTGTGAATTACTTCAAAACAACAATATAAAAATTATTTTTAATATTACTTAAGTTAAAATGGCTATGGATCACTTAGGTTTTTTATTGCATATTATAATATACTATGTCATAGTCGCATAGAGAAGTTATAAATATTTTCAAATCCTATCGTTATTACAATAGTAAACATAAAAAATGATAAATAGGAAAAAACAACTCACACTCTTAATAACAACTGTTCAAGGGAAGATATTATAGAGTGGATGAGAAAGAAAAGGGTGAGATCATGCGGAGGATGAGGTATATGGTGGTTCAGTGCAAAAAGATCCTCCTCTTGTCCCACAACACCCTGCGGGTCATAAAGAAGCATACTATCGAGTGGAAGTGGAGTAAATATTCAGCACCAACGTTAGAAATGGACTGTTTTATCGCATATTACCACTACACACTTAAAATAAAAAAAAAATGTGTTGTTGTTTATATCCGAGAATATAAACAACAACACATTTTTTTCACCATTATTTATATGAAGTAGCTAACATTCTTTTACTACAAAACTACAATAGTTATAGTAAGATAACATGCAAGATGTGTAAATTTTCATCTGTTAGAAAACCGGTCGGTTTTCAACATATTTAACAGAATAGAAATGAGGCACTAATTAAAAAATATATAACTTATTTTAGTCTATGTCAATACGAATCATATATACTTATAATAATTTAAATATTGCATCTGCTATAAAAATATAAAAAACAATTTTAATTAAACCCTGAATTTTTGTAAACCTAAAGCCTACAATTTTTAAAATATTTTTAACAGTTATAGGAACCTACCTAATAAGTTGTTTCCTCAATTCATATTCATTTGGATGATTCTCCGAGGTTTGTAACTAAGAAAGAATACGATTATTAGGTTATTGTACCATGAA
Source organism: Ceraclea dissimilis (assembly GCA_963576895.1). Taxonomy (NCBI): domain Eukaryota; kingdom Metazoa; phylum Arthropoda; class Insecta; order Trichoptera; family Leptoceridae; genus Ceraclea; species Ceraclea dissimilis. The sequence goes on from OY756358.1 coordinate 4,734,262, forward strand.
GGGGGTTTACATTTCAATTCAACCCCTCACCCCCTCAAAGGCAAAGTTATTGTTATTGTTGAACCGCAGGGAAAAAGGAAAAGAGGCTTTAGTAGAAAGCGCGGTCGACTGAATTGCGTGGGAAAGTATGGATACGTGTTTAAACTTTACGCAGAATGTAATCCTATTTTTCACATCCCAGAGGGCATATTCAAGAATTGTGTTTCGCTTAATTACGCACATCTTCGCTTTTCATATTAAATTTATTATACTGTAACTTGAATTAAGTAATGCAAAATACACAAAAAACTATTACTTAAATCTAATTTTAGAAGACATGTTATAAATACACCATACCTATATATTTATTTACTAATTAGTAATTAATATATAACTGTTTTCTAAATAATTATTATGATTTTGACATATATGATCACATTACATAAGTTAAGGGCATGGCACCAGGAATGACGTCACAGACATTTCCCACGGAATTAAGGTTCAAAATCGCGTGACAATCGCATGATAAAATGGTAAAAATAGCGTTTTTTCCATTTTTTGGGGTTAATTTTGCGTCTATCAAAAAAATTTTACGGTTATTCCCTAGATTTCGATGCATATTATCAGTACAAAAAAAATATTTTACTCCGCGACTTTTGGGAAACGAGTTTCCGTCTTTCGGAAAAAAGTACAGAGGTGTTTTTTAATATTTTTTTTGAGAAATCTATAGAAGATATAAAAAATCTTTTACGGTTATTCCCTAGATAAAGGTTCAATGCATCTACCCTATTTTGTTCCAAAGCATATTTAGTCTAAAGGTCTCCCGTTTTTAGAAATTTTTGAAATGTCGGTATGCACACTCTTTTTTATAAATTGTACATTCTGATCTACATTTTTGTACTATCTACCAACGTAGGTACCTACATCTTCTTTACATGCACATTATAATTTCTAAACGAAAAAATACCTATTTCAAGCAATAACCGTAACAGAATTGGTACTTACATCCTTATGAAATAATACAAATGTACAATTTCCTTGGTATGGATATTTTGTACATTTATTCGGAAATTACTTTTACCTGTGCGTTTGATGACACTTTCTTTGAAGTGCCAAGTCCAGAAATAACCAGAATTGAAAATAACTGCAGGGGTATGTTCAGTAATAATAAGAAAAATATCTAGGTATAGAAGAATGGAGCCTCATCAGTCAATGTAACTTTACAAGCAACCATTGAATTATAGCACATTTTACATAAAATTTTATTTGAATAAATTTGAAAATAAAAATTTATACACCAACGAACTGATTTTGTCTTCATTATTTCTAGTTACGTATGTGTTATTTTTTACTTTATTTTTCGATCAATGTAAATTTTTTTTAATTAGCATGACTCCTATTTTTATATGCCTCGAAATGTTCGCTTAAAGAAAAAATGCCCTGCGAGCTAAAGATAAGTTGAACAGAATGGTTGAATTGAATGATTTTAGATGGAAAATTGATAACGCAATAACGTTGAGTCAGACACTAAATAGATTTGAAATTATCTTTCATATGCAAACTGAAATAATAATGTTACTACATAAAAAGATTAAATAATAGAACCATGTTTATAATTGAACTTTGGTATAGCGGGAGGTGAAGCTTAGAGGAGGGAGGTAAGGGGTGACGTAAGCCTTTTCCAGGATCGTCGTCCTGACGACGATCTACTGAAACACCCCTCAGCCCTTGAGTCTCCCGAGTGAGGCTTTGCCAGGTATGGATATAAAGAGAATTCACCGCCACTATCAGATTTCCTTTTCGAAGATATCAAATAGATAGTAATCTCCTTTCACATCCATCGCAGCTGTGTCTGTTCACGTAACGACATCCGTCACTCTATACAAGTATGAGTAAACAAGCCTATTTTAAACAAAATATAAGGTAGCTTTTACGTACTCATCCAACAGAGAAGTGATAGGTACTTATGAACCCATACTTATGAACCAAGACTTTTTCAATAATACATTAATCTGATATTTAAAAATATAATCTCCATTAATAATAATAGATGCACGTAATTTTAGGTCAATATCTCAGGCATGTATGCAAAAGTAACGAAAGAAAAATCATAAGCTACGACGAGAAAATTAATCGGCATTGGATCACATCCCAGTATCTGTAGTCTGAAATACACAATATGCTTTGTTGCTGGCTACTCAACCTCAGGTCTTACGATTGATCGTCAATTTTTTGCATAAGAACGAAAAAGTATAGTAGTTATGTAGTGGTAAGTTTGACTATTTGGTACATTGGTAGTATTATTAAATCTTTTTTCAAAATAAAACAATATTTATATCTTACAAAAAATCTTTGGAATATATCTTGGTAGGGTAGATACTAGGTAGGCAGATAAATACACAAAAACAAATAAAAAAGATAATTATAATAACCACGAAACATCCATATTAAAAAATAGGTTTTGTATTATTTCGTATTTTCAAGAAGGAAATCACAGAAAAATAAATGAAAATATAAATCAGTATAGAGATTCACGAAATAACTGAAGTAGTTATACTAAACACTTTTTGTATCTAATAGGTACGTATTCGGTAAAATCGACGAGTCTTCGCTGGCTTATTGTCGGTTCTTGTTAAATTAATTGTTGATACGTATGTGTTGTTTATTTATTTATTTATTCTATTTAAGGCCCTCCACTCGTTTGCGAGTGATCTTACGTATGTGTTGTAAACAAATATAAAAATTCTACACGGATAGAAAAAGTCTTTGTCTATGCTACGTGAGCCTAAGTATGAAAAATATTTTTTAAATAAAATAAGAATTATGTTTCCCACCAGCCATTTTGATTGCATTTAAATATTATAAGTTTAACACGCTAGGACATTTTCCATCGTAACTGCAATCTTTTAAGCGGCTTCCCCCACAAGCTAGGGAGGTTACCATTAGGTATAATAATAGAGTACACCTATTATGTAAAACATAACCTTTCACTATTATATAAAAAAAGGTTTTTACCCCCAAGTTATAGCCTTTGTATTGCACGCAAGCAAATAGTTGGCGGCAAAACAACTATTCTTATGGCTATATCCCACGGAAGGTGAATCCTGCTTCGTCCGTAGATTCGCATGCCGTGGGAAGGAGTGAGTCCGTGAATCTACAGACTTTTTCATAGCGATTTGTATGGCGGTACGTAATATCGCAGACGTGCACGGATCGTGGGAAATAGGTTGCCTGTGAATCCGCGGACACGCCTTGATGAATCCAGATGAATCCGTCTAATCCATAGCGTTTGGATAACTTGCAATACAAGTGTTGAATCCAATATACATATACGTAGATATTTCTTTAGGAAACATCCCAAACAGACAGTTTTTTTCATTTTATTTCTTCTTTTCTATTTTAAAATGTATTTTAATTAAAATTAAACTTTTTTTTCAATTATTTCAATGTTAATTTATAGTTTGATAATTACAAAATGTGTAATATAATTGTGTGTGTGTGTGTGTGTGTGTGTGTGTGTGTGTGTGAGTGTGTGTGTGTGTGTGAGTGTGTGTGTGTGTGTGTGTGTGTGTGTGTGTGTGTGTGTGTGTGTGTGTGTGTGTGTGTGTGTGTGTGTGTGTGTGTGTGTGTGTGTGTGTGTGTGTGTGTGAGTGTGAGTGTGTGTGTGTGTGTGTGTGTGTGTGTGTGTGTGTGTGTTGATTCTCACAAAATAAAAAACGTTTTATTAAAAAATATAATTATGTATATATTTATGTACCTATTAGCTTATTACGTTACTTCATTTTCTATAGTATAACTATTAAACGTAAAACATATATATTCCATTTGTCGCCGCCCACAAGTTTTTTGTGTATATGAATGGAACGTTTGTCTTGGCTCGTTTACGTAACAGACCGTTTACGTCTTTTTACTCATGAACGCAAAAAACTCGTAGACGCTCGCAAGCGTGTGGCGGCGAAATTAACTTTTACTTAAAGTATTATACCGAATCGGTATATAATTGGCACCAGGAATGACGTCACAGTCTTTTCCCACGGCATTAAGGTTCAAAATCGCGTGACAATCGCATGATAAAATGGTAAAAATAGCGTTTTTTTCCATTTTTTGAGGTTAATTTTGCGTCTATCAAAAAAAATTTACGGCTATTCCCTAGGTTTTAACGCATTTTATCAGTACAAAAAATAAATACCCCGCGACTTTCGGGAAACGAGTTTCCGTCTTTCGGAAAAAAGATCAGAGGTGGTTTTCATTTTTTTTTTTGAGAAATCTATACAAGATATAAAAAATCTTTTACGGGTATTCCCTAGATAAAGGTTCAATGCATCTACCCTATTTTGTTCCAAAGCATAATTAATAACGGTTGTCGAGATAGAAAGTCTCCCGTTTTTAGAAATTTTTGAAATGTCGGTATGCATACTCTTAACATTACTTACTGTAAATTAATACTGATTCAAAAGTTATTCATAGGTACAAAAATACATAATACAAGAATATGATACTAAATTGATAACATGTAGCTACCTACATTAACTGAAAATAACGTGTTGTAATTTTTGCTAGTCGGGTAATTTGTATATTTTTGTAACAATTTTACAATAAAAATAATTATTATTCGATATATTTTCGGATATATATTCACTAACAACGAGGGTTGTCAACCGTACTAGAGTATAATAATAATATTGAAAGTGAGTTGCTAGAAATATATGGATCGCAAAATACTATATATATATTTTTTTGGCAACAACTAAGAAAATATCAACCAATTCCGCTTCACTTGTAAAATTTAAACGTAGTTTAAGAATTATATCATTGCCTGCAGTTTTCGACTGACGAATGAGTGTGTAATTTACATTAATTTGAAAATTGAGAAAACCACACTTTTCTAGCAAATAAAAATATTATAAAATTCAAGCAGTTCATAAAATGACAGTTTTTATTTAAATAGATAAGTAGATATTTATTTATTTATTGCACATGGAACAGATACAGTCACAAAAACAAACATTGGCAGGTACATTAATACAAAAATATCAATACACAAGACCAATTACATCCGTTCACAATTAGCACACACGCAAAACAAATAGATTACATTACATAGTTAAAAATATATATCTTATATCTATAAAACATTTATGGTAGGGAAGGAAGAAGCATGGGAAGAGGAAGAAGAAGAGGAAGAAAGGAGGGGACAATGAAGGAAGCAACAAAAAAAGAGTTAAGAACTGATATCAAGAACAATAAGATAATGTGTATGTTTTCTTTTATTTTCATAAAATTATCGAATTACACCCTGATACATATTTGTACACTTCATAACAAGCTTAAAAGCTTGTGTCGTGAAGTGGGGTATGTCGGCATCGAGGATCGAGCGCGTTAGCAACCAGGCTTCCGATAACTTTTTAAAATTACTTATTGATGCAGATGGAATAATCAGCTGAAAAAATGTTGACAACCCTACTTACATGTTTCAGCGCGTGTATACACAACGGTTTCCGAAGAAAAACCCATAGGAGTATTTACGATGATGTAGTATGAACCCCAAAAAACACAAAAACCCTTCAGAAATATGACGTACTTAATGTAGTTCTGGACAATTTACATCCAGACCTGCATTAAATTGTACCACAAATGTGTTATAGTTTTGTATTGTCTATGTGTTTATTGCTTTCATTCTTTTTTGTTGTGTTTATTGATTTATTGCATTTGATTTTGTGTTTGTAAACCTGACGATTCCAAGTGCCTTAAATATGGTCTACAGATGATTAAAAACCAATAAAAAATCCTCAAATAATAAAAGCTTAAACTTTTTAGTTGGATTTCAGTAGATGAATTATTTATAAAATGTTGAAATCATTGTCTATCCCATTTTAGATCCGCTTGCTTATTCGTATTTTTTAATCTATTCTAGTTCCTAATATAATTTACTCGAATACTAATCGATACAATTAATTTTATTTACAAAATTCAATTAAATTTGTGCTTTTATCCCTAAAAAAATCCTGTGTGGCTTTTGTACGACTTTTGTGGGGTTTATTTATTTTGAGCAATATGCTTATGGGTTTCGTACTGTTACAATATACAACGAGAGTGAGGGAGACAGACACACCCGCATAATTCGAAAAATAAAATCAAAATAAATAATGTATAAATTTAGATTCCCCAGTTGCCATAGAGTGGGGAACATTATATTTTCTTATTATTTATTGAATTAATTTTTCTGGAATTTTGTTACATCGAATTATAAGTCCATGTGGTGCATTTTATCAGTATGATGCCAATCTTTCAAATGTCTCCCTTCAAAAATTATGTACCTAATCTATTAGTCTAAATAACACACGAATGATAAAGAAATTATAATTTTATTTTAAATGAAAAAAAGTTTAAGGTACCAATCATTATATTTTTCTAATACCACGGACCTGAAACAGCACAATTTTTGCACTGTTACTGGGCCGGTATTCTTTTATTCTGATAATATCGACATTAATAATATTAAAAATAAATAAATAAATTATTTAATGGGTTCTCTAATTTCCAGTTATGGCAGACATTTTTTCCCGTACAAAATAAATATAATGTACACCCCGACACATAATGCGCCCGCTACACGCTCGCGAGTCACCGCGACCTTTTGGTGTTCATGAGTAAAAAGGGGTGCGGATGGATCGTTTATCTTGACATGTACGTAACCGACCGTTGACCCCTTTTTACTCATGAACACCAAAAGGTCGTGGTGACTCGCGAGCGTGTAGCGGGCCCATAACGGGACTGAAAGAGATTAGCAGCTAATTTCGGAAAAACCGGTGTTGAAAAATAACGCGTGATACAAGATACAAAAACTCCGTGTGACAAACTTTAAAAAATATCACCCACAAACAAGTTTAATTAATGCCGCAGGCAATTCTTTCTTTTATTTTTTTTTTACTAAATTACAATTAATATTGGTGTAAAGACAATAATTTATTCTCGTACCTGATCGATCTAATTTTTAAACACAAAAACAGAATTAGTATATATTCAACAGTATGACAGAGATAATTATTATTATCTATTTATTATATTATATATTTATTTATTAATTGCTTCAACGGACTCAAGATATTTTCAAAATTTACAACGTTAAAGTTAAAAAGTTAAAAATATTAATACAATGAATTATTATATTATTATAAAAATAGGGAACTATTTCCCCATACCCCGTGCACGAAATCATCCATCCGGAAGGGATTAATCCAGATTCGCGTACGAATCCGGATTCACTTGTCGTGGGAAGGCACCCTTAGAGTCAGTAAACATACTTGTTATATGTACGAGTATAATATCAGTAAGTGTCGCCTATTCGGATTATATAAATTCCCTAATCCATAAAAATTATATTACCTAAACTATGTACGGCGTCGAAATAATAGAGTCCTCCACAGGGCCAGCATGAAAAAAAACCGTAGCCCGTAAAAACACTTCCGCGCAGACAGTAAGATGATATTCGGCCTTCAACTTTGGTGGTTTGCCCCCCTACCCAGCAGAGTTAACGGGCGGTTGAGGAGTTAGGCGACGGGGAGACCTTGATACGGTAGAGTGTGAGGGACTCCAGCATCGCCCACGCATACCCTGCAACACCTCCCTGGTTCCCCCTCGCACGCACGCACGCACGCAACCTCCTCGCATCCGACCCCCAGCTGGGCCCACTCCCAGCCTCCCGACGCCCTCCCATTTAACAAGTACCACCCCGGTAACTATTTGCGACCGCGTAATTATGTTTGTCTGCGAGCAACACGCAGAAAGGAAATCATATCGCATTTGAAAACTCGCAATACCTAGAAATCTCTACCAAGTTAGGTACTTTATTTAGTCTGACATGCGGCTTAAATAATAAACCTATTTGTCGAATATATTCAATATTCATACAACGTTAGTATTAGTTATTCGATTTTTTTTTAATAATACGTCAATCATCTTCATGTCATTTTAGCGATTGGAGGTACAGACTTATTTTATTACAGATGGTAGCAGTTGATTTTTTTTATGTTGGGACTATATTGTCACATTGATAATAGCGTACGTTAAACGTGAATCTCTAAATAATTATAATTAGGTAATAGGTATGTATATTTTTTTTTTCATAAAAAATGAATCTGGGTTTATCGAAATAAACCCAAATACATCTTTGTACACTTCACAGAAAGCTTAAAAGCTTGTGTTGTGAAGTGGAATAGGTCGGGGATTGAACCCGCGCCCACTGGATTAACAGTCGAGCGCGTTACCAACCAGGCTACCGACCACCTCAAAATTCATTCTGGATAACTCCATCAGACACAGGATTACTGTAAATATTGGATATGGGTAGAGTATATAAGCCTGACATCGGTTCTGAAATAGAGACATGCACGTAGATAGGCAATTAAAATGCGATTTGTGATTGAGTATCTAATCTAAATAATATGAATTTCCGTAATATAGATATAATACGTAGTTTCCATCATGTGTTACATCTTTAAGAGAGTTATTACAAGTGTTCTCGCTGACATTTCTCCACTAATATTTCATTCAAAAAGTAATAAAGTTGCTGAGTCGTTTCTTTTACGATACTGGCAGATTTTTGAATGGAGTAAAAGTGCTTTAAGGACTTTGTTATTACAGGGACGTGCCCTATTAAAATGTGTATAGTACCCACTGTACTGTATTCTTCCCTGCAAAGTTGTAAATTTTAATTCACCTATAGGTATAGTCTCTTTGCTCGTAAACCTGACTATTTTCTTCCTGAACCTTCCTGAACAATTGTTTCGTACCACCATTTATTTTTATAATACCTGCGTTGCTCCGTTATATTATTATGAGGATAAAAAATATTGAGGAAAACGAACATCATGATTGAAAAATTCCTTTGGCACGCCACAGGCATAGGTAGATTTCAAGTGATTTATTAATTTTAAGAGTACATCTGTACATATAATAAAAACAATCACAATATTATCAGCAAATAAACCAGCGAAGCGATGAAGTAGTATGGATGTAGTTTATTCTTTGATTATCGAAGTACCGTATGACGAAAAAATATTTGATTAAGTACTTCAATAATCAAAGGAAGTACCTAATCCAATAATCAAATTATTTGCATTCCACATATAATATGGATTGGTACCGGTACCTAAGCACTAGAAATTTGAAAAAAGATGTGAGTTCTACTCGTATCGTGAAGCACTTTTCTAAGACAACAAACACGCTAGTACCTATGCGGTAACTACTTAACTAGATCTTTCGATCGATCAGTGTAGTCCGAGGAATTGAGCTAGACAAAATATAACTTTTGATCTGTATTCCTTATTTAATGCCCTTTCATGCGATACCAGACACAGACCCTCACAATCATTGGATCCCCTCAGAATGATTGTTTTTTAATTTAAAGCCTTAAAAAGTTAACCTTCCTCTTAATGGATTTCACCCAATCTCCTATCAGTTCATCTACCCCTTACCAAAAATCTACCACACAAGTTTCACGTTTCTGCGACGCATAGATTGGCCGCAAACGTGCGCACAAGAAAAGGGACATATATATATATGGCTTATATATATAAACTTTTAAACCAAGGTCGGATTCGGGTTCTCCTGGTCCTAATTAGTGATACTGGGTAGAAATTTTTCAATTCTGCGACATCACGGGAGAAACGAATAGGTAGAGTTCCTTATGGAAATCTACCTAAAATTGAAATAGAAAGGAGAATATTCCTTTAGTATGAAAAAAACAGGCCCGGCGCAAACGAAGTGTAACTCAAATGATAGATAAAAATGAGTAATTAAATACCGCATAGGGGGCATCATCGAAATCAATGGCCAAATGTGTGAAATACCTTTTCGAAGTTTTACAGGGGTCACATGAATTATTAGTGTTAAAGGAGCATTAAACAGTTACAATTGCGGTATAAAGCGTATGATATGAGCCCGTCTCCTTTTTCTCCCTCTTCATCAGCCTTGTTTCCTCCACAACTTATAGTATCTATGATATTACACATTGTAGGTTTTACTGCAATTACATAAGCAGCATTATTTTGTCATTCCTAAAAAAAGATGGTAAAAAGTTGCGGGTACTTACACGTAATTTATAGTCCATACATTTAATTAACATCCATTCCGTTTTCAGCCGATTCGTTGACAAATAACAATGGATTTGACCTCGTGGGGAAAAATTCCACCCGTATCCGGCCTCATTAAGGGATGTTGAATCGAAGTACCTCAGCAGGAGATGAAAGGGAGAGTCAGATCAATTTTATAGAATATCTGAACCAAAACTAATCAAGCAGTACCTACGGCAGCTACCTGAATTCATTATTGTATACCTGTTAGGTCAGACAATTGAGGAAGATTGAATTCATGTTGCTTCCTTTCCAATAAAATGCAAAATATTTTAAGGTAATATTATACTTTGTGCGATGTTAGCTGTAGAACCTTATATGGACACAGAATCTAGAGTCCCGCAAAAACTGGGAAACCAAAAATACAAGAACAATAATCAAATCTCATTAAGTTCAGCAATGAGGTTCACTATCGATTCCAAGTGTCTCTCTAGACAGTTGTGTGTGTGCACATATGATGCTTTAATTTGTGAAAGATCCCACCCCCACATGTGTATTATATTATTGTGTGTCACTGGTTATGTTGTGGATGGATGGTATATGAATGGATTTTACCATGAAAGTTTTAGCTTCATATCGCCGCTCGTTTTTTACTTTGACTAAAGCGCCACTTAGGTATAAAATGAGTTATATATATCGTTGGAATCGTCTCGGCGAGCTTTATCGAATGGTCCAAGTTCAAGGTCAATTAGACAACTTTTTTGGTCGTTTAGTCAAATAAAAAACCAACTTTTATCTTTCAAAAAATAGGTAAAGCGACGAAAATAACAACTTATAAATCGCGAATGGCGCTTTGTTTTGCCAAATTTTCACAATTCATGAATGTTTGGTTTATAAGAAAAACAAACTTAACACATAAAATAATGCGAGTGGCGCTTTAGCTTTTTTGACTTATCAAAATTATTTAGACAGATGCACTTTAGTCAAATCGTATAATATTAAATCTAAACATGTCCTTCGTTTAGTCACATTTACATGATACTAAATAATGTTAAGTTGTCGTTTAGACTTTTTGAATTTTGGATATTACTCTTTACATGTCTTTTAAGTCATTTCTACTTAATACTGAATTTAATTGAAATGGCCATTAGTCACATTGGATTGTTACTTTTTAATTTTATGTTATCCGTTAATCGTTCTAACTAATTGTTTATAATTGAATTTGCACTTTAGTATTTTTGCGGTTATAACGATAGCTGATATTTGGTACATCTGTCGTCGTTTAAGACAAAATGTTTAAGACAGAATTATAAGGTTTGAAAATATTATTATCGGTCGTTCAACTAACAACTTCATTGTCAATACACGTGTTGGTTTTGTGTGCGATGGGCGCGAACGTATATACCTATTTAGAATATATTTAAGAAATATTTATAAATAATATATTTATAAACTTTTTCTTTCCTTCTTTTTTGAAACAGATATGAAGATGAATACTTAGAGTTCCAATACATTGAGCTTCAGCTTTTATTACTCACAAAATTGTATATATAATACAAGAGTTTGTGTGTTAGCCATTTTAACTTGGAAGTGTTTGGAAAACATGGTTGCATTAATCACTTTGAATTATAACGATTTTATTTTCAGTGCTAATTTAGAAGTTCTGCTTGATACAGTTTGTCACAAAAAGTTCTATTAGCCATTTTGAATTATTAGAAAAAATATATAAATGACGTGTTAGTCATTTTGATATTTTTGAGGAAGAGTACAAATGGCGTGTTAGTCATTTTGAATTATTAGAAAATATATATAAATGACGTGTAAGTTATTTTGTTTTTTTGGTGGAAGAGTACAAATGGCATGTTAGTCATTTTGAATTTTCATGATTTTAAGGAAAGTGGTAATTTACTTGTTTTGAATTAATAAATTTCGAATTATACTAAATATCAGGTTAGGCATTAAGGGATTAAGCGCCATCTAACTCACACAAAAGAGACTATATTTATTAACATTATATACTAAAAAATAGAAAAAAAATCCATGAACAAAACCCCCATACAATTTATTTAAATCGGTTCATAAATAAAAAAGTTATCAGGGTTTTTCTGTTTTTTTAAACTTTAAATCGCTCTCCTGAAAAGTTGACCCTGTGTCGCTTTAGTCAAAGTAAAAAGCGAGCGGCGATATCATTTTAGCAACAGAAGACTGTAAGGGTCCAAAGCAACATTATTATAGAGCTTTTTTATCAACACTCAAAATGTCGCATGATACATAGAACTAATCATTCTGTACATATGCAAAGAGAAAGGAGGAATATATTGTGTATGTCGTATGTGTACCTGACTGATGTACCCTTACAATGTTCTTTGCCTAGACATTCAAGAAATTTATTCTTATAATAAATAACCCCAATGCGATTCAGGGATACTTTATTTGACTAATGACCCCCAAAATAAAAATAAAAAGTCTGCGCCAAAACATCAAACATCATAATTTCGTAGGGCTTATAGATTATTTTGTGTGCCAAAAAAATACAGTACTTTGTCTATACAAAATACTTATGCAAAGTTCGTATATTTTCTATGAGGAATTGTAATAAAAAATTAGTTTCAGATAATAAATCTGTCAGATTAACACGGAGATTAATCACGATATTCTTTATTTAATTATTTATTTCTTCATAATATCTTTTCACTTATTTTGATACACGCGAACAGTTGGTATCTTACAATATTTTAATAGTATCTCTACTTGTCTATTTAGTTTGTCATTCACTTCCCCCTTTAGAAAAGATCCTGATGAACAAAACTACAAATTTGAAACTCATCAAAATAATATAATAATTTAAATACAGTAGTTTTGCAAAGAAAACCTGTTTACATAAAAACTGGTTACTTCATTGTGAATTCTGTCCTACGTATCTACTTCTTCTACTTACCTATCCTTTATTGTTAATTCACATATTATAATAATAAAGTGACCAGGTGAGTGGTAGGTAGGTAATCTACTACTCTTTATACTGTTATTGTCAAACACCGTTCATAATATTCATCGAATGTCCTCGATATCCATAAGGTATTTGTGTTATTACCTAAAATGTCGTACCTATATGAAATGGTAGCTATCTAAATGACAAAAGTTAATAATGTCATTGAAAACACTACTATCTACGTACCTAAATAAACTATTTCCTTTTTTGACCACTCTAAGCACTTGCACTTAAATCAAACCGTGCACTAAAGGAACCCAACCTACCCAACATGAATCGGTTGAATGCATTCGAGATGTGGTGCTTCGTAGAAGAAAGCTGCACACACAGTGGACACTGGACAGTGGACACTCTGGACAGTCATGGTTACCAATAACTATTGCTGACGTTTAATAAGGTCCGTATGACTTCATATATCTTGGGCACGTTCTGCCTGGAGAATAATAAAATATCATCCATTCGATACGAGGGTATTTTTATTTGCTTATTTATTTAATTTGTCTCAATATATTAGTACTATATTTAAATAAATCATGCATACATTAATACATTGTACACTATATTATAATTTCCAACCCCACTGTATCGAAGTTGACTATGTATACATCGACATGGGCGATTGGACCGAGATGAGGCGTACGGAGGAGCTTTTTCGAGTTTCGCAACACAGAGGCCATTGCCAGAGTGATTGTCAACGACGCGGGTGAAAAGTCATAAAGAAAAAGAAAATAGCAAAGTTTAACCAAATCATTATTTCTGTTGTCGATTCCTATATTTAATTATTATGAGGATCCTATTATTTTATATAAACATTAGAGCTACGAGCAGATTTGCATATGAGTTTGTAAAAACATGATCACTTTGTTTGGAATTATTTGTTGTTTTTATTGAGGTTCTGAGCCTAGCTGAATAAATTTCATAATGCATTTGCATATTATATTGTTGTTTGTAATAAATTTTATTACATAGTATGATAATATTTAGAAAGGAATAAAGGTGTGTGTCTTATATACCTGTAAAGTGATGTACCTTAACATTGTACAAACTACATACCAACGCATTGAACATTTGATATTTCGACAACTTAGTACTGGACCTACTCTACGCATAGGTGATCAAGATGGTCAACGAAATCCGGTTCACAATAATAGCACTGCATTGGTCTCACTACTAAATCTATACAACACTACGAGTATAATACACATGCTTTCTTTTACTCCGTTGGTATTTCCGCAGTCAATTTAATGCATGTTCTATTATAAGTAGCAATAGATTATCTTATATCTCTAATAGTAATAATACTATAGCGCATTAGTTAGTACTAAACATATATATAGTATCTTTACTTTTAGAAGTACTACATATAACACCAAACAACTTTCTTATTTTTGGCAGGTACACAATATTTCAATATTATTATTGTCTGGGTCATAGTTTGCGTATGTGTTGTGCATTTAGATGGATATCATAATGTTCCTATAATATTATTTTTAGTCTTCGCGTTAGTCTCCAATACATTTTCAAGAAAATACTTACGCATCGGTACAATCGAATATCAGTTTTAATCACGTCTTATGTAAAATTACTTACTTTTACGAACCTCTGAAAATTTTGTCCATTCACAGATTTTTTTATGATCCCTTCAACTCCTATCAAACTAAACAGTGTTTTTGTCAAAGCTTAATCAGTCAGGAAGTCAGAAACAGAAGGCATGAACACAGTAAACAGATGTAGGTAGTTTTTAGAGTTCAATTTTTATGTTTGTCATTTTAGTTATTCACAAACGTCATTGATTACCTACTGAGTATTAAATTATACAATTTATCGAATAGGCAATTAGGCGAAATCGGATCGCTTCGGATTTAAAATTTGAATTAAAGTCATTATAAATTTACAGCCCCGTTTAGCAATTTCGCCTTGCCAAATATCTAACTGAATCTTAATAAGACGAAAAACAACCATAAAAATAGTATGGAAGAATCCAGTAATAAAATAAATTATTGGTACGTATAAGTAAGTTACATACATTAAAAACAGGATTTGACGAAAATTCATTGTGCCAACTTAAGAAGATTAAATATTATTGGTACTATGGGTAGTTGATAGTGGATTCCTCTACGCGGTGACGCAACTGAAGAGATTATGCATTAAATTATTTCAAACCTACAACACAAAAACAACGCACGCATATAGAAAACACATAAAAATATACCTACAATCTACATAGTAGGTAGTACATAATTAAGTATGAATCTTCTTAGGGGCCTTCTCGTAGGCAGTGCCTACAAATAACATGATCGCTGATAGGAAGAAGGTATTTATATGTAGATATTTTGGACAGGTACTACAATGAGTACCTGGGCCAGTTACACTACAAGACCATGGCTAACATCGCAACATCACGTGCATGGATGAATACACCTTATACTGTAGGTACGTATACCTTATCCAATCATCGAACTAAGATAATACTTGGATTATAATAATATGCGAACGCAGCTTCTCAACTTTAATACCTATGTTACATTACTTACTGCTAGCCACTTGCGTTCCACTGCTGGACATAGGTCTCTTCTAAACTCTTCCACTGTCTTCTATCTTGGGCTATCTGCTACCATCTACGACCCGTAAGCTGGACAATGTCATTTGTCCACCTTTTCTGTGGTCTTCCTACGCCTCTTTTGTTCTCACAGGGCCTCCACTTCAGGATTTTAGGTGCCCATCTTACACTGTCCTGTCTTACAATGTTACATTATTGGACCATTTTAATTAGGTAGCTAGGATAGTAAAAAGTTGGTGCAATCCAGCATTAGTCTTGCTCTTAGAGTCTCTATAGTCCAGTTTTTCGTTTTGCCATTCGTTTCACTGGTGTAAAAAAAGGATGTTCACAGTTACTTTTTGTAAAAGGGCTTGTAAATGGTTATCGAAAATAATCACTTATCATTTTTATAAAAATTTACGAAATAATGAATTTTGCTCGTAAACCTACTAATTTCCCCACCATCTGCAAGTCCAGCATTCTGTCCTTTCTGCCCACCTCTCAAACAACGTGGCTTTGAGGGGAAAGATCGGATTGGAATTATTCATCACAACACCGACAACCCAAATCCTAACAAACTTTTACCCACTCTCTCCCAAGATAAATTTGAATTGTTAGAAAAACGTGCATAAATTTTCTATAGATGTAGTTTGAAAATGTGTGAAAAATTCGGCACCTAGCTAGTTTCCTATCTTTAGTACCTAGGCGGATAGGTACCAGCTTTGGTACTCATCTTAAACGAGTTGTTAGAAGGTAGGTAGGCACTACATACAGTGGCCTGAGCGCACTATAGGTAGGTGTATAAGAAGACCTTTACGATCTAGTAGGTACTAACAAAGTATGAAAAGAAGTCGAAACAAAATAAATATATTTGGAGGGATTCAACAGTACATTTCTATTTACTCCATAAATTTTGCTTCAAATGCGATAGAAAGCAATGTTCATTTTTATTATTACCTATATGATATACGAAGTTATAGTGACGAATGCTACATCTGCTTCACCCTTTAACGTTCCTCGTGGGAACACACAGAGGTCACAAAGATTTATCACTTGGAGGAATTTTGTTTGTCCGATAGACTTCTCCCTGCAGAGTGCAGGACATACACCATGCATATCAGTAATCAATTAGATATACGATATGGTTTTAATTAACATAAAGTTTTTGACGTATTCCATGAATGTGACAGAAGCAATTATTACAACAATAAGACAGAAAATAAGGAAGTTTAGCTCACTCTTCTCGCAGTTCATTATTTTATACTAAAATTTCCTGAAAATTCAAGCTTTCCTAAAAACATGAAAGTCCAATCAATGATAA
This sequence comes from Ceraclea dissimilis, assembly GCA_963576895.1. NCBI lineage: Eukaryota > Metazoa > Arthropoda > Insecta > Trichoptera > Leptoceridae > Ceraclea > Ceraclea dissimilis. The sequence goes on from OY756358.1 coordinate 4,751,163, forward strand.
TAAGTAAATTAGTAGTAACATAGCAAAGAAGAAGAAAATAATATGTTTTCTAAGAATAATGGAATAAATAGTTTCTCACACACACCAATCACCAGTGGCGTAGCGTAAGTTCTGAACTTGGGGGAGCGCTTTTCAAGAACAGAGGGCTGTTATACCTTTATCAAAAAAAATAACTAACTACTTTGTGGGTCCCAAAAACATAGGTACATAATAATGGATAATTATTACGATTAGCATAAAAATAAGAATCCTGCCTTACTATTTGTTGAGAAGATCGATTCTCATGTTTTTTTTATATATGCAAATACTTTAATTATCTCTCTGTTACATTCGGGAATTGTCTGTAAAAATTGTTTCTCTATACTGAGCACCGACAGTGCATACAGGCGTTCCTGGTTCATGGTGCTCCTGAGAAACGACTTTATCCTCTTTAAAGTGGAAAAACACCTTTCACTCTTTCCACGGACATTATTGGAATTGTACAAATGATTGTCAATAATCGTACCGTTTTAAAAAAGGATTCCAACAAATTGGTTCTTCTTAATTAACTGTAAATGTAACTAATAATTTAGTATTTAAATAATAATTTTATCTGGCGCGGCGACAAATAATAATTATCTTATCATTATTATCAAACGGTCAAAACAATGCTGTATGCCGTACGTTATTAATTTTACATGTCATCTCGTCGACTCATCCTAGAGTAAGAAAGAGTTAAGTAAGAATTGTGTCATGCGGGATGCATTGATACGTAGAGTTTGTTAAGTAAGGACTTACAATCTTTGTCACTCACTAGCCCCACACCCGCCCGCATACCGCAACCTGGCCCGCCCCCTGTCCCTCTCGCATCACACACAACGCACAGAATGTTCCCGCGGTGCAGCGCACAACAGAGTGGTAACATTTTGTATGGGATGAGAGAAATCCACGGAATACGAATGTTTGACAACTATTGCGTTTTCGAGGTGCGCTAACTAGCCCAGGAAATTTAGCTTTGTAGCGTAGATAATTGTCGGAAAGCTGGAAACTGTTTTAATCTCTTCATTAACAAGCAAAGAAGGTTTCCTGAAGTTTGCACCAATTTTACACTTGTGCTAAGTACAGGGTGTCCCAAAAACAAAAAAAAAGTTGAACTTTTTTCAGTTTTTCATTAATAACTCCTAAAGGAAGCATTCTAGACAAATTATGTTCTCCTGTGAATTAAAGTAGATAAAATTCTTCGTCTACTGAGCATATATACTACTCTCTACTTTGAAAAATAACTGAGAAACAGCGATTTAAAATTGTGATGTTTTTGTCAACAAATGACAAATCTCTTAATTTTCTTGAATCGTTGTTGAATATATTTTAATCTATGCTACTTACAGCAAATTTCAGTACATATGATTCAATTCCCGGTTAATTTTCTATAAACTGGCATTAAAATTTTACCTCTATATTAAATGGTTTAGGATGTAGAGGTATTTAAAGACAGACGAGTGAAATAGAGAATTTTTTTAAACGATAGATTTCGGTATGTGAAAGGTAAGATAGACTTAATTTTGAGGCTCTTTCTTAATAACGTACAATTTTTTTAGTTAAAAACCGAAATTTCGCTATTGATACGCCACTGTGTAACAACTTATATCGAAAATACTATTTTTTTTACCTTCATCAGTTTTACTAATATAACTCCTGAACGGTTGATGTTAGGGAAAAGATATATTACTCAAAATATAACTAAAATTAATTTACTATAACTTGACATTAAAATTAACTCTGTAACTTAAATAATAACTGAGTTACAGTGTTTGCAAAAAAGCATTACTAAAAAAATTAAATTGCCTAGGCTATTTTTGTTGAATAACTCCTGAACCGTGATATAGAGAAAAAGTTCAAGAGATTTAAATATAAGGTAAATAAATTTTCTATAACAGAAGCGTAATAAAATAACTTTAAAAGTTATAGTAAGAAAGTTATGGATGATCAAAGTCAATATTTTGTGTAGCCATTCGACGTTTGCTTATGAATTATATTTGCCTAGTAAGCATCTCCGAGCCGGTGTAGTATGAAATATGTCTGCCTAATAAAGTACCTGCTTGCCATATAATTCATAAGCAAACGTCGAATGGCTACACAAAATATTGACTTTGATCATCCATAACTTTCTTACTATAACTTTTAAAGTTATTTTATTACGCTTCTGTTATAGAAAATTTATTTACCTTATATTTAAATCTCTTGAACTTTTTCTCTATATCACGGTTCAGGAGTTATTCAACAAAAATAGCCGAGGCAATTTAATTTTTTTAGTAATGCTTTTTTTCAAACACTGTAACTCAGTTATTATTTAAGTTACAGAGTTAATTTTAATGTCAAGTTATAGTAAATTAATTTTAATTATATTTTGAGTAATATATCTTTTCCCTAACATCAACCGTTCAGGAGTTATATTAGTAAAACTGATGAAGGTAAAAAAAATAGTATTTTCGATATAAGTTGTTACACAGTGGCGTATCAATAGCGAAATTTCGGTTTTTAACTAAAAAAATTGTACGTTATTAAGAAAGAGCCTCAAAATTAAGTCTATCTTACCTTTCACATACCGAAATCTATCGTTTAAAAAAATTCTCTATTTCACTCGTCTGTCTTTAAATACCTCTACATCCTAAACCATTTAATATAGAGGTAAAATTTTAATGCCAGTTTATAGAAAATTAACCGGGAATTGAATCATATGTACTAAAATTTGCTGTAAGTAGCATAGATTAAAATATATTCAACAACGATTCAAGAAAATTAAGAGATTTGTCATTTGTTGACAAAAACATCACAATTTTAAATCGCTGTTTCTCAGTTATTTTTCAAAGTAGAGAGTAGTATTTATGCTCAGTAGACGAAGAATTTTATCTACTTTAATTCACAGGAGAACATAATTTGTCTAGAATGCTTGCTTTAGGAGTTATTAATGAAAAACTGAAAAAAGTTCAACTTTTTTTTTGTTTTTGGGACACCCTGTACTTAGCACAAGCGTAAAATTGGTGCAAACTTCAGGAAACCTTCTTTGCTTGTTAATGAAGAGATTAAAACAGTTTCCAGCTTTCCGACAATTATCTACGCTATACCCCCTTTTTTAACGTTAAAACACCGGTCTAAACTGTTAGCGCACCGAATACGAAATGGTGTGCTAGCGTTTGCCTATTTAAAGGAGTCGAACGTTTTCGTTAAGGAATTACTAGCATTTCTTGACATTATTATTGGATTATTTTAATTTTTATTTTATCACGTTGAGCTGAATTCTTTGGGGGTGCGCCGTATCCTGCGCACTGTTGGAGTCTACGCCCCTGCCAATCACACCATATAAAATAGACTTCGTACATCTAGTCCGAGAGCCCGCTGCTTAATTTATGACGTATCTGTTTTTTGATCAAAATGTGGTATAAATGATAGCTTACCAATAGGGTATTACATCGCACTAGGGTTGCCTATCAAAATCTTGCCGCAACCCCCCCTGGCCCCCCCGAAAAGGTTCCTCTTCGCGGTTTTTCGCATTTTATAGGAATATGGTAAGAGATAGGAGAAAGTAGTCAATGACAAAAATAATCCTTGCTAAATTCTCTACAAAAAATGTTAAGTCAATATTTTCATAGGACTAGTAGTTTACCCGTGATGGCCGGTCAAAAAACAGGACATTTTTTGAAAAAATAAAAAAAAAAGTTTGTTTTTTTTCTTTCACATTCTTCCACCCATTATTACTAACATTTTATGGAAAAAAAATTTTGGCCTGCGGTGCTATATCACTGGTTATTTTATGAAAAACTTAATTTTAAGAATTTTCGTCACTGAGTTTTATTGAAATAACTCCGAAATTATTAGATATATGAACATAAATTATAACTCGTTTTGTAGCTAAGACTATGGTAATTAATTCGTTTTCTGATTATTTTCCTGTAGCTCTTATCAATTTTCAACAAATTTAGTTTAAATATTTTTTTTAGTATTTCAAATGAATTTCGGTTTTGGACCGGCCATTGCGGGTAAACTGCTAGTTCTACGAAAAAAATGACTTAACATTTTTTGTAGAGAATTTTGCAAGGATTATTTTTGTCATTGACTACTTTCTCCTATCTCTTACCATATTCCTATAAAATGCGAAAAACCGCGAAGAGGGACCTTTTCGGGGGGGGCAGGGGGGGTTGAGGCAAGATTTTGATAGGCAACCCTAGTGCGATGTAATACCCTATTGGTAAGCTATCATTTATACCACATTTCGATCAAAAAACAGATACGTCATAAATTAAGCAGCGGGCTCTTGGACTAATCTGAATATTTGTATGTTTTCTAAAGCAGTTTTACCTATTCCTGAACATTCATCAAGATCCGTGCTTTGAATAGATACCTTCTCGTATAAGTAGATATAGAGTAGAACCTTAATTTATGTACCGGTAGTATTTAGAGTAGAATTTTAATTTCGGTATGTACCTACAGTAAAAAAATTCTTCTTCTCCACACCAAATCCCATTTATTTGGGGCCGGCGGCTCGGATCCTCTCTCTCTCCATTTGCTGCGATCGAGGCAGTCTTCTGGAGTAAGCTCCAGGTGTTCTATGTCCCCTCTAATGGCCTCCTCAAGGAACTTCTTCGGACGTCCTCTTTTCCTAGGTCTTTATAATAATAAATAAAAAAAACTGAAGGTACAATTTACAATATCAGAGAAATTGCGACATAGGTTTTAACTTACTCCTGGCTATGTGCAAATTCAATATCAATAGTACCTACCTACCATTTATAATGTTTTAGCAGTATCGTCTAATAGATTGTTTATCTGGGCCATGCCAGGAGCAAAACCTACTATTAATAATGATAAATCTATTAATTTCTTCAACTTCTAGTTTTACCCTACCCGAAAGGCCACCAGGTGTAATTTGCCTTAAAAAAAACTGTAAGTAATTTGAGTCAAGAAATTTGCGTGTCTTTCAGGCAACATTCTGAACAAATTTATATACACACATACATTTGTGATATTAATATAAAATATAGAAAGCAATTTATCGTAACGCACACGTCTCGTCAAATGCACGCAAATAGTCTACCGTCTTATCGGATTAATATAATAATTTATTTCGTTTGCAAGAATAGGTACTTCTATAACTACTTAGCTAGGTATAGTTCTCGTATTGTTTTATTTAGGTATAATGGTTTCATTTGGAATGACGTAAGAACGAAATGTTTGGAGAAGCACACAAGAGGGTAAAGTCATCAGAATAACACGGTCGATCATCATTATTATACAGGATTATGAACTTGGTGAGAGATGTTCATGAATTTTTGTATTTTTTATGGAAATTACTGCACATTGCTTCCATTGGTTGATGAACACCACTAGATGAAAATTGGCTAGAGAGTGTTTTTTATTTCAAAACGTGATTCATATTGGTTAATCTAACATGGTTAAAGTTAGTTAACACCTCCAACGACATAGTTATGCATGGGCTTCGTCAGCTTGAAAAACTCGTGAGACAGAGTTGAGAAGAACATGTTTGATTTGTTTTCTTTAAACAAAAGATTATATACTCGTAATAAGAAATGTGTTCTCTAGAAAATGCACCAAATAATAGCGCCACAGGCGAATATTTTTCCAGAAGGCATCGTAAGCGCGTAAGTACCTACTTATAAGAAAGGTCGCGATATAAATCTAGTTATTTTTTTGTGAAATAAAAACATAAACTTAAAGAATATGTGACACAATTATAGGTACACGTAATTAGCGCCGCAGGAAAAATGTTCTATGAAACAATTTTTGATACTATGAGAAAACGTGCGATAATAATGTGATTTTTGATGAAGTTTTGTGACTTGGTATGAAAAATTATTATATACCTATTCCGATCTCTAAGAGGGGGCAGCTGCCCTGACGACGGCCATGTAGTGATGCAAAGTGCATAAGATAAATGGTATAGATATATCTGAGTGCCACAAATTTGGTTATTCTATCTGATGAATGGTAAACTTTTCTTGTCAACTCGAGATTCATTTTATACTGTGCATCAAAGCATCTGTGCAAATGCAAAAGTATAGCTACCTATTACCTACATAGTAAATTATGACTTTAGGTATTTACTCGTACGTTTTATATACAGTAAACCAACAAAAAAAAAACAGGTCATAATATCTATACAATAATTTATTACAGAGGTATTTTACTGCGTATGTCCACCTGAATACATATCAAAGCATAATAATAAAATTATAATTTTGCATTAACATTCATATTCATGCGTTATTATGCGTGACCCTAAACTAGCATTCTTGAATTCTAGATTAACATTACATATATTTTTTTACCACGTAGATAATAATATTAAATTAAAAATAGACACATATTACAGGTGTTTTAGATTACTTGTTTCATTTTAATTATATTTAAGTATAAATAAAGAAGAATATAATTTGATGTGATAAATGACTTATTATTCACTACATAATCCAAGTAAATAATATATTTTTTTTAACGAATCTGGGTTTATCGAAATAAACCCAAATACATCTTTGTACCCTTCACAGAAAGCTTAAAAGCTTGTGTTGTGAAGTGGAGTAAATGGAGTATTAGTAGATGGAGTAATATTACAAATTTGGATTGATTTATCAAAATAGACCTAAGTATGCCAAACCTTTCGTATTCATACCAAATTAGATTTATCAGTGACCATGCATTTATTTTATGATATGACAAGAACATAAGATTTACATAAAATGAAATTAATATATCTTCAGATTTGGCGACTTATAAATTGTGATTATATTGTTATAGTGTTAGGATAAATAATTTCATTGGCATGGCCATTGGCTAACCTAACCTATAAAGCAGTAGCGTAGCGTGGGGGACGGGCGGCATTTTTGGGAAAAATTTCATAAATCCATTTAATCACAATTTTTTCATTAAAACTCGAAAAATTTTCAGCCCCGGCGTTTTTTTCCTCTTTTTGAACCAAATCAATATGCAAATTTTAGCTATCCCACTCAAATAAAACCGGAAAATTTTGCTATTTATGCCATATCTAAATTTTAGTTATCCTACTCCAGCGTATAATTTCTATATAATTCTTGTGAATTCTCGAGAATTTTGGATTTATATGCCTAAATAAGGGAGGCGACGGATTCGACTTCCGCCCCGGCCGGCATCAGAAACCCACGCTATGCCACTGCTACAAAAACAAGAAAATGCTGCATATCTGCATAATTTTATTATTGAAAGCGATATATTCAGGTAATGTGCATTTTTTTGCACTGTAAATAACAGTGTTGGAAGATATGCAAAAGTTTGATATTTAGAAAGAACGGGAATCTATAAACCATTAACCTACAATAAACCTGTTGGGTTTATTCTAATCAAATATTATTGCAATAAAAATATTATTTTAAACGACGTCCGCTAAAATTTATTTAAATTGCGTTTACCGGATTAGTAGAATTTGCATAAATGACCTGTCTATTTAAAAATATGCGCGAAAGTTGTATTTAATCAGTGACCAATGCATAAACTACATGCTGCTTGTTAGATAGTCGCTATCCTACTTACATACAATAATGGCTTACAAAACAGTTATGCCAAAAATATCTATTAGATTACCTATAATAATAAAGTTATTAAAACTTGAATAAAAAGTAGGCATATTGACATTTCAAAAATTTCTAAAAACGGGAGACCTCGACAACCGTTACTTAAAAATATGCTTTGGAAAAAAAATGAGTAGATACATTGAACATTCATCTAGGGAATGTCCGTAAAACATTTTTTTATATCTTGTAGAGATATCTAAAAAAAATGTGATAAACACCTCTGATCGTTTTTCCGAAAGACAGAAACTCTTTTTCCGAAAGTCGCAACAAAAAATATTTTTTGTATGTATTAATAGTATGCATTAAATTTAAGAAATGACCGTAAAAGTTCTTGGATTGAAGCGAAATTAACCCCAAAAAATGGAAAAACTGTACCTTTACCATTTTATCATGCGATTGTTCAATGCGATTTTGAACCTTAATACCGTGGGAAATGACCGTGACGTCATAGTTAGATCACGAGCCTTAATGTCCAAAAAATAAATATACTTTTTGCACATTAAAGTAAATTCGTACATTTTTCATTATTCCGTTAATGCAGGTAACGGTCTATCAGGGTGACAAACTAAGTATAATGGCTGAAACAGAGAATGTTGTAGAATTCGTGTTAATAAATAATCTAACTCGCCGTAATGTCAACCAGAAGAACGGTTCCTTACTGAATCGACAACCATGTATGGTGAAATGCACTAATATAACAGATGCAAAGAGTGTACTATATAGTATATATGTAGAGATAGGACAGCCTAGGGTTCAACTGTCTTGTCCGTTACCACAGAAAGGAAGCGTCGTTAAAGGATAGAATATAATTCTAGTACATATTTCAACTCAAGGGTGCCGTCTTCACTGCTCATGTCTGTACATAGGAAAGTACAAAGACTTTTGAAAATCTATGAAATAAATCAGAAATTAAGTAACTGCAATACAATTATGTACTTATGTACTCGTACTTAGGTATAAAAATTATATACTTAGTTACGCTGATCACGGATGCACCACTCACTCACTCACTCACTGACTGATGCGACTTTTTTTGAGACTGAGTGAAGAGGGTCATGATACCAATTGATTTTATTATTAATTAAAAAGTGTATCAAAAGTAGCGCGCAGGCGATTTTTTTTTTAAATGTGTGAAATAATGAAACTATATTTGTCTTTCTGTAGCAGGCCTGGAACAAACTTTTTTGATAAAGGGCCATTTGAAATTATAAATGAGCGACAGGCTCCGACTAAAATACAATTTTAGATTATTCATCAGGGCCGGAATAATGCGCCGCAGGCGAACTTTTTTTAGAAAAATTGATCAAGTGATAAGATAAACGCAACCCATTTAACTAGGCCCGCAGGCGAATTTTTTTTACCAAACAATACAGCAGTTTTAGAAAATTCATGACATATGATGAGAAAACGATGTGGTAATCATGTGATTCTTCGGAAACTTGTATATATAGTACTGTCACTCATGGTGTTGGGGGGCTTCGGCCCCCTAGCCCCCCCCCCTGGATCCGCTAGTGGAGCGAATACTTAATAATAACTTCGTAAGTTAAATCAAAGTAATTTTTATATTCGTCAATTTTTAACGGGTGCCTTAGGCGTCTTACAACCAACTAGTTAAGTATAGTACCCAAATTTTAATCACCTGTAAAGAGTAAAGATGAGACGAGACTGGACGAGAAAATAAAACGAAACATGAACAAAATTGGTTTCCTTTTATTTTCTGTTTTATAATGATTTTTTAGTAATGTTTCCTAAACCCAGTATACAGTATTACAGAAAAACTTACATAAAATTCTCTTTGATGCTGATTTGAAGATTCATATTACAAAATATTCAACAATTCAACGCTATTCTTGCGATTGCGCCTGGGATATATACTACATCAAGTACACCATTTTCGTTGTACGAACATTATTTTAGGAGTAGGACGTACGTACGTAGGTGCTATTCAAAATAATTCCAATATACCTAAGATAATGCGTCGCTAATCAATCGCTAATCGGTCATATCAATAATGAAAAATGCGTGAACTGCGTGGAGCTGCAAAAGCTCTTAAAATCTCAGTTTTCTGTCGCAAGTTTGAGACTTCAAGAGTGACATTGTACGTGTGTTTTACATAATAGGCACACAACACACATATCTACCCCAATGCAGTTTTTTTTAAAAAAAAAACATTGCATTTAATCTAAGTATTTATTATATATAAATACTTGACTAACTATATAATACTATGCACTATTAATCTTAAACCTAATTAATTAATGTGTCAGATAGCAAAATCATGGCAAAATCAAGCAAAATGACTTTTTTGAGCTTGTTTCAAATTAAAGCGCGTATTTAGAAATGACACGCGCAAGCGCAGTATTGGCAATATTTTTACACTGCAATGTTGGTACACATACATTATAATGTTACTATAATGAAAAATAATAAATTTTCTATCCAGCAAATCAAAATTTATGTACCTACCTACATTTAAATACCTATGTAGTTTAAGAAAATGAGCGATAAACGTGTTAGGAAAATACCTATTGTATTTATGACTGCAATATTAAAAAAATTAAGGCGTCGCCAACTGGAGGGGAGGACAACTTAAATTTTAAATAAAAAAAAAATAGGTAGAAAGAAAATAGGGCTGCAGACGAATTTATTTTACGAATAAGAGTTAAGTAGGTACTCATTTTCTCTTAAATTCAAATAAAAATATAAAGAAATCGTCGCAAAGGCCAATCTTTATGGTAAGATTATTTATATTATTGTCTATGGTTAAGCTGATAAATGGCAACATTTTTATTGTAATGCTGCCAACTGCGCAAACGTCGAATTGGTTGTCTTAAATTTTCTGCCTCGATCACGACTCCCTCGGCGATACATACTAAAAACTTTTTCGGAAACGGAAGTCGGTACAACAAAAAATGGTGACACGCCCTGATTGGTTGATATTTTACCGTTGCCTACGATTGGTCATATCGTAGGCAACGATTTGACCAATCACAGCGCCCCAGATTCGAAGGGAAGTTTATCAGTAAAACATGGCGCCAATTTTGAACATTGGGACCGTAGCGATTGCGTACGATGCGCACGCGCGTGGATTAACTTGGGGAAATCCGAATTGGTTTATCTATTATAGTCATACATTTATATCGTATGAAAATAATTTAATTAGGTACTCCAATAATCAAAGATATCAACAAATCGATTCTGAAAATATTTGCTGACTGGGGATGTTGTCATTCTTGTTGTTTAATATATGCATAAATAATGTTTTAATGATACACATACCTGTTAATTATATTAATGATTAATAAATTGAATTGAATTAAATATTTCATATCCACAAAATACTTTTGTTAAGTACCTAGGTACTATAATATTTTCAGGCAGTGACATATATAGGATTTCATTTCGGAGGGGCCCGATCTAATATTTGACTTTGGGGGGTGGAAGCAACAAAAATTTGAACATAGACGTACAGTATAAAAAAATAAAGAAGCGCAGGCGAAATTTTTTCGTGAATGAAGGTGAAAAAGGTCGTGCAGAAAATACAAATAAGAATATATAATAATGGGTGAAGTGATAAACTTGAGTAACTTTTATGTTATAAAATAACGTTTTTTAAATAATTGTTCAACATTTTGAGGGGGGAGCTGCCCCCCCCCCCTATATACGCCACTGTTTTCAGGGTACCTAACTCAAATTAACATTGTGTTCTCTCGATGTGTGGGCACTGCACATACTCCAGCATATTAGGTTCTTCGGCAAAAGTTGGTCGGTAGTCTGGTTGGTAAAGCGCTCGGCTGTTAATTCAGTGGGCGTGGGTTCAATCCCCAACCTACTCCACTTCGCAACACAAGCTTTTAAGCTTTCTGTGAAGTGTGTGAAGATGTATTTGGGTTTATTTCGATAAACCTCTACTTAAAAAAAAAGATGTACTTACATTTATTTGAATAAAAGTTATTTAAGTACATGAAGCACTCAATGTAGTGGGCTATTATTATCTGAGCTGATATTATCAATTCAATTCTATCCCCTCACATTGTGTCCTTTGTTGGATAGACATAGAGAGCAGATCACTACACTATCCTATCCTTAGACACACTTCTTGCTTTTGTCACATTCACGGAATTCATCATACTCAGAACACCTCCATACTTATAAGCAACCGGTTTACACAAACACCATGTCCAACTCTCAGATTTAAATAATTTCATTTTTCTACTGAACACAAGCGTTGATTCCGTTATAGTAACACATAAAGATATTTTTGTGACGAGACTGTTACAGGTTCTCAGATATGAGTTAGAGCATCTGATTTGGGGCTTGCTTTCATCCCGTTCAAAGTCTCCAATCTGCCTTCTTAATTGATGTCCATCTGTGACACAATTTAGTGATACTGAACTTAAATATTGCTCTATAAAATGAAATAGGATTGTAGTAGGACATAATCCTGGATCCACACCAGTGTGTGACAGATTGGATAACATAGTGCATAAGTAATCTTAGTAATATTCACACATGGCGTGTTGCCTTGTCTATTGCATGTTTGTTCCTTTATTCAAAACCATTTTATATTGTGATGCAGTAGAAAGAAGTTTGACTACATAAATATCAAGTAAAAGGGATGTTTGTAGTAAAAGAAAAGGCAAAAACAATTATTGAATATCAATATTTATTGAATGAAAATAATTTTGCATGGTACAATCCAATCCCAATATACAAATATAAGTGGAGACGTAATGCCTCAACACATTATCAAGAAGTTAGTAAGTGTAACATATAATAGCAAATAAAACAAATAATATTAAATTATGTATAAATTTACATAAAATGTACCTCCACCGTTATTGAACAGTTAGTAAGTGTAACATATAATAGCAAATAAAACAAATAATATAAAATTATGTATAAATTTACATAAAATGTACCTCCACCGTTATTGAACAGTTAGTAAGTGTCACATATAATAGCAAATAAAACAAATAATATTAAATTATGTATAAATTTACATAAAATGTACCTCCACCGTTATTGAACAGTTAGTAAGTGTCACATATAATAGCAAATAAAACAAATAATATAAAATTATGTATCAATTTACATAAAATGTACCTCCACCGTTATTGAACAGTTAGTAAGTGCCACATATAATAGCAAATAAAACAAATAATATAAAATTATGTATAAATTTACATAAAATGTACCTCCACCGTTATTGAACAGTTAGTAAGTGCCACATATAATAGCAAATAAAACAAATAATATTAAATTATGTATAAATTTACATAAAATGTACCTCCACCGTTATTGAACAGTTAGTAAGTGTCACATATAATAGCAAATAAAACAAATAATATAAAATTATGTATAAATTTACATAAAATGTACCTCCACCGTTATTGAACAGTTAGTAAGTGTCACATATAATAGCAAATAAAACAAATAATATTAAATTATGTATAAATTAAGACAAACATGTTGTTATGTACATATAAATATATAAGATATAATAAAAACTCACCATGCCTTGGTTTTATGTAGTATACTTTCAATCTCCGTAAGGGATGGATGAAGTGTGGCCGTGACGGATAAGCATTTGTAGAAATGCGTAAGTCTGACATTTAATTTTCTCTGTCTAGCTTGAAACGGATGCTTAAAGAAAGGCATGTAAGTTATGTTCAAATCCAGAGTGGATATGTAATACTTCGGGTGATGTCTCTAGTGCCTGTGATATACTCAGCATTTGTTTTGTTAGGCTCAATCTCTTGTGGAGTCTTTTGTGGAATAAAACCCCTCCGTCTCCAAAAGTGAATGATGTGATGGGTTGTGTGTGTGGGGCTGCTTTAGGAGTGAACAATGTGATGGGTTGTGTGTGTGGGGCTCCTTTAGGAGTGAATGATGTGATGGGTTGTGTGTGTGGGGCTGCTTTAGGAGTGAACGATGTGATGGGTTGTGTGTGTGGGGCTCCTTTAGGAGTGAATGATGTGATGGGTTGTGTGTGTGGGGCTCCTTTAGGAGTGAACGATGTGATGGGTTGTGTGTGTGGGGCTCCTTTAGGAGTGAATGATGTGATGGGTTGTGTGTGTGGGGCTCCTTTAGGAGTGAATGATGTGATGGGTTGTGTGTGTGGGGCTCCTTTAGGAGTGAACGATGTGATGGGTTGTGTGTGTGGGGCTCCTTTAGGAGTGAATGATGTGATGGGTTGTGTGTGTGGGGCTCCTTTAGGAGTGAATGATGTGATGGGTTGTGTGTGTGGGGCTCCTTTAGGAGTGAACGATGTGATGGGTTGTGTGTGTGGGGCTCCTTTAGGAGTGAATGATGTGATGGGTTGTGTGTGTGGGGCTCCTTTAGGAGCGAATGATGTGATGGGTTGTGTGTGTGGAGCTCCTTTAGGAGTGAATGATGTGATGGCTTGTGTGTGTGGGGCTCCTTTAGGAGTGAATGATGTGATGCATTGATTGTAGATGTGTAGGTATGATCAAAGTCGTTATGTATGTGTAGAGTGTCCTTCCCTTGAATAAAAGAAACAATTTCAGATTTTTGCGCCTCTGTTGGCTTTTTTAAAATAGTACTTTCCCCTGGTTTCCTTTTCCGTTTAGTTGATTTAAACCTTTGTGTTTGTATATTTTTGTTTGCTGGTATTGCGGTTGTGAGGTGATTGCCAAACTTTACTTCTTTTTTATTATTAGAGGTAAGTTTCTCTAATACCGACATATACTGTCTAGTTGCTTCTAAAACATCAGGAATCATTTCATCAGATAATGTCATAGTTATACCCAAGGCAGTTTCAAGCGTACTTTGAATCTCTGTTCTTCCATCCAATTCATCCGTTTTGTGTGTGTTTGTAGCTGATAAAATAGCTTCTTTATGATCTTCAAACTCTTGGGTTTTATCTCTTTCATTGGTGGATTTATTTACGTTGCGTTTTACGCGAATACATGCATGAATATGTTTGCAGAAATTGCCACGAATCAAATGATCTACACAAGTACAGATAAACTGATGCACACAAATATTGCACTCTGGGCAAGACAGTGGACAACCACGACAGTTTGTTGAAGTATTAACGTGCACTTCATACTGTCTATCAGAAACACTTGAGGATTCTACAGCCCATTTGTTCTCTGCAATCATCATGATCATGTCATCCGTAATTTCATTGCTTCTACAATGCCCTTCAGCAATTTTCTGCATTCTGTGGGTCGGCTTATTCTTCATCTCCCTTATAATTCTTTCGAACATCATGTTTGAGCTCATTTTCAACAACAAGTGGACACATTTATCCACTCGCCTGTTATTTTTTCCATCCATATAACAATATTTCAGTTTTTTATGGAGGGCTTCTAAAAACATATTCGTATTTAGCCCAAGTCCACTACGATGACAGTATGCCCATTGTTCAGGACGATGAGCATAATTGCGCTCAAAATAATCCCCGAATTCTTTTACTTCGGGGTCATTTCGGCACATGTTTAGGAATGACTCCAGACAATCTTCAAACCTCTCTTTTTGTACCATTTCCAACAAAGTTCTGCAAGCCTTGTATGTTTCAAGTTTCTTTATCTCCCCCTTCACTTTTGATAAATTCGATTTCCATGCCCTATCGACATGCCAGGTGCACAGTAACCGATTCGGTGGTCTGTTCATAACGTGGCACCAAGCATTATAATATGCCGGCGCATCATCTGTCATAAAGACATTCGTCTCAATAATTCCTTTCTTCAGTTTGATCGTACTGAAAAATACTTCCATTGCACGAGTATCTATTCTGTTACTTAAGCAAAATGCTACACAGCATCCTGCACCATAGTCGTCTACAGTCATGATGGTTGTCAGCAGAAAATCATATCCTGTAACGCCATGTGTACTGTCTATAAGAATCTTCTTTCCTGTGAATTGCGACAGCATGGATTTCTGATATTTTGTCATAACGATAATCATGAAGTCTTCTGGGTCTAAAGCAATCTGTTCATCTTGAACACCTTGACGCTTGTAAAGTATGACTGGGTTGTCATCACCGAGAGACTGTTGCTGCTTAACCCAAAGGTCTACACTGAGTGCATCATTACTGTGAGCTTTATCCTTATCTAAATTAAAATCTCGCAGGATATTATGCAAGTCTTTCTTCTCAACAAGATGTAGTCGACTCATACCAACATTTTCACTGACAGATTTTCTAACATCATCGAGAATTCGATCGAAAGGCACTCCTTCTTGTATTCGACCTGCCAACTGTCTTCGTTCATCAGTAGTGAGACGAAGAAACTTTATAGACAATTCATGACCAACGTGGGTTTTCATTAATTTAACATAAAATTTGTTACTTATTTGAGAGAGAACGATTCGAGCTGGACAATGACATCCGATTTTGACTGATTTTTTCCAATTCAGCCGTTTTCCAGACCATTTCCCTCGAGATGGACCTGATCTGTGGCACAGGTAATAAGTTTTATTACCACATGATGCTGTTTTCACATAGCGGGACATCTGTTCTGCCTCACGTTGTTTTTTCCAAACAGAGAACTCTGAAAAATTTCAATGAAAATAATTACCATGTATATGATCGTATTTTAATGTTAGCTAACCTATTGCCTGTAGTTAATATGGTATTATACATTAGGTTTATAAAATAAAACGTAATAGAGCAGTGCCATCAAACTGTTTTGCAGTTTGGAAAATATTGTTATAAGTTATTTTTGTAATTTTTATATATTAAATAAATAAAAATTATGTATGTGATATACATATATGTTATTTATTCTCTCACTAAACATTTTTGACAAGGGTGTAACTTCTACTCGTTTTGACGTGGTTAACCCATTTAACATGAATTTTAGGCACACAAAATAGAGAACCAATCACTGTTTACAACCATAAGATTTAATTTAGAAACTGAATTTGACTTTTTGTGTGCCTAAAAATATGTTAAACGGGTTAACCAGGTCAAAACGAGTAGAAGTTACACCCTTGTCAAAAATGTTTAGTGAGAAAATAAATAATTTATAACATAAGTAGTCTCGCTAATCCGGGTCTTCAGTACATGGACACGTCCAGTAATCTGGCACCTTACACCACCACTCTCTCCACCTCGTCTCCTCCGCCACTCCCTAAACTCATTTAAAAGCTACATACTTTAAGACAAATTATTGAATTTCCCTATACAATCCAGTAATCTGAACATTCCAATAGTGCCGGATTAGTGAGACTTCTGTATTACCATCCATAGTATCAAAAGATGCTTCCTCAATATCTTGTTTAATATTGTGAATACTGTAAATGTGTTTATCAAGATCATTCAGTGTACGTTCCTGTACTTCACACAGTGGGCATTTCCTATTATCCTCTTGTTGTTGATAATTATTCAAGTGATGTTCCTTTTCTAAGTTACCATTCGTGGATAAACAACTAGTATTGGACCTGCAATAGATATACAACAATATTATAATGCACTGACCTATATTAATTTGATGGTCGAGGTGGTCGGTAGCCTGGTTGGTAACGCGCTCGACTGTTAATCCAGTGGGCGCGGGTTCAATCCCGACTTACTCCACTTCACAACACAAGCTTTTAAGCTTTCTGTGAAGTGTACAAAGATGTATTTGGGTTTGTTTCAACAAACCCAGATTTATTTTAAAAAAAAAAAAGTTATACCTATATTAATTCCCGGGCAACGCCGGGCAATACAGCTCGTTGGATAATATATGAACGATTCTCATAGAATGAATTTAATAAACCTGGTGTTTCGTGCTGAGAAAATACATATCCAAACTTCTTAACCAAATTTTACTTACCTTGTAACTGTACTACCGCTAGCAACATCCATTCTTGCATCATCAGGAAGGTTAACATTTTGGATTTCAATTTCGTGTCCATAATGAGTTTTATAATACATCACATTGTGTTCTCCACTCAATTTTTTTGTTAAGATAATTTGACTGGTGCATGCGAGATCCACTGTATTACCACCTTTAAATAAAAAATAATACATAATTACATTACCAGAAAATCACTTCGAGTGTATATAGGTATTTATGAACCTATCGCTGAATAGCGAGTTGAATGTAATTAAGATTACACCATCTTCTTCTTCACTAGCCTATCGGGCATTTCATAACTGCTTTCACTTAATAATGATCAATTAAATTAAAATCTATCGTTTATTGTTCTGAATCCTCCCTAGGCCATTTGCAGGCATTCGGACTCGTCAAAGTTACATGTTAACACAGTGAATAATATTCGTACATATAAGAGAGATAAAATACAATAAATTTACAGGGAAATTCAATGCCAAATAGTGTAAAAGACTCTATTGGCACTTCGTCTTGGTCGTACAACTAGCTACATATTCTACAACACGCAGTATCAATCGATTCATAATCATATACAAATAAAATTAACAAAGAGATAATGAGATATGTGTTTATGTTATTGATGGACTTATTTTACAATAGTGTTATATAATATGTTATATGATTGACCCCCTTATACCAGTAAACTTATACTGTCTGGGGGCTTTAAATTTACATTTGAAGTTATATAATATAAATAATGTTGCTAATGATACACATACTTTGTGAACCATCTTAATAATAAATTGTAATAATAATGTAAATAATGTAATAATAAAAAGTCTTTAATAATAAATTGAAATTGAAAATAATAATGTGGTGCGGTACAGATGTGACATTGCAGTACAGACTCACAATCAATTTAAATATTAGATAAATTTATAATTGTTCATAATAGTATTATTGTCTATTGTCTTCTTGGGAAAATTGCGACAGGATTTTCCCGCTACTTATGGTAGTTAAATATTTAAAGATTGAGTTACCTTTGATAAGACTGCGAGAGCAATTAAAATAAATATATTGAACAACTTCTTCATCCACTATTTTCCTTTTTGTTCCAGCTGCTACAACATACTTACAATTAACAATTTTTGAAAGACTTCGTTTCCATGACCTGAATTCTGAAAACAAAAACATCACTTATTTAAAAATAGAAGAAAGATACATAATAAAAACACTTTAAACAATGTTTATGCTGTTATAATTTTCCAAATAAAATTTGAATTTGGAAGCTCCTAAATCATTCATTATGCTGTACAAAAATTCATGTTAATCACATGTTAATTGAGGGTCGATGAAACAAGCATTGTAGGCAAAATTTCGATAACAAATGAATTACTAAATGTGTTGGTACAATCGAAGCCTGCGATAGTCTACATCCTCGTACAAGCCTACATCCTTGAATTCCATCACCGCCACGAGTGGTGACGTCACCTTGTATCGGTGACAAACACCTTGTCTCATCGTCAAATGTCAGTTGGGCCCGACCTCCATGAACAATATGGCGACGGCCTCGGTACAACCATTATGGACTTCAACAGTTTTATAAGATTTTTGTATGATAGACGAGAAAGTCAGTCATCACCTAAAATTATTTTTGGCAATAACTTAGAACATACTGAATGCAATGTTATTTTTGTGAATACTTGTGACCTAATGCTGACAATATATATATATGCTGACCTATAATACAAGTCTCACTAATCCTAATAATAAATTTATCATGTGAGGTCGTTAATCGAGAACAGGGAGTGGCGGAGGAAGCGCAAGTGGAGTGAGTGATGATGTAGAGTGCTGAACTACTGGACAGGCTGATGTAGTGAAGTGCCAGATTAGTGAGGCTCAACTGTATTTAATGCATAGCGGAGAAAGATCTACATTGCCAAGCTTGTGATCAACCTCCATTGGCATCCTTCAGCCACTTTACATTTAAGAAATATCAATATCAACCATTATTATTATAGGGGGCCCAACATCCAAGGCATCAAGCCACAGCAAAACATTTGGAGCGGCATTATGCATGTCTTTATACGTGCCAGAGAACGTTCTCAGGGAGCCCGTCTCCACGATATGCTGGATAGTCCATCTTGGTTCTTCACAGCCGCAGGCAAAGGATTCCCGCATCTGCCGAGGATCTAACCACATTGGCCACGTCCCGTGCGGATCCGATTTAGTGCCATCCATTGGGGTCTGGGGAGATCGAAACTAGGCATTTGCAATCCCAACCCCTGCACCAGGCCACGAGAAGCTCTGTTTGAGATTCTCAATTTCCCGCCATTGGCAGTGGCCATTGAAACCACCCTCCTTTAAGTGAAGGGCAGTCGCATGAGCCGGCCTCCTAGAGCGGAGTCGAGAGTTAAATGGTATAGGGGCGTCCGTTATTTACCATTACAATTTGTAATAAATAAGACAAGTGCTTAATTAATAAATGCACATTCACCTTCTTCAGTCGGAAATTCCAATTTCTCAACTTCCATTTGTTTGTTGTGCTCTGTCTCTAAGTGCTTTCTCAATCGAGCATTGGTAGGAAATTTCACTTCACACTCTGCACATTTAATGCGGGCATTGCGGGACGAAAAATCAGCCATGATGACAAACAGGACCTTTAAACCAAATTAAAATATATCTAATCTAATGTGCACGGCAACTGACAGCAACAACGCGCGAACGCGATCACAAGGAAACAAAAAAAGGAAACGGAAACGAGTGACGAACCTATCTACCGATTTCCGTTTCCCCGTTTCCGGCAAACATTTGTCTCTGTATTATAGAGAGAGTCGTCCTCGATCTGTCAGGGGCACAGAACACATATACTCTGTCAGGGGTTTTCAGACCCTAAATAGCACATTTTTGTTTATATTATATATTATACTGGGATCTTGATAAATCAATCAAGATGATAAACGCCGTGTCAAGATCCGGTAATTTGTGTTCATTGGTGAAAGGAACCTCTACGGTGGTCGCTTCAGGATGCAAGACTCCACCGCCTGCGACTGTTCCTGCTAAGAAAATCGTCGCTTCTGTTTTACCCAAAACTAATACAGTTCTATCTTTAAACGCTGCCTTACCTCCTTCCCGCTTGAGGGTCAAGTCTGGAATTACAGGTAAATGAATTATTATTGGCTTTTTGAAACTACAATTGCAGACTTTTTTGACATTACATAACAAAGTTGACAGTTGCGGTTATCACACACTTAAAATGTGTAAATGCATAACGTGATTGTATTCTCAGTCTCAGAACTGATCTTTCTAAAACGAAACATCAAATGACAAATTTTTAATGTAATAAGTAATTAATCTAGGTATATAAGCATCACATTTATTATCCAATAGTCAATCACTGCAGAATACTTATGTCAAAAATATGACAACATAATATTGGTCAAAGTTTGGATAACATTGTACTGAATACTGTGAAATACAGTCATTGGCCATGTAGGATTATTAGGGTACCTGTTAACATGAAGTATGTGCATATAGGTACTCGTTTTTTGCGTTATAATTTCTTACCAAATTCAACAGTCTAGAAAAAGAACATACTTTGCCCCTCCGATATGCATTTAACAGCCTGACATTAAGATTACCACAATCAAGTCTACAGGGTTTAAATAAAGATTTGTTTTATACCTATTTCAGTTCCGACCCAGATTGTACGTTGTGCCCACACAGACGTCAAAGTTCCCGATTACTCGGCTTACCGTCCAGACAGCATTTCTAATCCCAACACTTCATCAAAAACCACAAGAGATGGAAGGCAGGGCTTCACTTACTTGATTGCTGGAGGTATGTGTAACATTCACATTATTCTACAGTTAGTTTGCATTAAAGAGTTGTGATTTTATGAGATAGATATTAGAATGAAGTGCTTTGACTCTAATCCATAAATCTTTCCGACTTTCCCAACGCTGGGATGTATTGCAAAGCATAGAGCGAGTAGTAATAGTGAAATACACATATTGAAATGAAGAATTCACTTATTGGGTATGTCCTTTATATTAGTTATACTTTTATTCATTACTGGACAGTGTAACACGCAGAAGCAAAGAAATAACAGTAAACTTTGCATTGTAATTCTGAAATTTCTTTCCAGAACTAACCTCAAGCATTTTGAGTAGAGGTTATAAATATTATTCTTCCTAACAGTTGTGTGGATTAATGTTATTATTTCCTTCAGGTGCCAGTGTTGCTACAGTATATACAGCCAAGTCACTTATTCGTGGTGTCCTATCCACTTGGTCTGCTTCTGCTGATGTGTTGGCTTTGTCCAAAATTGAAGTCACCCTCGACGACATCCCCGAAGGAAAGTCTGTAACATTCAAATGGAGAGGAAAACCGTTGTTCATTCGTCACAGGTGATTAACTACTCTATATTTAAAACTGTGGAGTGAATGTCTATTTTAATGGGATTAATTTATACAGTCCACTGAAATAGATTTTCTCCACTCTTTTATGCTAATATTGTTTTGGAGTGTGCCATATAAGCCAGGTAATCAAGCCAATAAATAATGTCTCATAAGGTGTACAACCAATCCTAAATATCTTTGGGATCCAACAAGCCAGTTATAATAATCACCAGTGTGTTTGCGCTAGTTCAAGTTATGTACATAGTTGGTGGAGGTTGTCAATTGGCAATTAAGCTATCATTTATATATTTTTATTTGCAACTAATATTTTGTTTGTTTATTTTTAAAATCTCTATATCTACTTATAGATAATAAACATGTGTATACTGTTTTACGCATAAACTGGAAGAATAGCTTTTATGATAAGTTGACTCTTGAATATTTCCTTCACGTTTTATGTATTGGTAGGTATTAATTTTGTACAATTGTACTGGAAACTTCTTTGTCATTTTTTTTATCTGTATGTAATTAATTATGATGATAATTGACTAGATGCCAAAATAATAACATGACAAACATGCACATGCCAAATAAGGTATGATAATAAATATTGATCTTTCAACAAACCTATTTTAAGATCATAATATGTCATCCTTTCTAAATTATAAACACAAAAGCGTCATAATATGTATCTAGATATGTGTTAAATCCCTAAGTGTTGCTTTTTGTCAATGATTTCTCAGGTAGAATTTGTGTACAGCATCCCGCAACCTCTAGCTTCTAAGAAGATATTCCTAAACTTGTTAAAACGAGAATTATTTACATATTTCTTCCAAATAAACAAATAATTTTGTTTTACAGGACCGCTGAAGAAATCTCCAAAGAAGCCGCTGTGCCTCTCGCTAGTTTGAGAGATCCCGAGCCTGATTCTGCAAGAGTAAAGGATCCCAAGTGGTTGGTTGTACTTGGAATTTGTACTCATTTGGGTTGTGTACCTCTAGCCAATGCTGGAGATTTTGGTGGATACTATTGCCCGTGCCACGGTAGCCATTATGATGCAGCTGGAAGAATCAGGAAGGGTCCAGCTCCATTGAATCTTGAAGTTCCACCTTATGAAGTAATAGACGGTGTGTTGGTTGTAGGTTAATTGCTTACTGTTTAATAGGATCAATATTGTCTTATCATTTAACAGCACACATTTTTGACGTCAAAATTTGTTTATAGAATTACATTGTTACGAAAATTAATGGCATCGTAGAAACAACAATATTAATAATGTATCTTAGATATTATGTGATACAATATCTAAATAAAACATTGTTTATTATTATCAAGATTATGTAAATAATAATTTATATAAAACTGTTTTAATTGTTTTTACCTTTTACCTTGCTAAGTTGAAGGTCTAAATAAATTCTTACAATAATACCACCACTACTGTACAACCATGGTAAATCTAATGGAGTAACTAGTAAATGCTGTATATGTATAAAAAATTAAAAACATACACAGCAATTTCTTTGCACAGCCATTCACATGCCGTTCAGAATGGATTGAGAACTTAAATGTTGGAAAATTGATGGAAAACACTTAATAGCATTACTTCGACCACAACCTTCTTCGTCCTCGTCCAGATTTGCTGATCGTGGGTACAAGGTGATTGAGTCCCAGACCTACTGGTATTTTAAAGGACCGTGTTTGGGAGGATTTAGCTCTACAAATAATTTACAGTAGTTTACGAGATACGGATTCGACTGATGATGAATTGTTCAAAATAAAAGTTGGTACTAGAGATTTTTACATTTGAGATGTACTATATTTCCACTCTTCAATTTCATGTGGTGTGCTTTATTTGGAATGAATCCATTCGAATGGAAATGCAGAATACCTATTTTTCATATTGAATTTAAAATATAATTACTAATAAAAACCATTTTGCATTTACATTTCAAATGGTTTTTGTACCCTTCTTGCACATCTCTGGTACAAATCTACTTAAATTTGAATCTGATTTCACGAGCTGGAGTTAATTTCTACTCCATGTATTAATCCATTTTGCCCTTTGGGAAACATAACTGGAGTTATAAGTTGGAGTAGTAGCTAACGAAAAATCCCTAGGTAAGAAAAATAAACATCAAAGTATGTTTTAATAATTTTTATTTCCACATTAACATATAAATATTATGTGTTATTTATAATATTAATTTCAGTTATTATATACAACAATGAAACATTGCTTCTTGAGTGATGTACTATTCAGGATAATACTATCATATTGGGTACATAAATTTAATATCCTTACATGGAATTTTATTAATGTTGACCTGCAACTATGAACATAGTGAATAATATTAACGAGAGATTCATTAAAGTGTATATACATTAAATAATCTGTATTTATTCAATAAAACAGCAATTATAATATATTAGTTATTTATTTATTTATATTATGTTATTATTTTTACAATACTGTAACAGTAAACACATTATAGCTGATATATATTTATTATGGAATGATACAATAATTTACAGAATAGAAACGAAAACTTAGGGCCAAATTTCAGTGATCCAATGATTAGCTGACTTCAGTAATTTGTGAAAAGCACATACATATTTTATTTAACGCCAGACTGCCTTATCTCTACACACACTCCTAGCTTCCATCATGTTTGTCATGCATGCTCTCCAATTTCTTTCGCTCAAAACGCATCTGTTCTGGAGGATTTGGTCGACATGAGTGATCCAAGCTGACCTCAGGGGGCTGTGCTTCCTCATTGTTAAACCATATCATTCTGACAATCGTGCTTCTGCTCGCTCTAACTTGCAGTTTTGTAAACCGTCTTTTACATTCAAACCTCTGAACAATCATACCACTTATTCCCCTGCAAACCAAATTATTTTATTAACTTTCATTCTTGTGACTAAATCTCCTTGGATTTCACTACACTCTTACAATTTCACATCCTTTTATATAGAATCGAAACATTTCCCATTTCTCAGCGATCTCATCACCGTGCCGTATCCCTCCTTGAAGATCTAAAAAACTACAAAGTTGATTTGTTCTGACTATAAGTTTGACAACTGGACAGTTGCACTGTAAGAAGTAGATATCAAATTGTGTGTTACTTAGCGCGGTACGCTCAATCAATATTATTTAATAACAATCTTACATGCCGATGAATGCTGAACGACTGAAAAAATGATCAAAAAAACTTACAAATTATGTAATAAGGAAATGCCAAATATTACTCAATTGGATCAGAAATGCAGATTAAAAGTTGGAAGTATAAAACTGTTTTCAAAATACAAGATTCTGGCGGTATAAAGAAAACTAATAGCTCGAGAAAGTTAAGACAACAATTCCAATCAGAAAAGTGGATAAAAACAAAGTGCATTCTTTCTACAAAAACAAGTATTAAATAATTTTATAAATGCCAATCAATGCACACGACAATAACTAATCGATATATAAATAAATAGGTATTATGTAATTAAAAAAATAAAATCATTGATACAATGTACTAAAAAATTATCACTAAAGTAATAAAATATATTTGTAAAAAATCTTTCGCATTGTTTTACCCGCAGAGAAATACCTGCTTTGGCAGCCTTGGTAGATATGCTGTGTAAAAGAATCAGAGAGTTGCAGATATTATTCATCGACGGACGTTTCATAGTATGACAAATACTAGTTTTAATGACAATTTAGAATTAAAATTATTCATCGCCGAATTAAATAAAAATGTTTTAAAATTAATAAATGGTAACTTATGGTAGACAAAACCAACATAAGCAGAGGCCATTCTGAAAGTAGATAAAGATTCTGGGGTGGAAATTGTTTATTTAATTTTTCACACACAGTGCAGAAAAATATTAGACACCGCAGATTAATTCGATCACCGTTAACATATTGCCAAATGAGATATAAATGTTGAGACACAGGTTCGGGTTAAGGTCACCAGTGGTATTTCTCTTATGGGTGTGCTACAGGGGCTCGCACGTGCCTTCTCTCAGCCCAGCCCTGCTCCTTGTCCATTCTTACAGTGAAACTTTAGTTTTCTGATTCAGAACCATTCAATTATATTATGTTTTAATAATCGTAACTTGCAATCAGCTGCAAACTATTGCCTCAGTGGTGAAGAACTTCTTGTAAAATTTACATTTCTTTTTCTTGTACTTTCGAGAAGACAGTTGAAGAGTGTAGTAAGAAAGTTCTGCCTTTTCTTACAAATATTAATAATACATTCTTTTTCAAGTAGAAACTTACAGATTGATAGAAGATTTAATAGGTAATACTATTTAAACACAATCTTTGGTATGAAACATTTGAAAAATAACACAAATCACTATTACATGATAATAGCAGTATGAATTATTAAACTATTTTATATTGCAACTTATTATAATTAACTTTTATATAAACTGTTTAATGTTAGAAATCATTAAGACTGGGTTAATTATGTTAAGGAACAAGTGGGCACTGAAATAAATAATACGATAATAAATAGTGTCTTAATTACCAATGAATAAATTAACTTGTGCTACATTTAAATAAATTATATATTAAAATGACAATGTATGGTTTATAGAAGATGACCCCTTGAAATACTAAATTAGGTACCTAAGAAATGATGTTGGTCAATTTCACAAACTTCACAGTAAATATAAAATTTTGCTATATGCGTGCAGTCGACAGTGAAATTGAGCACTGAAAGTGGTGGCACAGTTTTAGCATTTGATACGTGTCATGACTATACATCTGTAAAACGAATCCCGTTTTACTGCTGAGGTGCAATAAATCATTACTAATCCTCTAATTCCATAGACGACTCGTGACCAAAAGTATTATTTCTCTTCGAATTTAAAATACGGAGGTTTCTATCTTTACCTGAATTCTATACAACCATCAATATCTACAGGGGAATAAAACAATAAGTGAAAACAGGTAACTTGTATCAATCAGCGTGTATTACGCAGGTAGTATTAACAAAATTAGCCAAGCAAATAAACCGTATACTATTTTTGGTCGCCTTACGTCCTTGCAGATCTCATAGTCCCAGGTACCTAGGGCATTGAGTCTCCTGATGTAAAGTCATGACAGCAGCAATATCAAAAAATTATCCGTTGCAATAAGCAAATTGCTTGAGTAATTTTAATACATGGTCAAAACTGAGATTCGACCCCATGACCGTTTGTATAAGTAGGGGCAGATTGCTCCCAAACCAACTGAGCTAACTATGTAGTCATTCAGCCTTATACTACTTTAGACGCCATAGGATTTTATGATAATAGTATAAAAATAACACAAGTATTGGCAAATTGTTAAAAAAAAAGCTACGCAACTTGTTCTAGGTATTAGTGCATAGAAATAGAATACTGGAGATGGTTACCGATTAAAGCATTTTGTTAACATATTTCTTAAAAAACAGTGTTTTAATTTTTTTACACAAATTTAAGTTTTGTTTTCTCTTTATTAGATACATAATTATATAACTTATTAATATATTTAATTTAATTATAATAATAAAAGGAACTTGTACTTAGTTATATACAAAAAGAATATTAAATAAAAATGGCCAAAATATTTGAAACAATAAAATACGCCGTTGATAATAAATGCTTAGTATGTTTAGTTAAATGTTTTTATATCTTACATTGTTTCTATTTATTAGTTAATTATTTACATTAATATCTTTGGTGAACACCACCTAAGTCATGAGGTGATCCTTACTTTTATCTTTGTATTAACATTTTACATTATCATAAAGCATTTTATATATATGTTACCAGATATGTATGAAATCCGTCATTGTATACAATTCTTAGGAAATGTACGCAATGCCTAAAATCGGCAGGAAATGTGTGAAATAAATTTCATTTTGTGTAATTTTTTTGCATTATAAATTATATATTAATCTAATATATTATGAATTAATGTAATATATTACACACAATTTACTAAGAAGTATGTACATTTTTAAATAGGAATCTGAAATATATCAAATTATGAAATTTTAAGTGTGACTTCAGTTTACCTGCAAAAATAAATACGATCTTCGGTGTGATTACGTTTTTATTCTCGATTTTATAAATGTGCCAGCTTACCCGAAAAAAATAATATTTTTGGGTTATTGAAATATATATTTCTTAAGAAAAGTGTGAATTAAAGAACCTGTGACAAATTATTTCACACATTTCCTAAATTGACCCAGCATTGTATACATTTCCTAAGATTTGTATAAAATTCCTAAATTTCATACATTCCCAGTCACATATAACACTACTGAAGTAGGGAGTTACAAACTATTAGTTAATATCAATTCATGAAATACTTTATGAAGAATCAACTATACTTAAATATTTACATTTTAAAGGTGGGAGAGCAGTGTGTTCACTCGTAACATCTAAATTAATATACACATATTATTATACTTTAAAGATTCTTTTCTATTATTTTGTTATCCTATAAAAATATATTGATAATGAAACATTGGGTAAGGTACATTCACGGTGTATTGTACACATGGACCCTGTGGGAATGATCACTATTTGCATGCTAGTATTGTTGTGTCTAATTAAAATCATACAATAAAAATAAAATGATTACTATTAATACATACATACTTCATTTAATTCTGATATCAGTCAAAATAGATATTCTTTGTAAAGTCATATTATTATATAATGGTATAACATATTTAATATATACGTTGATATATATTTGATAATATAATTATTATAAGTGATGAAATATTAAAAATGGTTTAATTATTATAAATGGGAGACAAGTTTAGAGTCAAATTTCTAATGGCGTGATTTCTCGTAGCTGATCTACTCGTTCTCGAGGATTTGATTATTTGTAGTACCATCGTCTTGCAATCATGGCACACAATCATCTGAACACCACGAAGTCTGTCCGAGGCTCTTGCAGCACCCAATGTAGCGCCCCGCAAAAATTTATTTCTGCAATAGCAAAGAAGTTATTACGTATGATAAAAAATTAGAATGTAAAATGAAATCGAAATGTATTCTTATAAATTATAAATTAAATTATTTTTATTACCTTCTGTCTAATGTATGTCTCGGGCTTCCATTAGAAACAGGTAAACTTTGTGGTCCTTCCATACTTCGAGTCATAACATTATTAGATGCTATTGGGGGCGTCGGATCCGGGACATAGCCCATAGATGAGCCACCTCTGGATCCTGGTGCTGACTGCACACATGATAAAGATGATTGAGGTGATGTATTGAGTGTGCCTTCTAGAGATCTTGCCATGGCTGACATTTGAGATCTTTGTAGAGATGGACTGCTTGGAGCACTGCCAACTGAGTTATCTGAACGATCCTAAAAAAAAAAAAACAAAGCACTTGAGTACAAAAACTGATAAATATTGTTTTTACTGAGATTTACCAATTTATTAATAAAAGGATTAATAAGTGTATGTAATGTGTATTACGTTATTATGTTCAGGTGACATTAGACGAGCCATGAGAGATCTAGGGAATGATGTATTCACTTCTTCCTCAGGTGATGGCATGAGAGATGGACTTAATAGAACAACTGGAACATTTGCAAAATGTTCTGTAGGAATCCTCATCTGGAAAAGTAATGGATAAATATTTTATTAAAATCAATCGAACCCTCCATAAAGCTACATCATTAAAATTCAATACAAAGCGATCACTACCTTGGAGTAACATTTGGAACAGACGGTTTTCTTACACAACTTGCACCTTTGTCCCCAGGGTCCTAAAATACCAAATCTTGTTTTGAGACACAAGAAACACACCTGAAAAATAAGACATATTTTATTAACACACATCCCACAATTCGTATGTAAATTAATGAAGTAATTTTGAAACACTATTTTACCTTATGCTTCTCGACATCTTCTTTAACTCTCCCTTCAACAGGTAAAGCCTCTAATTCAGCTTTTGTGAGCACAGACCTTATATGAACTATTTCTTCTAATGTTAATGATAGCCTCTCATCAAGTGACATTGCATCTTGCCATTGTTTCTGTAATATTAACAGAAAAATTTAATAAGTATGAATTATAATTTAAAATTCATAGCTACCTATGGATCTACTATAAACTCTACTACAATATCTTATGCTTATTATACTAAATCTATTGCCATAAAAAACTATGATAACTAATACATATTTAGCTGCCTAGAATGCTGCAAAGAATATGATGATAGATGTTCTCTAAACTATGCTAATTGATTGAACAGGCAAACACTAATGAGAACACAATGGTTAATAAATCAAATATTATAAGATGATGATGTTTTTATAAAGGCTTAATAGGCACTATAATCGAACTAGTAAAAAAATATGTATCTTCTACATACTATTATATGAACTAATCTTGCGTGAAATGATAATGATGAAATGAATCCAAAATCTAGTTTTTTATCTGCACACTTATGTAACGCAAAATACAACCAATTCAAATTTCTACAATCCTACACTAAGTCTCAACAATAAATTTTAACATCCAAGTAACAAAATCTAAATGAAATATTATCACGAATACTAAAAAATACACTAAACCAGTTTTTAATAAAAGAGGATGATATTAGTGACATACAATAAAGAGATATTAGATTGATTCAATATGAAAAATGTAATTAAGTATATGAAATGAATATTAAATGAAGCACACCACACGACACTCACATTACTAGGGGCACTAACCGACTGGATTAGTTCTTCTTGTAGGGAATTCCTGGACCATGTTATGTCATTTGGTGTATCGCCCAAGTTACCTAACGCACTCGTCTCGACTTCACTACTGGCCACAGAAATGCCTGATTGCCTGGAATCTGGTCTGAAAGTATATTACAAAATTTATACATTGTAATTGAAAAAGTTTTTTAAAAATATGTTTCACTTGCAATTCATACCATCCAGTTGAAATATCAATATGTTAATGGTTATTACCTTGATTGTGGTACTGACTGAGATCCCGAAACCGGATCAGCTGGTTTACTGCATGCCACTATGGTATGCCGACGCATAGAAGCTCTTCTGGAAGGACATTGTGTTGCCAAATCGTAAGCTGAAATTAAATTAACAATGTTTAAAATTTTAAGAGTGATATACAAACACTGTTTGTATTACTACTATGAAGTTCAAAATAAAATAATCTTTATTGCACATAAGAAACATACAAAGGGCGGGCTTATTGCCTGGTGGCAATTTTTGCCAGCCAACCCATAAAAGAAACCACAATGAATGAAAAAACTAATTAAAAACTTAGTACCGAAAGGGTACCTTAACTTAAGAATAATTGAATACATAAATACATACATATATAAACATATACATATAATTTTAGTAATCCAATAATAAACTATCAAGGTATTTCTATAGTATATTATTTTTATTCCTAGATATGTAAGAATAATTTGTAACAAATATTATTTCAATAAAAGTAATCCTAGGAAAAAGGAGACGACAAATAAAATGTATAGCAACTATCATTAACATGCAAAAGAATTAAATTCTCAATAAAAACATGAAATAAAAAAAGGGATAGCAAATTCTTTCAAAACAATTGTATGTAATGTGATTCATATCATGCTGGATATTAAATTTAAAATGTATTTACGGGACATTTAAAAATAAATGTAAGAGAAGCTATAAAAAATTTGAAGTTTATTTTTTATTTATTTTAGAGCAAACGATAAAAGCTTCCCAATCATTCATGCAAAACACAAAGCTTAGACACAATCACAGACTTCATAACGTAAATAAATATTGTTATTAAAATCTGTGATTATTCTATTTGGATGCCAAAAGAAAACATTGAACAAAGATTAAGTAATGTTTGTATTAGTATATTTCATACATTCGAGAGCGCTGTCACAGAATTGATGATATTCATCATGTGTTATGTGGGTGCGTGGTGGCGCGCGTGGAGGGCTTGCTGTTATAAATAACCAATTATAATATATTAATGGTATTACAATTACATTAGCAATAAGGATACATATTACAATTTGGAACTACAGTGCAATTCTAAATTACCTGTTAGATTCGAACCAATATTTTTTTATTATAAGTTTTAAATTTAATCTAGAGCAGACGACTTATTTGTTTAATTACATGTGGGAAATACATCTAAATGGTGACATATTTTAACTGTACATATTTTAACACAGCAGACAACTACAGTAGAGTCTCACTAATCCGGCACTGGGAGGTGTCTGATTACTGTAAGGTAAATGAAATGGAAAACTGAAGGTCCCGCTGAAAGTGCCGCCGGATTAGTGAGAATCATCTGTATACAGGGTGTTATGTAATTCACAAACAGTTCTCAATGCCGGTTCATTTTAGAATACCTACTAATTAAATTAAAATTAAAAAAGAAATGTACCTGTTCTTTTCCACGGTTTAGGAGAGGTTGGCTTAACTTGTGCTCTGGTGAAATTTCTTGGGAACGGTTGAGGAGCAGCACTGACTTCAGGATAGCCCGTGTCTTCAAGATCATCATCGTCGTCGTCCTGAAAAAATAGAATAGAACTTAAGAGACATAGTGGGTGATACATTCCAGGAGGAAGATATGTAGAGAAACATATTACGGACATTATCAAATTTTCTGTACAAACCTCTAACAAAAAAAGACGTGCGCTGACTTTTAATTAATTGTTTATGATTAAATATACCTGTTTTCTCGGAAATAGTTTTGTTATTGATCTTTAAAAAATCCCAATTTTAAAAGAATTTTTAAAAAGCTGCGTTAATATTTCATAGTAAAATGACTGTCCCACGCCTTTACCACACAAATCTTTGCATGGTAAAGAAATGGGATAGCCATTTTATTATGAAATATAGATGACAGCTTTTTAAAAATCCATTAAAATTGAGGTTCTTTACAGATAAATTATAAAATTGTACTTTTTATTTGTAAGAAATCCAACATATTTCAAAAATGTGTGACTATTTCTATAAATTTATTTAATCATAAAAAAATAATTCAGAGGCAGCGCACGTCAGAGGTACAGAAAACTTGACAATGTCCGAAAACATAAATCACGGAGTCTCTTCTTTATGTCTAGTATAGTTAGAAAATAGATATGTATTATGCATGCCTACTGGATCTCTTATGAAATCCATTTGTGAAAAACCTTTTGAGGATTTCTGTTGCGATTAAATGCGGCTAAAGCGTACGTGTTAAAGTTGTTATTATATAGAAAGTCACTACCTACATAATTCTGACAAAACAGATTCATTAAAAAGTTTTCACAGCATCCTTAAAAAGTTCTGAATGGGTCTTCTTCTGTATAAAAGCATCAAATTACGCTGTAAAATTTAATAAACAAACACTCTCCTGAAATTTAATATTCAGAAGGCTTCTTCTCTAATGGTTTTTATGTCTGTAACCCCCGTTTTCACCAACTTTTACCTAAGAAGGAGACCCCTAAGAAATTTCCATACAAAAACAGAGATAATATTCTATTTTTTGACACGCAGGCCTACCAACCACACCCTAATTCCATACAAAATGCAACACGCAACTCACCTAGCCTGGGCAGAGATATTTGGGCACCTAACGTAGGTGAGTTGCGTGTTGCATTTTGTATGGAATTAGGGTGTGGTTGGTAGGCCTGCGTGTCAAAAAATAGAATATTATCTCTGTTTTTGTATGGAAATTTCTTAGGGGTCTCCTTCTTAGGTAAAAGTTGGTGAAAACGGGGGTATGGGTTTTTAGCCTATCTACGTCACAGACTTAACCTTTCACCTTTTATTTTGTTAACCTTTTTTTACCTACTTAATTTAGTAAAATCGTTTAAATTCAATTACATCTCTATTTTGTTTACATAAATCTAACTCTTTGAAGAGTTTCGTTCTGTAAATAATGGAATACTTAATCTTTAACAGCAATTTCACAAGGCTGTGTATACAGAGTAGGACTAGGAAGACAAATTCAAAACTGCGACGAATAAAGCCATTTTAATAAGTTATGTCGCAAAATCACCAATTTACAATCATAGGAGACATAAAAGCATAAACTTTTTCGAGTTATCCGCTATCCGCAATCTACCTAGATGACGTGTAAATGATTTTGAAAATCTAAATTTAGTTCAATTTCCTCTTTAAATAAATAAAATAAAACACTGCTTTTTTTCCACTGACGTATTTATTTATTTATTATAACGTTTTCAAAACCAACGGTTCCTCTTCAACAAGTTACTGAAATGAACCGTTAGGTTTGAAAACGTTATAATAAATAAAATATACGTTAGTGGAAGTAAAACAGTGTTTCATTTTATTTATTTTAAAAGCGAATTGAATTAAAATGTCCTTCCATAATTTTACACTCTCCAACCTAGAAAATCTCTAAATTTAGTTCCAGTTTCCGCTAATTCCCATTTATAAACTGAAATTGGCCTTTCTGGGTGACTATAAAAGGATTGTTTTATGTAAGATGAACATTGTGCTCGTGAGTGCTCCAACTATTATTTTTAACCTATTGATACGTATCTGTAGACACCGTAGCTACGCTTTCTACCTATACTAAGATACATAAACGTAAATACCTACGTTAAAATGAAAAATCACTAAGACGACGCGGGTAATGATGCAAAACTAATGCGTATACAGAATATCTATTATGCAGGTTACAGGTACATAACTGTTAATGATTAAACAATTTCAATGAAAAGAAAAACAGCTGATGTAACGAATTGTTAATTAATTCGCTGATAACTTGCGTTACTCTTATTATTAATCATATTCCCAAGGTTAAGGTTCTACTACCGACTAGTTACACCAGATAAAACATCTACTTCTAGCTACTATTTACAGTAACTATTATTGTAACAACATGGACTAATCTCACCAGTATTATATAATGTGACCAAATTTTGAACTTGGATTTTTCATAAAACATGGCATGAGCGAAGAGGTGTGAAGAAGCGCGGCCGCCCGAGACTGACCTGGTCCGATCATGTCTACCAGATACTCAAGGATGGAGGCGTTTTGAGTAAAAAGAATCGGAGAACGTGTATGACAAATTGCATGAATGTGACGGAGGCTATGAGTGTGTCCAAGGATAGGGCTGTCTGGCGCTCTGTCCTCTCTCCCTACCCTGCATGGGACGTGGAGTGATGGTATAGACATAGGAGTGAACCCAACAGACAGCAATCATATCCACAAAACACTCACATGGCGTAAAATTTCTTGGATTGTATGAAACCAAGTAACGAAAGAGAAAATTTAGTCGTAAGTTCGAACGAGAAAAACATAAACAATTACAAATTCATTTCATTGTTGACTTTCATTTTGAAATACCAGTACCTAAATGAGAAGAGAATTTGCGTGGCTGTCACAATAATAAAAGATGATTCTTCGGTAATTTATAATAATTAAGAGAAAGTAAAATAATAATGTCCAAGTTAAAAAAAAAAAGTGTTGAAAATTATTATGATGACCAAACGAGTGAGAAACGCAACAAGACATTGAGACATTAACCTGCTTATAACAACAAATGATAATAATATATAATAGTAGGAATAGAACCTACCTATATAGTATAGGTACTGTACACATATCTAATTAAAAAACGGAAATAAGTATTTGGCACATCGCGCATCGCGTTGAAAATCTTTTGTAATTCATCTCATTATTTTCCAAATTCATCATTAGGTACACACACACATCATTCGAAAGAGTTCATACTTTTTCCAGATAAGAGTATGCATACCGAGATTTCAAAAATTTCTAAAAACGGGAGACCTTATATCTCGACAACCGTTACTAAATATGCTTTGAAACAAAATAGGGTAGATGCATTGAACATTTATCTAGGGAATAACCGTAAAAGACTTTTTATATCTTGTATAGATTTGTCAAAAAAATAAATAAAAACACCTCTGATCTTTTTTCCGAAAGACGGAATCTCGTTTCCCGAAAGTCTCGGAGTATATTTTTTTTTGTACTGATAATATGCATTCAAATCTAGGGAAAAACCGTAATTTTTTTTATAGACGCAAAATTAACCCCAAAAAATTTAAAAAAACGCTATTTTTACCACTTTATTACGCGTTTGTTCACGCGATTTTGAGCCTTAAGGGCTTGGCACCAGGAATGACGTCACAGTCATTTCCCACGGCATTAAGGTTCAAAATTGCGTGACAATCGCATGAAAAAATGGTAAAAATAGCGTTTTTTTTCATTTTTTGGGGTTAATTTTGCGTCTATCAAAAAACTTTTACGGTTATTCCCTAGATTTTAATGCATATTATCAGCACAAGAAAAAAAAATCACTCCGCGACTTTCGGGAAACGAGTTTCCGTCTTTCGGAAAAAAGGTCAGAGCTGTTTTTAAATATTTTTTTTGCGTAATCTATACAAGATATAAAAAAATCTATTACGGTTATTCCCTAGATAAAGGTTCAATGCATCTACCCTATTTTGTTCCAAAGCATATTTAGTAACGGTTGTCGAGATAGGAGGTCTCCCGTTTTTAGAATTTTTTGAAATGTCGGTATGCACACTCTTAATGCCGTGGAAAATGACTGTGACGTCATTCCTGGTGCCAAGCCCTTAAAATACTAATCTTATTAGAATTATTTATTCCACAAACAAATTTATACTAGGCTTGCAATAAATTGCATGAAGACATCAGAAGTATGTATAGGGTGTTTCTTTTGAATAGGCACACTTTTAAAATGAAATTAAACGTATTAAAATCATGGTAATCTCCATAAAAATAGCTTCATCGGAAAGATGGAAGTTTACCATTTATGTTTTGATATGATTTCGGGCATATATGCACGGGTATTCCTTTCTAGGAGCCATTTCTGAGACGCCGTCAAATCCACAAAAACTCACTGTTTAGTGTGGAATCATTGCCCCATATTTCTTCAAAGATGCTGGCGGTCGGAAAGTTACAGTCAATGGAGAGCGCTGAGGTCCATGATTAAAGACTTTTTTGTTCCCTAATTAAATGGCATTAATGTGCAAAAACTTTGGTTTCAACACGATGGCCAACATGCCGCACATCGAGCGACACAATCATGTTATTACGGGAAACATTCGATCGGCGCATAATTTCACGTAATGGTTCGGTTAATTGGCCTCCACGATCGTGTGATCTCACCCCTATGGATTATTTTCTGTGGGGATATGTGAAGTCTACTAGGGGGTCTACACAGATAAACCTGAGACATTGGATCACTTGGAAGCCAACATTCGCAGAGTTATTAGCGATATACGGCCTCAGCTGCTCGAGAAAGTCGTCGAAAATTGGACTTCCAGATTATGCTTCCATCAAGCCAACCGCGGCGCACATATGCCCGAAATCATATTTAAGCATAAATGGTATAAAATAATCTTTTAAATAAAGCTATTTTTATGAACATTACTATGATTTTAATACGTTTAATTTCATTTTAAAAGTGTGCCTATTCAAAAGAAACACCCTATATAACATCAACCATCATAGTCTATGATTTGTATTAATTATGAATCTCATTAAAATAGATCTGTAAATTGACTTCATGGCCACGCTGAATCCTTTCTACATAATCCATTCTAAAATGATGATTTGATGAACACTTATAATGAGAATGTATTATATGCACTGCATCAGTCATTAGCGCACGAACATTCTCCATTAGACAATAAAAAATACTAAACAAATTAATATGGATTTCAATTGAATGTTATATCAATAACAAATGGTAAGTGAATGTAAAAATATTACAAAGGTACAAAAAAGCTTACAAAACTTTTGCGTGCAGATAGTGCCTGCCATGCACGATACAAATAGGTACCTAACAACCTAACCTAAGTAAGTAGGTAGGAACATAAAAGAAATAAACTGAGTGAATATGTACTTATATGCAGGTAAGTGAAGTACCTTATTTATAAAAATACGTGGATGCATTAAATTACTTTGCAAACACAAGACGTAAATGCATAATAAAATATTTTTTTAGAATTGTATTTCCTTGTTTAATTGCATGCCTTTCTCATATGGTATATCAATGCTAGTACCAAGAAAACACAATATGAAAGGTATAGGATTTTTAAAATAATGTAAATTTACTTAAACAAACCTTGATAATCAAATGAATTACTCAACAATGACCTAATCCTTTCTTATCTGAAATAGATCGCTAATCTACCTCGTTGTAAATTGATCATTGTTCTATTAAAACAATGGATCGATCATGTCTACCAGATTTTCACCCAACGAGGACGAATGCGTTTAAAGTAAAAACTAAACAGGTAAACATGTGTAATAGGCTCTCCACACACGTCCGGAAGTTCAGTTAACTGAATCGACCGTTTGCAAAAAAGCTTCAACCCAAACCTTCTGTCTTCCCTCTTGTTACCCTGATTTTGAATTCAGAAAGAGATTTTGGTCGAAACTTTTTTGCAAACAGTCGATTCAGTCGACTGAACTTCCAGACGTGTGTGGAGAGCCATAAACAGAACGAATGTGACGGAGCAAAAAAATGTGCAAGACCACCTCTTTTCTATGTTCTTCCCTTGCAAGGGAAGGCATCGATAGGTAATGCGCTCAAATAGAAATAAATAGATAAGTAATTTTCTTTACAATCGAAGACCTTTTGTATTATACCTACTTTAAAAGTAATAGTAATAAATACCGACATCAGAAATAATATTTCCGTCATTCACGCTGCAATTATATTCATTATTTTGATGTTACGTCCGGGTGCATCGCGTTTCGTAATTTCTACGATAGATTGGTATTTTATAGATAAATATATCTCTACACACCAGTGACGAAGGGTGGATTTCTGCAGAAGGGAAGCCGGGGCTAACATTTCTTATGGGATTACGTCAGATTAGACACTATTATACCTGTCATTTTTTCCAAAAGGTAACTCGATGGGAATTGTGTTCTTAGGTAGATTCGCGCCTGCTACACACAATGTAGCTTACTACTAGTTAGGTACTAGCAAAACATCAGTCCATGTGAGTATAGTGTGGTAACTGGTAACATTATAAACAGTATTAGACAGAATTAATTAAGTACTACTTACGTCTAAGGTCTCAAAGTCAACCTTGATAAGTCTTCTAACAGGCAGAGAGTGTCCAGGTTCTGGTTCTTCTTCCCTCGTTCTTCTCCTTGCCGGACACGGCGCTACGGCCACTGAAACAAATACATATTAACCATTAAAATAATTACAGTAGCATCATCAGTATACGTGCTTGCACATACATAATCTAGACATGTATGCAAACTTGTATATACCTAATAGTACATTTCCTAACACATTTCCTAGATTGATTTCCTACTGATAATGCACAATAACTTTTAAAAGAAAATAATATGTAATCGAATGAGTATTACCTACAACATGACATAACTACATAATTGATCAATCATGCAAATATCATGCTCGTTTTTTGATGTGAATGTATAATTATTGTAAAATCATCTTCTGAAACAGCAAGAACAAAAATATTTACCTAGGTAAAACATATCAACATTTTCGATGGCACTTTTCATGGAAGACTATTTTTAATACGTTGCACGAACTCTTACGAGCAACTTTACTATGTTCAATGCATTTATGTCTTATCTAATGAGTTGATATCATTCATTATCTTTCTATAATGAATCGACCTAATTGTTTATCTGCTAATATGTTCACGATTTCTCAATTTTAGGTAACGCTTTTAAATACAAAAATATTTATGTAATGACTCTTTAATAGGCGCTTTACACAAGTCCATACAGTCTTTTGAAATGTTTGACAATAGCTTATCTAGTGCAACAGTAACGTCTTAAAATAAAAAAATACAAAACTTTCAAACGATGTAATAAAAAACTGTACCAGAAATTACCTATACAAAATGAACGACAGAATACATGCACTGCACGTACAGTTATATGAAAAAAATCATTGTAACTTAGTGTGCTCTGTAATCTTTTAGACTTTTTTTTAAAAGAATAAAAATTTGGAAACCAACGGTTTGACACGAAATCATTGAAAACCACGACAATGCAGATACTAGCTGCGGTTTACGTTTTAATTTCGTCATCAAATAGACACAAAGTTATAACTGTATTGTGGACCATAATGCATCACACTGTTAAATAATATTCTAAGGTTACAATAAATTCAGATCAGACACATAGATTTATTTTTACTACGTACGTACATCAAAAGTATGTAGGTAATTCAAACTCAAAATTCCTTGTACGATTGTACAGAAATTAATTTCATATGACGATATTTTCTAACAACAAGGGATCTAAAGGAGGCAAGACTTCGCTCAACGGATGCGGTGTCCAGAAGGACTTGGAGGATAGAGACTGGAAGAGACGATGCTCTAGTAAATGGGACAATGGTGAGGGGAAAGAAGAAAAATACGGTATTCTCTAAGGAAAAATAACTGGTTGATTTATAGGAAATAATTACAAGTATAAGAAAGAAAAAAAGTTTGTATAGGTACACACTTTTAGTAGGTATGTAAGTAGTTACGTACCACCAAATGATTTTTTCAATAAAATATCCAATTTTTTAACGTGCATTCATAGAGACAACACCAATTTTTAAGTTAACAAATTATCGGCATATTTTTATATCTACTTACCTAAATAAAATTTATTATATGTATTTACACAGCGATATCGATGTTATCAATATTAACAAACACTCCCACTAGCATGGCGTGAGGATCTACTTTATACTATCATTTAATACTAAGAACACTTTAGTAGTGCTATTAAATTTACTTGCAATCTCCTGTGTTATCGAATGATAGATAACTAAATAGTAATCGAATAAATATGAAAAAATTACCGGCAGCTCACTATTAGTGTTTTAGAATAGTGCAAGATAAAATAAATAGTGCATCGTCGAGTTAATTTACTGTGCTGTTTTCCGAAGGTAAACTACTTTTAATCATCAATATTTAACGTGTATATTTTTAGGTTTTAGGAATTCGTAAACCGCAAGATTTAATTAAAATTAAATTATTTTCTTAATTTAGAATTACTTAAACATTTTATATACCATCAATACAGAACGAAAATAGGAGTTCTTTTTCCATTCTGATATATTCTTTGAATACCAAATAATAGTCTTTACACTCCTAATAATATTTTACAGTAGTGTCAGTAGTATAGAATAGTAACAATTAAGACAAAGGTAAACTAAGTGACGACTGTCTTACAAAGCATTGACGTTTTTTTGTTAACCAACAAAAAGTTTTTTAAATAGGATGTAATGAAAAAATTGTAAAGTCTCTCCAAAGCCACTCTATAAAGTCGTAAGTTGGAGCTGAATATTCACATTGATTTGAATGCATTATCAACATTAACCTCACATTATTATTATATTTGCTTGACATTAAACCTCCTCAATGATATTTTTATTAATAATAATTGACTGCACTGATCTATTCCATTCAACTTTAATTTCAACAATCGTTTACAATACGCTAGTGTTGCATGTTGAAACAAATAATGTTTTCTAAAAATGTTTACTTTTTTAATAAACTCTATTGAGATTTAAGAGCTTGTTGTCACGAATAGAAAATTGACAATGTGAGTGATGCTGTACGTATTGTAAAGTAAATAGCAATTACTAATTTAATACTTATATGTAATAGAGAGAAATTACTATCTTCTCAACAACATCGTAATTTTGTGAAGAAAACGCCATGCTAATTAATGAAAAGTCTATACTTCATAAAATACTATCATATAAAATGTCGAGAACACTCGGCCCCTAATTAACTTTTAACACGAAATGTTAAATTTAATTAGTAATTGTAACCGTGTTTGTTAAAAGAAACCTAAAACGATCTTATACAAGTATATCTATTGTATTACTAAGCACTATGGTGATTATACTTTAATCTCTATACAATTGATATCACTGAAGTATTCCAAAATATAATTAACTACAGGCACTCATTCAAATTACTAAATAGGCGTCATTTTCAGAAACAAGCCTCTTTCACGCTACTACATCGAAGTCTGTATAACTACCAGTGGCGAAGGGTGGATTTCTGCAGAAGGGAATCCGGGGCTAACGTTTCTTATGGGATTACGTCAGATTAGACACTATTGTATTTATCATTTTTTCCAAAAGCTAACTCGATGGGAATCGTGTTCTTAGGTAGCTTTGCGCCTGATAACTACCTCCTATTTCAACAATTTTTATCTTATTAATTATCATAGCAATTTATCAATTCCACGAATTACCTATCATCAAAATAAATTTTCAGGCTAATAAGTTAATTATACTAACATTTCCTGAAATCGGGAATGAAATGTAAATTTTTAAGGTGAGTGAAATAATTACAACGCTCTTCATTGATAGCGATAAAAAGTTCACACTAATAATAGCGTAGGATATGAAAAATGAAAATGCCAGTCAATTGAGCATAAAATTTGGTCAACATAGTTACCAGTCGTATTTTACTTTAGGTAGGGAAACAACGAAATCAAAAGGTCACTGGTATAATTATATTACATGTTATCCTTTTACTGAGACCATTACATAAAAACTTATATGTTATTATTTAATATCTTGATGTATATATAAATATCTGGCACGCTTCTTGTCGTTTCATACAATTAAATAATATTGATCACGTTGTTATCCGATATTAAAATAAAATGACATAATAACAACCGATTGTTACACTAACGAACTAATATTACTATCCATACTTCACAACAATCGTGATATTTGTACTCGAAGTATTTATCTAGAATATTTACATCTATGTTGTATGTAGTTATGTATATTGGTGGAACAGAGAAGAGAAAGGAAAAGCTAAATTGCGCAGTTTGTTAAGTGGAAATTTCTTGATACGTCATTATATAGGAGTATGAAACGTAAGTTTTCATGCAAAACTCGATTTTCAGTGGTTTTCCTAAATGAAATTTAACTTAGCTAATTTAAGGAAAGTATCTACTTACGATTCGATATGTTTTTAATAAATTACTATGAAATATGTATCTGTTGTTACTGGAGCAAAAAAATCTCGATTCAGCACGACTGCTTTTCATATCTTGTATTCAACTTACGAGTATATTTACGTTAATAATTTTCAATCCAGAACGGTGAACTTGTCTGCAGCAATTGGGCGATTTCTTCTAGGTGCCTAAACTTAAAAACGTAAACGTATAGAGAAACTAAAATACGTCAGTCGTACGTAAACTACGTGACGTAAAACCTTGCAATAAACACACGAATTATATTACACTAACAATGCACGATCAACTTTTTCCCTCGAATTTACTGGTGTAGCTACTTACATGATACGGAGCTAACGAAATGCAAATCTCATTAATTATATCGTTACACAACAACAATGCCAACAGACCCTGAACGGTGGCTTAGAAACGAAAAGTCGAGGCTTATGAAAACATCATAAAGGTTAACCACGTCCCTACAAATAAACCCAAACGTTTTTTGCAGGAAAAAACATCGTTTGAAATAAAATATTCAGTACAGACGATTCACGTACGCAGTGTAATGATACAATATCAAACGTTCAGTTCAATAAAACCTTCCCATGTAATTCATAACATGGAGTGAATATAATCATTTCTCAGATACTTCCTGAGTGAAAATTAAACATAGTAGAAACACTGCTTTTGCGCAAAGAAATTATTAAATAAAATCTGGAAACTTCTCAAACGAATTTCCAGAAAAGGCAATAAGGTGTAAAATGATATAATCAGTACACGGACAATTTATCTTTATAGATCATAAAAATGTAACGATGAATTTAAGTGAAACGATGGAGTTAATTTTATTGAATTATTCTGTGAACATTACTTTGGGACGATTTTAGTAAACTAGGTCACAAGTATACCATACTAACATAATATTGTGAGGTAATACTGTGTGAACATTGTGCTAGGCTAGTAGTAGCTGAGAGATACAAACAATTTAATACAACAAAGGTAGACAATTATACAATATACTTTATCCTAATATAGTTCAATACGTCTTTTAAACCACTTCACCATTCACTTATTGTCGACGCAGAAGTCTAAATTATAGGACATAACGATCACTTTTTTAAGGGCTTGGCACCAGGAATGATGTCACAGTCTTTTCCCACGGCATTAAGGTTCAAAATCGCATGACAATCGCATGATAAAATGGTAAAAATAGCGTTTTTTTCCATTTTTTGAGGATATTTTTGCGTCTATCAAAAAACTTTTACGGTTATTCCCTAGGTTTTAATGCATATTATCAGTACAAAAAAAAATTACTCCGCGACTTTAGGGAAACGAGTTTCCGTCTTTCGGAAAAAAGATCAGAGGTGTTTTTCAAAAATTTTATTGAGAAATCTATACAAGATATAAAAAATATTTTACGGTTATTCCCTAGATAAAGGTTCAATGCATCTACACAATTTTGTTCCAAAGCATATTTAGTAACGGTTGTCGAGATAGAAGGTCTCCAGGTTTTAGAAATTTTTGAAATGTCGGTATGTACACTCTTAATATACATTGTACATATCTACTTATTTTAATTCTGCATTGTTATCGATAGTTGCATTTCGGTTTGAAAGGCACTCCACAAAATACTTATGTAATTATTCTTGGTATTACAAGCTACACCCGCCAGGTTTCACGATTTGAATATTATCTTGTTACTTTAAGGTACACTGTCAGTGCATAATACCTAAATTTGTTCCATGTTACTTTCATAAATTGCATAGAAAAATGTATTTCAGTAGGTAAATTACTTTAATAGCTCGATATTTGATACAAATATTATATCAAAAACAACGTTGCTGCGTACAAAAATCCACGTTACGTAACTTGATTTACATTATACAATTCTCAAAATGATTTATATCACAAACTCAGTTATTTTCGTGTGTACCTACCATAGATGGATCGATGCATCTTTTACACTAAATCTACTGGCAACTTTTGGACACAAACACACATAATATTACATTCTACTCAATTTTTTGTGTCTTTACAA
This sequence comes from Ceraclea dissimilis, assembly GCA_963576895.1. Classification (NCBI taxonomy): domain Eukaryota; kingdom Metazoa; phylum Arthropoda; class Insecta; order Trichoptera; family Leptoceridae; genus Ceraclea; species Ceraclea dissimilis. The sequence goes on from OY756358.1 coordinate 4,795,912, forward strand.
TTTGTTTCTAATGATATGGATACCTGAAAGTAAAAACCTTCTTCCACTTATAAGATTTAATCATAAATATGAAAAGTCTATAAATAAATTTAATGTGAATACGGCTTCAGAAAATGTGCGCATGACATTGGAAATAAGACTTAAAGTATGTACTTAAACGATTACAAACTCAAGTGGTCATAAAACCAGTAATGAATTTTATTGTACGCACGTTTCCAGAATCAAAATGTAATTTGAAGGTCGGAAAACTTTTACTGCAGCATACTCGTATAAGCACCCGAAAATAACACGATTGTAATTGAAAAGATCAAGACGTTGGAAAACATGTTCCAAAATTTCAAACACTAGGTATATCGGGTTGACTGTAAGATATTGCGTTTGCAATAAGTCCGCCTTTTGGGACACTACGATTGTATTATTATTGTAATTAATAGGTATGCATATTTTGTTTTGGCCAATAAAGATTTATTTATTTATATGTTTTAACCAAATGGTTTACAAGAAAAATCTACATAATAGCAGATACATTATATTCTTTGCTATCACTCTTAAACGTAATTAACGAAGAGACAGCCTTAAAAGCGTTAAATATTATATTATTAGTTCGCAAGGTTTCAAGGACAACACTAATTTATTCTTGTTCTAATTATTATCTAATGACCTTATTCATTAAACTATATAATTCTAGGTAGGTAATTAGTTGTTTCTTTGAATACCTTTTACCAAGAGTGTTACCTAATTGCAAAGCTTTAAGATAATGTAGAATTTAAATATATTATAGATAAGCACTACGTACTTACTCGTACATTACCCAATTTTACCTTTTAGTAAAATAATTACTTACTAAATAAAAAAATCTTTCGTATTATATTAAGATCCAATTAGTCTTACCTACGTAAAAAAAGTTTACTTGTTTCATATTTTCTTGGGTAATTTGCTCACTTTTCCTGCAAATATTTAGACAAAAAGAAAACGAGAATAACAGTCGTTCGGTTCATTGATTATCGAAGTACCTAATCAAATTATTTTCATACAGTTCTGTTATATTGCTAGCAACAAAGACATAAAAATTCATTGATTTCCATTGCGTAAATAATGCGTACATACACACAAGTCTATATTTACTACTACTACATCATCTATTACTACTAACATTATACTGACTTACATCTGTAGAATTTTATCACACGGGAACTGTGAATAGTATGGTGTATTTCATACAAATTAACAAGCCTAATAATACTCACTATTATCACGAATACCTAATACCAAATGACGCATGTTGCCACAGTGAGAAACTGACTAGTGTTATACTTACAATGAAAGTTTACTTCAGTCAATAAATTACATAACAGAAATGCATCGCAAATAAAATAGATATTGAACAATAATGATTACATAGCGGTTAGCACGAAGAAATTCTGCGGTAAATGAAAGTAATATTTCATAACAACACTGTTATCACTATTGACAGGAAACTGTATGTACTATGTATGTGAAAATGTCGATCGAACCTTGATCAGCTGACTGCCAGTAGGACTGATCTTGGGCAACATCGACTACAGGTTCGTCTGGAGAAGTATCGGGCGGTGGTAAACCGACGACAGTTCGTGGGGCACCACCGACCAGAAGCATCCTCTTACGTCCCCCGCCATCTCTGCTGTCCTTCATCCCTCCAGAGACGCAGCACAACACTCACTATTCATGTCACAGAAACTGGGTCAAGTCATAACAAAAACAATGTGTTCTCTTGTACGCTACGCTCGCGACTATATAATCCTTTAGTTTCAACACACAGAGTACTCAGATTTGTATTATTGCTTGCTTTTGATAATGATGTCAACTACGTTAGCTTTGACAGTTGAGTGATATGATAATATTAATACGAGTTGAGTGTTAGGTTAGGTAGAGTATGAGTCACAATAAGCAGTGACGCTCATGCGGCGCGGTGGTTCCTCGTGCAGGCGCCTAGGGGACTAGCACAACTCTCGTATTGCACCCCTATACAAGGGGGCGCGCCTGCGCCATGCCATGCATTAATAATATTATCTCTACGAGGGTTGCTACGATTCCTATGTAACATTCAATCCACGGTCTGTGAATACAACAAAAAGGAAAATGTATTTTCACAAACACGATAAATTCTCTACACATTTTCTTCTTTCATTGTGAAACCAACGTATTAAAACTTGGAACTACAATATTCTCAATGTTAATATAGAAATGTCAAGAGATCATTGGTATTTATACGTAGGATCAACAATATTCCCAAATTAGATTTAATATTGCAGACTAAGCCTCTATGCGATATCTTACGGAAAATATACTTAATGTCAAGGTGAGCTGGAAAAAATTCCGGAAGAGAGCCAACAATCGAATTGAATAAAAAGAAAAAATAAATTATACAAATTATAGCGATATTTATTCGGTAAAGAAACTAAGTCACACAACCAATAAATCAACTCTAAATAAATTGGTTTCCTGTCGACGCAATATGATACAAATGTATGATCTGGTTAAAGAACCTGATTTGAAACAGACTTAGGTATTATTGTATTGATATCTAGTTTGAAAAGAAAATGATCCATAAAAATAATGATATCTCGTTAGCAAAACAATAAGTAGTAGACGATACAATAAAAGTGAAACTATATTTGTATTAGCTACGAAAAAAGACAAAGAAAAAGTATGACTAATTATTATAGCCAATGGATATTTTGACATATAGGCATTAATATTTATATCTGCATATAGATAGTTTAGGTATATACTATATATATATATATATATATATATATATATATATATATATATATATATATATATATACTTAGTAAAAACTTAATCTCAAATCTGATTGGGATTAGGGTTTTGAGTACCTATCTATCTACTCGTACCTACGCTAATGTTGGAGTTCAATCTTGATGCGATGTTATAATTATTGCATTTTTTTCTTTCTTTTTGACCGTCATTTTAAAACGATTCTAGAACCGTTAGCAAGAATAGACAAACTCGACAAAAGGCTTAATTAATTAATTCAACATTTCAGGTGTCAGGTCGTGCAGTAGAAAATATTGTGTGAGATCGTAGACTTTCATCGTGAGGCCGCAGTCCATCGGGTGTATCGTCCGGAAAATACATATTTAAGTAAAATAATGGTGAGTACCTGTACCTGTGTAGATACTTTTATTTTATGTTCATGATATTATAACGTCGTCCGATTATATGCGTTGGCTATGACGGCTTACAAAAACTAGTAAAGAATGTATCACTAATAATACCGTGTTTTTCAATACATTAACCCCCGTTTTCACCAACTTTTACCTAAGAAGGAGACCCCTAAGAAATTTCCATACAAAAACAGAGATAATATTCTATTTTTTGACACGCAGGCCTACCAACCACACCTTAATTCCATACAAAATGCAACACGCAACTCACCTAGCCTGGGCAGAGATATTTGAGCACCTAACGTAGGTGAGTTGCGTGTTGCATTTTGTATGGAATTAGGGTGTGGTTGGTAGGCCTGCGTGTCAAAAAATAGAATATTATCTCTGTTTTTGTATGGAAATTTCTTAGGGGTCTCCTTCTTAGGTAAAAGTTGGTGAAAACGGGGGATAGCAATTTAAACCGTAGATAATAAAACACAGTTAGATATTATTTAAAAGAATACAATACTTAGATTAATACAAGTTCTGCCTATAATAGGATTGCCTTTTACTTTCTCTCAAGTCACAGTTTTAATACAACTCCATGTCACTTCAAGTCTATTATGTGTCTAAGTCTAAGATAATATACTGCTTAGTCTACGCCTTAAGGTTGACACTCTATTCTATATAACCATAAATTCACCTGCACATCTCAACCTTATACGGAAACTAATTATAGTAAAATAGTTAAACAGGTGGTAAAGAATTAGCGCTAGCTAGATTATACAAAGTATGTTATTTTGTTCACAGTTTGCGTAGGCATACAAAAATGTCACTGATCTCAATTACTATATGAATGGAAGCTCAGTTACTAAACTAATAATTTCTATCATTCAACCAATCTAACCAAATGACGCATTCAAATTTATATAGCATACCACAGTGGGAAAATGCATTGGACTTCCAAGATCTAGAAAGTGATAAAAAATATATTCCTGATAAGTTCTTTCATAATTGTAGTTCACCGCAAAATTCTTTAAATTTTTCATGAGAGGAAATTTAAGAAACTTATTTCACTAGATACGTAGATCAGTAAAGCTCACTTTTTATACTGGAGTTATTAATGTACGCATTGTCACCTTAGGAAATACGGATTAATTTGCACTTTTTATTAAACAAACGATCGCATCAATTACTATAACAATAATTTAATTGTAATTAAATTAAACAATGATACTAAACGTTAGTACAAATCTGACGAAGTTAATGATAAAGTTTGCTGCAATGTTATTTAAGAAGATCTCTTCATTGTTAGTGAAATGTTTCGTAATTACTTGTGAAAATGTAATCACATTATGCATACAATAACTGGGTTACTTTCTTATAAATTCAATCTATTAGGACATGATGTTTTTATCTTAACAATAGTTTTGAAGATGTGTTACCATCTGTAATATTTGCAACACGCTTTGTAGCCTTTGTACTCATTGATGTCACGTTTATGTGTTGAAATTGCGAATTCAATATAAGGCATGAGTATTGAGCATTCTGAAATACAGAAACTTTTATAATCCCTTGTTTGGTAAACTATCACCTACACACCGAAGGTTTTTCGCATTTATGCACGATCTGACTTAACATCTATTCTATCGTAAGTAATAATATCATTCTGATGTTACAGTTATAATTTACTTTAAAACAACATGAAAATACATTTTTTTTATTTTTTGTCTGGTTAAAATTCAAATTTCAGCACAAAATAAAAGCTAGTGTCGTGAAATGCAGAATATATTATCATCTCCAAGATTTTAATTCAGTTCCGCTTGCTTGCACCAAGCATCTAACATCTAACTTGCACTATAAACCGCTCTAAATGGCCAAGTCTTGAGTCTTCAAAAGGGAATTGAAATGCAAATGGGTGAGCAAACATTACTGATGAAGCAACAGTTTCATACAATCTAAATATCTACAATATATAGGAAATAGTATGTAGATAATATGACGATCAATATTCAGTACAACACTGAACAACCGAAACGTAGAACAACGAAAATTTACGTGGCTTCATACGTTAGTACCAACGACAATGTCTGTCACTATTAGTCGCTGACTACAACTTACAATTACCGAATGTACAATCAGCCTTATATTATTATAGGTTCATTGATCTGTGTTACAAAAACTTGCAAGATGATTTTTTTACTCTTATAAATACCTCCATTAAAATTTCTTATTTGTATCATTGAAAGAGGTACCTAGCTAAGTATTATACTTATTATTATACTCGTCCACTATACAGTAATTGTTTCAATAAGTTATACTTGGTTACAGAGGGTATTTACAATGATAATTATCTTGATAATTGATATCTTGACAATGTTTATAAATTGGTAGTTAATACGTAGAGAAAATAAAACATTCTGAAAATAAAGCGAATATAATTCCTTGATATACAATATTAATACATATTATTACGAACTGAAAATATTTATTGGTAAATAGTTTTATGAAACCTGTTTCTAGAATAGTTTTTATCAATTAGTATGTTATTTTTTTGGCTTATCGTCCGTTAACTTATCGATGAAACTTAATTAGTTACAAATAAAGGAGACACAATTTTTTCAATAGTTATCACCAGATACCTAAACAATTTGATAATAATCAGTTATTGATAATTTTAATCTACATACCTAATAAAGATTTTTTTATACCCTACAGAGTATCGCAGAGTTATTTGTCTACTCAAGTATGAAAGCATGATACTCGCGTCACGATATGTCCGATGTACTTACGTACTACATACTAAAAACGAAAGTATATTATGTACTACTGGGAAGGTACTACACACATATAAGTTTTCCTCAATGGACAAGAATTCCATCCACCTACATACACCTCAATACGTCAGGCAAGCAGGTATGCATACAATAGGTATAATATTTAATACACAAGTCACTAATAATACGTATCACATATAATATTTAACATGAATAATGAATGGTCTAATACCCATCAATTATTTATACATTTTTCAAAGTTCTTATTGGTACCTGCGATAATAAATCCACTTCATTACACGCTTTGTTGAATTCCTAATGCACCATATTCATTCCACAGTATAACCCAAACTATCCACTTTCTTAATAAAGCGATCATTAGCTCTGTGTTTGGTAATAAAGTAACTGTCATCATACGTAGGTATGTACTTAAATGTATCAAACTAAATAGATTGTTGCATCAGAGTTCCTTAAAAATAGACTATTCATTCAATATCTTAATTAATAAGTAAAAAAAAATCTCCATATATATAAATGTCTTCTTATCCCTACGATTACCAATTCGTTGTTTATATGCATCAGAGTAATCAGAATAGATAATTTTCCGCCTATAATTTGTGCTATTATTCTTAGCGAAATAAGAAAATCGAAAAAATTAATACGACAAGAGCTTTTTATGCGTGTATTAAAATATTCAACTGCCTACACCTCATAAATCAAATACAGTATCATGAAAATATATTAGCAAAACCCACGTTTGCAGAAAGCGATGTAAAGTTTTTACGACGATCTTAATTTATTAACTTTAACAGACCAAACTCTGAGTTATTATCCTTATAAAATACAACAAAGATCTATAATATTAGGCATAAAAAATACAAATAAAGTTTTTTTAATCTTACCTGTCATAAATTCAAAAGTCATTATCACTCGGTGTGAGGCAAACACAATAACAACAAATCAAAAATATTAATGGAAAATAATTCACAAAGCGAGTAGAGGTACGTAGATTAAACCTTATCAACAACTTGATTAAAACACAATAAAATTGTTTTCAAACACTATATCGATTCAATCAAACATAAGATTAAAAAAACTACAACATGTAATAATATTGGTTGTGTTATTATTATAATATCGTTATACAAATGTAAAACACATTTATTTTTTTGATAATATCAACACACCACATAAACATTTCAACAATGAACTTATGATTAAAGCTGAAGTTCAACTGAAAATTAGTTTTGAATGAAAACTGTTTACAATGTTATTTTGTGCGCTTATTGTATTGAGAAAAATCGGTAACTGTAATTGAATAATTAATAACTTCTTGAGTAATGTTGCTCTATTGTTATACGTATCGAACTGGTATTACAATATCTGTATTGAGTATAATATCTAGAGTGCCTTCTAGACAGACAAACGTACAATCGACAACTAAATATCAAGAGTTATATGTACGTACAACTCACTGGGAGGCTTTTGTAATTCAGTAACTACGTGCGATGCTTGACATTATGGTGACTATGAGTTAAATGAAAAGTAATTTCAATCTAATAAATTATTTGACAATTGTATTACGATTCGACAATCGACTCTCATTAACGATTTCTCTCCACGTAATTCCCATTTTCATATTCTTCCACTAATATAATTTATCATTTCATTTATTAATTCGCTAATCTCATTATCCCAGGAATATTGCACCTACTGAGGATTATACTAAGAAGATTATTTGGAATTCTTGATTTAAAATAATAAGTCGTTCAGTAAGTAAAGCTTTAAGTGAAAGAACGTCATTATAATTCCGTGATAAAAATATATATATAATTATTATCAGCGATGGTTACAAATCTGTTTTGCAAGGGCTAGCTTTTTTACATATCTACGTACCTAGTTATTATTTTAATATGAATCCCTATGATACCTCTAATTATTATAATGAATGGGTATCAATTAGTGTACGGACCAAAAATTCGAGATAATACTGATTATATGACTCCTTGTATTAAAAGTTTTAGCATACGTTACAACATCAGAAGTTCAAGTTGCAGAGTGAACCAACGGAGGTGGGGCTTCCTCGAGGGAGATGACGCGAGTTGCGACTGTGGGGCGCTGCAGGACGATTTGCATTTGCTGTCGTGCCCGCTGATGCGGATGGCATGCAATATGGAGGACTTAAAAACGGCAAATCACAAAGCGATATCTGTCGCTGCACATTGGAGTGGCAAGGTCTAGAGTCCGGACCCGTAAAGTAAGTAAGTAACATCAGAAGTTAACATTGTTCTGTTCTTTCAGCCTCAATGGATGCTGTCCCACCTCGAACATAAAAATATGGCGACCCAACTGTTGATCACGCAAAGTACAACAGAGAAGACAAGAACGAAGTTGTTGTATGGGATGTGAGTATAATTGCCCGCGGTGTCAACCAAAGAACAAGAAGTCGGAGGAACTGACAGAGAGAGGATGAGGGAATCCAAACGAGATGAGGTGAGATGAACTGAGATTGTAAGTATCTACAGAATCTGGTCTTACTGAATATCATTCACAGACGTATTCATCTGGACGAAGTATTATTGTGTAAAATACTACCAAAAATTACGTTGTAAGTTGTAAGCGGGATCTTCTACTTTATAACAAATGCAAAGAGACATAAGAATGTTAACAATGTGTGCCTCAAGTTTGAAGGAAACAAGAATACGAAGAAATTACAATCATAGCCGTAACCTTTGATTATTAAGTATCAAAGTTTCACTTGAACCTTTCTCCTTCAACAATTTATTGAGTAAGTATACCGCCCCTAGGTCACAGTGCATCAGGCACTAAACCTTACTAAGTTTACATAGCGCTCGTAGAATGCATATTATAATCAATCTCGAACTATTCACAAGAGTCAACTTGAAGTAGAAATGCACTTTATCAATGTAAACTTTTAAGACCTCTACCCAGTGGCGTATATAGGTTCTCATTTCGGGGGGGGCCGAAAAAACTCCTGGGGGGGAAGGCAATTAAAATTTTGACATAGACGTGGTAAAAAAATCAGTAATAGCGCCGCAGGCGAAATTTTTTCGGGAAGGTGAGTGACAAATGTTGTGTTTTAGGTTGGCATTATAAGTGTTGTGCTAAAAATGCAACAAAGAAGAAGCGCCGCAGGCGAAAAATTTTGAAAAAGGGGTGAAAAAGTAAACCTGGGATCTTTCTATAGCAAATGGCATATCATTGTTTGACATTTCGGGGGGGGCCCGGGCCCCCTCGGCCCCCCCTCTATATACGCCACTGCCTCTACCAATACTCAGTTAATTTAGAACATCGATTAATGATTGATGTTTTGGGATTGGTTGCCTTATGCTTAATACTCTACAATTGGATATGAACCGCAGAGAATATGTAGTTTTTTTTCTTCTTGTAATATAATCAATACAAGTATTTCGTACTACTTTCATACAGGAAACAATTTTAATTCAGTATTGGTGATTACAAGCACGTCTTGTTGACTTGAATACGAACTGAATTGTATAAATTTTAATACGAATGAATTTTGGAGTTGCTCTTCTCTTGAGTAAAAGAAAATGTATTTTTTTTTTCTTCAAATCCGAAAGCAATACTAATAACTAATTTAATATTCATGTCAGTAATGTCATCCCTGCTTTATAAAATGACCTCAGAGGTAAATTTGCAGGTAGATAACTAGTCATACATTTACACAGTCCTGGGTTTGTTTCCCGGTAATTTGGATTTCATATATCAGTAGTATTGACTGGAAAAAATATACTTCTCAGTTCAGTTCATTAACATAATTTTATTATTCTGTTATTGCTCTACAGTAACGACAGCAGAATCCTGGACTAACGAAGTACGCCCGGAATGAAATCGCTTTGAGTAGCGAGACTTTGTGAACTCCTGTGTTCCCTTGAGGTAAGTTGAAGAGCAATGAAGCAATAGTATTGAATACTACGTTTTAGTATTAAATGAATCTGAACTTTTCGAAATAAACCCAAATACACGAATTAATTAGTTAGTAACAAAATACAAATACAAAAAAAAATACGCTTATGATGTATTCATGCACGTCACGAAACACGCTTTTATCTTACCTATTGCAATAGGTACAGAAAAGTATTTGGGTTTGTATAATATATACACATCAGACACATCCACCAAATTAGAAATGCCGAACATTTGTGGTAAACCAAAATACCTCGGCCGAGCCTTCTTTTCTGCGGGTCCTTCAGCCTGGAACGAACTCCCCATGAGCATTAGGCAGGCAGAGACTGTGACTCAGTTCAAGAACCAGCTAAAGACACACTTATTTAAGAAATCTTTTAATATTAATTAGTTATATAAGTATGTATTAGATTAACAAAGCGCCCTTGTGGTGGGTCCATACTCACAAAACGGCGCTATACAAATTATCTTGTTATTATTATTATTAAGACCAGATCTTTAAAAAAAAGTAAAAGACAAACAAATAAATTGTATGTAAGACATTCGAAATCTCAAGAGTAAATCGGAATTAAATAATACTTATTGTTGACAACAAGCATCTGACAAATTTACAAAGCCCTGACTCACGCAATGTAATAAAAGATTAAGGAAAATGTTATAATGTAATGGATAAGGAGATGAGATTATTATTTACCTTATACCAAATGCGTAAAACAAATAGAATTTCGGTGAAATAATTCTGCTACTGAATCTACACGTGTATCATTGTTTCTAACTCAAACAGACTTTGGCCTTGAAATAATCAGTTCGTGTGGAATAATACCAAAATCTATTATACTACACCTACGTTTGTTTCTCAGATTTTCATGAAATATTGCGTGAGGATTAAGTTAACTCTACGCTGAAAGCAACAAATATTATTATTTACATTTTATTACCTAACTCACTAAATTTGCTCATCAAGTTCCTCGTGAGAACACTGTGATTTCATTGCAATAGAAACAAAACACGGCGCGTAGTTGAAAATGGTCTTTCAGGCCGTCGGAAACTTATAGGACTATACTAATCTTGTAGGCTTTCGCAGCGTGATGAATCCATATCTTCGTTGTTGGTTCTTCGGGTTTCCTTACTGCGTGTTGAAAGACCGAACATTCGGCAGCGATACTATCTACTACCATCTTATCGCTGTCGAAAGCTCGGTCATTAGAAACCCAAAGAACCAACAACGAAGATGCAGGTATATACTATTAGTGAAAAAAATTGTTCTTCTTAGCCACCTATAAAAAGGCATAAAAATGTTATTTTTGAAGTCAAAAATAACATACAAAAATAACATAACTCAAAACATGCAACTGGTAGGTGTGTTTCATTTCCCTTTCCTGCTACGATCCCAGTGAATAATTGTTTCATTGATCATTATTGATTAATCTTCGATCAATTCATTGATCAATTGTTGACAAGATTTTCACGGTAATCCATAACGGTTGATGTCTTTCTTTCGGGTGTATTATCAGACTTTTGGACAGCGACCTTGGCAACAGAAGGTGTTATCAAGACATAGATATTGCAAAACAGATGATACGTATGTATGTGACCAAGCCCGAAAGAGCGACAACCACGCTTCAATCCATTATCTCAGCAGGAACCATGTTACGTGTACGGAGTGTTTTACTACAGAACGTGGATATATCGATAAGCGATACTCCATTCATGTCAATGTTACTATGTAATGTGATCTAATTTCAACTTATTGTAGGAGTATTATTATTATTAATAATAAAATACAATACACAAAGTAAACACAGAATATAATAGATCGATGTAAAGTGGATACTTGTCTTATAGACATGTTAACCATATTTAGCGTAGTAAAGCAATTAATCTTCAAACAATATAATCTGATAAAGGATATAAGATTTTTTTTATAATAGTATATACAATACAATATATTGTATATGTACAGGTAATTAAGGAACACGGATTTATCGTGGCTTTGATATTTAGCAGTATTATGATTTTATACATCAGGATTATTAGGTATAATATACTTACATAATTACTATTTCCGTATTGGACATATCCACTCTGAACACGTTTGCTTGACATGGAGACTGCAAAGAATCCGTACAATTTCTTACGTATTTATCTGCCTACATAAGTGCCTACTATAGTTAACCTACCTACGAAGAGCTACCTAATATAACAACGTAATTATGTTCAGATAAATTGGCATATAGAAAATTAAAAGAAAATCAAATGAAGTTATGCCGACCACTGAAAGATGACGCATGATTTCTCCATTTGATTTCTTTATCGTCATTAAAATTGAAGGCTTCCTTCGATCAAGAGTGACAACTGATAAAGTTTAGTATTGCGTTGGTAAGGCATTGGCATATAGCTTTGGCCTATGCAAATATAACTTTTTTGGTACGCAAGCATGAAATGATCACAAAAAATATCAAGGGATGAACATACTTTAGAATATATATCTTCTAATGAACCTTGACATCGATTAAAACACTTAGTACTTATATAAATAGGTAGGTACTCAAGTTAGCATAATGACTTTACTTTCGTCAAGTACATAGATTAGGTACAATATTTCGTTTACTTAAAGTAATGTTTTTTTTCTTCTTTTTTTAGCATCAACAGAAATAAAAGTCATTAATCTTCGAGCCCAGGGTTCTTTACAAAATTGGCCTACAATCTCTCAACACTAAATAAAATACATAAAATGATTGGATATCGTAACTAACTTCGCCTTTCAACGTTCCATGTAAGAACACAGAGAGAGCTCATTACCTATTAGCCAATATATGTATGTACATACTCTGCACAAACAAAGTATGAACAGTAAACAGTCCAAGTATAGGTTTTTTTTTATGTAGCTACTTCGGTATCAATTTTCCAATACTTGATTGAAAAACCTACAGCGATTGATTGTAAAAATTTAATTAACTGAACGTACCTTTGGGTAAATATAATATGACGGATTTGCGCTGGCAATTTTATTGAACGAACAAGCTGTTTTTACAGCAGGCATAGATGTGGGTTGAGATGGAAATTAATTGGTTTTCCAAAATGGATTAGATGACATCGACGTGACAGTTACGAGTAAGTAGGTACGTGGGTATGTAGGTACACCATGCCTATACTTGGATTGGAATTTGGTAAGGATAATACATGTGTAAGTCCTACACATAGGACTAATCCTTCCAAATTAAACGCGATGTAATGAGTAAATAGACCTACAGGATAGTCACAATTTATATTCAGTAGGTGTAAGTACAGGTACCTAATGCACGACTGTGTTCTTAATGTTCCTGCAAATGCACGACTGATGAACCCACTCCACAATAATATAAACTACATCAGAGGGATCAAGCAGAACAAACGTCATTACGCTGGAGACAGCTGGTTTAAGTGATTGGAATAATTTTGTGATACCCATCATAAATATAAGTAATATAAAAACATAGTAGTTGCTTCAGTTGCACAACTTTCTCAATTTTTTTTTCGTAAGCTCCAATAGGTAATATTATATGGACGGGGTTCCACGCAGGACGGGACCCAGCAACTTTTGGTGAGAGAACGATTAAAAACAATCATTGCAAATATATAATAAAAATCTAATTATGTATACATAGGTATATGCGTTTAAACGTGGGCAGTTTAACCTTGACAGAGACGAATGTAAAACCTAAAACCAGAGCAATTATCCAATCCAATCTAGTTCTGACATTTGGTAATTGATTGCAAATTCTATGCTCATTATCTATATCTATTTATAGATTCTGAGTCCTGAGTGATATGGAGGTACCTATGTATTGGTCCTTCTTCGTTGACCTCCAAAAGTTATAGGTATGCACCACATAAAAAGAAATCATCCAACTATGCCATATAAACTACCCATCCCCTACCCAAGAGGTCTCTACTGAGAAGGTATCCGTTTTGTGTAACCTATTTTAAACTAACTATGAAAAGTTGAACTTTGAAAATACCTATAGACAGAAGATATACTACTAAATAATATATTCACTCTTACTAATACACAGTGTATAACTGTGAATGATCACGATTGACATATCTAAAGAAGAATATGTTTCTCCTAATAAAATAATTACAAAAGTGTAGGTAGTAACATATGTAATTATGATTTTTATATACTGACCTGGAGATTTATTATCATATTGAAGAAAGCTTCAAGTGTTCACTGTTTTGGTAGATCCCTACTTATTGCAAAGAACTCTGTATTATTATAAAAATGATTACTTTTTTCTTCAAATTTTGCATCATAACGGCGCTTTTATTAATTTTAAAGTGTGATTTATTATTATTTTGTATTAAAATATTTTAAGTTCGATCGGAAGTTTACGTAGTACTGCGTTGTATATCATTACCATGATAATACCTGTATGCGGCGCCCTCTATGTAGAAAATCACGTAACATTATCTGAGAGGTAAAATACAAGAATGTGAGATAATCGGATTTAAGGTATGTATGTAAAAGGCAGTATTCAATAGAATTATGAACTTATATAATTTTATTTACTGGCGCACTTCGGTAGATGGCGTAGAGACCATTGAAAATACATGAATATAAAATGAACAAATCACAGAAATATTCATACATAAACTGAATTCAATTTCGGTTATTTATTTTGTTGTGAAAAATACTTCTATTTAATTCACGATGGCCTCGAAAAAAATATCTCACAAGGTGAACTCAGTTTACGAATTGCAGGTATAAATAATTTTAAAAATATGAGAAACATAAAATTAAAAATGTAAACTAAACTACGCAGGACAATGTTTTATGTCAAATCCGATATGAATTTTCCAGAGGCTGAGGGTTAAATGTGTACAGAGAGGAGAGGGTAAGGATATGGACTGCAGAGACACGGGATCTTCAAGGAGGGTATCTGGAATGAGAAGGAGGAAAGAACATTAAAAAAATGACAAATATAAAGAAAATTACCCCCCAACTACAAAGATTCTCAAGTACTTTCTATTATCAATACCATATCTACCCAACCTCTCATGCGACGCTCCTGGCAGGGTTGGAAATTTCATAAACAGATCACTAGACTACTACATACATGCTTCTTACTTCTAGCACTAAAAATCTGGACTGCATGGTCAGGTGATTCTCAACCAATCATTTTTCGTACACTCTTTCTTCAGCCATATAATCATTCTTCCTCTCAACATTCGTAAACTATTTCAATAATGACTTTCATTCAGATCAAAACGCACTCTTATCTGTGGGTGATCAGAAATAGGTATTACGCGGTTATAAACACCCTGATTTATATTACAATATCAATGAACCATGCAAAAAACATGCTTACTATATTGACTGGATAAGAAAATTGTTTTCTTGGATCGTGTAGTCGATATACGTCGATTGAAACAAAAATAGATTCTATTGGTAATAGGGAGAAAGTGGTACAGGTACTTATCCAAATAATTAATAACTTTAAAGACTAGATTTCTATGTAGACATAATGAACTTTCAAGGAAAATAACTAAGAAAACTACAAAGGTAATACAAGTAGTCAAATTCTTTTACTACTATGTAGAACTATGAAGGTATGTCAAGTATATTGTTATTATATATTAACTCACATTTCACTTTCCTGTTTGGCACGCCTTGGAAATAAATAATTTCAATTTTAAAATAAAATAGCATAGATATTAAATCATAAATGTAAAGTAAATCATGTGACTATGTGTCATACTGCACAAGAAATTCCCCTAGATTGCGTATCATTTTATTGTTATCTATAGAATTTAAGTAAAATAGCATATCATATCAGCAATCTAATCCATTAAGTGACAACTAATGCTATCATAATCTATTGTTGTGACGTACGTTGAAAATAAATGGGAATTAAGCATTTCATAGTTATTCTCGTTCCCAGAAACTAGATATGTTTTTGTATAAAGAGATTTAGCAAATCAGTTATGAGGCTAGCTACAAAATTTGATAGGCACTTACATTTACTCTTGCAGATGGTATGCGTCGGCTTCAAAGGCCGTCCTCTTTTGATGGAATCCAAAAGTTGCTCGCGAGGTGTCGCCGGTCGGGCCACGGCAGGGGGGAGTTTTCTTTCAGAGGCCTAAAAAGAAAAAAAACACCGAATTAGACAACTTTTCATTCTCTCCTTTTATCTATTACTGAATTCAACTTATACAAATGCATTACAAGAAATTAAAAATAACCGTACATGGAAATTACAAAATTTACCTTTTTCAAAGGTGGTCGACTCCTTATGTACTCCAAGATCATAGCGTGTGCGTCTTTTTTTACTCTGAAATCAGATAAGAATTCGTAATATGTCCATAAAATATTACTGAATTGGAAAAAATGATCTACTAAATACGAATTTCTTACATAGGAAAATTGACCATATTCGATATACCGTCCCAACATGTTACTACTGATTACTTTATTGATTTATATTTTCCTAATTTTGTTTGTAGGTAAGAAAGAATAACTAGCAAATTACTGCAATTTGTGAGAGACAGTATTAATTAGGTTTTGACTTAAACCTAATGTGCCACATTAGTCATTTACCTATATTAAAACCTGACAATCCATAATTTATGACCGTTTTAATCATTATATTTGGCATGATGACTGAATCTGAATACCCAGGTCATAATAATTGACAAAAAAATATATAATTAAATTGGAACTAAACATTAGAAGCTTTACTTATTTTCAAATAACTTCTACTACTTATAATTTCCATTCCATACTTATTTAAAAAAAAGTAGAACCATGCCTGAAAAATATTATATAATATTTACATGTTAGTTTTTTTTTAGAAAGTAATTCAATTCTCAAAGAAAGAAGGGTGGTTAAAGGGTAAAAGAAAAAATAAAATAAAAAAATCATTAAATGTTTATTAAACCATTAAAAATAAATAATTTTAACATCATCACCATAAACAAAATAATACTTTCTATTAACATAAGCTACTACTAAAACAAAACACCAATGAGAATAATAAATAATTAAATGATTAAAAAAGGATTTAGTGAAAATTCACGAAACACTAAAGTTATTATATTCCTAGTTAATTTACACTGATATGACATCATCTATGAGACCAGAAGGAAGGTTCTAACTCCAAATAAAACATAAACAATATGGGCGTATATTACACAGTAACGTCCATGTGGAAATAAAAGTGAGATTAATAGATTTCACGGGAGCCATCACCGAAATTCATAT
Source organism: Ceraclea dissimilis (assembly GCA_963576895.1). NCBI lineage: Eukaryota > Metazoa > Arthropoda > Insecta > Trichoptera > Leptoceridae > Ceraclea > Ceraclea dissimilis. Next base: position 4,813,029 of record OY756358.1, read on the forward strand.
ACTAACATTATCAATAGGTTTTTAAAGGATATCGAGTAGAAGCAAGAAAAAATCATGCAATAGGAACTTACGAACATGTTAGTTTTGGTACACAATAAACTAATAATGTTGAATAGAAAAGGAAAAGTGAATTACGGTTACAATAAGAAAGATTGGGTGAATTTAATAGTACAAGATCTCCTTACAAATATTAAAGTCTAATAGTATTAGGATTAGATGATACTATCTTCATACTGATAGCTTCCATTCACCCACACAATGTTACGTAAATCATTATTGGTCTCATACCTTGGCGGTATGTTGCCGTCTACCCTCCTCAGAGTATAGCGTCTGGATCTGATGTCATCCATTAAGATTTCGTAAGGAGTCAACTCGTATTCTATCGGAGTTCTTGAGTAGTTCACCTTCTTTAATTTCCATCCCATTCGCAACTCGCCTATGACTTGCATCCAGAACCTTGCCTGGTAAAGAAAATTAGAAAAATTAGTAAAATATAGAATATCTATACAGGCATTATTGCTAATTAAATAAGATTAGGCGGAACTATTTTATTTATGTGAAAATTAGAAAGACAGACAAAATCACTTGACCTATATTATAATTTTGGCGATTAAAATAGTAAGAAGGTTAACATACTCGTACCTACTCCAAGGTAAAATGCAAAACATTGCTAATCGCCATTGCCAAAATGATATTTTATTTAAAATTCAATCATATTATCATAACATAACAAATAAATATTTGCTGAATTATCAATTCTTCAAAAACCTTATAGTACTACTTCTTGCATTTAAATCAACGATTTACGAAAAAATATATAATACTGAGCATATATTGACCACATATATTTCAATTAATTACCACGTTAACGGCAATTAAAAAAACTTCTGTATCTCATTAGCAGGAAATAATAAAATAAATATTTTTCGATATGGCAATAATCAACAGTAGAACACCTACAGCAAATAATACTAACTAAAGATAGATTCCTAATTATAGTCCATTGTAATACAATATTTGATACAATAACATACAATATAAAATAATATTATACAAAATTGCTTCCTCGTTATAATGAGATACATTATAGGTTTATACAAAGGTAATAAATAAAAATTCTTGATACAAAAACTATAAAAATTTACGACAAAAACATAATGGAGATAATAATTAAGGGGGGTAATTATTTAATTAATTGATTATTAAAATGTCAGTAAACATAATTTTAATATTTGGGTTCAACTCAAAAAAATAAACAATAAGTAGGAACCTATTGATAAAACGTTGTTTATAAAAGTGAGGCTGGTTTATTGGAAAACTGATAGAGGGATTAAATCGGCTTGCGGCCGAATGTGACTATCAAAATCTGTTTTCAAAATTTTAATTGACTATCTTTCGTTTAACCTTTTTAATCCATTAAAATTATTATGTAGGTACAAAGCCAGGGTGACATGGCAGAAAGCAGTGGACGTAACCTACAGATGTTTTGTGACTTGCAACTTGAGTGCAATATAAGGAAAGGACGTGGATAAAGTTGTATACCTACGAGTACTAACAAAGTTTTGATAAAACAATACGTAATGCAAATTGGTTCACTGAAGAGTTTCATCTCAAGAAATTTGCGCCATTGAAAAATTAAAAAAAAAAACACATAAAGTAAACATACGATGGATATCAAAATATTTGTTTATGGGGAAACTCACTAAATTCGCGAGAAACTGTATTGTGAAATATTATGAACTTTCGTGAATACGACACAAACATTTGATAGGAAAAAAAGCAACGAAAACAAAACAGTCGAACACATTTTTGTGCTACAAATAAAGCAAATAAATTTTGGAACTTCAGATCACAACAGACATACAACTTATGTAATAATACATACTTGTAAAGCCAGCCATATCCTACGGTGTGACTAAAAGAAAACATATTATATATAGACACAGAGTTATACAATAATATGCATACATATAAAATATACATAGATATTGTACATGATGGATATTTATGATAACATATAGGAGTATAACACATTCCGAAATAAGGAAGGTTACGACGAAACTTTAATTGATTATTACAATTAATTATTATCATACATTTATTTTTACCGTCAACACGTCATTTAGATTTTAAGCCCTAACGCATAATTTCAAATACACACATATTACTAACTAGCTTATGGTAAGTAATGAATTTTTATCTATTCAATTATAAATTTTCCGTACTAAGCAAACTGCGCATTATAACCGCATAGTTTTATTATGGTGTAGACATTTGTGTGTAATATGTGTATCATTGGGTATGTAGGTATATTGCATATGAACCTAATGTAGAACTGCAGTTAGATATTTGTGTATTCATGTAAAATGGAAATACAATAGGAATAGAGATGAATAACAAAACAATAGGCAGGTACTTAAATAGATCATTGAGTGTTTTGTTGCTTCATATTATACGAGTAACAATATCAAATGATATGCAATGCAACAGACAACAATATAAACATATCATTGTGAGAGATAGGTAACTATACTAACTACCTATTATTATCATTCTGTATTTACATTTGCTACCTACGAACCGATCTTGATTGAAAATGCCATCTATTGTGCAAGTATATCAACCTAAGTGGGACACAACAGTAGGTGATATTATGAACTGAATCAATCATAGTGACAAAATATTTAGTGTCACCAAATAAATATTTAGCTATTCACACATTCAAATCTTCGACTTACTTTAAGCAAGCTATATTTAAAATGAACTTCTTTTTCTCCTTGTTGCTACTCGCTACATAGGTACTTTTTGGATACTTGTGCGAAGACGTGTGACTATATAAAATTTTAAGAATATCCAGCTTCAATAAAATTTTCCATTCAACACGGAGGTATAAAAAACGGTGAGTATATCTAATTATTCAATAAAACTTATGATAGTAGATATAATGAAAAACGACGCCCTTGATCTAGACGTCGCGTTGCGGCGCCCCACTATATGGCGTCTACAGCTACAGCTAGATGCGAGAATGCTTGAAAATATAAATATAAAAAGTTTTTCGGGAATCTAATGCACCGCTCGAATTATATTACAATCGGAGGGAGGCATGATAGTTTTTCAATAGGCTCGCCAACTTTTAATAAAAGTATTAAATAATTTAACATATCTGATTTCACGAGTATACGAGTAAAAAGATTTTAATTTCTGTTAGCCAGTGATATCGATGGATAACTACGTACCTACAACCTACAATAAATATGTTATCAGTGATCACATAAGCAAATAAAGAGATGCATTGTAATCATCAAATTGAACACAAACATCCATTGACATATACATACCTAATATAAATAATAAAGAAATTTTAGAGTGTGTTTACCTTAGGTACATACAACTCATTTCGAAATAAAATTCTGATTAATTTGATCCACTCATTAAAATAAGAACAAAACACAGAACAAGCCCAATAGGTCGGCGAGAACAGAGAAGAATAGTAACAAAGTGTAGGAATCTACCTGTAGCGGTTTAAACGTAATTAGTTTGAATCACTAATTAATACTAAACAACTAGATGTATTCATAGATGTAGGCACTAGGCAGGTACCCAATCAATAATTTATAACAAGATTTTCTAATACAAAAACATTTATTAGTTTAGTACTGCATACTTTCATACATACATATCTAGTATGAACTACCTGTAACTACCTACATAGTAAAACATTGAATATTTACAAGCCATCAATCTTCATAAGATTATCAAATTATCTTCATGCGCGGCTTCCATATTTGGAAGAAACTATAATTTATGAATGATGTTATGTTATATTGACACCATTTATAAAATAAATAACAGCAATGAAATTTAGTAAAAAAAAATAGCTAAATTAGGTGCAGGTAAAGCAAATTCACACTTTGGTAGTATCAATATTGAAATTATTGCAGGTTATACCCAAAAATTGAAGGTAACCAGCGAATATGTTGCAGGTGTTCATTTGTCGACATAAAGTACCTAGGGACTTATCGATCTTTCTATACCAATAGTTTGTTTATTTAGTTGAGTAGGTAAGTAGGTACTTGTATCCAAAACAAACAATTACATTGCACTAGTGCTACATTAGTCATCTCAATGTAGGAGAGCCCCCGGCTAAGCAATCTGTCTTAACAAACCTCGATAGAATAAAATAAAATTGTGCCACAATGTTTCGGACAAAATAAACTGAAGTATTATAGTACCCAGCCGGTCAAGTCTTGAAACTTCAATCGTGTCACTCGTTCGTAACAATTAATTAGACGGTAATAAATAATAATTACTTATATTGAACATGCATCGATTGGTTTTAACATTTAAATGTACGTACATAACATTATTGTAAAGTAGGGCGATCACTATTAATCATTACAACATAGTGCGACATTTAGTTAACCGCCGACGAAACCTTTTAGAGACCCACTATGATGACAATACTCAATTAAGGATCTACGTATACTTTGAGGTAAAAATTACTGCAAGCGAACCAAAAGCTTTTCTTATACGACATATTATGAAAATAAATACGAGATATATGAAATATCGTCACAATATAAAGCAATCTACAGTGCTTTTAAAATAGTACAGATAAATAAATGTGTAGCATGTCAACAACTAAAACAATCCTATAGTTTGCAGTATGAGCGTCACGTACGTATCATATAATACACGATTATTGTAACAGCAAATTACCATTTTATTATAAGCAAAGTACAGCGCATCATGTAAGTACACGAGTAGTATACGTTTAAGGAAATTACAGCTTATTATTACATCAGTTGTAAACTCTGATGTTACTGAAGTTATTTTTATAGTCCGTATAATTTCTATGAAGCTTTTATCTAGTGACCGTATGGACCAGTAGTAGGTTTACTGTTATACGATGTAGAAGGAACTGTTATCATTTGCATTAACAAACATTATACATAGCAATAGCCTTTGGTTACACGTTAGATGCGCTTGCAGTGAAATTATGTTATTAAAATTACATAATAATATACAAATATCCTTAATCTATATCTCAAGGCTTAGAATTTTTAACAATATGAAAAAGAAAAACCATGTATTCATTAAATGTTTCCGAGATAAAAACTAGCATAACTAAGCTGTCAAGTTGCGAAAATAATTGTTCTTTACGTAACAATAAAAAGAAAGAGTGACTGAAGATGGGTGTAAGACGAAGCTATAAATAATAAACAGTGGCAGAATAAACACTATAATATTTATTAGATTTCAAATCTTTATGTGAATACTTTTTAAAGCGTTACTAATTTATACGAATCTTAGCAACGAATTTCGTAACACCTATAATATTTAACAAGTATAATAAAGCATATTGCAATTGTACAAATAATGATGATAGCAGGTAATATTACAAGTTGAGTATTACAACGCAAAATACACTTGAAGTTATGAAACAATGTTTAAAAAGAAGAGGATTTGAGAAGATAATAATCTCAGTTCTTAATACATATTCGCTAATAGAACCAATACAAAATAATGTATTTAGTAAACGAGTACAATTTTCATGTTAAACATCACATTTTGTAACAATATGTATGTAGATATATCTATACACGAGTGAATCTATTCAAAACAGTAATATTATACATAAATTATCGTGAAAACAATAAGAATGTAAATAGCAAAATTGTACTCTACTTAAATAACTTGGCCGATGAGTACCTACCTACATACGATATCATAAAACGTTCAATAAAAACATAGAAGTACACAGGTTTACGAAACAAGCAATTTGATTTTATGCCTTGAAAATGAAAAATCTAAGAGCTTAATAATGTCTCATAATAATATTATCTCCACGGTGCCTTTATGTCTACCTATGTACCGACATCGTACGAGTACAAACTAAGGAAAAATACGCAGTATTACCCAGATAATAGATTTGTGACATGACATTACAGAAATCTTGACGCAAATGTCAACGGCAGCCGGAAATATTGAATTATAGGTAGGTGTAATAATTCTAAAGATTGCAAAGATTTCAGATATTTTCGGAATCCAGATTATATTACGTACTAACGTGGACGTGTTAACAGTTGGAAGATATTTTAATATTAGTATGACAAACTAAATTAATGTTCACCCGAAACATTTGGTTTATAGACGGACATTGAATACAGAGACAAGTGATGGTACACTTATACATACAAGTTATAGATACCGACCAAATAAATTAGTGCATATAATACTTATAAAACTTTGGCTCTGTGTAATGTTGTTATATTTCGTGAGCAGAATAATACCAGTTGCTTACCCAGTCAGAAAATTGAAGTTTGGTCAGCTCGTTACGGGATGCTGTCGCATCTGCTCTATCGCACAGATCTCCCGCAGAATCCCTGACGCGTGCCAAGAACTGAGACAAGTCCACGGCCTCCGCCACGAGGACACGGCACACAGCTTGGTAATGGGTGTCCGCATTGTCCTCCACAATTCGCAGCGAGCAGCGCTATAAAAAAGTATAACATATATAAATTAGTAGATATAATTGCCACAAACAAAAAACAATGTTACCTATAGTACAACAAGCTAACTATTGGATTTTTATTATAATTTATCAGTCCTCCACCACGGAATTGAATGGAGACGAATTACGTATTTTATTATTAGGAAAAAAATGGACATCTTTCAGGAACCGAAATTCCGTACCTAAAATAAGTAAGTATACCTGGACAGTGTTGTTCACCTACTTAATGATTGTTTTTAAAAATAAGCTATAGGTACTGGAAGATTTGTAATAGGCGGGTCCTATATTTATAAATTCTACAAAATAAAATAAGTTTTATTCAACCTCAAGATGATCGTTTTCGTCATCGGAAAACTTTAATCAGAAAATCTCTCTCTCTGTGGGATAGATGGATACGTTATCAAGGTTTCGATTTCATCGACTACCGAAGGCAATGTCGGTATTTTACAGAATAGTCGTAGAATAAGTAGATAAATCACACATTACACGAACAAGCTTTACATGTTGCGTTAATGAAGGTCAAAATTAATCTACAAAGTAGATACAATAAAAAATGCCGGTTTTTTCGTACTTTGATAAGATACAAATAAAATAACATAACGTTTAGTCGTGTTTCACAAAACGACGACAATAATTAAACAATTATATTCATGTAGGTATAGTAGGGTAGGTGTGTGACTGTTTTAAATCCGAGCATCAAATCAAAGATTAATTAACTTGCCTCACATACGTAGGCTCGCTACAATGAGGAAAACATAATATGGGATTACTTTGGTAGGTATCTACACACTGATCGTGCGGCAAATATTATGTACGTTTGTTTCATGACCTTGTTTTCTAATATCTATTATTGTAATATGAATTATAGGTAGCAAAGCAGTCATGCTTAATTATTTGTCTATCCGATTATGATGGTACAAAAGTTTCCGTTAAAATAACCATCCCATGCGTGTATGATCTTAGCGGAATCGAAAACTAAAAATAGCACACTAATACTTCAAAAATTAGACAAAACATTTCAGTCTAATTCGTAAAGTACACCTATTTAATTATAAAACAGTGAATTTGGGGGTTACACATCAGGCATTATTGACTTATTAATAAAGAAAACAACGACATAACATTCATATTAAAACTAAAAATCTTCACGATGACTTTATCAAATGTTCACTGAGACATCATGGTGCGCAATTTCCACCAATTAACGAAAACTATGAGTCGACATCGTCTATCAATACTGACAAATCAAATTATGTAATACAGAATTTGACACAAAAGTGGGTGTATCTGGCCTAAATTTATAAATCAGCATTAAACACCGCCGTACCTTATCAATTAATATTCGAGCAAAGAATAGCGCCACCTTCAGAATTCTAAATGCAGAAACATACTAAATAGATGACGTGTCCGGCATGAACTAAATATGAATTCATTAATTCAATTTTTATTACCACCTGAATTAATTGTTCCTATTAAACTACGACAATGTTTAAGTTATACGATGAATCAATGTAGTACTCCTACATTAAAATGTCAAATATTGTTTATGGGTAAAAGAAAATATATGCGAAAATTATACAGAATCAACTAGAACTAAGGATAATGCACAATAAAAATACATTTGATGATTGTTATGTACCTACGTACATCTATACTTTTTAGTCGACTTAATAAAAAGATTTAAACGTACTTAATAATGTGATGAAAGCTGAAAGTTTTTAAGTAGAATAATACAGCGACAATTTGGTATTATATGAATACCTAAACGATATTATGAAATTCACAATGTTTTCTTAACAGTTCAACTGAATATTATTGGACACACTACGTTAATAATGTAGGAAGTTACATGTAATCGACAAAATTATTATTTTATAATAAACATGACGTGGCATATTGGGGTGTAGAGTACAATATAAGGTAGGTATAATACCTACGTATTTGAAATTCCTTCACGCCTTCTGCTAATACTGAATTACTAACTTCAATCAAACAGTAAATTAAATAAGCAGGGTTGCAACGATTGTCGATTTTACTATTACGATTCCCATAGCGATTTTAAGTAGTTATCTACTTACCATATCAAAAGTTTTTACGATAATAACTTGTGTACATGATTTCTGTTATCTATGTATATTTACGCAATGCCCCCATCCTTTCAGCATACCCAGAAAGAATCAATATATCCTTAGACACAACCGTAGATTCCATCATGCATTTCACTAGGCTAAATAAATGGTTGTTATTATTCTGATTAGTCAGTGGAACTTCAATGATCCAAACTTAAATAAAAAAATATTTTAGATTGATTATATTGGGATCAGTTACACCCCTACAAATAGGTAAGTGTTTGATACATTTATTCTGTCGTCTAAATCAGCAGCCAGCAACTAGGTATGTAGTCAATTAAGAAATAATAAATAATGGTTCCCAGTAACGAGGTGCTATACCTAATCAATTGATTCATAGGTAACAATGATTGGCTAAAACTGAAATAAGCCGTTTACCTCTGTAATGATAAAAGCGCTGAATGCCACTAAGTATCTATTTGCCCTCACGAATTATCTTACTTCATTACATCCTGCTAGTCGGTAAATTGAAACATAATAAGAATAAGTATCTAACAATACAGAAATATTTCTAAGAGAACGACATAAATGCATACTTAGCTGTATAAACACCTTATACGGGTTTTGAAGTTACCGTGCGTTGAAGTAATTTTCAAGTGCGTTTTGAAACATCATCCAATTCAATTGAATGAATTCTCATCGGGTTAACTTTCATGAAACGAAATATGAAAAAGAGTCATAGACCCTAAGAAGTTCCTCTTGGGAACATTGGAAATTTAGTAAATAATGAATTAAATACGTTCTTATACTTCGTGAAATTATGCACCTAATACCTATTAATTATGGAATGTATGTAAAATAAAACATCTACTGAACGTAAAATGTTCTTAAGAGAAATCTAATTAATTTATTAAGTTCCCAATGAACATAATGTTGATTAATATCTACGCTGAATATACCAAATAATATTGGGATTATTATATAAATCGTGACAAATGATACATTTGATTTGCTACAAAATTAATTAAGGTACCTTAATGTAGGAATAACAAATACCCGTTCATGAAAATCTACGCGATTCAAATAACAAATGTTTTTAGGTAGATTTCCACAAAGGAATTCTACCTATTCGTTTCTCCCGTGATGTCGCAGAATTGAAAAATTTCTACTTAGTATCACTAATTAGGACCAGGAGAACCCGAATCCGAACTTGGTTTAAAAGTTTATATATATAAGCCATATATATATATGTCCCTTTTCTTGTGCGCACGTTTGAGGCCAAACTATGCGTCGCAGAAACGTGAAACTTGGGTGGTAGATTTTTAGTAAGGGGTAGATGAACTGATAGGAGATTGGGTGAAATCCATTAAGAGGAAGGTTCACTTTTTAAGGCTTTAAATACAAAAACAATCATTCTGAGGGGATCCAATGATTGTGAGGGTCTGTGTCTGGTATCGCATGAAAGGGGATTAAATAAGGAATACATATCAAAAGTCAGATTTTGTCTAGCTCAATTCTTCGGACGACACTGATCGATCGAAAGATCTAGTTAAGTAGTTACCGCATAGGTACTAGCGTGTTTGTTGTCTTAGAAAAGTGCTTCACGATACGAGTAGAACTCACATCTTTTTTTCAAATTTCTAGTACTTAAGTACCGATACCAATCCATATTATGAGTTGAATGAAAATTGATTGATTGAAAATAATTTGATTTTTGGATTAGGTACTTCGATAATCAAAGAATAAACTACATCCATACTACTTCATCACTTCGCTGGTTTATTTGCTGATGATATTGTGATTGTTTTTATTATATGTACAGATGTACTCTTAAAATTAATAAAATAAATAAATCAATTGAAATCTACCTATGCCTGTGGCTTGCCAAAGGATTTTTTTTATAAATATAACAACACAAATTCTTAAGTGAAGTGAACATAATACACATATGTATGAACGAATAACATAAAATTCTATTTTTGTTTTCATTTATAAGTCTAACTAATCTTAACAAATCACATTCATACATTAAATTAACTCGATTGATATACTAAAAGAATCGTGATCTTGATATTAACCTTTAAAATATTTCGTAATACCTACAACATTGAAAAATAGACACATGTATGGAAAACGAAGTGACCACCAAAAATCTACATTTCTCTACATGTGAAACATTTAGTAAGCAAGTACCTTCACATACCTACCCACATTTGATGATTTGTTGGCGATCTAATAAAACATAATATGACAGCGAATACCTTTAATTATTAATATCCTTTGTCAGATAAACAAAATGAATAAAACAATATTCGCTATTTAAGGCATTTTATTTGCGTCACATTATCATCCTCACCACATGTCCAAGTTATTCCAACTATTTTACTTTCGTTTTCATTAGTGAGATACCTCCTATATAAATAAGCGAAGTTCTTTCTGTCTCTAATTCACCTATTCTTTTAATTCATATACTTTTTATACATAGAACAATAGTACGGTGTAGTTGTTGAACTTTTTATACGTGATATCTTTCCTACCATTTAATCGAAATCACAAAAAAATCGTGAAATTCGTGTCTTAATAACTAAGAAGTTACGAAACATACGTAATAAAAGATAACTAACAACCTCCATTAAGCTTAAATAATATGATTCAAGAGAAGTATCAATTTACAGAGTCATAATATCCTAAGATAGTGAGTGTCTCACGTATATAGTAAGAACTATACGAGTATAGGCAGTAGGCACCTACTTACATCATTAGTTCAATACAAATTACACTTTGATATGTATTTAACTATTTTTCTTTCATAATAATACACAGTCGAAATATAAAATAGTTATTATAATAAAACGAGTGTAATTTCATATGTTTCTACACATTGTGTTACATGATCTTTACGACTGAGAACATGATGCACGCATTGACTAATACTTAATTATTATCCTCTTAAAGTACTGAAGAATCTACACAGGAAACATTTATTGTTGTTACGGAGAATTAAACTGAAATCGTATTCCCAAAAAGTTCACATCAGTATTTAAAAGTTTGCGTAATGTGTTGGAACATGGGGGTATAAAATATAAAAAACGGACGCGAAACCCTCTTTTTCCAATTTTCATCTTACCAGTTCTTAGTATTGTCAGCCAGAAAGGTCTACTCATTGGATCTCCAAAAACGTTAACCGCTTTGACAAAAATAGCTGTGACACGATTTTTGTTTAATCTTTCTTTCAAGTCCTTTGGAGGGTAGTAATTAATAAGCAGGCACCTTGAAAGCTTTAAAAAAACATAAAAACAGTATAATTGTATATAAATATCTTAAGAAATTCCGCTCTCATTACAAATTTATATGAATTATTCAATAGAATTACTATTATCCAACAGCTCAGTAATAAAGGCTGGTGTCAACCATTTAAAGCCGCGTTACACAATACCCTTGGGAATATAATTTTGCGCCCACGAGGAAATAGTTACGGACAATCAATTACCTTTACAGGTCTCAACATATCAATTTCATCTACACCTAGTTTATTGCTGGTATGACAGGTCATAATATTAAGTATGATGGATTAATAGATACTGAAGAATCAATAGCCCTATTGATTATTATATCATGAACTTAACATTACTCAGATGGATAGCCCTAATTTTTCATAAGTAATTCCTACAAATACAACACTCCTTTGGGCGTATTTTAATATATTGTTAGCTTATTTGGTTGTCTTGTAACATGCACGGAATTTTTACAACGACAACTCTAAGGTCAGCCAGAAACAATTACAGAACAATCTTACGACAGAATATCAAGATTACTTAATATGACTTCGACTCATAGGTACCTATTACGAACACAAATAATAAAAATGAAAATGTTCTGAGACAAAAGGATCTGCACACGAACCACATTATCCAGCATATCCTCAGTAAAAATAAAGTGTAAAACATGTCTTCAACACCAAGGTTCAGATCCTATTAGCCAAAAGTGGGCTCTAACCTACTGATAATAATAATAATAATTACAATTACAACACCGTCGACACGTGTTGGCTTGGGCCAAGTAGCACATAGTGTTACACCAGGCCCCGCTGCAAGTGGTCCTGTACGCCGCATGCGTTGGACAAGAGAAATAAATCTCAACGTCATGCGCGCGTATTATAGAGCTACAGAGGGAGAAACCTTCAGAACGGGATACCGCCAACGGTTATCCCGTGAATGGTCCCTGCTGGAGCCCACCATCGTTGTAAGTGAACAACGATTGGCTGATCAGGTTCGTGTAATAGTTAGGAATAAATTATTATCCGATCCTGATCTTGAGACTCTTAAGTCAGAATATCTTCATTCTATTGGGACTGCTTCTGATGATATTGTTGTTGGACATTCAGAAAATCGTACAGATTTTCAGGATGAAACACATTCACTTTTATCGGAGGCTGTCCTAGAGAATGAAGATTTCCCTACAATACAGTACAACATAATCAGAAGCAAATATGAAGAGATAATTTTGATGTATGGTAATATTGATCCTATTTTGCGACCTCGTTTACCTAAATTTCCAAATATACCAAAATTTCATAAAATTATACGTGATGTTAATAGATTTATTATAGATGAATTAATAAATAGTCAAAATTTAACTGATACACATAAGATTATATATTGTGCTGCAGCAACATGCTGTCATTTAGCTGGATTAAAATTACAACAAAATTCTCCTATACAGAATAATAATTCAACTAATAATTATTGGCAAAAGAGAATAGAATCACGAATTAATAAAATAAGATCATATTTGGGACATCTTTATTCTTATAAATCTGGAAATAATAGACAAAGAATTATAAAATCAATAGAAAAAATTTTTGATGTTCCGAATATTAATGTGATTAGAAATTTAGACACAAAAATAGTAGAGAAAATTGATGAATTCAAACAAAGAATTTTGGCATTAAGCAAAAGGATCCGACGATTCAAAAAACGAGTACTAAGACGCAAACAAAATTATCTCTTCATTAATAAACAAAAGAAGTTTTATGAAAATATTGAAGGCAAAAATTGTTCCATAAATTCAGTTCCAAATCAAAATGAAATGACTGCATTTTGGTCAGATCTTTGGTCTACAGCTGTTGAACATAATGCAGAAGCTAATTGGATACAACAAATTGAAATAGAATCGTCTGAATTACCAGATATGACAGATTTAGATATAAATTCTGATGACATAACTATTGCAATTAAACATACACCAAATTGGAAATCTCCAGGAATAGATGGTATTCAAAATTTTTGGTTAAAATATTTTACAAATTCTCATGGTACACTGGCTACACAATTTCAATTGGCAATAGAAAATTGTAATCTCCCAAATTTTTTTACAAAAGGTATAACTTATATGATTCCAAAAATTAATAATGCATCTCAACCCAATCAATTTAGGCCAATAACTTGTTTACCAACAATCTATAAATTACTTACTTCTGTTTTGGCAAATAAAATCAAAAATCATTCTGTGACCAACAACATTTTATCGGTCAGGCAAAATGGCTGTAGACAGGGATCTCGTGGAACCAAAGAATTGCTTCTGATTGATAGTGTTATTTGCGAGCAAGTGAAGCACAAAAAACGTAACCTTTCGATGGCGTGGATAGATTATAAAAAAGCGTTTGATTCGGTACCTCATTCTTGGTTAATAAAAATTTTGGAAATTTACAAAATTGATGTTAAAATTATTAATTTCTTAAAATATTGCATGTCTAATTGGAAAACAAAAATATATATTTCAACGCCATCGGAAGGTTATGTTAGTGATTCGATTGACATAAATAGAGGAATATTCCAAGGTGATAGTCTGAGTCCGCTTTGGTTCTGTATTGCATTGAATCCCTTAAGTGCATTGATTGAAAATTCTCAATGTGGTTATCAGCTCAAAAGGGGTGGTTGTAAATTTTCTCATCTTTTTTATATGGACGACTTAAAATTATTTTCATCAAATTTAAATAATCTCAATAAATTAATTTCAGTAACAAAGGATTTTAGTGATACAATCAAAATGGAATTTGGTATGGATAAATGTGCAATAATTAATGTTAAAAAAGGGGTTATCGAACAAACAAATGAAGTGATTAATAACACAGTAAATTTACCAAATCTTACATTAAATGAAACCTATAAATATTTGGGAATAAATGAATCACTGGGTTTTGATCATGTATTTTTAAAAAATAATGTAAAAGCGCGTTTCATCTCTAGATGCAAATTAATTTTTAAATCACTTCTTTCTGGACATAATAAAATTAGGGCAATTAATTCATGGGCAATTCCAGTAATTTTGTATTCATTTGGTATTTTAAAATGGAACCAAACGGAATTAGACACACTAGACAGAAAGGTGCGTACTACAATGACAAGATATCGAATTCATCACCCTAGATCCTCCATGATGAGACTTTACCTTCCTCGCAAAAATGGTGGCAGAGGATTACTTAATTTAAAGAATTTACATAATAATGAGGTAGAGTCTTTAAAGAGATTTTTTGTAACTCATAGGAGTAAAGTAGGCTATGAGGACTTGATAGATTGTGATTTGAGGTACACACCTTTATGTCTCTCGAATCCTGGTGCTTCACTACCGACAATGTCAGTTGAAAATCGAGTAGACATATGGAAAAGTAAATCTCTTCATGGCCGTTTTCACCAAGTTCTGACATCTACAAATGTATGTTTTGAAGACTCAATCAATTGGTTAAGGTTTGGTGATCTATTTGGTGAAACCGAAGGTTTTGTTTGTGCAATACAGGATCAAGTCATTGTAACAAATAACTATGCAAAATTCATTATGAAACAACCAAATATAATTGATAAATGTAGGGCTTGTGGTCAGATGGGAGAGACATTACAACATATTATTTCGGGGTGTTCTCTTTTGTGTGGCACTGAATATTTGCAGAGACATGACCAGGTTGCCAAAATAGTTCACCAAAGATTGGCTTTAAAATACGGTTTACTCGATGAAGAAACTGAATATTACAAATATCAACCATTGTCGGTGCTTGAAAATAGCATTGTTAAGTTGTACTGGGATCGACCAATACAAACCGATCGTGCAATTCCAGCTAATCGACCGGATATTGTATTGGTTGATCGTAGGGAAAAAAAGACCTATATTGTGGATATCACTATACCACATGATGAAAATCTCCATAAGGCTGAGCAAGACAAGATTACCAAATATCTTGATCTTGCTCATGAAATTATGGAGATGTGGAGAACACCTTCCACTGTCATCATTCCTATAGTGATGTCCACAAATGGTGTCATTCCTAAGAGTCTCAAAGTAAATCTTGAGAAGCTTGGATTGCATGGTGGGCTTCAATACGCCATGCAGAAGGCTGTCCTACTATCATCTTGCAGGATTGTTAGAAGGTTCCTCTCTCTATAGCTCTTAAAAACTCTCTCATGATAAGTGCATTCTAGTGCATATCGTGGGAGAGGGGGACATCCATTAGTATGGTAAAATGTTTTTAGTTCTATGTGATGTGTTTGTTTATTTAAAATTTTGTATTAATATTATTACCTATTATTTATTTTATATTTTTGTAATTTTTTATTTTAACATGTTTTTATATATTATTTGGTTTAAACGAATGTATTATATAGAGCTGAAAAATTTTGTATACTATTGTGTTAATAAAGTTGATTTGGAAATAATAATAATAAATACTTTATTTCATAAATAGACATAATAAATACATTCACAATTTTGCCACCTAACTAGGCAAAGCCCGTACTAAGGTGGCATTACATTTCCATATTATGTATTACACTTATATATTTCATTCATGTATTTCACTTATATATTTCATTTATGTATTTCATTTATATATTTCATTTATGTACTTCATTTATACATCTCATTTACCCAAGTATATAAAATTAGTTATTTTCTTTATGTAAATTATGTTTTTTTTGTTTTTCATCCAATCAATTGTTGCAATCCTTATGTAATACGATAACACATACAACACACACACACACACACACATATACATACATTACACCACATAACATTCAACACATAACATGCCAATGAACACCCTCACCATACATCAGTACTTTATGTTGTTCAACCACTCACCTGTTGATACTGCAATCAATCACTGCATTTCTCCATTTATAAGGTTCCATTAAACAGGTATATAGTTCAGCAAAGTTTTCGTCTCGTCTCGTCCTGTCTTAAGTAACCAGTCAGTTATAATTCGTTTCGTTTTTGGTTTATACGTCATTTGTTGTTTAGTTAGGACTTTGTCCTGTATTTTGTTAAGAAGTCTCGGTGCTGTAAAAGTAAAATGTCTCTGTGCGAATCTCGTTCTTGTCTTAGGTACTTTGAAAAACTGTTTGTTTCTACATCTTGTTGATAAAGTATGCGTTATTAATGCTTGCAAATGTCTGTGTCTTAGGTAATGTAGTATGATGGTCCTCGCGTATATCTGTCTTATGTCTAGGACTCCAAACTCTCTGAACAAAATGGCTGATGGAAATCTGAAAGGCTTTTTGTTTATAACACGTATAACTGATTTCTGTGCTTTAATTAAGGGATCCAGTGCAGTCAGTGTGGCGCCTCCCCAACCAAGAATACCATATGACGCGATACTCTGCACTAGAGCAAAATATATTGTTTTGAGCATTCTAACAGATAACATATTTCTAACCTCTTTAAACAAATGTAACGTTTTTTTAAGTCTGTCCGCAGTAAGGGATATGTGTTCCTTCCAGTCAAGCCTCTCATCAATAATGACACCTAGGTATTTAGTACTTTTTACTTTTTTTGTAGCTGGGCACATACACGATGAGCCGGTGGTAGTGTCATCGTCACATGTATGAATCTTAATTGTTTTGTCTTTCACAATGTCATCGTCTCTGTTGGTTATGTTAATCGTCATGTAATTGGTCTTTTCTATATTTAGTGTAAGCAGGTTTAAATCTAGCCATTTTTTCACTTGTCTTAACCCATTCTCTGCATTTCTATGTACGTCATCCCACGTTTTACCTCCGAAGAGAAGCACAGTATCATCTGCAAATGACACAACGTCTCCATTGACCATTCTAATTTCTGTCAGATCATTTATGTATGTTAGAAACAGAATCGGTTAACCATACATAACATAACCAACCCTATCGTCGAAATGTATATATAGTTTACAAAATGTGGGTACAATAATTAATTTCAGAACAATGAAACAATAAGAAATAAAAATTAGAACCCTCGTATTAAAAATATTCACCTGACTATGATCATTACAATATACTAACTACACATCTTTAACCTACAAAATTCTTGTAGTATATTATAACTACATATTATGTATTCATGTATCATACTTGTACATGCGTGCAACATAAAAGAATAACGTGGTGTCAATAATGATTCATTATGATCATCTCCCTACATTGTTAACAACACAACCATTAAAATAAAACCTATTCAATTAATTACACGTATTTGGTTGCAGGGTGTAAATCATTTTATGTAATGTAGATGACTGTGGTAGATATTGTAACTTCTACAAATCAATAGTAATAAAGTGCATCGTATCCCAGCCGGGGAATGTATATCTATAAAGGGTGGTGGCGCCAGGAAACCCAGACAGACTTCCCGGGTCAAAACTTAAAAAAAGTTTAACAACAAACATCTACCAACTAAAATGTAGGTAAGTAGTAACTATAACTATGGAAAATAAAAGTAATTTCTATCTGGCCGATCGTAAATATTTTAATTATGTCTACGAATGATATGAATTGGAATGACTACCGAGTGGTAGAAAAAGAAAAAAGAAGATTCTAAAAAAATACTATAAACGTTACACGTTGAAATGATCCAATGCATCCCCATAAAAGTGCTACAAAGTAAGAAACTCAACGATTCATTGTATCCCATAGACTTATTATCTTCATGGACCAATAGTCTGGGCTAACACAGGAACAAAGTAGAGTGGAAACATCGTTTGTACTGGATCGGTCACGTGACCGTTGGCAGCATGGTAGGGTGGACCGTTTTAATTTTTTTTTTAAATCCGGTTGGGCGGGGTGCGGGAAAGATGGTGACATAAATAAAATGTAGTATGAAGGCATTTAAATTTTTAGTGTTTAATACCGCCCCAAAGGATCAAATTTATTATTTTTTTTTCATATAATGCCCATTTTGAAAACTAAATTTAAAAAATTAACTATGTAGTCCATCTGTCCAAATAATCCGCAAATACCAGAAAAATAATTGTTTTAAATATCTAAAATACAAATTTAATTGTACCTGCTAATCAATACATTTATTTAATACCACGGACCGGACGGCAGTATTCTATCTATCTATCTATACCCTCACGCCACATCCCTTGCAGGGTAGGCAGAGAGGACAGAGCGCCAGACAGCCCTATCCTTACACACACTCCTAGCTTCCGTCACATTCATGCAATTAGTCATACACGCTCTCCGATTCCTTTTACTCAAAACGCGTCCATCCTTGAGGATCTGGTCGACATGATCGGACCAGGTCAGTCTCGGACGGCCGCGCTTTCTCACCCCTCTTCGCTCATTCAGATATATCTTTTTTGTCATCCTGTCATCATTCATTCTCTCAACATGCCCAAACCATCTTAGTTTGTTTACTTTCATTCTTGTCACTACACCAGTCTTGCAGTCACTCATTTCCCTAATAACCTCATTCCTTATCTTATCTCTCAGCGTTTTCCCGCACATTCTTCTTAATGACCTCATTTCTACTGCATTCAACCCTGATTCATCCTTCTTCATCCACGTCCACGTCTCACTAGCATACATCAGGGTCGGCACCAAGACAGCATTGTGCACTAGCACTTTTGCTTTCATAGACACATTGCTACTACTAACGATCGGACCGAGCGCACCATTCGTCCTAGTACCGGCCAGCTTCCTTCTTTCAATGTCTCCATCACAGCGTCCATCTCTAGTAAACAAACTTCCCAGATATACATACTCATCCACTTGCTCCAGACAGTCATTACCAACCTTTATCACACAATTTGTCCTTATTTCCTCTCTTTCGAACACTAATACTTTCGTTTTATTTACATTCATTTTCATACCATTCATATCGCAGCTTTCGTACACACAGGATACTATCCGTTGTAACTCACATTCATCATCAGCCATCAACACTAAATCATCTGCAAACATTAACGCACATACTTTCACTCCATTTAGGTCCACACCAACATTCAGCTCATTCAGAGGACGCATGCAGTAGTCGAAGAACAGGTTGAACAACCAAGGCGACATGACGCAACCCTGTTTAACCCCTTTTGTGAGAGTGAACCACTGCGACAACGCAGCATTCACCCTGACACAAGCAGAGCTCTCCGTATATAGAGACGCGATTGCGCCAATCAGTCGGTCGCTCACCCCATATTCCGACAGTACACGCCACAGTCTTTCTCGGTCCACACGATCGTATGCCTTCTCCAGATCCACGAACGCGCAGAAGAGCCTCTGGTGTTTAGCCAGAAGCTTCTCCACGACCATCCGTAGGGAGAAGATCTGATCGGTGCACCCCCTGCCACTCATGAAAGCACCCTGCACATCCCATACTTTACTTTCAGTCACTTTTCTTACTCTTTCAATCAATACCTTTCCATACAGTTTGCCCACAGAGCTCAGCAAACTGATAGCCCGATAACTGCCGCATTCCAACCTTGAGCCTTTCCCCTTGTACAAAGGGCAGATGACTGCCCTCCTCCAATCCTCAGGAGTGCAGCCACTCTCCCAGCACAAGTTGAAGAGCCTCAGGCACCACTCGAGAATCTTCGGGCCACCTTGCTTGATGAACTCTATGGCCACACAGTCATGTCCCGCAGCTTTACCATTCTTTGCTTTTTTCAATGCAAGCACAACTTCATTCATACGTATTTCCTCGTCCTCAGCAATATTTACATTCATACTATCTGCTACATTCGTCTGGTTTGTACTAGTACCACTTTCATACAATTCTTCGAAGTATTCTTTCCATCTTTCAACAACTTCTTCTCCATTCATCACTAAATCACCATTCTTATCTTTGATGCAATTCATACTGTTTTTCTCACTTCCAGATCTCTTTCTTTTTACTTCCTTCCAGAATATTTTCAAATTCTCCTCGGCGTTCCTCGATAATTTCATACATTCCTCTTCCTCAAGTTTTCTCTTTTTCTGGCAAACCATTTCTTTCACTTCTTTCCTACACGCTTTATATATATTCTTCTTTCTTTCTTTCTCACCTCCATCATCTGGTTTCGCACCAAGCACATCATTCCACGCTTTCTTTTTCCTCACTACAGCATCCTTCACCTCATCATCCCACCAGGCATCACCTTTTTTCCTTCCTACCAACGCTTCTCCACATACTTCTCTTGCACTCTTTACTAGCACCTCCTTCATAACATTCCATAGTTCACTCGTCGAGCGTTCCTCATCATCATGTACTTCTAGCCTTTCGTTAGTCAGTCTTTCATATTCATCCCTAACATTCGTCTCTTTCAGTTTTTCGACCCTGATTCTCCGGACAGGCTCCAACTTCCGAGCCCTCGAGCGCCAACCGGAGAAAAGATCAATCCTTGTTATCACAAGGAAGTGATCCGTCCACAGTCCGGCGCCCCGAAATGCCCGGGTGTCCTTTGTCGCCTTCCGGAGCTCAGAGTCCACACATACAAAGTCAATCATCGACCTTTCAATACGATCAACTCTCTCTCTTTGCCAAGTGTACTGGTGGATCTCCTTGTGTGCGAAGAATGTGTTCGCCACAAAGAGATCCAACTCCAAACATACTTCTAACACTCTTTTCCCGTTATCATTCACCCTATCATCGCCATGCAATCCCAACACTCTCTCAAAATTCTTCCTTCTGATACCGACCCAACCATTCAGATCACCTGCCAATATTACTTTTTCATTCGCTCTTCTTTTATACGCTGTCTCCCGCACTAAGTTCCAAAACTCATCCTTCTCATCATCCAAGGCATCATTCCCTGGACCGTAACCTATAATAAGGAACAGCCTGGTCATGCCTACCTTGAAACGAATCCAGATGAGTCTCGGTCCTACCAGTCCATACCCATTACGCTTCACCATACATTCAGTCATTCTTTTTGATAATATAGCACCCACTCCCTGACGTCCATGTTCATTTTCAGGCACTCCAGACCACATCTCTGCCATTCCATTCACCACATCACAATCTCTATCCTTTCTTTTCGTCTCACATAAACACAATATATCTAAGTTCCTCTCATGCAAAACATCACGCAATTCATTCATCTTACCTTCCATATCTCCTCTTATATTCCACACACCAATCCGGCATTCTGCCCTCCTCTTTGCGCCCTCCCTGGTACTTGACGCGGCGTGATGGGTGGCGAGCCTCATCGACTCCATTAAACGTCATATTTTTTTGGAAAGTACCTATTTCACATGGTAAATGCTAATATGACATTGCTTCAATCGATGTCGAAAACTTTATTTTTTCCCCCATACAAAATCGCTCCACCCTAACATGCAGGTAAGAAAGGCGGCAACACGTGTTCGTTGGCAAGCGATGTTTCCACCCTTCAAATATCAGATTATCAGTCCATAGGATAATATGTCTATGTTGTATCCAATTTTCAATGACAATAATAAAACATCTCACACAAAGTTTTACGCGTCACATAAAGAAGGTGTCCTAGACATTTATTCGTTTTACAATACTTCAATATGTCACTTCAATATTATGTAAATAACTATAAATATTACAATATGTGGCTTGCTGGGGCAAAATAAATTAAACTATGGGCGCCTGAATTATGTCATAAAAACAAACAGTAAATGCGGAGGAGAAGAAAATTGTCTCCATACTACATTATATTGTAACATATAATTACACTACATGTGTAAAATCTGAGCGGTGTTTAGTCTTAACAACATCTACTGAATAGTATACATACTTAGGACGAAAATACTCGCAATTATAAATTCAGTTCAAGACTTGTCATATTTTTTTCTATTTATTTTGGGCCCAAAAATACCTCGTCCTTGAAAATCTACGCTCGAAATAGTCAAGCCAAGTTATTATTACACCGATACGAGTTCATTGTGAATATATTATGTGGTGTGCCGCATACTTTCAGTTAGTGTGCAATTACGGTAATGACATAAGAATTTGATCAAGAACTTCGCCACACTGAACAATATTAATACTAGATTAACAACCTATAGTTATGTGACACATGAGTCAACGACAGAATAATTATTACTGTGATGCAACATCTGAAGTTTATAGTCTATATTATTATGTAGTGTGTATCGGAGACACTTCAATGATATGCCATAATATGCTAGACTGCTAGAGTATAAGCTAAACATGTATGTAGATATCTAATAGCAACACATTATTATTATGGGTTTGGTATTAGTATAACGAGAAGGAAATGTTTTGTCTCGTGTAAAGCAAACACCTTCATGACGCGTGGGAGTCGTGCTTTACCGCCATACGGTGATTCGTCAATCTTAAGATATTATTATTGCTGCTACAGTTTGCGGTACAGATACTTAATGCAAACTATGAATATAGAGTATAAAATAAAACAAACAATGCTTTATCATTCACCAAACAATATAAATTTATTAGTATACTCTGATAGTTCAATAAACGTTTTCCGTGGTAACATAATACCGGCGTTTCATGTGAAAATACTGGATGGTGGAATTGCTATTATTTGATGCAAAACTGACAAGTTGTAAACCAAAGTGACAGGATAAAATAAAATAATATAAGATATACAGGACAGGGAGATCATTCTTAAATAAACAGGTTGCCGCGAACGTTTCCTTATCAGGTTGTAGAGTTTTAAAGAGAAGTCTATTTAAAGACAACTCTTGCTTTAATTAATGTTTAGTGAATAATGAATTCGACACAAACTACATAGGTTATGCTTCTAGCTATAATAAGAAGCAACATTGCATTAATGGTAAACAAACAATCCCTTCATCAAGTCCTGCGTAAGCACTGCGCCATATAAGGCAACATCTTCAACAAAAGCTCATTACGTCGCAGTCAAGAACTTCAAAGAGTGCGCACAACTACCAGCGAATAAAAAAGTCCCAACTTACATAGATATTAAAGTAGACACTAGTCAGTTAAGATCAAAGTGAAATCACGGAACCAAAAACATCTATATAAATATATTAGATTAAGTGAGTTTTATTGAAAGACCATAATTGGGTATTACGATACAGGAAATATTATTGTCTCTAGATTCTGTGTGGTGTATTAGAGTGCAATTAATTAGCAATCCGTAACAAAACGGTGTAAATTACAATAACTCAATGGAGTAAAACAAATCCTTGATCAAATTCGCACGATGCCATGTATTGTTCTTGCTGGTGATTTAATGAAAATGGCAAGAAGAAGTCCACAATACTAGACAATACCGTGACACTTTTGATTTTTAATGCAAATAATACAGAAGCTTTATTTAAAATAGCAGTGATTGTTATTTAATAACGCATTGAATCGTGCATTATGTAATGTAAAGCCGGATTAAGCTGGAGAACAATAACCATAATAAACCCTCAGCAACCATCCACAGCTACATACAATACACTAAGCAGTAAGCATGTTACCTAGAACAATATCAATATTGTGAATAATAATGTCAAGTGACCGCCTACCCCAACATTACATCTCTATACTAAGGGAATAAGTTAAGGTTCTTTATCGACCGATACTAATACACACGCATATTATCCGGGATCTTAACTAACGTAACAGTAATTGTTAGACATTAGGTAGACGTGTGATACTACATGAAACACTTTTTAAATACATAAATTAAGCAGAATAAATTACTCAGACATACTGAAGCAATTATTAAGAGAGGCAGGTATAGAGCAGAATATGTATTACTTTCAATTCAGTCGCTGAAATCTCTCGATTAAAATATAATTGTGATTTAATATTTTTTTACGCGGAGGCATGTCTTTGCCAACACACTTATCAGTATTATCAGCCAGAAGAGTCTACATATTATCATTCATGATTCACATATAAACCCATCAGCCCAATACTAGCAAAAACTCACCTATCCAGATATCACGGATATTACAGAATAAGTAACAAATTAGAGAGAGAAATTCTTTTTATTAATTCGGATGTAACTTTGTGATTTTGGTTTCTAGGCATTTAGCTAAAAGTACAATGTCACAATCTTTATTAATATAATAATGGTTGACGCTTTACATTTCCCGCAATGTCTATACGCGAGGAGAGTTTAATAACTGAAATACCTATCTACGGTATTTGCGGACGTTAGCTAAAGAAAACAGTATAAGAACATAAATTCGTATAGAAGCAATATGGTTACCACTCCCATATTTGCTCGCAATTGTACAACAGCCATAATAATATAATCTAGTTAATAGCTTCTTGTGCCCACATCAGCACCGCTCTAACCTAACGACACACCGCACCACCCTCGGATGTTATACTCGTAATAGTATTAAGTCAGACCCGCAGAGACATATTATCACATCTTACATAATAACTCAGCCTACATGACACGGTGCTGAAGGCGTAGGATGTTCTTAGAGAACTTCTATTAGGGAATATTCCCATGTATATAAATATCGCTGCATTATAACAATGACCAGTGGCGACTCCTGAATTCTGAATCAGGGAGTGCGACTATTATAATAATAGGTATTACGAGAGGTAGGTACATACCTAATAATTTTCCGGCATTGCAAGTACCAAACGAACATTACGAACAATATAACAAATGCCGTAAATAGATAAATAAATCTACAATGTCCACAATCGAGGCCGGGGAGGAACTAAAAAATGTATACGCAATTATTTTGCATCATCTTATCACACAGTAGTAGATACAGACCACTGCATACTGCCTATCAATTTTATCATAATAACATATTTTATACGCCTGCCATCTTTCGAAAAACAGTGTAAAATACCTATTGGTTCGTCTCGCCACTATTTCCGCGCGTATTGTTCGCTTTGTGTATCTCGGTGTGCAGCGCTCCTGTGTCCCCATACAAGCAGTATGGTGAGAGTCAATTGGCACGGAATACTAATGTTTTGTCGTTTTCTATACGAATTATTGTATTCTGGGGGCGCGCATATTATCATCGCACCGAGTATGAAATGATGCGCTAGAGTTTGCCTGTTTTAAGGAGTCGAAAATTTAGCTTGAAGAACTATTAACATTTTTTGACATTATTAAGAGATTATTAGTTATTTTTTTACTATTTTGAACCGAATTATTTGGAGGTGCGTCGTATCCTGCGCACTGTTGGAGGGTACGCCACTGACAATGACATCAAGTCTAACGATATGGTCCTGCGAATAACTTCAAAGACAGTAGATACAAGACATTGTAAGTAAAGTTCCTTATTATTATCTGCACCGTACAAACATAATGTAATATGATGCAGTACTTATAACAATACCTTCTATGAACCTAGGAACAAATTGTTGTTCTGTGGGCAAATACGACTCTACTTACAATACAACACATAGCAAAGAAAATATGTGTATGGACATCTATCATATTATAATCATTGTTTATGTAAATACAATTAACCTCTTATCAGGAACAATAAAGCCGCCTTTTGGTCTCTTTGACCAATTAATGACATCCATATTTTTTCAGAAATATACAGCACACCGAACATGTTGCATGGTATCTGGATAATTAACGATTTCGACTTTTATTAAAGTGTTACGGATCATACGTAACTACTACGTTTTTGAAAAAGTGCAGGATAGTGCAAAGAAATATGGACAAATGTACAATCGGGTATCTTTATATTTTGTAGTGAATCATTTTCAAAATAAGTGTACCTCACTTGTTTTACAAAAAAAGCAGGTATTGTAAAAGAATTTACAGTGTGAAACTTAAGTTAGAAAGCGGTAAAAGAAGCATTATTTATTTGTATCAACCTTTGAATAAAAACTTAATGATAGAGCCATAGGGCAGCGTGTGCAGTGTGGACTCATCCACCAGGAATCATGATGTCCAGTAGTTAATCGCTCCTTTTAAAGTAAGTGACTGAAAGTCATTGTTGCATTCCTTCATCTACCGGTTCACGGTATTAGTATAACAGTAAGGTAATAATCATTTGTAGAATCAAGATTATTATTATGCACGTATAGTAGAATATAAGGTAACACATTATCATTAGTTTCCATATTTGGCGATAGAATCATCTTCACATAAACTATTGAGTAATAATCTATAAGATCAAGAAACTTGCACTTCTCTGTGCAACACGGTGGCATTGAATTTATTGCTATTGAATCATTATAACACCTTTACTCACAAAGATATCGACCTTATTTATACCTACTTCTTAATAAAAAAAATATTAGTAGGTATTAGTCGGTAACCTGGTTGGTAACGTGCTCGACTGTTAATCTGGAGGGCGCGGGTTAAGTCCTCGATGCTGACTTATTCCACTTCACAACACAAGCTTTTCAAGCTTTGTGAAGTGTACAAAGATGTATTTGGGTTTATTTCGATAAACCCAGATTCATTTTTATAAAAAAAAATATTGCGTTTATGGAGAACCGCCATGTTCAATTTTATTTTTCCCCAATCAAGTGTTCGATGTCCGTAGATAGGTCTTCTTCTCTCCGTGCCCTATCGGGTCCCCCCGACGTTGGCGATCACTATGGCGAAAGCATCCCTGTCTGCCGCAGTCCGGAACAGCTCGCCGACGTTCCTGATGCCAGTCCACTCACGAACATTCCGGAGCCACGACATCTGGCGTCTTCCTATTCCGCGGCGTCCCTCTATTTTGCCTTTCATAATTAGTTGGAGCAGTCTGTATTTGTCGCCCCGGAGAACGTGACCCAAGTATGCAATTTTTCGTCGTTTTATTGTGTTCACCAGCTCGCGTTCCACGTTTGCTCTCCTGAGTACCTGATAGTACTGATAGTACAGTACTGATAGTACCTGATAGTACAGTACTGATAGTACCTGATGAGTGAGTAGATAGGTAGGTATATTTTATAAACTGTTTCATAAAACAATCATATAATTCTCATATGAGTTTACATTGACAATTAATTTAAAGCACATCCGGGAAATTTGAAAATATAATAAAATTACAGATGTAAACACATAGAAACTATTATTTGTGGTGAGATTTATTGAGCACTAAACTCGTTTAATCTGTCAACAACTGCAATTAAATATTTTATTTATTATGTTAGCCTTCAAATAAATAGATAAAAAATAAATTAATAAAAATATTGTCAAAAAAATGGATTACTAGTGTAGGCTGTTATGTCTGCTCTATTTACATTAAGTTAATTTTTATTTGTTAAGTATATTATGTTATTTGTCATAATAAAGAAATATAGATATCAATACCAATTAAACAATTCCTAATGATCTTATAAGCCTGGCAATACCAAAATTGGAGCAGAAGTAAAATTAACCATGAAATATTGCAATAATAAATTGATATTCTCATTAAGGGCCATAACAATGCCGTTCGGTACTTTTCGGTACTTTTTCAAAAGTTCTATAACCGCACCCTTTAAAGATATAGCTTTCAAAAAAATATATTGTATTCCTTGATCTTTTCTCTAATGGATTACTGTTTAAAATAAAAGATATGTTTTATAGTTTTATTGTAATAGAATATTTAAAAACACCCGTTTAAAACGCTATAAAAGTTATATTTCAAAAACAAATTGACATAGAAATATGTTTTTTTTTTCAATTGATAGGTATTTTATATATCTAATCGATTACTGTTTAATTTTTACGAAATCGTTATTGCTTTTATTGTAATATCTAAAAAACTACATTTGAAGATTTTTGTGATGCGCCTTGCCGACACTCGATAACACGCGCAAGTTGAATAATAGATCTTAACGACATGCATTCTGGTGTTATAAGCGAGATGTTTGTATATCATTCCTCAGTTCCGCCTACAAGCTTGTGGGCTACAGACGTGAAATCTGTGTTGAATTTTTTGTTATGAATTGGAGAAATACTTATCTTATTATTTTAGTTTTTTTCGGAATTACTTACGTAGCGCGCGAATCATGCGACCACGGAGCTACAAATCTATCTAGATGGAGCATTTTTTTTATCATAACTTTAAATTGTAATAGACAGGTACGTATGTAATATTAGGTACTTGTTATAGACAGGTAGGTAGGTATGTATCCCCTTTTGGCAAAATATTTTTTTTAAACATATAGGCACCTACATACTTTCTTTTTAATGCATAATATGTGTTGTAACGTAAAAAGTAAAATAATAATATAATGCAGGTTGTGTAAAACATTAATTAGGTAGGTAAATATTTTATTTACAATTATGGTGGTATAAAACATGTTACAAATGATACAAATCGTCTTTTTTTTAAAACAACGCAGATAGTCCGAGAGCCGGCCGACAAAAAAATAACACATCTGTTTTTTTACAGAGATATGACTTAAACTACATATATAACCTCACCAATATACTCCGAGTAATGAAGACAAAAAATGGTACCTTACCTCGCAAAATGTATAGTAGTTTTGATTTTTGGATATGTTATATAGGTTAATCATATGGTTCAGAATCCTTCCCCATCCTTGTGCGTTCATTAGGGCGAGCAAAAAAGTTTCTTAATTTAGGTCATTTTACAGTTTATCGATCATAACTTTGAAACATTGCATTTTAGAGAGAAAAAATGTAGTTAAAAGTTAAAGAATATTAAATATCCTGGACTTTTTTAACAACAAAGTTTTTTTGCAAAACGAATGTACCTATATGTTTAAAAAAATATTTTGCCAAAAGGGGATACATACCTACCTACCTGTCTATAACAAGTACCTAATAGTACATACGTACCCATCTATTACAATTTAAAGTTATGATAATAATAGGCACCTATGTACCCTGTTAGTTTCGAAAGTCCCGTTAATCTGTATTAAATGCTCCATCTAGATAGATTTGTAGCTCCGTGGTCGCGTTATTTGCAACGTGTAACGAACATCAGATTTTTAAACAAAACGGGGTGGGACTATCGCGCGGAAAAAACGCAGACACGCCCAATCGCTCAAGGTCATTCGCCTTATCTTGGCCCTTAAATTACATCACCACAGCACTATAATCCCAGTGTACTTTCTATAAATCATTTGAGTTAGGATTAAGATTTAGATCGATGTGTCAAATAAAGCAACGTAATATATCATTACAATTTACACATTATTATATTTTCACACGCTACACGTATAAATTTGTTTAACGATACCGCTCCAATTTTTACAGTTTGATTCATTCCAGCACAATCACCAAATAAGGTGAGGTCTTTAAATCATTTTATTACAATTTGAGATTCCCTATTAGCTTACGTCTACATCTACTGTTATATCATTAAGATGTAGGAGTAAAGACACAAATTTATCGCAAAACCTTGATTTTTAGACATCTTTGAAAACATGTTTCAAACTTCCCAACTACGCTCCTATTAGATTTCACAGTAGGAGATAACTTCTATTCAATTTTGCAAATAATTCAACGGGTCTATCTATTTAGTTCCTTTGTGTCATATTAAGATGAGATGACATTGATTGTTAGGCAGTAATTACTTAAATGGAAACTCGTGTTTCGTAATACATTATTTCGTATTATTTATTATATTTTTATTCATCACTAGTAGACAAGTATTTCACAAAGAGATTGAAAATAATAGGTATTGTAAAATAAAAATATAATAAAATAATGCGGGTAATTACGTTATTAAGTATTCAAAGAAGAGGACAGCTATTTAGAAAGCAGGAGATATTATTATAATAATACTAAGTAAGCGAATTGCTATTGCACAACTCTGTGTGTAACCAACGTATGTACAGTACACATTTACGCATTGAGTCGCATACAATAGCTGACAGTTCAATACAGTCATGATTATCTTACAAAAAAAGCTTTTCACATAACAACGTCTTTTAGAAAAACAGCCGCGGCAGCCAATGGTCATAAAACTGAATCGCAATTACAAAATCATGTGACATCTTTGGACTATTCCAAATTCCTAACTAAAAAATACAAATCGATTAATATTCCATAAGAAGTACTGTCTGGACCCAGAATATAAAGATGAATGCCTCGTTACTTTTGAAACATGTACGAGAATATACGGAATAATTCTGACTACCAATATACTACAAGCAGACATTAAGACATCACCTACGTACTAAATAATTAAGCATATAGTAGATGCAGACATCATCACTTCTAGAGTTTCTTTATATTTTCGTTATAATAATATACTCGTACATCTGAAACTTAAGTACCTACATGAATTTTCGCACCATACTGAGAATAAGTCTGCTTCTTTACTAGACTAAGATCGCGAAAAGTTTCTTTCAGCAAAACCATACACATCCACAATATACTCTTTAGTACTACATACAACAGAGTTGCAGGTATACATGCCATACTATATAACTATAGAAGTATCTAGATAGTATAAACACTTACATTTAATAACATAACAATAAAAGATAACAGCGTAATCATATCGCCACAACTATATCAGAATTAATAACGTTATTATAGAGTGAATCATTGTTGTGATTTATTTACCTTGTAAAGTATGTAGGTACTATATTATCTAACAGTGTCAGGTGAGTGTAAGTTATGCTATTAATAATTTAAAAAAATACTATACGCTATTATGAATGCGTACAATCAGGAACAGATGCGCAAAGAATAAAGGCAATTATATACACGAGAGATTCGTTGAAATATCACAGGAATCCATTACATCATGCAACACTTCTTACCTCTAAAGTTTCAAGCGTGAATGCGTTAATTGTGTAATTTGACTGGACGACAGATAAATAACTAGAACAACAATTGAATGGTAATCCTGTCATTTTTTTGATTGACTGTAAAAGGGTTTAACAAGTAAATTGCAAAGAAATACATACATTTAAAACATCCTCAAGCGTAACTAGAGTATATTCTTCATCGTCTCCTTCAATGCCCTCATCGTCAGTTGGTTCCTGTGAATCTGCAACAAAAATAATACAAACAATTAATTTACCGAGTAGTTATCTCAACGGATGTACATACAGCATACGAAATTAGGAAAACCGATGTTTTTCACAAAATAAAATTTGTGATACTCAAAATATTGTAATTAATTTCACGCATGCATAGATAGCTCAGGATCAAGTCAAAAAAAGTATTCATAATTTAGTAAATTCCGAGAACAAGACAACAATATCCTGCATAAACTATAAGTATATAGGCGTGTAATGTATGTATATCAATTGATATAAGGTGCATAGTTTCAGCAGGTAGAAGAAATGTTTCATAACACGGCAACTGTCATTTGAATACAAACTATGTAGCATGTAATGTCATTAATTAGTTATTTACTATTTATTCAGGCTGTTGAGAAAACTAATAAGCCGCGCATATAAATAAATGCAGCGTTACTGTGACTATGGAATAATAAACTTGTCGTTTACGCAGTAGCCGATAATACAATAAAATTATTGAGATATTAACAACAGCTCAATATTAGAATAACGACATTGCAAATTTATACCCAGTGTACAATTGTAAGGGGCGTCATTTAGTAATGTTCAAGTGACATTAAAATATGATTAACGTATTAGAAAGTCTCAGAGTAATATAATAATTGTCGTGCGTAATGTGGTTGATCATAATAATTATAATAATGCCATCTACTCGAGTGGTATTAAATCATAAAGGTGTTAAAAAGATTTCCATTTGGAATTCAAACCAATAAATGTAATGGCTTCGTTCTAGCTATATAATATGTATGTAATTTGTTATAAAATTATAAGAATTAGCACCTCAATATAGCCCCTTTTATACCGCAAAATCGTGGGAGGCATAAAAACTAATCTATTCCTACATAAGAAAAATTAAGTTATATAATTTAGATGACAGAAACCACAAAAGTTAAATCATATCACTTAGAATATTATCTATACGTATAAATACGGATACCTGATACATTGGTACTGATGTAGATAAATTTGTATTGTCGTTACAGATAATTAGATACCGACCACTGAAATTATGTTAGGTATGGAAACAATAATTGAAATGACCTAATCGAACAACATGCTACTAACCCTCTAAGGGAAGAAGGCAATGCAGTATTTGGCGAGTGCTCTAATATAAGTGCTACCCAATAACTTCTATACTTACTCATCCATCCCAAAGTAGATTTTATTACTGAGGTATTAGTGGCGCGGGCACTGCTGAATTTGCAACATTACCTACACACGAGTATATTGGTAACAAGAAAAGTTAGACTATCAAATAACAAAAGTACATGGATAGATAGTGAATCAAATAGATATTAGAAAGAATTAATTACAAACAAAGGCGAGTATTAAGACATTTAGATATCTATCATACAAAATTATTGCCATAAATTAAACAACACAATAATATTTTTACAAGGCATTAGTGCGTAAGAGAAAACTCATACACAAATTATATTAAATTATTACATTACTTTAGGTAGATAGCATTGGTTTGGTATACAAAATATTATGCGTTATTATAATAACTAATGTGTAATGCTTCTTTACAATTAGTTAAGTGTCGGATAGAAGGTAGTATCATTATCACTTCATACAATAATACGTAATTAATTACAATTATTATAGTATAGGCATTGGTGGTTATTCAGTTGAATAAAATAAACAACAATAATTAAAATCATACCGAAACGAAATATCGTGTACCTATACCAGCTGATCCTATACCAGCGGTTTCCAACCTGGGAGGCGCGGACCATTGCCAGGGGAGGCGCCAAGTTTTTTTAATAAATTATTTTTTATACTATGATATCTACAAATAAATAAAACTTCATATCTTAACGTAACAGTGAAATTCAGTGAAAACGCTCTGTTTCGGTAATGCACAAAGCGACCGCTAGTTGCATGAAAACAGTAACCTCACATTTAAATGTCACTCGTAGCTAAAGTGTCAACAGAAGCGTGTTGGTGGGGTGTGATATTGTTTTTGACATGATTTCGGGACGCCTAAATGTACCGGTTTTCAGAAATGTTGGTATATTCTCAAGATTTTTATCATTTTGTGGTATTTTTAACAGTTTATGTAAGTAAGGAACTATGTAGAAAACAAAGTTACGCATCTGCGGTTCGTAAAATTTTCGATTTGATGAAACTTCTTTCCACCCCCTCCCCCCGTGCTTTTTTTGGACATATTTAACTATTGGAGCGCTAAAATAAAAATTCATCCAAAAAAAAATTCGTCGACGGGGGGGGGGGGGGGTCCCGGGGAGGCGCGGAGAAAAAAATTTTTTTCAGGGAGGCATTGTACCATAAAGGTTGGAAACTGCTGTCCTATACCTACGTGAAGTACGTAAACTAATATTATGAATTTTTTCAATTGTATGTATATTTAGCCCTTCAAGACACTTTTTGTAATTTGACACTATATAGGCTCCAGTAGACAAATATGAAAATAAATTCTCAACGAATTAGACATATTATGGTAAATGTAAAATCGCAGTTAGGTGCAGTTTCATATACGTTTCATAATTAACTATCAAGGTATTTCAAGTGGGGATCCTTCATGCAAATCATCAATAATAATTATTATTTCTTCAAACCCACGCCATAATTTAAAATCAATGTCCATCCTAGAGTCTAAAATCACTCTCATCTTCAGATCATCTGTATAATAAATAAATAAATTATGTAAAATATTCCATACTAAGTAAGACGTAATTTTTCTATGCAAATTTTGTTAATCACTTTGCATCCCACGCGTTGTTTCTTGTTGTTGTTTCTAATTTGACCATTCTTGATCAACAATGTAAATTGATTCTAGAATGTAAACAATTAAAAGTTGCGCGAAAAGTAATAAACGGAAATATGAGAAAGTAATTATTTTGAATTAACATTTCTATCAATTAATATGGCAATAAAAATATTAATATCATCAGGTAGGTATTTAATTCCACAAAAAGTAAGTGGGTGAAAGAAATTTAATATTATAATTTGATTAGAAGATGCCTGTAATGGAATTTGGTGATAGTAAAAACTTTTCAAAATGTAGATGTGCTGGTGGAGCATCAACAATAATAATATGTACCTGAAATAATTTCTATATCCGATCATTCTATGTCACTCGTCCTTCCTTTCTTCATTCCTCTATTCCTCCAATCCTTCTTTAACTAAATAGTTACAAAAAACTGATTTTGTAATGGGAGAATAATCTCGCAATCTATCTGAGGAAATGCCTTCATGCGAACATATTAAGATTGGAGTATTTAGTTTCTGATAACAATACTTCGTTAACAATGAATACCCTTATTTAAAGTCGACCGAAAAATCAGAGAAAGTGTTAAAAATAACATCGCGTGTTTCAATAGGAAATTTTCCACAAACGATTAGCATTGAACAAAAGCAACAGAATCTGATAAACAAATCAAAAAGCCGGACATCACGAGACCCGTTGGGTCACGAGTCACGAGAAATGCTGTCCATCCATCAGTCTGATGATTGTTCCATCCATTCACTTATTCATGATCCAGGCCAGTGGTCCACTGTTATACCAGCAGGTTGATTTTCTATTATTCACTCATACCTGTAACGACATCTTTCAACAGACGGAAACCAGGCTGCGCTCGATTAACTACATGAGATAAGACGTACACAAGGTAATTTATGTATTCGTTGCCTTTCATCAAATACACCGCGAGAGTTGTTCAAGTGAAACATTGACATAATGTTGATTGCTGGATATGTTCGCATTCTGGACTACGCCACTATGAGCATTATGAATATTGGTATTGTGTACAATAATGAAACCACAAGTTATATTCACAACAAATGCGTGAAACAAATAAACCACCAATTATTTAGCCATCCATGACATCATCACGAAATATTTAAGCGGATAAAAATAATTTGAAACCCTAAATCAATATCAGATAGCATATTTGCCCACCGCAATAAAAATTCGTATGAAAAATGTAAACTTTACGTGATACCAAAAAAAAGACAGGTAAGTACATTATAGGTATTTCTAATCGACCCCAAATCATTAACACTAATGTTTCTGTAGCTACAGGTGTTTCTCAATGTCATATAAAATTACAAACAAGCAATATTGTCAAATTATGAACAACGACAAAAAAACAATAAGATGTGACGACAAATAATGACTCGATACGGATATTTGGTTGAATTCAAGGTTTGGGTAATTATCGTAATTGAAACTACTAGATTAAAAAAAATCAAACCTACCTGTATACCTAATGATACCATAACGTATAAATACATGTTTATTATTCTATTTCAATCACAATAAATATTAGTTATTGAAATCAATAAGGTAAGCTGTTTTTGTGAATTCTTTCATTCACTTAATGGTATTAAGTTTTCATTATCTTTCAACTTTAATCATATAGTTTACGTTTGAGTTACATCCACGAAGAAAAAATACAAATTTATTTTAAACATGAGTAACTCCTGATATCAGTTTCATTCATAAATTTTATGCGTAAGTATAACATATTTCTGTTGAACACAATAAACAAAAAGAAAACTCTCACACTCATTACAATAAATAATTACGGATTTAAGACATCAGGTACAAAAAATAGCATGTAATTACACAAATTCATAAATTGAACTTAATAAATTTGCTCTTCAAAATAAATATAACCATAAAACAATGTAATTGTGAGAAAGTGATGATCTCACAAAGATTTCGATGAGAATAAAATATGTATCTATATTCTGTATACAGAATAAATTCGGTTATGGCATTATCTATGTAGAACGATCAATAGTGTTAACCTGTTATAGGTGCCAAACGTACAAATATGATAACTCTACAGGTCTACAGACATATCAAATGAAATATTACAATGTTATGTTATGCTGCTTATATTTTTACTGGCGCTGTCATCGAGAGAAATTATATCAAATTTACAGCGTTATATTATAACACAAAAAAAAATATTACAAACATTTTCAGTTACGTTTTGCGCATGATACACATCGATAACATATTTATTTCATGCAATGGTATTTTAAAACCCCATTGAAGGAAAAGATTACCCGGAAGGTCACCCAAGAGATGGAAGGACAGCTGGACCTTCTCATCTCAGGACAGCCCGCCGTCGCAAACAGGTCACCCAACCTAATACAAGAGGAAGAAGAAGTATTTTAATGCAACTCAAATAATACCTTTAAATACGTAGGTAGGTACCTTACCTGTTACTTATATGATGATGGAAATACCTGAGAGCTTGAGATAGTTTAATTGACATGAGGCACGGTTAAGAATAAAAAGCATAACTATAATTGGGATGTGAATCACACATACCCGTATTCAAATTTAATACGAAGACTAAGAAGTTCGGCTTAAAGGAGATGCTATTAACTATCAGCTCATTACGGTCACAATAGGGACGTGCATAAATATCCTGAAGGTCACATTACAGCATGTTCCCAAAAGAGAAAAAAATATGATGAAATAACATATAAGTATCAAAAACCAACTTCGAAATTATACAGTAAGAGTAAGATTATGACATTGATCTTTCTTCACTTCTTAACTGCAATTATAGTTGAAGTCAATAACATATTATTATTATTTAATACGTGATTTAGAACAAATCGTATATAATTTGCCCACCTTCTAATTACCTACGTCCAACGTATAGGCAAGTACCTACTACATGTCTACGCCCGATATAAAACGTATTTAAGTTACTTAACCAACGATTATTACGAGATTAGCTATCAAGAAGTTAATGTTACCTGCGTACAGTCGTACATGTATGAGTGTATTTGTCAATTTATTGATATGGAATATACATCGCCTTTTAATGACTTCCCACGCCAACTACTATGTATTAACTATGAAACTGAATCGGATACACATAATGTGTTTAAATATGAATAATCGCAGTTATAATAAAGTGTTTTTAATTATATCAACATTACCTTACACACCTATATATGGCTATACCGATGTGACATATCACGAGAACAACGAGTACTTATCTATAATAAGTAAATCATTCGTGTTATGCTCCGAGAGTACTCTTAAAAACGTTAAAAACTGCACGGAAAAATTCACAAATAAATCTTGCAAGTATAATTAACTGCAGGTTCAGTGTTAATAAGAACAAACACAATATATTCACATTATTTTATCTTTGATATTTCCGCCAACAGTCGACATAACAAGATGGGTTTATTTGCTGTGTGATAAGAAAGATAATATGCAACAGAGAACATTCTTATACACATTAGATACAATACAACACACCATCATGCAAGTGTGAAAACTTAATCACACAAGATATAAAAGTAAAGAAAATGAATGAAGATCTTTGTTGATTGTTAGTAGGTAATTACTTATTACAGTGAGAACAGGTATTAACCTATTATAGTTTGCTGGCAGACCACTTCAAAACACACATTTTATATTTTAAACTTGACTCTATAAAATATTAACCAAAGAACTTAGTGGTAATGTTTTACAAGTTTTTCAGTGCTTTTTTCTACATCTAAAACGGTAGCTATCATAATATCGATGAAGGAAGAAGTGATAAATCCTTCGTAATTTTATAGAAATGGGAATAATCTCTAGTACTTAATTAAAATAATCGATTTTAAAAATGGGTGAGTAATCAGGGGTATACTCATTCAGTATGAAAAAAAAACAAATCTTTGTATGGCAAAGCAAACGAAATGCAACTCAAATGATAAGTAAAAATGTGTAATTAAATACTGGATCGGGGGCATCTTCGGAATCAATGGCTAAATGTGAGAAATACCTATACGAAATTCAGGAAACACAGAGATTCTATAAATTCAGGAGTGCGTATGTTGCAACGATATTTAAAAAAATGTTATTTCGTTGTTTGTGGGCGTGTCAATTGGTCGATAGAGTTAATCACCAATTTTAAACCGTGCTATATCGTGTGTAGTCTACCTACAATCTACATCACATCAGTAAAATACTTTACAATCGCATGTTCTACTATACGGTGTACATAGGCCAAAGTGAATAGAAATAATAATAATAGAGAAAGAGGTTTTAAGTTTTAAGACTTAAAGAACAAAAAGTCGTAAATCAGTAAGAGGAAATGATTGCACATTCAAGTAATAGGATAACTACCTATTAAAACATTAAATATTCTATTTTACCAGGTATTTGCATTGGCGGTGATTGCAAAATCGTTACCGAATCACATGCATGCAGTGGTTTCGCTATTGTATTGAACCACATAGTGGAAACAATAAATGATCGTGAAATGGACCTCACCCACATCTTGTATGTAGTAACTACAAAACATTTGTCTCAAATACTCTACCTGTACACTGTGTACTGTGTAGTGTACCTACCTACGTAAATATTTTATCAGAATACATATTAATATAATATAATAATGTGTACCTTAACGAACTTACTACATAAATATTGTTACAATACAATACATCGATAAGAGCATTGGTGATATGTAAATGTCGCCATTAAATCTTAAAGCAATTTAACACTGTGACTTGATACGTACATTGTGTACTGTGTGCGTTCACTGCAGGTTAACAAAGTACGTATAACACTAAATAAGTACCTCCTACATATTATTTTACCGGCAGGATTAAATACACAAGTATTTTACACGCTTTCCAGGTGGCCAAAATAATAGAGCCTGTGATTGATAATAAGAAACTAATGAATAGCAATGCAGCTAGTTATATTTGAATGTCATCAAAACAATACTAAAACATTCCACCTTTAACGTCCTCCCGCCCTCAATGATTTCTATCGCGCATATCATGATTACCGATTAGCTACTGATTACCATAGAATATGTATTTACAAAAAGCGGAAGCGTTTCCGTTTATGGCAATAGCTGTTACATCATCTAACAGCTACCTGACCGTGAAAACAGCCTCATAATAATGGGATTGAAACACTAGGAGTCATATAATTATTAACACTGTTCTGTGACAATATTATAGTTTACACTATTTTTAGGTATCCATAATATACATAGAACCGGTATTTGAGTATAAATTAAGTAAATAGTTGTTCTGATATGGACCACAGAAAATCCAATCCATACCTACTTAAAACGAAGAGAAATTATAGTTTTTATGTACGTTGCTCCTGGTTTTATGCAAAATTTGTAACATTTATACCGTTGGACTTTTCAAGCACAAAATATCGACGCTCGATTAACCGATTAACGATTATTTGTTTTAGTAAACTCCATACAATATAAACTTATGTCTGACAAATTGTACCTGGTACCTACATATAATGACATGTTAGCTGAAACGATTTATTCATACCTACAGTACTGTTTTAAAACATGTCATAACAGAAATAGTAGGTTGTAAATTCATATTATCGATATGCATAATATTGTACTCAATATAGATTGGAGGTATGGCTAAAATGAGACAAGTTACGGCGGCTGGCATCTGCGGCCCCGAGGTCTCTTGGTATAATCAGGTATGAACAGAGTTGTAAAATGTAATGTCATACAGACATCTGCCGTCTGGTAATATTATCAAATAACAAGAGCAATACACATTTGACTACATATTGACATTACTCAACGAGAAATTGTGTTAACGCTAGTAATCAATGCAAAGGTAATCATTTAGAAAATTACATAGTCTGTGTAAGGTAGATGATATACTCGTACCTACTAATCTCAATAAAAATTAGTCAGTATTTTTATAAAGGGTTCATACATTTTTTTAATATCTGGATTTATATGCAAAAAACCCAAAAACTTTTAGATAACTTTCTTCTTCTTCTTGATGTGCCCTGTCAGGTCCCCCCGACGTTGGCAATCACTCTGGCGAAGGCTTATCTGTCTTGCGCGACCCGGAACAGCTCCTACACACGTCTCATTCCGGTCCAATCCCTTATATTGCGCAGCCAAGACGTTTGCCTTCTACCTGGACCACGCTGTCCCTCAATCTTCCCCATGAGTATCAGTTGGAGTACACTGTATTTATCTCCACGCAGAATGTGACCCAGATATGAGATCTTGAAAAGCCGTTGGTCAGTACCAAGATTTGAGCCCTCGACAAAAGGTGTGTGTGTGTGTGTGTACAATATGCCTACTAAATGCCTACAATAAGATAAACTTGAACAACAAAAAGTTTAAAAAACAAGAAACAGACGTTTATAAGAAAAGCGAACAGAAATAGAATCGTATGTGGATGTGATGAACAAATAAAAAAGCGTGCCATAAAGGAAATGAACAAGTAAAGATCAGACTAAATGTTAACGGGCATGTTGTACAAACATGGCGATTTTGTAGTAGATATGCGACATGTGACTACTTACTAAGTACATAATATTGTATTTGTAGTGTAAATACTAGAGATTATCAGTTGAACCTCTGAGTGACAACTTGTTTACATCATTTCCTGTTGTTTTACACAATTTAAATAGAATCTGTATAGATATTATTAACAGTAAAACCAACGACTGTTCTTGAATCACTAATGCAATTAAACGATTCGATACGATTGTCGCGATACACGAGAATCACAGCATGGGGTATTAATAATTAATTATTATTATGCTGAGTAGAGTAGTTTTTCTTTTATAAATCATTACGTCTGTTAGACAGGTAGCAGGGTAGCTATTAAAAGGATCTTTGTTAATTGAAAAACCGCAGCAGCTTAGAGTAACAAGTTTCGCAAATGTATCTGCTAAATTACCACATGATTATGTTATAATCTACAAGGAATAATTATTCACAATTAGGTATTACATTCAATATGAAAAAATACGTAAAAATGTGCCTACATGCGCGATGTAGGTAAATTACCTTCAATCATATCTTCAATACAACATTTTTTCAATATTAAGAGGTATACCTAATCTAAGAGACTTACCTTCATCCACACTGACCATGTCGCTGATAAGCAGCCCCAAAGACTTTGACACGACTCTCTCCTCATCATCTTGCTGACAGTAGTCCAAGGCGGCGTACACAATGCTTGCTAAGCTCTTTACCAACTGAAACAATAAAAAGTATTTGGTTAGAATGTTGCTCCAAGAAAATGATCGGAAATCTACAATATTTTGTTATTTTGTTCTACATATCTTTAAGTTCTTCCTGGAATTACATGGCAACGGAGTTGGCCCAGGACAGAAAAGCCTGGAACAACTGGGTGACGACCACATGCTCCACATTGGGAGCGGACGTGGATATGTATGAATGTATGCAGAAGAAAGTAGCTGGGTACAGAAAATTATGGGGCGAACAATCGAACATCTGTTGGACATATCAAATTGGCGAGACTTGATTTCATTTCTGTTCGACGAGTATATTTGGTGATTTCATTTTTACACTTTGTTGTTTGTGTAACAGACATATATGATCCTAATGTTGCCTTGAGGGGATATTCATTTCTAAACGGCGCCAAAAACGGTCCAATCATTATTATACCTACTGACTGATGACAGTCTCCGTGTATCAATATTAATAAACGTATTAAATCAAGTCGATGAGTGATTTATTACAATATAAAGACTATGAACATGTTCAAACATCAGAATGGTTCCATCATACCATAAACAAACATCTGAATTATTAATATTGTAATAGGAGAGTTCGAGAAAACGGAATTGGCGAGTCAGAGTCTGCTACATTGTTTGTATAGTACGAGTCCATATTATATGCGAGTATCACTCTCTTAATGTTTTAACTAACAAGTGAACGTCAGTCAGTGGATTGATTTAAATTAAAAATATATTTATTTTTATTTATTTAACATAAAATACATTTACAATTTACAATTATTAAATACATGGTAAGAATATGATTAAGCAATGATCTTGTTACTCCCCGGATATGAGTATATTACTCGTGTTCCGAGGAGGATATAAAAGTAA
Organism: Ceraclea dissimilis; assembly: GCA_963576895.1. NCBI lineage: Eukaryota > Metazoa > Arthropoda > Insecta > Trichoptera > Leptoceridae > Ceraclea > Ceraclea dissimilis. The sequence goes on from OY756358.1 coordinate 4,855,591, forward strand.
TAAGTTAGCATCATCATACACAAACAATATCTTTGTTAGTTATACTTAGTTACATAGAATATCACTTATAGTAATTGCATAATGCATGTAGATTGAACCTGAATGAATTTAAGATATTAACCGACCTCCTTCGCTTTCTTTTTTATTCACAAAAAAGTAAAGGGATGAATAGTTATTGAGGCCATGAGTCGCTGTCATGAGTCATAGGTCGCTGAAGAGGCTACAGGAGAAAAGGTTATCATCACTTGAGTAGTATAGAACGCGTACCTACTAACAACATACATTACGTACAATAAAAAATACTAAACTCTCATATAGGTCTAAAAGCAATAGTTACCTGCATAAATCGAAAGATCTTTAAAACACTTGTACGTCAATATACCTACCTACCTATATACCTACCTACTTACAGTACGTGAAAAGTAATACTTAATGATTTGTTTTGATTGCATACTTCGATAATGAGAAACACCTCGTATAGACGGCGGAAATAAATTTTAGATACAGGTGTGTATAGATGCTATTATATAGGAAATAAATTCGTCCGATAGATATCGTTAGAGAAGTCTACATATCTCATTAAATTCTCGTGAAATTTATATACTACTCGTAGATACATATGAGCACAATTGTGTTATTATTGTGTTGTGTTATGATAGAAGAACTGTTATTTCTGTTTGTAGTCCACCTGCCCTGAGGCGTGGTAATATTATTATTAGGTATCATTCGATTCATTGGACATTATTATAATATGGGTATGGTACCTCTACCTAACTAATATCCACACCAATATAAAATTCTACACAACATAATCATGTACAACTATCAGATATACTCGTAATATTAAATTATTATTGATGGGTTTTCTATAACAAACAATTGTACAAAATATAAATTACAATCATCATATTTTGCGATCTAACTTGTTTTCGTTTTGTGCCCTACTTTTAGAAAAACTTTTCAGCCCGGAAAACTAAAAGAAAAACTACCTACAAATCATACAATTTTCATAGACAGATCATATATACTCGTAAACCATAGATAAGATCTTCTTATAAAATTCAAGTACCTATATTATATTTGAATCTCAATTTTGTCCGTTAATTAATAATTTACATACATAAGAGTTGTTGAAAATCGACAACTTTATCTAAAATACGTTAGACTAAATCAACAAATCGTCCTACTAAAAATATATTTACAATATACCAACGCACACAATAACATGTAACCGATTTTATCAACATTTTTAAACACTTCTTTGAAGATCACAGTTTATGTTATATGAGAATAAAATCAATCCTTGATCTCAAGTGTCAACGGTTAATTTCCTTTGTTAAATGCTTCCTTGAAACGTTCGTTAAATTAATAAAAACGTGATTTAATATGCGCATTTCGCATCAACATCTTTGCCGGACGCGTTGAAGTTGAAACTGCCAAAAAACTTTATAACAAAAAATATTTGTAACCGAATAGCATTTATCCATGGAGAAGGAATATTTTTTATCGAATCGACGACAAAAACCCTTGAACTAACAACACTAACAATATTATTAGTAGTCTGTCATACCGAAGGTAAAATGTTAATACATACTTATGTACTTATAAAGTGTGACTAGATTAGTATAGACATATGTTAATACTTCCTCCACATACCTATGTGGTAAATTGATATAATGTGAAAGAATTCGAATAAAAATAAAATTATTAGCAACATCTTTTATTATAAAATATGGTGACTTTTACTTATGCAAATGTGAACTGTCAGTGGGTCACGCTGACTCTGCATTCGTAATATCAAATCGTTGTTTACTACTAGACCCGCACGCCACTGGGTCGCTGACTGTGGTCTTACAAATTGTATATTGTATCTCGTGGTACTTGAGCTCTTGAGATCTGCTGCATATTATCTACCTGATTATTAAATGAAACTGTGCTCTAGATAGACAACATTATCTAAGATAAGTCACGACCATCCCATTTTCAGCAAGGAATGAATGACAAACGCCGCCCGTTTTAAACGAAGAAAGTTAATTCGTGTGGTGCTTAGCCTTTTGCAATTCTAATTTGATTTTGTGTCATGTCGTATGAAAGCGAAAATATTAAACAGGTAAGTAGGTAGGTACTACGTGTTCATCACACTTTATAATAAGAATACAACATGTTACATGCACGTTACATACTTTAAATCCATACCACACAACTATAATTAATATACCTAATCCTAATTTACATAAAGCTCGCACATTGTAAAAAATATATATAGTCGTTCATTACATAAAATAGCAATATTGCTGATATTCCTTGCTCAAGTTACCTAACGTTTTAAAGTAGGTTGAAGACATTTTAATAAAAAAGCCGTTGGGTTGTGTTTGACCGGGTATAAGTTTCTTATAAAATAAAACTGCGATGCCGATTAAGACATTACTTAATACAAATTACCTACATAAAAAATTACATCATCACTTTGTGGTCATCATAACATTATCTTAAGAAGACAATAACAATATAACATAGTCAATATCTACAATAGAATAGATAATAATTTCTGTAGATACTTATTAACCAAATAGTTAAAGTTACATTCTCTCATGACATTTGAGTTAAATGAGAAGAGAAGGAGGTTATAATATTCATTACCCACGGTTATTATTTCAAGTACCTACCTTCATAATATTATTATGAATGTCAACTGTCACCTTTAACCTTGCTCTTTATTATTTCAATCACCCATTACCCATACAATGCAATGTTTGTAAGAGACACTAATAGAGCTGGATGAGATTTCACTCTGTCAAGAGCAGTTTGAACAATGGACAGGAGATTCCACGGACAATAAACTTTTAAAACGCTAATAAACGTGAATGTACCTACCGTCTGTTACAACGACATTTCATATTATTGAAGTAGGTATACAACACTAAGAAAATGTGCGAAGACCAATATCAAGGGATTAATTATTTTCCCTATCCCGATTAATATCTATCTATGCACAAGGAACAGGCATATGAACTGAGAGGAAATCGAAAATCTCAACTCTGTTGTAATATCCGTCAGATCAAATGAAATGGACTACACTCTCACTATTTTACTGATGAACTCAATACTTGAACTCATTATGATACAACACATAGATTAATAAATTCACAAGTGCAAATAGGTACTACCTTTAATATAAACAAAAAGTAAATACAAAGAAATAAATTTCTCTCCGAATTCGAGCACACAATGAAACCGTATTAATAGCGTATAAAGATTAATTGAAACGAAGATTTATATATTAATAATACCGCACTTTGCTACATTTCATTCATTCACGGTATCGACTCTCACTTTAATTCATAAACAGTAGGTATCGATATTTCTCCAATATTTATTAACAAAGGAATGGTGTAGTCCATTAATAATTCATAGACAAAAATGATAGAAAGGGCAATCGCTTACACCAGGACAGATTTACGAGTATCTTTACTACTAAGGGGTTCACTATAAATATTCTATCGGTCGTATGTGTCACATTAACAACATATTATACGCGATAATTGATTCCTTCTAAGATGTTGATCGTGATCTCGAGATACTATCGTGAAAGTGAAAGTCCGTGAAAAGGAAATAAATCTCAATATCAAGCAGGTAAATAAACATTGATGATTCCTGATGATAAACTTATTATAAAGTAATAAAGTGATAGACATTTAGCACAAAGCTATTTCGATACGCAGAAAAGCAGACAATAGCTGCATTTTTCCCCATACTTATATGTCTATAGTATAACATGTTTATGGAACCAAGATGTCAGGTTAATAAACATTAGTGCATTTCATGAGCCTGGGAGTTTAAAAGCCCCAATAATTAACACATGCATTCTCTTCCTCTCCGTTCATCCGGCCACCGACATAATTTCACGGGAAGATGTAAATGAACGGGGATAAAACCCAAATATGAACGACTACCTATATTAATTTAATTTGTATGTTCCTGTCAAACACACGCCGACAACCTTGTGAATTAAAAAAAGCCTGGGAATAAAAATATCTTACGATATAGTATTTATCTATTTAAATCTCTGTATATTGTGTAGACTAAACATAGTTTAGATAGTCTATAATCCAAGTAGTAGTAAATTCTTCCGCAGCCGGCGAGATAATAGTTTAATTAAAGTCATTGCTTTATCACAATGACACATCACAACAAAGTTAAAGATGAAAAAAGACCACCAGGGTGGAAGACACACATAATGTGGAAGTGAAAACATTCAGCAATTTGTTAAAGACTAGTTTATTACGACACACAAGTATTTATAATTACATACATAGTTAAAATCTAATCAAATTTTAGATGCGTACCTATACTTACAATAACACTTGATTTGTTTACGTAGTTCGGTGGATAAAGTAAATCATACATACATAATACGTTATACACACCGTGGGAGGTACAATCTGTTGTGATTATAAGACATTAAAAATATCAATTAGTGAATATAATGAGTAAAAAATATGCTTCAAATGTCAATTAATATAGGAAATCATAGTACCTACTTTACAAAAATACCTCTCATGGGGAATACAGTTATAAAATATGATTTAAGTTTAATCATTAATATTTGGTTGGTATATATAAATTCGGGCTTTCTTTTTTTTATTTCATTGACTGCATATATCAGATTTCTAATCGCAAATCACAATATTGGAAACGTTACATAAAATAAAACAACTGATGAACAATCTCTCATTCCTATATATGCATATACGTTGAAAAAAATAAAGAAAAAGAAGAAACGAATATATGGACGACGTTGTAGTTCACAATAAGTTTTATAAGACCATAGAAGTAATGAAACATTCCCATTATTCGAATAAAAATATCCATAGAGTTCGCCAAATATCTAATTACAAGAGAGATCCGCTGAATTTCTATATGTGTCAGACATTATAACAGATCTTGCAATGTCTACTACAGGGATTACTATATAAAAGTCGTTTTAAATAATAAGTAGCTTTGGAGATAGTAAGAAGGTGTTTTCTAACAAATTTATCTCTTTTAAGTATGAATGGTGTTTTATCAACAGTAAACATTTACAAAAAACAAGATAAAACATCAGGCTTGTATTCATTAAACTATCTGGAATATTTCATAATGTGTATTTTGTTATCAATCTAAGTTACACTGTACCTATAGAGTTTACTTTTCTGTTGAAATATCCTATTTAACTTCTAACCAGCCATAACTAAATAACTCATTATTTCAAGTAGATCACATTATCTAAAGATAGTTTACTTCAGTCACTCGTATGTGCGAATGCATGTGCTACGGTATCTCCAGTTTGTTTAATGCTTTCAAATATACAAGACTTCCATTACGAGAAAACAGCTAAAACATCAATTCAAATCTATGATTAACAAATGACGGAGCGCGATGTATTCTCTGCAATAACAATGTAGAGAAATACATACACGTTGTGATTTATAGCCGGCTCTTCAGAATGTAACTGGTTTATTGATACAGAGAAGTTGCAATTTCACGGATTAGCCTCACCAAACGACTTCTTCCCAGGAACCGTGCCTTACCGTATATGGAAAAACGTACATGCATTGCATCTAAGCAATAAGTACCTACCAAGATACATTAGAATCCAGCATGGTCATATACTTTAACAACTTGGCGATTATTCAAATGAATTCACCTACTTTCCATCATGATAATGTTAATAATATCTACGATGCGGCCATTCAGAGAACTAGTCCTGAAAGAGAAAAGTTGTAAGCTAATTGCTGACAAGATATTAAATATTGACAAGAGACACCCCACTAAGAGAAACACTACGTAAATGAAAGAGAGATTAAGTATTGTATTTCTATCGCGCATTTTTTTAGAACTCAAACTCTTTAGTTATACCTACTTACGACCATATATTTATTGAACTTATTTTAATTGCAATTATTGAAAACTGGTGGTAAGAAATAATTATACCGGACACTACGTACTGCAAAATTATTAATTTCAATTAGATATAATAAATCATTTTAAGTTGACAATAATACTAATATACTTATTCCAATTTAGGAATCAAACGTTTACAACGGATAATGTAGGTCCCATATCTATACCTGCTTTACATACCTACGTACTTAAAAGCAAAATGTTTGCGTTGTTCACATCAGCATGTACACCAAACAAAGAGTTTCCTACAATACTATTTTTGATGTAGCTAGGTATCTAACTACCTATACAGTATATGTATTACGTATTATAATTTATAACGCATGACAGGAAGACAATGTTTACAATATTATTGTGACTAACCAACACTGAACCAGACTCACGCTCATAGAGCACGACCCATTTCCCGCAACTGGTCAATCAGTCGCCCGCGCCCCTACACTAACAACGACTGTTGAATAGGACAGGACAGAAACCCAAATTTAGTATTTCGCTTGTTCCCAGAATATTTTCTCGAGTCGCCAAATTTACAAAACAGGGAACTGAAGTAAAATCCCGAGGGCTTAAGGTCCTCCGCATCCCCGGGTAGCTCAGGCAAATTAATAGCGACCTCTTTACCCGCACTTCTAGGCAAATCTTATTAAGAGGTGGGCCCAAGGGTAAGCCTTAAGGGAGCCCCCTGGCAAACCCCACCCCTAAATTCTATGTTATATAAATCTTCACTATTTGAAACACGGTGCTATAAATTACGGTTGTCTAAAATTTACACACGCCGCTTCCCTGCGATATTTATCTACAACTTAGTTAACAACGATTGAACTTCCATGTTCTACTGACATTATATAATGATGAGTAATAAGCGGTGACAATTAATAATGAAAACAATAGACAAAAATAACATAATTTACACACAACACTAATGTTTTGTCGAGAATAAAATTGTATAACAAAATATACATGTACTTATGTTCATCTATACCCCTCAATTTAATGACAATAAATATGTATTAATAAAACCAAGGGTTACTTACTTGTTTATACATATGTACATCTTTACCCTTTTGTGAAGAATTCCAACCATTGCATTACCTAATAGTTCAAATTCTCTCAAATAAAATAAAAGTCACAACAGACAAACTAAACATTTTTCAATGACATAAATCTATTACTTAGTAAAGTAGTTAAACAAAAACACGTTTAGGCCTAAAATATATTGGTACATCATCCCACAAAAACAGGCCTCCATTAAAATGTTATGAAATTAATTGTAATTAAAATCTGGGAGTAGTGGATGCATACATGGTTTTGTTAATAATTACAAGACGTCCCGCTGAAAGCTGTTGATTATTAGTAGACGTTTATTGTACTGTATTTTATATAATAACCGTACTTAAACTGATAACAACTATAAGAATATGAGTGAAAATAAACAATAACTAATGCCTACTATTAAACGGATGAAGTAAGAACATAAACCGATGATTTGTAAAATGTACCAGACGTTTATATGATTTTAATACGTGGTTTGCTCGGTGGGACATCAAACACGGATTCAGGTTCTAATATTTCCACGATGCATGTGCAGGGAATAATAATTTTATAGATTATGATAAGTACAAGAATATTGGGAAATCATCCAACTATAATTAAATATTAATTAAAATCTCAATTTTATTTCTAAAAGCTATGTTATTATCTACTACAACATCACAGTGCATGTAGTATGCAGATCAAATCGTGGGGAAACTGGAAAACAATCTGCATGTACAAATACATGCATAAAAACACACATACACACAATATTCTATTAGCGCAAACATTTTTACAACTGAGTGGTGAATCTTATTGCTGGAAAATATGTGAAATGTCTTATGGAAGTATTACGAATACCTGACTAACACAAAATACTCTTAAACGATTAAACAGGAGCGATTATATAATCCGCGGAAATGTAAATACCACGTAACATATTTTGAGTAAGAAACGAAACCCTTTGTGCATGTACAATGTACATTGTACATACAGTTAGAGTTACAGGAAATTATTAGGAATCGAATCAACTTAAATTGTATAAGAATGATAATAAATTGTTACCACTTTGTAAGATTATACTTATCTAGCTGAAATAAAAAGACACTATTAATCTGATGTAATTTTTAGCTAACATATAATAAGGTACAGTTTTGAAACTGCGTGTCTAATGTGAATACAGTATTAATACTTTGGTCTGTCATCAAACATAATAATGATGTTACAGAATTTTCACACGGCGAATTTACTCGCAAGAGATTGCATGTCTCCGATGTCACCTCTTTCCGTTGTTGGAGTGAAGATAATATATCGCAATATAATTCGGCAACACAATACTATACAATGACTTCAGGTTATAGTACGCATCTCTGATAGATTGTGGTTATTTTTAACAGAGATTACATACAGCTTTGACTCCGATTACACGAGAAATAAATCTCAAAAGAACCTTGAAATTTGAAGGTTACTGTCGTGAGAAAATAATGTTGAATCATCATTTTATTATAGTTATCTTGTTCTAAATTCCTTGAAAATAACGAAGAATTCCTAAAGACCTATGGCTGGGGTTGTTGAACTGTTGTGATTGATATAAGTATTCAACTGTATAGCTAATGTAGATATTGCCGATCTATTGCAAAAAATAATAGGTGCCTTCAGCGAATACCCATGACCGTTCACGATTTATATTCAAAGTTGCATTCAACAATGGCATCAGTAGTTGATAGTGCAATGTTTTTTGCAGAAAAAATACCGACAAACTGGCATTATTACAATATATCCTTACGTTGAAATGATACGAAATAAAACGTAGAAATACGTATGAGTTAACTATACATATACATACATATATAATCATCATTAAAAACACATCCGAACCATCTGTGAGTATTGAGAAAACTTTAATTCTGAGTATAAATAATCACTACTTACAACGTAAATACCTAGTTAGTAAATACCCATAATTCATCACAATACAGGAAGACAAAATTGGCAATTCTTTAGCAAATACGATGAAGAAGCGACGAAATAAATTAGTAATAACAAATTGTAGGTACATATTATTAACAAAAATCAAATGATGGTTCTCCATGCAATATGATTGATTACTTCGCGTCACGTGAATATAACTTACATACAAATAACACTAACAAAGAATCATTTAATAAAAAGATAACTTGACTCGGGGAAAGAATGAAATTTGTCAGTAATTACCTCGCGCACATTCATAATCTTCAAATCATGATGGCTTCACTGTAAGAAAATTTAAACAAATTTCCTCCTAATGAGACCTTTCGAATATATCACTATAATAACAATCATGAATCTGAAATTAATAGTATAGGAGTACGTTATGCACTTATAGCACATTAAAAAAGAATCAAGCATCGTTTATGTTATATTCTACGAAATAGTAACTGCCAAAATTTAAAAATAAAGACTTTTATTTTAGGCTACAACTTGAAAATAATTGTCATTTTGTTGAATGGCGGACAAAGAAGTTTAATACCTATAACATCGCAAAATTCGACACAATATTTATATAAAATTATGCAGATGAGAAAAAAATCACAGATTCAATGTGAGTTTAATTGTTCAATAGATATTATGTCACGAATAGACAATGTGAAATTTGAAGAAGGTGAATTCTTTCACTATTTTAATATCTTCACGTTCACGAACTACGAAAGTAACCATAGATTAGAATAATATGTTTAATATTCGTACAGGTACCTAGGGCGGGTGAATTCAATTAAATTTTAATGACCCGAGTATGTATACATATATATTTTAACTTGGTCATCAAATCAATCATCATTAAATGAAATCAATTTTCATAATTATTAATTCACACGTAGCCATAATATTATATTATATTCTCTCTTTAATGCTTAACCCGACGATTATTAAAACGTGATGTATTGTTGAAGGTGAGAGATATAAACACCTACCTAATTACAAATGCATGAGATAATTAATCATCAACAAATGTACACAAAGAATACTTCAAAGTTGTCATAATGTGGATATACTAAATACGCGATTTATTTATAATGATCCATTTTATGACTTTTATGGATATTCCTTGTCACATTGTAAATCTTCTTCTCTGGGTGCCATGTCAGGTCCCCCCGACGTCGGCTATCACTCTGGCGTAGGCCTCCCTGTCCTGTGCTAGCCGAAACAGCTCCCCCACCCTCTGGATTCCGGTCCATTGCCTTATATTTCTTAACCAGGACATTTGCCTTCTCCCCACGCCGCGACTTTCTTCAATTTTCCCCTCCATAATGATGTGAAGCAGATCATATTTTTGGTTGCGGAGAATGTGTCCCAAGTATGCCATTTTTCTTGTCTTGTCACATTGTAAATATTAAATTATTATCAGGAAAATCTAAGAAGAGTGCAATCCTTCCAAGCAATTCCAACCATTCGACTATAACCAATTATATCCTAACATAACTTACGTATTTATGTATGAATTAGAATGTTTAGATATCTCATATGATTACCATAATAACATCTACGAAATCAAATACACGTGATTATATCGCCAAATTATTTGAATAATATGTAGATATTTTCACAGCATCCTGAGTTAATTATGTTATTACTTTTACATAATTACAAGTGAAAGTAAATACGTGATAACAAAACAGTGAAAGCATCATCATTTTTATATCAATTATATTTTGATACGAGGTTTTTTTTTTCTGTGAATTATAAAATTCTAACTCGTGTGATCCGAGTTCAATTTGCTATGATTATTATCTGTAAGTAACTTCAAGGCTAGTAAAGTTTGCATGTTCTAAATGTAGCTAATTCTCAAACAGTGTGATGAACAAGATGAGAATTATAATAAGTTTATTATGTTCTTGCACATAACCCATTTCGATACTGATCCAAATCCCTATGTATGATACAACAGATTTTGTAGATATGTACTGTTACAAAGCCAGAAAGTTACTAATAAAAAATTCAATAAATTCTGTACATCCATGACGTATAGAGACAATAAATCTAAAAAGATCGAATAAAATTACAGCAAACTACTATACTTCATGGAACACCTCATTAACTCGGAGGAAAAACAAAATTTTGTAATTGGGAATTATTATACCATTAGCTGTATCTGGTCCGCTTGTAAATAACATAGTGACCTATTTTCTCCAGGGAAATAACACAAAAACACGAATATGCTTAAAGGCATTAGGGACTGGCTGATTGCATAGTTTACATGAATATGTAGGTAGGTACAGCAAATCTCTGTGTAGGTTGCTGCTTAATAAGAAACATAATAACGTCTGGAACTGATGTATGTTGGCCTAAATTTAATGTGGAATACAAATATGACATGAAGTATTTTAATAGTAGGCAATTGCTCCCCTTTCGCATCAGTCGTGTTTTCTACTACAGACTGGCACAGGAAGTAAGGTGCCTACAGCCCCGGGGTTCAAACGTCACACTCTTCGATGATAACAGTGACCTATGAGCCGAGCCTACATATATAATGGTAGTACATACTAACTTACAAATGTGTACCACACATACATACAGTGCTTAGAACTAACTTCAATAATGTGAACACACCAATACATTCTACATCATATACTTCCTATCCAGCGTAGAGTACTTATGCCCGATCCCACCAACTACCACCTAGGAAGCAGACCCCTAAGGAATTTCCATACAAAACCACAGACAATTTGAGTGATTATTATAACTGTCATAACCTTTAAGATATAAATCCATACAAAATACAACATGCAGCTCTACTTAGTTAGGTGCCCAAATATCTCCGCCCAGAATCTCCCTCACTTAAGTAGCTGCATGTTGTATTTTGTATGGATTTATATCTGAAAGGTTATGACAGTTATAATAATCACTCAAATTATCTATGGTTTTGTATGGAAATTCCTTAGGGGTCTGCTTACTAGGTGGTAGTTGGTGGGATCGGGCATTAATTAACTAGGTATTTGGTACCAACAATAATGGGTATACTATCTCGTATACATTAAGGGTAAGCCCACCTCCACCCTGAATGTTTCAGAAGCTTCAGTTCCTATGTCATCAAATCTATAAGCAAAAAAGATAAAATAAAGGGAATGAGAGGGGAAAGATTTACCGGAAGGGCTCCCCTTCAAAAGCCACCACGAAACTATTACTCTGAATACCTCTAATGTTTCTTGAAGGCTCAATGCAAGGATCTATCACATTATTACACTTTCTTAGAAACCGAAAAAGGAATTGAAAAAAAAGTCCATTGTTATGTTCTAAGTCGAATCATCTATTGTTGAAAATACAGTGATTATGCACAGCTCATAGTGAGAAAAGCTTCATCAATAATAAGTTTGATATCTGTTTGGGATCAATGAATAACTTTTTCACCTTATATACTTATATTACATAGACAAATATAACAATTTCACCACACGAAATTATTCTAAAGAGAAATTGTCTCTCAGTGACAAGAAAAAAGTTGAACAACGCATCATCCTTGAAATAAATAATTTCGTAAGACTTTAATCCTCTTTCACGACTGACGATGACAGTCAGTTATCTTGTGGATGGAAGTGAATCGTAAACTCATTAAATGAAGCCTGTTTCGATTATAAAGAGTGACGATGATTGACTCATGGAGAACATTTTTATGACATTATAATATATACTCATAGGAATTACATTCATAATAATCACGTGCCGACACCATAAAATACTACATGTGATACGTGATAGGAAAAACAATTTATTACTACATTTTAATCCATAGGTGTTGAATATTTAGAAACATCGAACAAATTTACAAAATCCTTGTGTGATTTTAAATGACGCCAAGAATTTCAAATTATATTTTATGATCGGCATTGCCAAAAAAGCATACGGACCAACTGGTCGATTTTGTGATATATGGCGGTAGGAAAACATTTAAAAAAGTATCACTTGCTCCAGTTAGTAATGGATGGCTAGATAGAGTGCTAGATAAGTTACATAGATAGAAGGAATAGATAGTGGAGGAGCTATTCCGTTTCTTTTTTTTAGTTTAGTTCTTCACGATATATTGCTTATATTTTTTAAGAATAAAAGGACAACTTGACAACAATTGAAATCATTAAATACGCAGGTATCTTTGTACCTTTGTACAAAAAGCTTCGAGATTAATTGACTTTCAGGTGATATACGCTTCATTCTTTTATGTTTTAATAAAAAGTCGTAAAAAGACAATTAACATAAAAATCTCATATTGAATTCGATACGTGTTTATGCGTCGAAATCGTGGCAATTAATAATGAAATATGGTGTCAACTATATAGAAATAAAATTGATAAAATCTCCGTATTGGACATGTGAGATTTTATTTCACTTATCTATGTAACAAAAAACAAATTATTCCAATCGAAGATTACAGTTTGAATCGTGAATAAATTTAAAGAGTCGTAAAATAAGTTGACATTTACAGCGTCATAATTAAGATACTCATTTCCTGAAAGGCTGATCTCATAGAAGTGATACAACTCTTAATTCCCTAGACAGACACATTATTATACCTATATTGTACTTACAAAAGTTATATTGCTGAGGAAATAGTAAATTATAACCTCTCCTATTTTGAGTGCTAGAAACATGACACTATCACTCGATAAAACTAAAATGAAATAAATACTTGTTGGTACCTATGCTGTGTAATAAACAGTCTCGATGGGTAATAATGCTCAATACCTCTTTCTTTAAATAATGGTTTTATATTTGCCAATGACCATCCAGAGGAAGGCGATTGAGTTGGCCAGAACAAAGAAGCCTAAAGTAAGACTAGGTGTATCGCGTGCCCCACAAGTAGGATATGTACGAGTACATAAAGTTTACATATCATAAAGAAAATTCGTCCGACATAAACAACAAATATACCAAAGCAACAAAGAAAGGATATATTTTTTTTAATTGGTAATATGAGAATGCAAATAATACAATTTTTGACTTATCGTAACAAAACATTTTCGACCCAACGTTACCTACACTGAATTTGACATGTGATACATTTTCTTTCAATTACAATAACAAAACAATATCAACCACACAAAAGAGAAATAGGTTCCTAATAACAGGCTTGTGAAATACTTGTCTATTGATGCAAGTATCTATATGAGAGCTTGAAATACTCTACGTTCGTTTTAAACGTTCCTCTATTTCGTAAAAAATCTTTGAGACGGATTATCACTGATCTAAATAGACAAAAATCTGAGTTTATACCTCATAACAAGCAACGTATGAACGAGAATCCAAAAATGTCTCTATATTCACTAGCATTTCCCACAGAATATACACACTACACATCATATACTCATATTGATGATAAAATTATCATACGTCACAGGTCACAGGCATGATGTCCCTAGCTCTCGTAGTTTGCATAGTTCTAAACAATTTGATAATAATTGAGGCCAATCAACTATTAGGTAAGAATAAGAACTTTACTGATGTTAATGACAATATAAACCAAATTGTTATAACATAGTAGTACCTGTAAAGTAATTTATAACAATCACGAATATACATGAGAGAATTAGACGGATGATACGACCGTAGTACGTAATAAAGTAATCCGCAATGTCAAATAAAACATAGATTGCTCGTTTAATATTATTATAGAGCCGGAGGATTGTATAATAACACCACTAGGTAATATAAAATATAATGAGTTCCCAATCACTGGCGTTATTATATCGAGATAACTCGAGTCCATCGCGTAATAGAGCCTCAAGGGAAAAATGCTCAGAAAAACGAGTTCAGAACGGAAGATTGTGGTACAGTTTGACATACGAAAAAATAACATTCCGACATCCGACGGACATCTCATAATAGTGAATAGTGTATACCGCATGATGTCTGCTTACAAATAATAGTCACATACTCGTACCTATACACCTATTATCTTTACTGTTTTGCCGCTCGTTTACCTGTTAGGCGATATATGCATAATAATGAAATCACTTATCAGACAAGTAATGATGCACTATATAAGTGATAACAAAATGTACTTCATTAACAACAATAAGAATTGAATATGTCAGTCAAGCTTATAAATTTACGGTAATACGGTAAAAATACAATAATTGATTGAAAATATTTTTGGCATAAACCAAATCAGTTGTAAATTTAATTTGTAGGATAATTAAGACCCAAAATGTATTACATAAATAAAAATATATTTAAAGTTAAAGGAGCGCTGTTCATTATGAAGACCAGATGAGAGGAACTAAAGTGAGATAGCGTTGTAATTAATAATAATGTAAGTATACCTACAAATCTAATTTAATAAAGACCCAGTGATTAATTGATTGTAAAAGACAAAATATGAATAACATGCGGTCAGTCAGTAAGAATGAACATACTTCACTGAGATGCGATGTACTACATAATGAACATTGTACAAGAATATTCTCAACACGAAGAAACCGACTCAAGTTACCGGATGAATACCGGATACCGGTTTTTTCGAGAACTCTGCGAATCGTCGTTCGGGACGAGTTGATCGTCTGAATATAATATAAAACTTGCAGTGGGTCACGACACAATCACGCCTGTTCACTGTCAAACGATAATAAGTAAGCCATCCTACATTTTGTACGTTAAACAGCTGATAAACAACATTTAATTTTGATGGCTTCTTCTACTTTCATCACTACGTACCGCCCTGTATATATAATTTTTATCATCGTAGATAAGTTGTGCCCTGTGCAGTATTAGTATTTGTTGAGTGGATGTAGGGTAGATGCTTTATTTTAAATTTGTGATATTCCCATAGGAGTGGTACACTGCCCGCACCCTGAGAGCCCTTATCGTAAGTAATGAACGTAAAGCAATATAATTAGGTATTACTCTTTAGGACACTATAATCTTGATGTAAAAAATCTTTCCCGTAACTGAGATAAGTATACTCGACAATATCAATATTCTCTGATTTCTATTACCAACCATTACACATAGCTCATAATATATCAACAGGAATACCAAATCCAGAATGAAAGAATGGAAATTGAAATACAAAAAAATTAGAGAATATCGATAGAGAAAGGAAGTATAACCAATTTCTGTTCTAGATAGTCAAACGAATCAAAAGAATAACTCAAACCCTGTTCAGAGCTTAAAGCTCAAACCAAGAATGTTGAGACAAATATCAAAAATTTTATAAGTAAATGCTGTAATTACTGTTTTTATACGAGTACAATGTCTATAATTACAGTACACAAATAATAAATACAAAAAAATGTTATTTTCATCTTATCATGACTAGGTATTAATAATTCAGATTCGAAAAAAAACAACAACACTGATAAATTGCATTTTGTTACGCGTGAACAATTTAATCATATGGTCAAATTACATTAAATGAATCTAGGTAGGTAGATAAGATACGCATTCATAGCTCAAAACGGATGTATGGTAAGATTTATTTATACAAGGTATAATTACACAACATACCAAACAGTTAGAGAGAATCAATCTTATTCGGATGCTGTATAAAAAATGTAATTATGATAAATTCACACTTGTAAATCAATATTAATTTCAACAAAATCTCAAAATTAAGACATAATAATTATATTGATACAAGTGTAAACGAAAACACTCATTGATCTTTGAGAAATAACCGTTATATTATTATCTACCAACAATTATAAGCATTTAACCTCATCACGCATCACGATGTATGTTTTATATTTTAATACAAATGTTGCATTGTAGTAGAGGTTCATTAGATACTATAATTGTCCTAAAGGGATTTCACCATGACTTTGTACGCTGTGCATAAAAGTTTTATGAATCTCACAAATGTAGATATTTAGCGTTTAACTGATCCGTTATCATATAGATATTATATCGAATGACCTACACATATATTAAGCATTATAATCGAATCTTTCATAACGAAAAAGGTATAGGTACTAGGGAGAGCCTATAAAGGCCATCAGTATAATTGTTCAACTCTTTACTCAGCGGATCCACGAAATCCAAAAGTCGATTCAGTTATCGGAAATGCAAAACGTGAAATCACAATTCGTCATGTCCCGCGTAAATTAGTGATAATACAAATAGTTACTTATCACCGGCATTTAATAATAATATGATCATAAACATATTTATGGATACTTACGCATTCGTGGTGTTATAAAATCACTCTATAGAATCGCACAAAAGTTAAACGATTTCGACTTGACCTGAAAACCCACTGTGTAGCATTTAACAACAATCACATGGCGCAGGTGAACCTGCATCACACGATTATAACATAATATTATACAGATATAATATATGCATATAATATATACCTACAGTATGCCGGAAAACAGAGGTGCCGCATATTTCAGAACATATAGGTTCATAGTTACTGAATTAATAATCCAATATTCGCTCGAATTAGTATTACTACATACACTAACAAAACAACTTAGCGGCATGTTGCTTTTGTAATCGATTTTTTACTTTGAAACTTGGAAGCAATATTATGTTCTGCTCGATACTCATAAGAAAATTTATTCCCTCTTCTTATTTGTCCCTAGAAAATCCCGATACACCAAATGTTATTCCGAAATATCAATATCTAATATTATCCTCATGAAGAAATAATGCCATTTAACTAATTTTCCTGATAACTACGGAAGGCTTAAACTTTTTACATAATCGTTTTATTCTGTAAAGCGATCTTACCTAGTTCTAGAAAAAGCGTATAACGATAATTGCATTTTTTTATTAGAACCCCAATACAAAAAATAGGTAGCTATTTTAACAACTAAACTAAAGTCTAACAGTGATCAGTAATTATTGATTTACGATGGATTCGTACCTACACACATACGATTTAACAAATAGCGTCTGTAATTCAATTCTAATTAATCTTAAGCAATTAGAACGAATTCCGTTGAAGAATAAAATATGGCCAAGTAGGTAGTCTAGTAATAAAATAATAATTTAAATATCTGGTATTTATATCTGTGATCCAATTTACATGAACGATGAAAATTATTTGAATAGTAAACCTTCAATCAACACTGTTTGATAGAGTGTGCGCCATACGTGCCTACTAGATTACATTAATTATTTATTACTCACATAAAAAAATGTTGCCATTCATTCATTAGTAAACAATAAAAAATATTTAAGAGCTAAAACTAGAATGAAACTGTTGCAGTAGATAACACACAATCAACAAGTACCTACCTAATGAATGTCTGCCTAAAGGCTCTCAATGAAAATAGAACAATACAAGTACCTACTTACTTAAGTTATCTCAGAAATCCTATACAAATATAATAAACTCGTATGTAAATTTATCTACTCGGCTATCATAGATTGTTATTTTTAGAATGTAGGTAAGTGGACTTTATTTTCCAGCAAAACGTTAATTTATATTGTGTTTATTCGTATGATCGTACACAAGGTTAGTTAGTGTTTTGTTAGCTTGTAACGACTGTACAATATTTATGCGTGTAAATGAACTTTCAATAATTCAGGTATGGAGGTAAACCAAATGAATCATTGTATTGTATATTATCTATTCATAATCACAATGACTATTTGCGTTTAATAACTAAAACAATACTAAACAGATTTCTTCTGGATAAGGTACAGAATACACAGTATTCACACATTCACATTCTGCAGACATCGTAATGTAAGAATATGGAGTTTACGCTATTGCGCCAAATAAAAATAAATTAGATACTTTTGTATTGTGCTGATATCAAAGTAGGCATATAGTACAACGTAACTGAGGAGAGCACGTAAATGTTATGGAATATTAATATTATGATATACTACATATCTAGCGGTACAGCTTAATCTGAGAATATAAAATTTTTATTAGGGCATTAAGATTTTATATCAGATGCACTTGCCGATATGTGCATACCGTTGTACGAATCCCAAAGCGATAGATTATCGAAATATAATGAATACTTTATCAACGAAATGAGACCGTAAAAGAGAAAACACATAAATATGAAATGCAACACAACGGTGAAAAAAAATATTAAACATTAGAGCCTAACATAATACTGAGAAGAATGTTGTACGAATGAATTGTGAAGTGATGGAAAACGCCCACCGTGAGTACCTATGAACTATGATATGTGTGTGAGCTTAAAGTACCTACTAATTCAAGTAGTTTTTCTCGCAATAAATCTATTTTTATTCATTTTATTTTACACCTCTTACATAGTTTAAATATTTCATCCAAAGTGTTAAAACATTTGGAACATTAACCCATATTTCATCGAAATGCCTTTAGTCACTATAAACTCTTATCTATTCAAAGTATTATATTTTACAGAACCCATGAATAGAACGGCGCCAAAAAAGATCGGTAGATGATGTAGTCCTAGTCGCAGGAAGAAACTGGTTGAGCAAAGCTCAAAGTAGAAGAAATTGGAAAACGTTATAAAAGGCCTATATCCACCAGTGGAAGGATGACTGAAAGAAAAAATATGAAGAAATGAATAGAATGGAAGGTTGCGCGACTTACCGACAGAATAAATTTTACGTTCATAGAAATCATCACATATAGGTTTCAATATGCTCGAAGTCATATTACGCCCTGGTAGTTCAGAAACTTCTCATACCTGAAAGTACTGTTGGATAGATTTGGCCGGTAGAAATTGGCATTGGGCAATAAGCCCACCTTTTGACATTACCTATATTTATCCAATATTATATTTTAATAGCTTCACACAAATTTAGAAATAAAAACCCACTAGTCACAATGGGTTTATTGCTAACAATCATTGGGTAGGGAAAATAAAGCAATCACTGAACTTACAAAATATAATACAGGTAGCTATGCAATTACTTCAATTATTTGTACATGTGAATACAAACTGAATCACAATGAACTTTGTTGGTAGATTCTTGAATAATATACTCGCTTATTATGTTGATTTATATTGAAGACATATATTTACTCAAGAGTTCGGTAGCTGATACCAATTTGATACATGTACCTGTTTCTGTTGCAAACATAATCTTGATAATTGTTTGACAATCACCTCCTTCAGAAAGAGTTAACTGCGATCCGACTCGTACTTTAATGTAAATTGTAGAGTTATAATATAATACTGAACTACACACCTAAAGGAGAAGGAGAGTCCGAAATTCTCCAAACTAACGGATTTAACGGGCTGCATAACGAAACTGTCATCATCGTATCATCACGATGTTAACCACACCATACAAGCTTTGTCGCATGGGACATGGGTGCGATATAAATTTATTTGACGTACTCTAAATAAGAGACATTTGCGAAGACGCGAAGAAATATATTTCAGAATGATATACAATCTCACTAAGGCGAAAGATTATGATGATCATGAAAGATTCTTTGTTACATTAAGTGGTATTCCTGTAACATCAGTACGTCGATGAAATTGATTACTTTTATTACAGCTAGGAGGATGTTATGTGGTCAGTATACCATATATCTACTTGCGTAGCTAAACTATATAAAGATTTGGGATGCACAATATAAACCGATAGTGATTGATTCCGTTAGATCGAACAACTATAGGACTAGTGTAATAATATAAGTATGGGTCCACCGACCAAGCCGCGCTATCTTATATGATAGTAAAATAATAATAAGCTATAATAGGTCTATATTGTGTAGACGGCCACACTATAAGAATCGTAATTATTAGGTATATATTCTAACATTATTGTTATTAAGTAGGCTGTACTTGTAACAAAAATCCATAAAAAAACCATTTTCAATATCACCTGGGTATACGTTTAACATGTATTGTGGCTATATGCATGAAAATTATCTATGTAATCGGTATATATTCTCTCTGGCATTCATAGTACTCACTCACTCACTCACAAAAAATCTATTTAAAATATATAGAGGTTATGGTAAGCTAATTATTAGATGTATATTAAAATAATCTGTAAAGTATGGAACACATGAACATAATAGACTATTAAAGTTATTGAATTCATTGAACAATTTATTAAAATTAATTACATACGTATAAGTATATGCAATATGCATGGAGCATATGCGTATTAAAATAAAACTGAATGGTAATTTTCTTTAAAAATCTAGCAAATAATTTCCGGTGTTATTCTATTTCATAAATAAATTGGGACCATATAGTGCGTATAACATTTTAAATCGTTCACAATTAAATTATACGCACACAGGATATGAAAATGTAATAAAAATACCCATTATTTTGATTATGCCAGTAGAAATTGTAAATATGGGATAAATATGAGAAAATTAAGAAAGGTTTTCCTACGTCTGCACATTAGAAAAATGTGGGTTAAAATTATTAATAGGCATGTACCTCACTCTGGTAAACATTTTGTTATTATAATAGCTCAGTCCTTTTGCAGCACGAAGTCGGCAAAATTAATAACAGATGGGACTCTATGCAGTATGATACCTTAGGGTGGGATGTTTCAGAATATCAGGCGTCCCCCCCGCCACACCTGACGCGTCACCCCCCTGGCCCCCCGAATAGGTCCCCCTACGTGGTTTTCATCTATTTATCAAAAAATTGTAACAGATAGAAGGAAAATGTTAAGGACAAAAATAGTCCTTAATAAATTCTCTACAAAATAGGTAAAGCACATTTTTTGATAGGACTAGTAATTTACCCGCAATAGCCGGTGAAAATATCGTAATTTTTTAATAAGAACCAAAAATTTTTTATTTTACTCAAATTGCTGAAAATTCATAAGAGCTACAAGAAAATGGTCAAAGAATGAATTAATTGCTATAGTTTTAGCTATAAAATGAGCTATTATTTATTTTTGCACGGCTCATAGTTTTTGAGTTATAACATAAAATTCCAATGACAGAAGTCTTAAAAATGGAACTTTTCATACAATTTGTATTGAAATGCTGTGATATTCAAATTTAGGTTACGCCTGTTTTTCACAAGTATGTGAAAGATAAAAAATGTATTGGAGTATGACTGGATTTTGTAAGTATTTTAAGGTATAATTCTTTAGAAGTTCAATACACTTTTGCCAGCCATATTTCAAAGCCGTATCCCAGTTTTGCAGAAGGATTCGTCAAGATCATTAAAGAAGAAAATTTAGTGTATGTCTGTGTAAGATACGAGGTTCGGCTGAACACTTCGTAGCCCTGAGAAAAAAATGTACAGACCAGTTTAAGTTCATTATTGATATAGATAATTTAAACTTCATTAGGGCTATTTACAAAATTTGAGATCGATAGGACGACGCTGGCACTCTTGGCACCATTTTTATTTCAACGTGTTTGACATTTTTGTGAAAATGTGAAATTGTCAGCTGCGATCCGTGATAAAATATTATTTTATCTAAGGTCATAGACCGACACGAACCATAAAAGAAATATCGGGTTCATTAATGGAGTCTGTTCCATCATATGCCATGATTAGAAAGTAAGTGCCAGATTTTGAATGGGCACAGCAAGGTGTCAAACACAACCCTTGAAGCGGAAAGCAATAAAATGCAGTAGTTCTGGAGAACGTCGATAAAGACATGGATTAATTTTTCAAAGATCGCGGAATTATTAGTTAGGTGATAGCAGAGATTCCAGTGATCTGATTTTAATCAGTAGTGTTCATCTTAACTTCAGAACAGGACTTGTACAAACCCTCGAATCGCCGGGTGCCAATGCTTTTGACCCATATCCTAACCTTGAGGAATCCTTCTGGAAAACTGGGATAATGGCTTTGAAACATGACTGGCAAAAGTGCATTCAACTTCGAAAGGATTATATCTTGAAATACTAAAAAGACCCAATCATACTCCAATACATTTTTTATCTTTCACATGCTTGTGAAAAACAGGCTTAACCTAAATTTTAATATCACAGCATTTCAATACAAATTGTATGAAAAGTTCCATTTTTAAGACTTCTGTCATTGGAATTTTATGTTATAACTCAAAAACTATGAGCCGTGCAAAAATAAATAATAGCTCATTTTATAGCTAAAACTATAGCAATTAATTCATTCTTTGACCATTTTCTTGTAGCTCTTATGAATTTTCAGCAATTTGAGTAAAATAAAAAAAATTTGGTTCTTATTAAAAAATTACGATACTTTCACCGGCTATTGCGGGTAAATTACTAGTCCTATCAAAAAATGTGCTTTACCTATTTTGTAGAGAATTTATTAAGGACTATTTTTGTCCTTAACATTTTCCTTCTATCTGTTACAGTTTTTTGATAAATAGAGGAAAACCACGTAGGGGGACCTATTCGGGGGGCCAGGGGGGTGACGCGTCAGGTGTGGCGGGGGGGACGCCTGATATTCTGAAACACCTCACCCTAAGGTATCATACTGCATAGAGTCCCATCTGTTATTAATTTTGCCAACTTCCCCATACATTGATTTCCTAAAGTGACTGAACTATAATTGTGAATTTCATATCGGATGCAACTTTATGTATTTGTAATGTTCGCTTAAAAACAACTAAAACGCTATATAGATATCTAATAGAAATATTGGTTATTCAATTTCAATTCAGACTAACTAAAATTAACATAAAATATTTGACATATCTATTATACACCAATACATGTTCTTAAGTGTAAAAGTTTATTTTATGTGAAAATGCTGTACACACTCGTAAATATTACGACATATTTTACTAACGAAAAATTAAGATAAATCCTCTGATGGTGTTAAAAGCATCAAATTAACCATAAGTATTTCGATTCATTGAACACAGAAAGCATGTACGATGTAGAGATATGAATTATAAAAATGTTTTATCACATGTAAAAGCTCAGATACCTTTCATTATTCAATTAATTCTGTGAAAAGCTCTTAGCAGTGGACGCAATGGACTTCAAGATCCAAAGTTCTCACATCTCCGTTGCCTGTGATGTATCACGTTTTCATCCCATTACCACCTTCCAATCATCACACATTTTAAGAAAAACATCATTCGAGTAGCTTCGTAGATACATGCCTATTTCTTAATATTATTTTTAGCTCTATAACAGTATGTGGTTCCTGAGAGACAAAAATAAAGAATGCAGTACTGAATTTAATTAACGCTCTTATATCATGTCGCATCATGTCTTTAAATATCTTCAATTAATAATCTCCTATGGAAGAAAATAGTACAAATATTTGCCATTTTATAGGACTGGCTAATGACGCGATGCATCCAAATATAAGGTAGCCTATAATACAACAAACACTGAAGCTACAAGTATGAAATTGCTACTGCATAACGGATCACATAACGCGATCAACTACCTACTACAACATATTTCAAATGGTAAAGATGATTTTGATTCAGATAAAGATGGTAATTACAAAACAATTACTCGTATTATTTACTATATAAGACTTACTGTTATCTCATACCACGAAACGATGACCGATATTATTATTTTAATAACATTCAGACTATGTAATACTTAAAAAAGCGTGGTCACATCATGTCACTAGAAACGGGTCGTACATATTCTTTTAATTATCAGCTATTCTAGAGTTTTTCAGGTGAACCACTGAAATATACCTACTTACTTTATTTAATTGCTGAATCAAAATATAATAAGCCCTACATAGCAGCAACGATATTGAAAATTCGATCGTCAACCATATATACAAATCATGTTTAAACATAATAGACCAGTATTATAACATTTCAAAGCAAATACTTTAGATTACGTTTATTTGTTAGGAGATGAGCAATATATGTACTTATATAGTTGCGTTAGAGAGTCATCAGATTTGATATTTTACGCTTACATTCGTCATGGAAACATTACGAAAGTACAAATTGTATTTGAAACGAAAACAGGCAAGTAGGTATGACTTCACACATAAATAATTCTAAGAACATAAATTTCTGTGAAACAAATTATACAACTTACGTATGTCATTTTATTGTAATGAATTAAAATCTATTTCTTTCTACCCATATTATTTCATTCTCAATATAACTTCACTACTTGGTAACTTGTTAATATTTAGATAACTTAAATTATTAGGAAACGTATTAATGAAGTTTATATTTTCTAATAGGATGAACAAAAAGATTTATCTACATAATTATCTACATAATAATATAACTAAATCGCATATTAATTTACGAGTATTACGAGTAGGTATGTATTCATTTGCTTGATCTTTTATTCTACTGCAAAATAGAAATAAGCCAATTTGGCAGAGATCCACCGCCGGTAAAAAAAAACTCACATGATAAATGAGATTGTACCAGTTTAGTGGAAGTATCTATGCGATGCTAAAACGACTGATTGAACAAAGTAGATGGAACCAAAATTCTCGCAAAAAATGAGAAAAAACTATGGAATTCTACAATACTTGTTAACATCATGAGTTGTGTGGCTATCCATTGCAAGCACATTTGAATAAAGGTATAACATATTATACCTAAATGTACACCTTTAGATCATAATCTTGTACTTTCATACATTATAGACAAGTGTACCATCAAGATGTCTCTGCAACTTCCGAAGCAATAATTATGTTCTTGCTGAGGTAATATCATTACAAGTTAATAACATCAACGAGCGGCATTACGCAACTTCTGTAATACTTAATCGTAACATTAGTCACCGGCAGCTAACAAAATGTAATTATAATTAGGTCGTAATAATGACACTATAGAAACAATATGAAGTAACGAGGGCCTACTTATTTTTCTTAGACACAATGGATAATAACATCTATAATAATTACTGTAAAGCCTAATTTTGTCTGCAAACATTGCACTACTTTTAACCAGCTTCCTGACTCACCTACAAATTCTACATGGAGCATTAATAATAGGTACATTATTATTAGATATAACAATTTATGATGGGGATGTTGTTGTTGGAAAAATAACTCCTTCAATGATTACACATTATGATAATGCTGTACATATGCAGTTGTACCACATGACATTTTTCAGTAATGGTGTCTTACTAGTCTGTCTATCTACCTGTCTATCTATCTAGTGTCTATCAGTTGCACTGAGAGCCCTCAACATAATTTGTTTTATCATTCAGATTTCTGTTATGTTTTCTGTTCCGAAAGCATGGGAAGCGATATCACTTCGCGATATGTCTTGGAATGTTGCGCTGGGTGAAATGGTGGAATAAGGAGCGAAAACATAGAAAAAACGTACAAATCTATCTGAGAATGATTGCGAGGATCACAAAACATTACAATAGTCAATTTATGAAACACTCTTCCATGATTCTCTTCGCCGGATATTGTCGCTCCCAAAAACAACTCTAAGCCATCAGATATTTTTTTTTCTAAACATAAAAAATAATTTCCTCAAGAGAAATTTTACGTTATTCATTACTCATATGTACTTAGCATTTGGCTTAAGGTTATTCAAAGACATTACACTCCAAAATCGTTTGTAAACAATTTTCTTTCATCAATAAAAGTTAATGCATACGTACAGATGATAAGTATAATAATTTCAACATTAAAATCAATAAACGAGACTGACGAAAGAAAATAACAAATAAACACTCGCAAAACACGTACGAGTCTCTAAAAATGATAATAATATTGTTTGAATTGTTATAATGTAGCTAAGTTCACTTCACATTACATTTGCGTAGTCTGTGATTTAAACAAGACAATAATAGTTATTGCAACGGCTCGACACGATCACAATCAGAAAATGCAAAATTATAGTGATTTAAAAATGATCAAACCTGAAAATGTAGAATAATAACAATAATATCGTAGATACATTGTAACTTGTATGGTATTTTACATCGTCTGTGTTGATCTCGATGGCGACGAACGACGCCTAGAGTTTCATTCTCTGATGGGCAATAATAATACAAATATTTCCATGGTGATTAGACTACAGAGTACAGAGCTCGTGAAGCATCTTATCTTCAGCATCTGATGACTTTTATATACAATCATTCTAAATACTTTCTAGTAATAATATAAATAAAAATACCACCTATCCGTTCATAATTTAGCGCAATCATCATAAAGCAGGCTTCGGTAATGTGATTGGTGTTCTTTTCAAAACAACATGAGAAAAACTATTTCTTTATTTTTGACTCTCCGCCTTGAATAAAATATTTTTAGAAATCAGAGTCGAAACAGAAAAATAATTACGATTCTTCTCAATTAAAAGTTTTAGGTGGAAAAGTTCTAGGAAACTATACAAAAAACCTTTTCATATAATAAAAATTTGTATCAAGATTGGAGGGTACTCCTACTAGTTATGATAATGGAAGACAATTTATGGTTCACATGATTTATAAATATAGATAACATAACAACGAAATTGTAAAAAAAAAAACTAATAATTCCAACTCGTGAGGTTATTCATGATGCGTTAAGCAGCTGTGTTAAATTTTAAAGCACGAAGTACTGATATCCAAATTGCCTTAAATGAATCAAAGAAATTTTAATAGAACATTAATGCCAAAAATAACTATAAATCATACTTATATGTACGAATAACATCAGTCACACAGCATAAGATAATTGAAAATTAAGTTCCTTCTTGACACATTGTGGAAAATGCAAAGTTGCCCTGAAATCACGGCGTTATACCACAGAGAAATTATCCTGCATCGATGCGAGTATACTTTCGTAATTTCTGCATATGCTACAGAGATTATTGGGTGTGTGTGCTCGTTGCTTGTTACAAAAAATACAATTGAAACACTATTGTATCATTAAAATATTATAAGTTCTATATCCAACTACTCGTGTTGGGTATTTGATGCAGCGATTGTATACTGCACTGCGAATATTGATTCGGAAATTAGAAAAATATGCCAACAATAATAATACATATCCAACAAATTGAAATATACAATGATGTTATTATTGTGTACATGGTAATCAATTACTTAATAACATATACATTCATTATATAAGTGTACGCATTTTATTTAGAGAATCTGACAAGATCTTCCTTCTTCAAAAAATCTATGCCCTATATATCATGGCATATATAGTTAGGAATATAATATGGCTACTATATCGACTGGTCGGAAGATAAAAGTATTCAACAGGAAGAGGATTAATTGAAAGTTAATAAACTAGAAAAAATCCATCCAAAGTTTAATATGAACTGGAACTTTAATAATAGGTACTAAGTTGGTGTATTTAAGAAGTAAGCAAGTTGTTATCATGACATTGGCAATGGTGCTGGTGTAATAGAATATAATGCTGGCGCTACATGCTTGCCAAGTTTCCACGACTGTTCACAACCTCCGAGCGTGTGGATGGGCGTTTGCCTTGTCTCGTGAAGGAACGTGAACACTTCGACTGAGTGTTCACGGTACTTCAAAGATCAAAGGAAGCTTGCGGCAAAAAACTTGCGAAGCGTCCACACGTTCGTGCGAACTTAGTAGCGTTTGTGCATTAGCGGGGGAAAGACGGACGTCTCGTATTATTGTTGTAATAGAAATAGCTGCATTTTACCTCGCTGTTATCAGTAAATATGAAGAGAGTTTTCAGGGTAAATTTTATTTAAAAATATAGGTAGTGAAATGTTTAAACAAAAAAGGTGTAACCATTTTCAGCCTAAACAATTCACTACATTTTAAATAAAGTTATTTAAACATTTCTAGCTTAAATACTTCACGGTGTTTTTAAATGTTTTTTTTTGTTGAAAACATTCGTTATGTTTACTGATTCCAGCAAGGTAGAGTGTGACTCATACATTTAAAGAATAATTGTTTAAATTTGGTTGTGAATGAAACAAGGTGTACTTTCTCAATGCATTTTCGATTCTCGTAATGTACGAGTAAAACAACACAAAAATATGTTTTTTGGACTTTGACAGCTCCGTTCCCATTTATTTTAGAGAAAAATTTAATATGCCTTTGTAGGAAATTTTATGTACTTTCATTCTGCTAAAAAGATAACCTACAAAAAGTTGATAGTTGTCAAGTTCATATGCAGAATTCGCCAGAATATGGAAATTTTCGCCATTTTTCCTATTATTTGCCACGTTCCGTCAAGAAATTTTGTTGGCATTCAGCACCCCAAAAAACGTATACCATGAAAGAAATCCAGACTACCCCACAACTCTCCATCGAGAAACTGCATTGAGTTTAATTTGACTGGATTAAAAGTATACAATTAGCGTCATAGTAAAAGAATAAGAAAACTAAAAGAAGTATATATGTAAGTATAAGTACCCACATAAAGCATTTACACAATGCATATCACACACGCAGAGAGAAAATAACAGAACAAAAGTAAAAATATATAGGTATATAAAGGTAAGAAGGTATTTTATGATTATTATCGAATTTTAATTATAAAACGAAAAAATAATAAAAATATTAAATACACACATGAAACTACATAAAAATCATATTACATGAATGAAGTTATAATAATATAATAATTAAAAATTAAACTGGTACGGTTTCTATGAATTTTTTACATCCACCATCTCTTTCGCCGTATTTTTCGTTTTCTTTTCATTTTATTTTTATTTTTACAATAAAGATACGCTATGCTGAAAGTTATAGCCGACACAATCCAGACGTCCGTCATGCTCGCTTATCCATAATATACAAGCGCGGTCGGGAGCGTGTGGATGGTTTTCCAAATTTACCGAGCATCCGTGAATGATTGGTGCTCGTGAACAGACGCTGAGACTCGTCGAACATGTGGCGCCAGCATAACGTATTACCTGGTGAATAAATTACTCTTATAGACTGCTATTATGTAGATTAAATTACTTCACCATAATATATCGTGATTTGTTCCATGAGCTTTAAATAGCGTCAGATTCACGATGTAATAATTTTGGCAAATGAATGGCAATGAGAAATCCTCCGCATTTGGTAGATACCGGTTGTTCCGAATAAGTAAACTAGATTACAAGTGTTGTATGTATATTGCATTCACTGTGGTCTGTGGCCTGTGCCACCACGCGTTACCTTGTCTTGTACAAACATCATGCCAAAGTAAGCTAATAATATTTCGATATACTTTATGTAGGTTTGGTAATACTTAACAATTAACCGTATACGGAGATCATCGAACTCAGATAAGAGATAATCGATAATAACATACAAGTCTCCGAATACAAATCAAATATTTGTAACTGTCATTACGTCGTAACTGGGATGTATGAATATTCATGAAGGCATTTGCAAGCGCAGTCGCTAGTCTAACAATTATCAAATCTTATCATTTCAGAATCTACCTAATAATTTAAACATGTTCAAGTACTGATAGTTAGGTTAGAATACAATTTAATAGTGACTTACGTATGTGAACACCTCGAATAATATTTGGTATATACAGGTGACAGATATATATTTCAATTTCAGATTTGAAGTATACAATCAACTGGGTCGATTGCATCTACAAATCTACCCCCTTCCCGCATCAGAATTTTAAAAATGATCGATAAGTCAAAAAACCAATGAAATGTACATCAGGTTTTTAAAAATCAACACATCAACATATCACGTCATAAAATCTTAAGGCAATTAAGTTCTATCATCGTTAATTTGAGAATATTAACATGCATAACAATGCTTCTTATAAAAAATAAGACTTCTTAATGTCAAAATTAAGATTTGAGTAAAAATGTAGAGCGACTCCGAGTGAGATGATTAATGTTCACGAAGACGACATACTGTGCGCGGTACAAACGGTAAATAATATTACGAGTAAAATTGTTAGCTAAACCGAATTTAATAATAAAAAATGATTTTATTATAATGAACGTAGCGTTAGTATAATATATAAAACCAGTTGCACATAATGCGTATAACAAATCATTATATTACTCCGTTAATCTTTTATATTGAATAAATTCAAAAGAAAAATTCAATAATCCACAAACACGAAAAGTAAATCACCTGTAACGTTATATACAAGTATAGGTAATAACTTTAAATTAGTTTCGAGTGCCAACAGAACATCAGCCATATCTACCTAATGCTTGTATAGGTCACACAGCATGAAACATCCTAGTTATTGATTTGAGATATACCAAATTACTTTACGTATTGAACTGGATTTATCTGCATTGCACAGACGAAGTACACAACAGTTTTTTCCTCAACAGAGACCCTTAACCCTCAACTACTCAACCCCTCTTGTCTCTGTTGAAGAAAACACTGTAATATACTAGTTATATTAGAAAAGTGAACATTGACAGTAAAAAAAGTAAATTGGAGTAAACGAACAAAACGATTTTCGAAGTTTAGGATGAGACACAGTTGCAATCATTAGCACTAAAAAGCACTTGAAAGAATAAGAATCAGAGAAATAACACGCGGAAGCCTCCAGTAATCTATTACTTTTTAGTATAATGAGAAAATATAAATACTGAGAGTTTACGAAACACATAACTGTATGGATTATAAACCAAATAAATATAGGTGTAGTAATGTATGTAAAATTTTGTAATTTTAATAAAGTAAATGGGTAGGTAGCAAGATGATAGTTTCACACACCTGCCAGCTGTGAAAATAAAAAGACATAATAACGTGATGCGTTCCAATTTAAAAAAATATCTTGTTCACTAATAGATATCTAGTTTACGAGAGTATTTATGTACTACCAGTACCCAATACTAATATTGATTAGGTGCACACCTAAGTATAACAAAATACCAGTACCGCCTAATATATTTTTGCAGCAGCAATAAATCATTTGATTAATTGAGCTTACTATTTGTTAGCTTAATGGTCACGCATAAAAAATTAACAAACGTTGAGAATGAGATATTTGATATGTACTTAGAGACTATACACACATGTTTTATAATTATTTATGATTTCCGTGCTTATAGATTTGTCGGGAATTAGGTGAAGCCATAGAATAATAATATGCAACGTAATCCACTTAACCTGTAATAATTCAACTTGGGGCACAAGTTGATTTCAATATTGTAGATTCAATTATAATATGTACATAACCAATCACCATAGATTCATAGCCAGGTATCTACAAGTATCTATCTCCATTTCAAATTAACGAAATAGTTCAATCACGACGCAATGCAAATTGAGATACAAAACTTAATCAATATCGACAGTAATATTTTAAACTGCTTCGTTCGTGAAATCAATTTGATAACACAATTTTAGGTTATGGCTGCAAGGTAGGTGAATTGCATTGATTAGATTTGATTTAATATATAATATGTTAATGACAAGACGACATATCATAATTATAACTTTACTGACATTACATAACTTTACTGATGTCAATAATATACTTTTTAACTCATTTGGTAGACAATGATAAATTTGTTACATTTTATTTATGTCTCTAACGCATGAAATGGATTATGGAACATGCCACGATGTTTCGTTTTGCGGAGTATTTTTCTGAAGAAACTAAATTTCAGTAAAGTACCTAGGTAAGCACGAATTAAGATTAAAATAATCATATATCGCATAAGAAAGTATAGTTTAACACTTGCCAGCACTAGCACATTTCAAAGAAATAGCCACATACCTTAAATACCTACTTATCTACACAATTAACATCAACAAGAAACAAAACTAGAAACCAAATTTTGCCGAGGGCCGAGAGTCCGAGTGTTGGATTATATAATATAATTATTATAGATGATATCATATTAAAACAAATGTCAGTAACATCGGAAGTAGCCAAGTGAAACGGTTATGCCTATATAGACTTGGAAAGAACCGACTAATACACTATCTTATATGAATTAATGTTAGGGTCGAGCCGTAGCATCTAATAACCCATCGTGAGAAAATATAAGGAAGGCTGTGAACAACTTACTAAATGGGTATCTACCTACCTACATAACAATAGCTGATAAAGAGTGGTCGCGGTGAATATACCATCATAAAAATACTTAAGATCTACGGCTGATAAAAATATAATTATACCTACCCAAGTACATTCCTATACTAAGACATTAAAAGTCGAGTTTTTATTATTATGATAAGATTTTAAATATACAAATTCAGATGTGTATGTAGCTTGGGAGAAAATTTACACAATTATGTATTTACTACTCCTTTATCCTAATATAATAATGTATGTATCAAGGCTTCCAGTATAATTTAATAACGCTTTCCTGTAATATACCTAAGACAGGTGAGTGAGTAGGTAGGCAGTAATTTAATTGGAATAACAGACTATAATTATTGTGTTCACTGTTCATCACTCTAGGGTCTTAGTTTCTATAAATAAACAATAAGGTATCAAGGTTATACGGGGATAGAAGAATTGGTGAATCTGTAACCAGGGAGTCTTACGCCCAATCCCACCAACTTCCACCTAGGAAGGAGAGCCCTAACTAATTCCCATACAAAAACAGAGATAATAGAGCACAACACCTAGAAGAGCATAATGTCATGTGAAATTCTACATAAAACTCTCCTAGGTGGGGAGATTCTGGGCGGAGATATTTGGGCACCTAACTTAGGAGAGTTTTATGCAGAATTTCATGTGACATTATGCTCTTCTAGTTGTTGCGCTCCATTATTAATGTCATATTATCTCTGTTTTTGTATGCAAATTACTTAGGGGTCCGCTACCTAGGTGGAAGTTGGTGGGATTGGGCATTATATGTTTTAACAAAATGAAACAAAAATGTAACCAATACATAGCGAACGAATGTAAGGATCTCAAAAAATAAGCAAACTGAGTCAAAGGAATAATAATTATAATGAGGTTTGATCGGCTGTTATCTTTTCAATAATTTGGTTTTGATAACAAAAATTTCAAGACATAGTATATTTTAAGTACCTACTATTTGATTTGATTTGTAGATATATAAATATTCATATATCTTCTGATTTGTGATAGACATTAGGCAAGGACGATTGAAATCTGACTTTATCAACTAAATAAAATAAAACAATTAGAGATTACATCACAGAAACATAATATATTATTAATAACAAATAATTAAGAATACAAAACTTAATATACTCGTAGGTAGTATGATTGATTTGCAATTCTACGATTTATACCTATACTACGCCTTTGATAATAGAGTATAAACTTTGAACCACGCTTTAAGTAGATACATTCATTTTTAAATAATATAGGAAAAAATGTTTCACGAGTTTGTCAGAAAATTACATAATTGTTTGACAGAGTTTGACAGAAAATTACATAATTGTTAAACAATCTAATTTAAAAGTGACAACTTATCTATACACAGGTTGAATTTATTATGATCTGCTGTTTTCAGATTTTAGTCTTCTATAGGTATTTGTAGAAAACTTTAACCTTTCGAAAACTCAAAGGTTGCTCGTATGAATTATTCATATTTTTACATTAATTTGATTGTGTACTAATCAGGACGAGAGTGTTGGATGCATAATAATATAGGCGGGTCGTTACAGATGAAAGCCGACCCTAACAACCGGAAGACCAGGTCTGAGCCATTGTAGTGTCAATATCTATTATAACATGGCGACCAGTCAACCTGGACAGCTTCAGTAAACCGAAACAAGATGATTCACTCATTATAATTTCGTTTAGGGTAGGTTCGAATAGAATTGTATAGGTACTTAGGCATACAATCTTTGATTATTGAAGTACCTAATCAAATAATTTTTAGTCATACTGACACATACAATATACAATTAAATATTATTTCGATACATTTTTCCAATACATCCATAACAAATAGGTACGATACCTACATACCTTATTATAATATGGGCCTTAAATTTCATATCCCTAATAAGACTTGAATGAAAAGATGGGATAAATAGGAGACATCAGACATATCGTAGCCTGTACTTGCTATGAATAATTTATTCATATTTCAAATTTTAAAAATACTTAATTTAGGTATTTCAGGGACACTATAGGATGTTCAAAGGAGTGATGGAGGACAACAAATTAAGGGGAACGAATGCACAAAACGTGCCGACGATCCACAATATTCATTCTGGAACCGAAACAATAAAGATTAATACTGATGCCGACAGAGAGTTGTATGGTAATGGTAATAAAGTACACTGTCGACAAATTCCGGTTAGAATCTAAGTCTTTCTTTTCTTGAGAAAAAGTTAAAAAAGGATGTATCATTGTATTAGTACTGGGATATTGAAATAACGATTTAAAAGGCTTTTTTATGCCGTGGTAGGTATAAACTGGTTATCGTACGTTGAATGCATACGGAATGAGAGAACATCTTATTCAGGACCATCGACCCCGAAGTAAAGGTATTCCACGCATATCTAATAGATAATAGACCCGCTGCTGGGGACCTCCGAAGGGATGCGCTCTCTCGCCGATGCCGAGGGATGGAGCGAAGCGGACGTGAACCAATCAACATTACCTGGTCCTCCAAATAATTATAGTCATCATTCAAAACGTGACCGACATGGGATCCAATATAGCTCTCCAATTCAAATAACCATTGCCCATTGTGGGGTACCTACAAGTATAATAAGTACCTAGAGTGATAGAAAATAGATAATACCTCGTCAGGCTTTCGATATTCTATTGTACCTTTGAAAACCTCACACAAGTATCTACCTAAATTATGAATTAAGTATTGGAATGGAATGCAAGATTAGTGTTGGTCATTGTTTTATCGATTTGATTACACGTTGCTGGATTTTCTATCCGAATTATGTACAGTTAGATTCATTGGAAACTTTTACATAGGTATACATGAAGATGTACAATACTGTATACCAAAGTAAGACCACATAAGTATTGCCTAATCAAATAATCATGGAGATGCGTGCGTAACTATAATGTATATAAACCCCTAATCAAAAATTAATATTCTTCGTAATAAACAATTATTACACACATGCATAGATAAGTGTATAATTTTCTTATTCTAGCGGCGAACTGCAACAGTGATTAGCTAAGAGTTACCTACTGAACAAACCAAAATATTGGATAAAAAAAACTGCAAGCTGCAGCACTATTTCAAACTAAAACTTATACGCTAAATTCACTCTTGTATGTATAAACCACAATCACATGACATACCTTCACGTATTAAAAACTAAAATATTTACGAGGGATTCCTGTATATTTTTCTTCACCTACCTTCTCCTAGCAATTTGCAGCACTCTCAAAGATTTTAGTCGTGCGTCACAACACCATTCCGGTCGAAAATGAAAGTGAACTCACATATCTACCTACTAATATTAGAAGAGGACTCACAATGAAATTCTTGGTATTCGTTTGAGGCGTTCCAACGGGCATGACGTATGTTTTTATCTTCAGACTGAACTCATTAAGGTTCAATAAATTATTAATACAAACCAACAAACAATAGTTATCTATTCACGAGGGAGACAGGGATATTCATCATAAACTATAAAGCAATCAGTATATAAAAAATAAAAACATAGCCACAAGCAGAAAAAACGAAGAGAGGATCTCGACCTTATGTAGATCAGAATTAAAAATAAGGATAATTTTAATACCCGACACCCATCGTAGATCATCCTAGTACACGTAGGTACTTATAGGATATAGGATTACATCGGAGAGTGGAGGTGGGTACCTACGCATCGTGATCAGACGAAAGAAAATAAAACAATAAACATGAATCTTGAATACCTCTTATAATATTATAGGTTTTCATTTTTTTATTTCATATTCTAGTAGTACATTATATTCATATAAATAATTGAAGATTTTATGGGTTAAACTCTTATTGGTGCTCATATAAATAAGCTATGTATGCTTTTAACGAAATAATTTTGTAAAATTTGTAAGCAAAACTAATCTATGGTAAATAATATGTACCTATTGAAAAAAGCCCTTCATTAATCAAAGTAACAGTTTTACAATTTCCTAGCCATGGTAAAATAAAAAAGCTTTTCGTTGAGAAGATATTTAATTAATAATATGTAACCTTAGAGGCTGTTTTAACGAAGGTGCGATAAAAATGCGGTCAGATGATTATATCGAGACGCGTAAATACTAACTTAAATAAATTAGGTAGATATTGATACCTACTTAGTACACGTGTGAGAATATTAGATATGTTTAAATACCTTGGAAATAATGTACCTGTTGGATATCGCCAACACACGATTCATCTAAAATATTATTAAGCAAAACAGTATTAAAACACGATGAACATAAATACCTAACTAGTGATAATAACCATCATAATAACACATAGCGCCTCCAGGCATAGTAAGTCAATATCCATCCGCTTTGGATCTACCCGATGCACTTGCCCCAAGCTCAACGACACGAGAAACAGGTAACTCTGCGCATGTCATTCCATTCCAATAGGCAGATGATAGTAACATTGATAAGACAACGAAGGTTGGTCGACATTCAAGGACCATCGATACAATACTTACTAACGTACGATGGGAACTGGTCAACCAAGAACTGCTTCACCAAACTACCAAATTCGTAACACTTAAAGGGGAGCAATTAATGTACAAATATAATAATATGTATACTTCTTATTAACAGACAAATATTGTTATAAGAGAGAAACAGTTTGTCGAATGACCAACGACTGAATAGTGACGCTAATGATTATGTTCAAATAACACGATTATTGCATCGTCAATAAGTAAAGCAAATATTTAATTTTGGGTCATTGTTCGATTCGACATGACCAGAATCTGTCACTTTGTGAACTGAACAACTAATGAAGCCTGCAAATAAACTGCCTACTTACGCTAACGTTACGATTAATTTTATTCGCGTACAATTAAATAACCTTTCTCACTCACACCATAAAGTTGTTTCGTATATTTTGTCTTTATCGAGCATATTATTTTGTGCATTGATCTTTACCGTCACGCTAGGTGATCGGAATGTATTTGTTTTTTTTTTATTATTTAGTTATGTCACTGTTATCCATCGCTGGCATTTTCCTAATAGCTCTATCACCCAGTGTACTTGATGCTTGACCTTCTTTTGAAAATACGTAAACGATTAATCATTACTCTAAATCAAAGACTTACCTTAAAAAAATACACTAATCATAACGCACCAAGAATCATCAAAGTCACAGCGCATCGGAGAGATGTTGTAAAAAACCGAAAAAATATGTACCTATGCAATATGGCTATTGGTTCAAAGTATGAGAATATGGTCTATCAATATTCTATGAAATATAAAACATCTAGTAGGTAGCTATTGTTAATAAATTAGTGATAATGAAATAAATATTCGCTACTTGAGGGCTGATAAGAAGTAAACCCAATTTACGAGGGGATTGATAATCTAATCGCAACTGGATAAACAAAATCAAACATATCGATCTAATTATAGAAAATGATAATGTACCAGGTACAAAAAAATACGAAAAAAGCACATTAAAATGATAAGTTATAGATTGTGTGAGATAAGACGTAAGTTTTAATTTATCACAATAATATAACTATCTTTGTTTTGTCTACTCATGTAGGTGCACTATGTTTGCTTTTCGGATAATAATACGAATAGCAAGCCAAGCTAGGACCATTTTCAAATTTACTTTAACAGAAGGTATTTAAATTAATTATGAGGATAAGAGGCAGCGGATCTGGGAATAATCTATCAATACAACTTAGTAGTAGGAATAAGGTACGTACTTGAATAATAATATCGACAATATTAGGTATGTATACGTAGATCTGCGTGAGATCATTTTAAAGATAAACAGAATTGCAATTAGATAAAGTTAATGAATATAACAGTACCTAATAATGAATAAGCTAGTCCTTCAGTCATAATATCAGTTGCATACCTCACCGGCTGCATATTATTATTAAGTACTAGGTGTATTTATTGTAGTGTAAATGTGCGTGCTTGGTATGTGTCTGGTCTAATTAAATGGCGTCTGCAAGACGTTGGCTCTAGTTTAACACAAATGCAAGTTGCGTAACTATTGTACAAATTAATTATTACTCTTACAACTCTAGCCATACACGATAATATGTCACATCTTAATAATAATGATAACCTACACACTACACAGTACACAGTCTACGCATATCAGATCAGAATACTATAAAACCTATGCAACCATTGTAGCTATACCTAAAGTTCAGTACACGTATTCTATACGACCTTAACACAACTCCCCAGTAGATAATTGGTTGAATATGCTTTGAAATCTAACATACCTAATATCCTAAATCAGAAACTAAATTGGATTTTGGTGCAAAAAGAATCTGATTCCCTGTTTTATACGAGATACCGGTCAACCACGCACAAGTGAAACGGATAAGGCTGATGCATCCCAGGATTCTCTGGAAACTTGATTACGGAAAATGACAAGGCGATATCAGTCGTCGCGTATTGCAGTGGCATAAGTATTTGATCCAGCCGTGTGCGTACGAAGACACATTAATAAGAATTATGGTGGTGAAATGTTTAATTTGAAACGATTTGAGAAAATAATTTTATGTAATAATATTACGAGATGTATCTGGTTGGGTCCTACGAAGTTAACGACACGTTGAATGCTAGAGAAAGATCAGTTCAGTGCTCTTAAAGAGATGAATTAATACAAGTACCTAATGTAAATGTAACGGTTGGATTGTGAACCATGAAAGCATCAACTCAGAATCTTCCTTTATACCATATACATACATACATATACGAGATGCAGATTACATTATAATGTGTCGTCTCGAGTTCAATAATCGTTCCAGATCGGGAGCTAGTTCTAACTAAACGATCAGAGAATACATCAGGAATGCACTTCACGCTTGTTACAAATTGCATTAATTTTCATTATCCTAATACGGAAAATTATAGACGAAGAGGGCATAAACAAGTTATAGAGAAGTTGTGGAGGGTTTGAATGTTTATCTTACCAGACTATTTTCTAGGAACATCTATTACATTATTACGATATCAATCACGGTACAAAATTAAATAATACTCACTTATATGCTATTATGTAAGATTACATTTCAAACAGTAAAGTTCCTTGATATTATAATAATGGGTATAGGATTGTTGCTTGTCACGTATCTCGTATCTGCTGCATAGTTAAATGAAGACGCTGTGCTACTGTGCAGGTAATGGTATTTGCCGCCTAAAGCGATAGCTTACAATTACCTATATCTAAGTAGGTATATTATACATTATAGAATAACTATATAACAAATATTTTGCTACGAATTTCACACCGGAGGAACCATAGACCTGGTTGAATTATTTCGAGGTAATAAGTCCGCCAATAACGCGTAGTAACGTAGATACTAGACATAATATTACCTACATATCTATAATGCCATACATGATAGTTATTAGATGCTTATAGTCGATAGTATGGTCGTATAATTCACGCAAAGAGAACAGGTCTGAAGACCACCTCTAGAGAGAAGAGATACTCTGTGTTGAAGTGAAGAAGCGATGAACTATTAGGAATACCTCATATATATTTATATGCAACACGAGTATTTATACCTACTTAGGTACATCGGCATTCGATAAACAATCTAGTAATGAAAATAAGTCCAACAAAAATAAATGTTTCTCAATTAATCTTAAGTCAGTTAAATTATAAAAATCCTCTCGTATTACTAAATTCTAGGTGCATTAAGAAATTTGCCTCCGGGAATCTTGGGTTGAAATAAGAATTC
This sequence comes from Ceraclea dissimilis, assembly GCA_963576895.1. Classification (NCBI taxonomy): domain Eukaryota; kingdom Metazoa; phylum Arthropoda; class Insecta; order Trichoptera; family Leptoceridae; genus Ceraclea; species Ceraclea dissimilis. Next base: position 4,896,065 of record OY756358.1, read on the forward strand.
TATCTATATTTTTTCAATATTTAACATCAATCAAATAATATGAGGTATGTTGTATTGTAATCCTAATATTTTACTATACATTTAGAAGGAAAATGATGTCAATAAAAAATTCTATTGACACCCCGATATATCGCGATAGTTCGAATGATCGAGTATTTAAAAAAAATACCAACGTAGTTAGCAATCAAGTTGATGGCAACAACACGGATTCAAAAGGTGTCGATAAAACAGCAGTAATGTTGTCACGCGTAGTTTCCGAAGCAATGAATTAAATACCTATAAAACTGACTCGCGAGTATAAAACTACGATTACAAGTATTGCGATGCAATAAATAACCGAATTAAGAGATAACTGTATGATATATTTTCCTTCCGTGTCCATGACTTTAAGTAACCGGTACAAAATTACATCTGCACTGTGCAGTGAAAATACGTGAATGTCACGTAGTATGTATGGTAAAATATTCACAAGGAACTTGAAGGTCGTCTTATCGAAATTTATTTAAAGATACTTTTGTATTGACATCACACGAAATTAAATCAATTACGTATACTTTCACGTAAATTAAAAATATTGTACATTGCACTTACATGTAATCTACTTTCGAATGCGATTCTTAATAACGGACCCCGTCATCAATTTAAAAATAAAGCATATATCTACCTATAAGTATATTAAACTGTAATAATATAACTTTCCGTAATTTTTGTCTCGTCGGGTAATTATATATTGCATGTACCGAAAGTTACATACAAATTAAAGTTATGGATGTAATCTACTTACTTATTTACCAACTGTAGTGTGTATTTAGATAAGTACTAACTTGAAATAGTATGATGAATGTGATTATGCTACCTACTACAGAGTACAGATCTCTCATAACGCCAGTCTCTGAAAGGCTGTTATTATACGAAATGGAAAAATAATCACCAATTTTAATATCTAATATAATCTACCAAAATGATGAAACACGATGAACCAAATTACGAGTTTACGTGTTTACGAAAAACTCGAATGTTGGATTATCATAACGGAGAAAAATGTGTGACAAATGTTTTAATAAGTAGTATTATTAGTTGGTATATTAGAGGTACCTATTATTTTTATAGTGTAGTACATTCACTTTGTACAAGATATGTAGGTGAATAACTTTAAAATGCAGTCTAAAGCTTAGATGTATTTCATACTTTGAGTGAAAGAGTGTAGTGGGGAGGAAAGTGACAGAGTTTTAGTGTGATGTGATTTTATATTATTAATCCATATTACGTGAGAATAAAAAAGTAAGGAACGACGGACAAAATATTGTAGAATGTATGCACATGTAACCGGATATTATAATGTAAGCATATGTGTTTAGGTAGGTACATATACATGCACAAATACCGCATTATTTAAACTACCCATACAAGACATCCAGTACTCCTAGCAATGGGTGGTTAATCTCTTTATCTCGGGATTTCTCTATTATCCTGGTCCCCGCATACCACCAACATGGATTCCAAGACCACCTGTATTCTTCATCATAACCTATCCCTTAGTGTTTATTATCCCCTATTCGAAGCGTTATTTTTATAAAAACCTTTTTACATAAAACTAGTAATTTCGTTTGATTAATGATTGGATGTGCTGAGAGAGATGTTAGACACATTATATCGTAACATAAAACTGACAACAATAGCTGAATACAAGGCGTAATTTATTATGACTGGAAGGACCCCAATGTTTAGTACACACGAGATAAATTGATAATTAACAAGTAGTCGGATGTACGTAGGTGTAGGTAGGTACTGAATATTCGTAGATATAAATTTCTGATATTTAAATCGCTAATATTTTTAATAAAGCCTCACCTTAGCTTCAGATAGAGGTTCCACTGCGCCATTGTCTGAAAGAAAGAAAAATACAAAATATTAGTCATATCGATCAGCTATACACTAAAAATATACACACCGTAGTTAGAAAATGCTATCTTCAATATCTTTATATAATACTAATGTGGGTGTACACTATACAGTGATAAATATCCAGGCAAATAATAAATGATCCTCAATATCACTTAGAGAACAGACTTTAGAGAAAATTAAAAATAATTATTTACTTTTCTACAAATGACGATGGAAATATTGGACATGACACGGAAACCTATATGACCATCAATAAGAAGTCATGAAATGAATATGCAAAATCTATCAAGTGTGCAGCCACTTACATACAATGTGACACTGATTAAACATAATATAGCCATAAAGAGCATAAGCTTTCTCACAGAAAAACATAAGTATGCGGTGGTATTAATGTCACTACGGAGCTATTCTAGCGTGTAATATCAACTAACAAAACGGATGCAAAACATTGTATAGGACAATAACAATATAACATTAGGTACTATGTTCTCGTATGTACATTATTTAATATCTTCGAATGCTAACTAATTTAAGAAGAACTGAGTTCAGAAATTTGTTTTTTTCACACAAGTTTTCGTCTTCGCCAAGTTTTTCGAAATACGTATTTTAGTAACCATTTGGTACGCCACTAGATAGGTAATATTGAAAATTATTTGTATTTAAACATTACGAGAACCTCTATTTTATTTAAGTAATAATGGAGAGAAGAAATAAATAAGTACATACAATTACAGTAAATAAAATAAATAATTTATTGTCACGGCTATTGACCAGTAGCATTTTAAGTAAGACAAGGCCTTTAGTATAATTTCAAGTTCGTGGCCAATACCTACTTATTTTAATATTATCACGTTGTATTAATTGATTGCAAATAGTATTGGGAGATAACAATCGTTATCATAGTATTAATCGCATTATAAACTAATTGATACTTCAGCTGTTTATCTGTAATTTATAGAATACCTATGCAATTTCATATTCTGTACCCTGTGGCTTGTACCTACCTAATAAATATAAGTTTCATGTATAGTACAAAAAATATTATAGAAGATCCGTGATACCTATTTGTTAAGTTGCTAATGAAATCGAAAAGGTAATACATGTTGAGTAACTTCGAAACAAATTAAAGATATGGCGAAGAACATAATATTTGGTAGGTGGGTAGATATAGGTGGTCAGAAGATGAAGTCATAGACTGCTTATTATTCTAAATATGTATATATATTTAATGTTAGATGAGTGAAAGCCAATAAAAATAAACAAAACACATCTGATGATGCCTCGCCATAATAAGATATTCATACACGAGATAATAAAATTTTGTTGGCTTGTTGGAGATCAAATCTAGCATCGATGTGAGAAAAAGGATTTCCAATACAAATCACATAATATCTACAATATACAATTCGCTACACTAGGTAATAATCTCTTCATAAAGACATCACACCTACATACTTAAAACTATCACGTACGAATCGTAGATTTTGGACATTGACGAATAAATTCGGGCATACGAAGACTATAGGTACTTAGTTTTCTCTTCTTAAAACCAACATAGACTGTAACGTCTATAATATTATGTCTATGTGATCAATTAGATCTTTATCACAAGAGAGAGGTACCAAGCATTTTATGACTACACCTTGGTTGGGAATCAGCTATCTACATCTTCATATCAAGATGAATTTATCAGGAGAAATAAAACTGAATATATAACACCTCCGTGGTTGTTATGCTGTCCTGGTGGCGTAGAGGAATCAAATATGAGAATACAGCTGCGAGTAGATACCTGTCTTGTCAGTGAATATACCTATATATGTAGGTATAGATTGTAGAATCGTTATTTTAATGAACGAATCAAACATCATACGTTGTTTGAATTTTAAAACAGAAGAATTAATTACAGGCGCCATACCAAAAATGTTAATATTCTACGGATCGCGAGTAAAAAATAAGGTATTCAACCGCAATTTCCATACATACTTAACGAACGAAATGATAAAACTATTTGATCAAAGTCAACACATACCTAGTCACCGACCAAGATTTTCCAAATGTTACTACCTAAATGTTGCACAAAAAGCTGAAACTGAAAATGTATTTATTGTGGAATAAATAGGTACTACATACGTACACATGTACCTACTTCTAAATAAATTTCAACATCCTTGTCATTATCGATATCGATGTCATTATCAGACGATAACACAAGATAGATAGATAAATTTTATTCGATATTTCAATAAGTATAAGTACATATAATGATTATTTATTTATTCGTACTTTAAGTGAATAAAATACGAAACATGTTAAAATTTAAAACAATAAGATATCACGACATTTTTTCAACTAGGGTGAACTTATCGTAATGCTGCGATCTTTTTAAACTTACCCCAATGTAGGTAAAAAAAATTACTATAGGCACCTATGCTTGTAGTGGAAAGTAGCCGATGCATAAGCGTTGAAGGAGCTATAAAATTTAAGGAATTCGCGACGAATTTTCTCAGCAATAAATATCATAACATCGTGTGTTACGAGAGTTGACTATTAAAGAGTCATAAGGTAAGTAAGTAAGAACATACATTGATACTTATATAAATATGTAATACAATTCACATAGCCACGATGAGCCGTGAAACAATGTCACTTGTTTAGTAATGAATGATAAAATGTATAAAATCGTTGTTATTCTTGAAGGTTGGTGATAATGGGTAATCATCGATGACGTTTGACGACAATTATTAGTGTTCAATGACCATTCATTGGAACAGCAGCTATCTATTTAAACAATATAGATAAACTAGTAGTGCCTAGTGCAAATTCGCACTGACTGATACGTATTTCTAAACGAAAATTTGGTAATGTGGCCCTAAAAAACTTATGTAGGGGTTTTATGTATGAGAAAAAGATCATAAAACTGTCGTAAGTATTATCAAACAAAACGTATTCGGTATAAGTATACGCCGTAGTAGAAGAACGTACCTGAATGGGGTGTTACATACTGACACTAATTATATTATCTTATTGCAAAACACAATACGGATCAGCCGTTGACGTTGACATCGAACGAACTAACGAACTAACTCTCGAACTAACACTTCGTGGGATAAATGTTCACAAAGCACGTCTTGTGTATTACGATTACAAAATTTTGTTCCGCGATCTTAACCTTCATCGGTTTTCGAGGTCGGTCGATAAAAAAGTATTCAAAGCACTAACCAAATTACACTACATATTATGAACGATTTTCAATGCGAAATATTTCGCAATGATTCTCACATTTCGTGCTACATTATTGTAACAGTAACTAATACCGATATATTTTGTTATCTCGATTCTTTGCTTTAACAGCAGGAATCTGTATTAAATTTTCAATTCAGGAACAAGACCTACCGCTATCTTTCCGTAACAAACTGAATAAAACGCAAAACGAGTTCGACAACATTAAATAATTATACTTACTTACATAAGGAATTTAAATTATAATACCTGAGAAGTTACTCTAACACAGTAACTTATTATCTCCAAACCAAACAACCATCTCTTATATAATTTTGTAAATAATAATAGATTGTATTACCTATTATCATAATTTAACAAAGCTGTGACCATCACTTTATAATAATAATTATTTCGTAAAAGTAATGAAAACTGATAAAATTTTATTCATTTTCTTGATTCAAGGTAAAAGAATTCAGCGTGAATAAAAGTTCATTTGCAAGCCGTCCACTTTGCAGTTCTGAATGCCACTGGAATAAACAATAAGGAGTAATAAGCATACAGTACAGGTTGCTAGCATAGATTCGTCATCAGTGCACTGATTCTGATTTGTCCCACACACGCATCTCACACATATGATTATAATTCCTACAACAGGTGACAAGATAAACATAGATTCAAAGTAATGTGATGGAACATCCCAAGTATTCACAATAAGGACAAGAGTTCAATTCACCCGTGTGGTTGAGACAATATATTCTATAATCACTTGTGGTTTGTGATATAATAAAAATTGAAATTGAAAAAAAATATCTACACATCGATGTAATCTATAGTATCTGTTACATATCTATTACACAGTAATGTAAAATTAGACTTTGTACACGGTGATTCAACAGATAAGTAAATAATATACCTACCTACCTAATCCTTTATTTATATGAAGTTGCGTAAAATTGCAATGATTCGTTTTATCAGTCAACAATTTCAATTTCACGCAAAGTTTCAACATAGCCCTTTAAATAATACTATTTTTTTAAATATTTGGCTAAGCATTGTGAAAACACGAATTCTTCAAAAGATGTTTCACACATTTTCATGATGATCCATTACAGGAGTCAAAACACGAAACGTGACGGAAACGTTTGTGTTTTAGGCGTTTTTTCCATAGTGATTTATTATCGCCACAAATTTATCAAATTATCACATCTGGAATATCCTGTCCTGAGTCAGAAGGCTCACAGTATTTACAAGTCCATAATTGAGATCAAACTTGAATGGTAAGTAATATAGGAGGGTGTACATCGTTTTGGAAAGCCCTATGCTTAGGACAAAGTGAAGTAGATAGGTATCAAACATGATTGATTACATTATAAATATCAATATTATTGTAATTGTTACCTATATAATAAATAAACATTACAAATATTTACATACTAGCTGTATTTCCCGTGCTTCGCAACGGCTAAAATTGTGTACGGGTGGTGAAGTTACATCGTCTTAGAATTAAATACCTAATGCAATAAATTTTTGGCATATAGGAAGGAATATATTTGTTTTACCTAGTAAAATTATTTTTTATGTATATAGGATTCTGCTCAATTCAAATTTCACAAAAAGATAGTAAAAAAAAGAAGAAAAAAGCGTTGGGTATGGAGTGGGATCGAACTCGTACCCTCGCATCGCATAACACTCAATTTAAGTTAAGTACGCTAGCCCCTACACCACGCGAGTCAAAACAGATGACGACAGAAAGCGCCGCGGAGCAAATGTCAAAACTATTTTTTAATTATTATAGACACATTTTTAGTCATACAGAAGTATTTGTAGAGCAAAAACATTGTATAAAAATAATCCTTAGATGTATATCCTAGTTCTAGATTATGTAACGACGCAAACAAATTTAAAAACCATATTAACGGGACTACTTTAAATGGCTTCTTTCATTTTCATACTAACTTGATAGAATTCAGTATCTTGGGAAAATTGATAATTTTACCAAACCACGATACAAATCATATATTTTAATAGCCTATGTTGAAGCCGAGATTCCATTTGTAAGTTTATTTAATAGATGGATGTCTAAAATCGTCTGGTATTAATGTTTATTCTGGACGCGAATCGTCATTTTTTTCAGATTCACTCTCGGGTCATTTATGATTCATAGATGGCGGTAGTGATGTTTTATAAAATCAGAAATGAAATAAAAAATCATTATAAATCAATAATTCCCTTTGTTGCACATATTTTTATCCAAAATATCAATACAATCTCGTGCAAAGTCAGTGGCGTATACGAATATCTACTTTTTGTATTGTACGTACATAATTAAAACAAAATTAAATTAGGTGCAATGCGAAATGTTTTTTGTAAACAGTATATAAATACAGGTTTCAAAATAACGTTCTGATGTGATTGTGGCGGCGTTTTGTCAAATACTCAACGCTGCCGAAAATCCACAATTATTAAGGAGATTACTTGTATATACTCTATAGATATCTAATTATCTAGGAATTCAAATAGTTATCTAGGGAAGTATACTATGTACACACTGAAATATCAATTAAACATAAAATTTGGGTTGAGCCTTTTTTGGGTATAAGTACTATTACAAAATTAACCTAGTTTAAAGAATTATATTGCTTCCTGTCTCTGACGGAGTTTCTCTAAGTTCGATCCGATAGTTTTTTTTTAAATAAATTAAGGCCACTAACACTAAAAAATGATAATCAATGTATGGAGGCATATAATAAAAAACAAATAAATAAATGAGGATTTTTAATTGAAATGGAATATAACTATAAAAAGAGGTGGCACAATGGCATACTAACGCTGAGCAGTCCAGCCTCAGTACATAAACGGTAATGTGTGAGATGATATCAAATAAGTATACGAATCCATTAAAACCTCGTAAAATTTATAGTCATGGTAAATCAAAAGTAATTTTAATAGATTCTCCTACATATTTGACATCCACACAGCGCTTGGTAAGTTATTTGTAGATGTAGATACCTACTCTTGAATGAATGACCCGCCTTGGGGAGAATACACTGCACAACCTTATCATCATCAACTTTCCAACATTATCCATTATATTATACCTACTCAAGTCATCTATGGACTATCTCACTAACAAACCAACATGATGAGATGTTTCATGCAAAGTAGGAACGCATAGTTTACCTATTTTAAATTTATCAAACATCTAACGACCTTTCCTGGTTGCAATGAAAATGTAAGTGATGTTCATTACTAAATAAATTGAAGTAATTTCCTAGGTTAAAATGTATTATTGTCACATACATATATAAAACATTGAAAAACTGTTTTGCGTACATACCTAACATATGTATTATACTAAAACATAAACAATACATTGGACCAACAATGTTCCATTATAATCATACAAGAAGAATTTTATGAATGCCGTTTTCATTTCATTTTCTAAGGCCATGTTTAATGTCGTACGATTACACGTAGATATGTAGGTATATAAAATATTACAAACTAGTATAATATATTTGGCAACACTCTGATTTTAATAAACATCACAAACTAACTTTTATTATTATTAGGAATAAATGTATGCCTATATTAAAATAGTATAATTTTTAGTTTGGATAACGTTATAACATACCTATAACCGATATAAATATTGTATAATAAGTTACCATGAAAATGTAGCATGAATCTCATGTGAAAATAGTTTTTGTGTACTGCTAGATTGATGTCCGAATTAAATATATTCAAAATATTCCTTCATTTCCTTATCCTACCTCGTCGTGCAATCAGTATAGAGCTGCCCAAGCGACGCAATATTAGACATTTCAAAAATTTCTAAAAACGGGAGACCTTATATCTCGACAACCGTAACTAAATATGCTTTGGAACAAAATAGGGTAGATGCATTGAACTTTTATCTAGGGAATAACCGTAAAATATTTTTTATATCTTGTACAAATTTCTCAATAAAATTTTTTGAAAAACAGCTCTGATCTTTTTTCCGAAAGACGGCCGGAAACTCGTTTCCCGAATGTCGCGCAGTAATTTTTTTTTCTGTACTGATAATATGCATTAAAATCTAGGGAATAACCGTAAAGGTTTTTTGAAAGACGCAAAATTAACCCCAAAAAATTGAAAAAACGCTATTTTTACCATTTTATCATGCGATTGTTCACGCGACTTTGAACCTTAATGCCGTGGGGTATGACTGTGACGTCATTAGTGGTGCCAAGCCCTTAAGTATATTGAAATACGCATGTGCATACTTTTTAGCAAGTAAGTACCTATTTTACATAAAAATATCTAAATTAAATAATATCAACTTAGAATAACATGTCGCCTTATTATCGGCTCGTAACAAAAATGTACCTACCTACTCGTAATAGAATATAGTAAGCATAGTACATTCAGCCTACAAGCACAATGAATGAAATAATTAAACGATTACTCATGATATTTTAGAAGGTACTGGCAATAAATTTATTATTACCCAACAATGTTAACTAAATACAGAAGGATCTTGCATCATTGTAGGTACGCTGATTATTATTCGCTGTGTCCTCGAATGTAGAATTTATAGGCAATTAATAATAATAAATTATATTTGTATACGCATTATAATGCGTTGCATCAAAATTAAAAGATGCGTAGTAATTTAAAAATACGTAGGAATCCTTAATTTCTCTTGTTAATGATATGTTTGAAGTGAGGACCAAGATTAGAATAAATCAACAAATCGAAAGCTATGATCGAGGTTTGATTCCTATGGGTGTAAAAAATATTGATATTATAATATAATGAGTAGAGATCTGTATCGTATCACGACTACTTCACAACGAATGAAATAAAATGGCATAATATCCACGTAGGTAGTAATTAAATAGAAATATGTGAGGTTACCTTAACGCAATATAATTCTATGGATTATATCTGATGCTACGATATTAATAGATATCTAATAATAATCCGATATTTTCACTTCTTCTCTCACCTCATCATCAACCTCAATAAGTAACCTTCACTTCGCTGACACCAACTCAACTAGTTAATGAAATAATATGATGTACTAATTTCCCTATAGAGAACGGAGTAGCTAACAAACTGCCTACTCTACAGTCTACAACAATGGACTCCACGTTTAAAATACTTAGTGCGAATTAATTGAGAGCGCAAATGCATTAAATTGATTTAATCAAATAGTAGATAGTATATCTAGTCTACTTTGGTGATAAAGAGACAAATATTGCTGAATTAGGTACTGTTGTTCTCAAAACTCTTTACGAGTCCATTAGTTCTCACTTTTCTTCCTAACTGTAGCACAGCACACAGCTCATTTCTACAGGGACTGAAGAAAAGGAGCTGAACGCTGACTGGATGTGGATCAAATAGAAAATCAATTATTACCTACTACCAACAGGCGAACTTTATAGAATTAATTTCTCCATAATAACATGAAATACCCACGGACGTCTTTTTCATAAAAATATATCTAGTCTACAAAAAAGAAATACTTAATCATAAGTAATAATATGAAATATCCATCTAACTACATATTATTACAAATCAACGTAAAATTGATTGACATATTGCCCTATTTATGCCGTCGTAATACTATCAAAATATTTATTAAACTCTGTTGAAGGCTCTTTATAATAATGTGGGATTATTTATTATAATCACTATTATGTCATGAAAGTGATGATTTTATTATTAGATATTACCTGTACATACTCGTACACGATACGAGGTAAATAAGTAAGTACATCATACTTCTTACTATATCATATGTGTCGAGAGAATCAAACAAATGTTGTACATCGGAAGTGTATGGATATAAAAATAAATGGATTCATGTTACATAATAATAAAACACACTTTAACATGGTTAATCATACATCATACACACTGCAACTGCACCATGCCAACATATAGGGAGATTCTAAATTCACATTTACATATGTGTGCTTTTATATTACTAAGGACTATTATAGGGAACGAATATTAATTAGGTACCCTTATATTTCATCTAAATAGCATAAGAATGACTAATATGATTGAAAGCCACAGCTTAGTGTCAAATAAAGCAAGTTTCAGGGTCAACAGTAAAACACAAATCCACCAGCCTACATCGATCAATCTGTAATCAATTGAATCCAGTAATATACTTAAACAATATTGTGTAACTTGTAAGTTCAATGACAACACCACATGTCGCTACGATCCTAAAATAGAAGCACCACCTACGACAGCATTTGAAACACTCTGTAGCGAGTGTGATTGGTTATCGCAGGTATTCCCAAAAGCAGTAATCAAATAAAGGATAATAACTATCATAAAAGTTAATGGATAATCTACTTGATTGATTTATTACCAGATCGAACATAACGAGTACAAGAAGGGTACATCCCAAAAGAACTTTCCCTGAATTGGGCGTTGCACATCTCTAGACCAACAACAACAGGTATTGAACTTTCTCAAGGATGACCACTTTGTATATAAAAGACATTTATTGTAATCGAATTAAAAACATGAATGATAATTATTTTTAACGTTCGATAATAGTTACAACAGCGATCAGATTGGTATATTATACCATACACCTACCTATAACATATAGAAGACTTGCCTCGCTCATACTGCTATCGGGTTAATTTCCCTATTGGATATTATGTAGTGTTTTTTAATTAATTAATGATTTCATGCTTCCGAGTTCTAATTCCCATTTCATTAGTAGTATATACTAGAATTAGTTTTAACCGTTGCAAAGCATTGGCGAGATATTACTTCTTTCACTGTTAATAAATAAAGTACATGTCTAATGATTTTCTAAAATTAGTAGATATTAGAAAATAATTTAACAAGAAAACTCTGAAAATCACGGTTTTGGCTGTACAATGTACACAATAAAAAATATAACATCAGCCAATATTTACTGCATTTTTTTCTCAAAACACCGTACATGATTTAATTGAAAGTAGATATTGAGCAATTCTTCGTTCAGTGGTGGAATACGTAGTGGAGGTACTAAATCTAAACTAGATATTATTAATAAATCGGAGAACATAAAAAATCATGTCGAAACAAAGCTCTTCTATCGATCTCCGGTATAAAGATAAAGCCTAGGGCCGAGTTCGTTAAATGGCCTCGTTATAGATATTATACAAATTTATTGATCACGGAACAAAAACATTATATTTTGTTGTTTTACATGATAGTCCTTGATATTTAGTAGTATTGATAGTAAAGTATACGTACAGTGAAAGTTAAGAAAAAAAATAACGAATGAGACAGCCATGAATGATCACACTCACACACGATCTAGAGATGAGTTTAAGTGGCTTCGAGATCTAGCACTAAGTATCAGAGAACATTTGTTATCTATGTAGTTAAATTAGAGGAACATTGACTTTGAAAAACGCTAATAGGTACGTACCTATATTAATTATTTCTTGGCGATACTTTTGGTTTGTGAGGTAAAAAATGTCTAACTTACGTATCCACCTAGTAAGGCATCAGACAGGTACACAATAGGTATCTACGTGTATCAAATATTAGGCATTCCTCTATTTGCATGACTATTTGAAAACATATAGATTTCCGTAAAGGTCGAACTGGACTTTTCCCACATTGTTTCAATTCAAATATTTTTCTATAGATTACATTCGTAGGTATGTACTGGTATTAAAAATCAACATTAATCGATCACGCAAGATTGACGTGAACGTATTCGGTAGCGCCTGTAGCTGTTCATGCAGAAAAAAACAATTTTAATATTGTAATAATATTGAAAAAAACTTATCTAAAAATCAATCACAAAACCTAATTGAAAATGTATTGATAATATGTCTACATGCCTGCGTTACTGAGCAGTAAGCACTACAAGGAAGGAATTACTTCCTATTCAAATATGGTCATTTAGAGTTATTAATTATTTATTGTAAAGAAGGTCGGTTGCGAAATTAGACAGTCTGAAAACAACCTTGTTTAAATTAAAATGTCGTGAAGTGATAACGAACTAAACTTCGAATGGTTTTTCAATAGGATACCTACCTTGATATAGGATAAGTATTAGGTATTAAAAATATTTAGCTATCGAAAATCATAGATGACATTATTTAAACAATGCACAGAAACATAGGAATATATATAATTGTAATGACAATGGATCATCCCTCATGAAATCTAGTCGACGATGTAGATAAATATGAACGTGAACTAATAAAATGCAATAATGTACGTCTCAAATCTGTGTTTCCTGGCAGGTGCATACTGCATAGGTACACATCAGGGTAGAAGTACCTGCAGCTAAAGATAGAAAATAATTTCCTTTTTAAAAGTGCATTGGAATTTCATGTAATCAAGCAAATATAAACCTATAATATCACATTATTACGGAGGTATCACCACAATAATAAACCGATACTAACCGGTTACCTACTCGAGACAAGATAACCACCATGCATACTGTGGTACGTGGATGGTAATACCACAGCGAGGATCTCGAATGACACCCCGTGATAGCTTCACCTGCCTCACAAGGCAACTGTATTATAAAACTTTGTACAACAATCAACAAGGAAAGTTTCGCAAAACGGAATGATTTATTTTGACATATCGCAGGTACACGATACGAATAAAAAGCTCCGAAGAAAGTTTTAACAGCATATCTTCTGATGTACAGTTACATCCAATTACAACATGCAATTATACAACACACATAAACATGTTAGTAAATATGTACCTACATACTACATCTCTTAGAGCATCGTCACAAAAATAGTATGCTGAAAACAAAGGTAGAATATCCAAAATATCGCGATAAGCTGTTTCTGCGCCACAGCCACTAGTAAATAATCCAGCGAAAGTCTCAATACTTAGGAAATAATGATCTAATAGAAAACGATTATTTGAAAAATAAACAAGTTTAATCGATTCTTCTCTTGTACAAGTATCGGGTCTATACAAAATCTATTTTAAATAAATCTAATACATTGACCTACATGAAGATCATTGTTTGTTACTTGTTAGTATTTGGTAGAAATCGCAAGTACAAGAGAAAGAGAGGCATCTATCTAACTAACTACATTATTACTATAGTGCTGTAACTATTTTACCTAATGGCAAATCGTAGAACAGGTACACAAACCTCACGATTGACACAATAACTGAATTAATATCAAGAGCACAACAATTAGTTACTACTTACTATAGGTGATAGATACAATATGATTATAACGAAGTAGATACTATTATAGGCAGCTTTTCATTAATCCTCTGTGATTTACCTCAATTAGATCCATTGTTCAGAGGCCTAATTAATACACGAGCTCGTTCGGTGCTACATTATAATTAATGGTACATAGGCACAGCTCTTAAGACACAATTAAACAAGTGATTGTTTAACATGATAAAACGAAATAAACACTTAGGTTCTATATGCAGAATAAGAGCATTGAGCATTGAAATCTACACTAATTTATTATAGACATTCTTGTTAAATAAGTATTATACATATACGTACTACCAAACGAGTAAGATGTTTACTTTTTACACTTCATTGTTCGCACCAAAGACAATAATTATAAAATACTAACAATCGACCGCATACACCATACAGTACAATTATTAATTAATTAGTATGAACTAATTTCCAACGAAAAGTAGATCAACCCCCAATTTTCCCATACATTACGATTGCAATAATTCCTGATGATTGTATCACTATGCCGGAGGAATGTAATTCTAACAGGAATATAATGCATGACTATAATAGGTAATAATTTAATAATGAATAATTTATAAGACAAATAAGAATATCGATACAACGTTATTAACAAGATGTCCACTTGATACCACGCACATAATAATTTCCTGTCTAATTGTGTAATGTTGCAATCACTGATGGCAAATAATATTAGAAAACACGGTAGGATATGCTTCTCGTATTACATTCGTATAATTCTGCTGACACTTTTGTACAAAACACGACAAACGACCAATTATTATTAGCGATGAACTGCCAAGGATATCACCAACCATACACATGAATTACCACAATTTCAAAAATATGATTTAATCCACTTTTCTAACGACTCTAGGTGTCTGTGATTTTCGCGGTGCATGTGTTGAATCAGTCTTCGTCTGATGACTATCAGATGTTCGGCTGGGCTGCGTTGCTGATATCAAATTATAAGTCTAGCTGTCATAATATTTTCTCATTGCTTATAATAATTTCACATATCTAATTAATGGTGTTTTTTGGTATTGATAGGTAGGTATATAATTCACCGGACATATAAAAGTTTGGTTGCTTGTTTGTAGTGCCTTCTAGGTGTGGAAGTACGAATTTATTTTTATAAATACCTCTATCTAGTATCATATTATAGACTCCCGATGCTATCCATTGTTTTACTTGGAAGTCAGTTCACGTTGTTCCCACGTTCACTACACATAATATAATAATATAGCAACTCATGTTTAATTCAGGAGCATTGTGAATATGAAAGTAAAACATTCACAATATAATATTGCTTACATACAATTTTCGACTTAAAATTAAAAATATCCAAACAAAATCACTAGACCATTTAAACAATGTATTTGCATAATATTTCTCATGATAAATTTAATTCAATAAGAAAGCCTATAATTATTAATTTTGTTTTCATAAAGGTGCCAATTACAATACTGGCCTCGGTGGTGCTAGTGCACAATACCTATGTAAATTATAAATCAGTAGTGGTTGACGTCGATGTCTGTAATTCATATTAAAAATTGGGTAAATATGTCAATATTGTCACACGCAACCGATTAACTTTTCTGAAAAATATCGTCGGAACAAAACTTTTTCCAGTCGAACTTATCAATTGAACATAATTTCCTGAAGTTGTTTTCTTCACGCGTGAATGACTTGCAAAATTAAAAACGGAATTATTAATAAAGACATATGTAAGTTTATCTAATCAATAGAACAATGGAGACGATAAGGCAAGGTGTTTTGTTATCAGAATGCCAAAGCCAAATTTATCCGCGTGTTAACAGACATAAAACTACGTACATAGAGGTGCATACATACCTATAGATAATTTTAAACGTGATTAGCCATGTGTACGTGTGTGAAGTCACATAAACAAACCAACAGGGAGAAAATATCACACCTGTCACTGGTAACCTCACCCTGCGGGGATCCTATGATCTGATTATATGGATTAATGGAAAAAATAATTATTAGGTACTACACATTCGTGTTCTAAAACCTACTATCGTCAATTACTCGATTATGCATATTTTTAAACATGTACTTGTAAATACAATGTCAAATGGAGTACTCCATACAAGTCGAAATGGAAATATTACCTAAAATATGCGATTTTTCAAAAACACACTTACTCATCACGGTCATCGTACCATAGAATATTGGTAAATTCCCGGAGTGGGTACCCATTCACGCAGGTACAAAATAATATGATTACAAATAATATTTATGAATGCTTACATTACTTCGATAGATGGATGAAAGATGGACACAACATAATTCTATACTTAGGAAACATTAAATTATGAAGACAGTTCAGGCATAAAAAATGAAAGTGAAATAATACTTTTAATTTCAACCTTTCGATGATAAATAATTTTGATGATGACGGACGTGGCTATCAGCAATCATTCAATATGGAATGCATCTCTATGTCAGAAATAGGCAACCTTAACTTATAATAAATACAATAACACTAATGGATTTTGTGATTAACACTGATGACATTATTTGACAAAATAATATGCATCTAAAAATGAAATGTTATTTGATGTTAGAAATATGTCCTCAACATATAAACTTTATTTGTAAAATAGTTATCTAGTACCTTCTTTGATACACTCATATACACTTCTTTGATACACAAATCTCTAAAAAATGGTATTCACTATCTAATTTTCTTTGCAGCGATGAGGTCAAAAATAAATTAAAGTGAAAACGTAATTACAAAGGTCCTGGAGTAAATCTTTCGGATTTACAATAAAGAGTAACATAACAAAATGACAGATAGAAAAATACGCGTTTATCTGGAATTAAAAACCTAAGAACATTGGGAGACTAGTCGAGACAATACAACGTGAAAGACGGACCTAAGAAGGTACAGTGTTCACTGTAACTTGTTTTTCGTCGTTTTATTAATTTTCTTGACAACATGAAGATTTACAATAAACGTAATATCACCGTTCCCATGTCATTCTCAACAATCATATATTATATCGTTGTCATTAAGATTATGAAGGGCGTGGATTACTTCAATTCACAGATAGCTGTCTAGGAATATCAAAAACATGGGAAATAAATTCAAATACAAATTGTTTCGTACGACTGTTGCATTGGAAGATAGTAGAATTATTAGGTACCTGTGTAGGTAAAACAGGTTATTCGTGCATTGCTGGTTGTCCCATTCATGTCGTGGCGATGCGATGATCTATCCGCTATCTATTCACTATTGGATACAGACTACAGAGGAATGCTGGGAAGTGCATCAGTACAAACCTTCACGGCGGAGAGTAAATATATCGCCGCCATAAATCTCTTATATTACATACGTAGGCTGCATAGTATATGTTCTCTCGTAATCGTAATAAAAATAATAATTATTACTATCAACCATACATCCAACGTTCTTGCTTTCATTTAAATTGGTTGGAAATCAATTATCTACTCTTTTCGTTTTCACTTCCTTCAATAAACAATGCGATAAATCTTTTACAAAAGCTATTTCTCTTAATTACTAACATCTTGTTTTGTTTAATTGGGCTCGGCTGTAGAATTCCCATTACACAACAACATGTCCTATAGGTAGCACAGATCAATATATAACTGAATAAGTGTGTACCACGCAGGTGTATTATTTATATGTATTTATATGGAGTGAGTATACAATATACATACAGTATATGTCATGCATATGTCATGCATGCATAATATTCCCGTAGACTGTAGGATATACCTTAATCTATTCTTATATTTTTATCATTTTTAAAAATCTTCTTGTCACCTGCCTACAATAAGATCAAATTAGGTATCAGTACGTCATCAGTCATTACCATTATTAATTATAAGGTAATGAAATATTGGTCGGTTCAGTGTTCACTCTAGTACTCTGTAGACGTATGTAGATTGTAGAAAATAATGGTAGACAAAAATACTCGCATAACACGACTTTACGAGGGCTGATGTATTAACAAAACGTGAAAATGTAACGAAGATTACTGAAAAGAATACCTAGGGGCTTTACTCACTGCCCTTATCAACATAGATAAAATGTTATTTTGTTAATTATTTAGGTACAACTCACGTCATTTATAATATTAGTATCACAAGTTGTGCAAACATAGATAAGTAATAGGAATTATAATATAATTATCAAAGCAAATTAGGATGGATTAACTTGCTTTGGCTTATTTCAAGAAATTGACTGATGTGCCACAATAATCCCAATATATTATTATCTGTTAATCTGTAGGTTCAATATACCCGTCAATTTCGTGGCATGGTTCAATCTGTGAACCTTTGACAAAACAAACAGATACTGTGTAGTGACAATTAACTATTTTTACTACTCGTATATACCTAATGAACTACAATAACTGAATCAATCTGGCGAGACGTTAAAAGGCAAGGCGAAAAAACTTTATGAGATACCTTAAAGTTTATTTGCGATTCCCGTAGGTCATTTTATTCACATTAATTTCCTGTAATCGAATTTACTTATAAACAAACTAAGTATCTGAAACTTCAAACTGTCATCATCATTCATGGTTTATCACGTAAATTGGTCATCAGCAATCACAGATTATACCAATCTTGCACAGTAAGTACCAGCTAAAAACTGCCATGAACCATGTGATGTGAGTAGTATAATGATATGAAAAAAATAAATAGGACAACTCAATCATTTTAGGAAAATTGAGTACAGTTGAGTACTTGTGTTAAAAAAACATGAGTAAAAATTTGTTTCATAGTTAGGTAAACTAAACTATTTTGTTATAATAAATTACATATTAACGGTGAAAGATTTAACCATATCTTAAAATAAATTATGATTTCAACCACGTAACCCTAATTTAATCAATGTTTGATTAAATTAGCGTTACGTGGTTTGTATATAATGTAATTAATTCATACATTGTTGCTCCTACAATACATCACGGTATATCCCAATAATGGGGTAACCAATAAATGTTGTGTGTATACAAACACTCACAACATTTAAAGAAGAGCGAACCTCATTCTTTTATAATCTGGGTTCGATGACAAAAATACGAAATAGGTTCCTTACTGAAGTTTCACGTACACCTTACTCGTACGAAACTTTCGAAAAAATATCCAAAAAGCGTGGGAACCTAATAATAAGAACAAAATATAAAAGTAATTTGTCTGGGGATTATTCAGTAGCATCATCAGTAGATTGTGCAGTGAACACCAGAGCGAGTAAAAATATGTTGTTAAAAAAATCCTAGGTACCTATATGAATTCGCCAACAAAAAGCCATCGATCCCTTTTACCTACACATTATTTTGTATATGAATAGGATTTGTTACGTGGTTCTAGAAGAGAAGATCTCGGGAACGTTGTGTAATCGTTAACGAATAAATAACACGATGTACCCACCACCAATCTACCTATGAAGAAAACTTTGGAATCCGCTTAATTAAACGGAGCTTTTTAGTTATGCACCACTCAAGAATGTAATAATTCTATGTCTAGTATTGGGAAATAGACAAATATGACTAATAGACGATTATTAATGTTGTATTTAAACAGTAATAAAATGGTACATGCCAAGAATATATTAGGTATTATCTAACAATAATAACAGTACCAGTAGGTATACAATAATATTATCGAATACTATGCTTACTAAGGGCATAGGTGTACGAACAAAGTACTATCATATATACTTAGACCTCATACGTCAAATGAAATACATACTAGCATCAACATTGTTGCCTCATAATAAAAGAGGGTGCAATTGAGTACTTACACAATTGTGATCGATATAAGTATGCGTGTTGATACACAGCTAATTCTTTTATAAAAATCCCAACATTTTAGTCATTGCACTACAAGGATAGATCTTCCCTTCCTTCCACTATAGGTTGCGGGAGAGACTGCGAAGTGTCAAGTTTGTGAACACAAGTTCAGTTCCTTTTAAATAAAGTGAAAATTGCGACAATGTCGAAGCGAGAAAATATTCAACTAGTACCTACCTAACCTATGTGTATCTAAAGTGCGTATGTTTTTGTACACGACTCACCTAATAACGCTAATTTGTGCGAAAACACGATTTGAAAAAAAATAAAGATGGTGTCATCCATTCCGAGAAGTGCACTGGATGTTGCTCCACGTGATATTACCCAGTACCCACTACCCACTAGCCATAGCCCATATGATTGAAGACCACGTGAGGCGGATTAACTGTACCCACACCGGCGCATAACATTCCTATAATAATACCTGTAAATACTCCTATTTGATACTTTCCGTTTCGTCAGACCAACGGGATAAGATTTAAACTGGAGAACACAACACCGTAGTACACAATAACGCCAAATGCAGTTGACATTAGGATAATTTATATTCAACACTAACTACCTTCATATAATAGACTAAGTAACACATTCATCTACTAACAATAACATTATTATAATCGTTACTATTTATGGTAATTTTCTTCTTAATGCACAGATATCTACCACTAATGACTCACTTATAACCGGTAAATATGTGGTATACATACAAAATTTCGTTATGTATTAGAAATTTATTGCTGATAGAGATCGCACAAAACATTCCACAGATTGAGCTTTAGGTAATAACAAACTGAGGCCAGGTTTAATCAAACACATCTCATCTCCATTTATCACAAGAATAATCTTATATATTTACTGAAACCAGTGTTTTAAAATACCATAGAATAGTCTGCTTTTTTGTTATACTACAACATTTTAAGTAATGTTGCCATGAAAGCGTACGGAGGTCCCAAATGAATTATTCCAATTTCTTATTAAATAAAATACAATGTCACATTGTTACAGAACAGTCTATAATAAACCACATCAAGAATTTGGTGAATTTAAAAAAATTGGGAATGAGTAAATACCACCTAATAATCTGCAGTTGGCTAATATACCTACTGGACATTGACACTAGCAATGGTGATCTTTATAAATTTACATATATGCATTATGATTGCAATTATATCATCATGCATTGTTGATTAGATAAATAATTTATAATTATATTTCATCCAATACCCGAAAGTCCACTATGATTGCGTTGTTAAAAGGGTTCACATTAAATGAGATATTTAAAAAAATGAAAGTTGTCCACTGTGTTCAGTTAGGTAGGTAGGTAGGTACCTACATAACATAACGCAACACTCACGTATTATAATAATAAATGGGTGTATGGTTAATCCGTAAAGGGAATTCATAAATTATACACAAGTATAAAGAAGATGACGGCATATAGACATAATATTATAAGTATTGTATTAGCTAAATAAGATACCTATACTTACTTACTTAGGTAATATATTGTACCGTATTACTTTGACATTGCATACCAATACCTACATATGCATTTAGAACATTCAGAAACTACCGATTTCATCGCTACTCCGATGATATAAATAGATGATCAAGGTCGAATTTTTCGCGATTTAATTTACTCGCAAAACTTATTTTCCAATATGACTTGGGCTTCAACTAAATGTATAAAAATATGCGGCTCATTACAAATTAGCATTCTATATTTGTATCACTATAACGTAATACCCTATTGTAATTGTAATTGCAATAGCCGCAAAGAGGCATATTAAAATATCAGTTACACATTCTTTTTCACCTTATGATTAGATATAATATCAATCATCTTCATATCTAATACCTAAAGACATAAACACGTTTATTTTAAATTATCGCAATAAAATAGATATGTATGTATTTTTCTCCAATACATCACTTTTGTAAATGGTCAAAGTTTGCGCCTGTTATAAGAACATAAGACTTTTCACCATATCTATGCGACCTGCGCGAAGTTTGGTTTACAAAATAGAAAAGAAATGAAACGGGACTGAGATTAAAATGATTTTATTTGGAGACTAGAGTTATTAACGTCATTATAAAGTAAATAATACTTAATAACATAATCGGAGTGGACCGGTATAATACCGATGCGACACGTCAAAGTAGAAAGGTCTTTGTATGATACCTACATAGATACCGTACAGAATTAAAGGTGATTACAAAGATACGACCTTAACTGTATTTATATAAATAACAACAATTTTTTGGTTCTTTATTAGTTATTGAATTTCAAAATCAAACCAAATCATACGGGCGATCACGTCGAAAAAAAAACATCAATAAAAAGTAATGTGTGTAAATTTCTTTTGTAACAACAATAATAAATAATTACTATCGAGTACTAATACCTACCAAGTTGTAAAAATATTACATAATCGAAGATTCACGCAATTACATGTGTTAGGTACAGCAAATAATAGAAGTTCATACGTCCGTCTCGCAGGAGGTTGCTTGCTTGCCATTCGAAACGTATGGAAATACTTTTCTTCATTTTACTAAAATTGTTCAATACCAAGTCCCTTATGGCGGCTGCAAAGTTATACAGTTATTTATTTTAGTAGTTGATGAGTGATGACACTCTGAAAAAACTTTTTTTTCTTTTTTCCACGCAGCTTGCAACAATATTCATGCAGGTAAATTCGATCTCGACAAGCGAAACATTGGGTATTATGTACTTTTCCTAACGCACAGTAAGTCCAGCGCTTAGTACCCAGACAAGTTCCATAATAATTATAAGCATTGAGCAATAAAATATATTTGAGAAGCGAGATGTTATTCAATACTCGAATGTTCGATATCACACTATAGTGTATAGAGTATAGATGAACATCATCAATTTATTAGGCGGTAATTTCACGTTTTCTAACTAATATCAAACATAATAATACGAGTATAATTCTATATTTACTTACTACTATCAAATACCAGTTAACATAATACATTTATTGTACTCTATAAAGGTATGAGGTTATTTCGAAACAACCTTATATTATTACAAAGATGATCGATGATCAACTCCTAGAAAGTGTCTGTGATAACCACAGTTGAATTCGGAAATAATGTATTTGTTTACAATCTAAATTAAACCTACGTAATAACTATTAGACATCATTAGTCACATTTTTATGTGACGTAACAATACCTAACAATGGAATGAAGTTATTTAACACCTCGAATCGAACGGTCGATATACAAAGGAAAGTAGGAGGTTATATACACATATTTTTTTGGCTATCGTTCATGTTGCAATAACAATGTCTTATTTATAGCCATCGATATCATTAATTATAACGGTAGGTATAAACGATAGCTTTGACTAAAACTAAATACCTAATATTGTTTCATAGACAACACAAGGAAGACCAGAGAGACAGTGATAACAATCCTACCTAATTATATGTTAACGATTAAATAAGCTGAGATTCACAGGCCCATAACACGATAATAATATGTTATTACGATGTGTTAATAAATAGAATCTACAGATATAGTAGAGTACCTACATTGTAGAAGAATAAAGAGGCGCTAGAAGTAAGACGAGACAGGTTAAAAATACAGTACGGTTTCTCACAGTGCAGTGATGGAAAATACTTATTACAATAATATTGATGTCTATGTAGTAAGAATAATATATGGGTGGACAGGTATGTGAAGTGTTAAAGATGGAGAGGTAGATATAAATGCATCTGTAACAAAATATACTGTGATATTGAATGGAGGTCGACGTGATGAATTATAATCCCTATTATAAGCTTGGGAAATAATGTAAATTAAATAGGAAATGTGTATAAAGAAAGAGTCATACAAATAACACAAACAACAATAACGTCGGCATTATAATCACGAGTGGCATCAAGCTCTTATGATACTAACACTAACCTATAGTAGGTGTAGGTATACACAACACATCGGATGCTGTACTTGCATTAGACTATTAGAGTATTCACTCCTCAGTTCTTACCTGATAATATCCGAAGACTGCGACAATAGAAAACCATAACTCTCTGACCTACGTTTACACAATGTGCGTTATGAACATAACATGTATAGACTATAGATATAACATGATTGTGACTTGTGACAAATGGTGGAAATGAGGAACAAATAGATAACATCACTGAAACTATGACAATAAATAAAAAGCACACGATGTGAAGACTATGAATAGACAAGTAAATAAAGAAATCGAT